>OU342744.1:382754853-383354853 GCA_910589775.1 Avena eriantha | reverse complement strand
TGACTTGTGACTTGAAATACGAATTTGAATTGACCACAACAGGGTTGTGGAAACGAAAACTAGGTTCCCACTTGAGTAATCTAGAAAACTAAAATAGGTCTTTACTACTAAGTACTTCTGAAATAAAACTAGCTTATTGCAAACAAGCCTAGATCTTAGGATTCCTACTAGAATTGCCTTACTTACATTAGTGATAGTTTGCGAGTACTTGAAGAGTACTCATGGCTTTGTCCCTGGATATTCCCAAGGCCAGACTATGAAGAAGACTATCCGGAGGACGGACAACAGGATGTCTATGATAACTAGGATCATCACCCATCGTCAGCATTGCCTGTGACAATGAAGATGGATCCTCTACTACGTTTATTTCCACTTCTTTGATGTGTATTAATACTTGATCATGAGATCCATTATTTGTAAGACTATTATGGTTTGTAATGGATGATGTACTGTGCTACAAATTCTATTATGTCTCGCAAAAATGGTATTCCTAGGATTGCAATGTACGGCATAACAGGCATCTGGACTTAAAAATCTGGGTGTTCACAGTTTAATTTAAATACAATTTAACTTATCATATCATCATCCTTGCTTGAGCATTACATCGATACCATGTGCTGATTGTTGCTTTCCTTTCTTGTGTTTCTCTTCTTATCGGTAGACCTCGGAGTTGATGTGGGCAACGAGATCGAGTCCAAGGTGTAAGATCGATATCAACACCATCGAAGGTTATCGACGACAAGTCCATCAGATGAACCTGAATATCTATATCCGACTATCAACAGGCAAAGGCAAGCAAAACCCCACACATGATAAAATCCTATGCTTTCAAAGTACTTTAATTCTTGCATGGAATCTATGGATTGGGACATCATCGTTATGCTTCAGGCCTCTTAGGCCATTTGTTAAGTTTGCTATACTTAATAGCATAATTTTCCTTCCGTTGTTCGATGTTTGTGGTTAGTGGCCTCTACTTGTAATATTTTGGTTCTTTTCTTAGTTATGAGCTTGCTGTAATATTTTTTGTGTCGTAGGGTCACTACAATGTTACCGATTCTTCCTTCGTATGCTTCTGAGATTTTGGTTAGGCTTATGATCATACAGAGGCCTGAGATTCTGTCTAGCCTTAATTTTGGGGGTGTCATAGGTTTTGGTATCAGAGCAGTATCGACTGTAGGAAATCATTTCTATTGGTCGATGTTGAGTCTAGTGTCTTTGTGAATACTATTTCAAAAATAAAAAGTATTTGCGAAAACTCTGGTATGCTTCTTTTTCCCCTTATCCAATTTTGCTCTAACTCTGGGTCATCTTATCTTATATTGACGTTGAAATTTTTTGCTATTTCGTCTCATTTTTCAAAGCTTAGGTGCCTTTTTGGCATGTCGTTTCTCAACCACTTTACCTAGTGTTGAGTTTCTAGAGTCAGTGTGTGTGTTCCTTGTTTCCCTTTTTTCTCTGCTTCAGCTGAGAGATTCCTGTCCATCATGATCTCTATATTTTATGGAACCTACAACATGATGTTCCACTGTGATCTATTCTAGGCCTCGAAGTTTCCTTTCCCTCGTGTGCCTCCTTTTCACTTGTTTGGGTACTTCATAAGTTGTTTATTATCCTAGAAGCTACCTCGTGGTTACTACCTTGTAGTATCCTCTGTACTACTAAGTAGTAATTACTTCTTTCTCGGGTTTTAACCCTCGGACTTGAACTAAAAATCCCTGATTGCGCTTGATTCTAGTGTTTTGAATCTTGTACATGAAGCTGTCCTTTAACCCAATATCCATTTTATTGATCCCTGTTGTTAGTTTTCAAATATTACCTCAGGATGGCTAGTACCTTCTACTCTAGCTTTCAGGCTTGTGGTTATTGTCGTGATTAAATTACGACAAACAAAGGACTTCCCCTACCACATGTTATGATAGGTGTTCTTTATGGGAACCAAGTAGGTCATGACAAGAGTACTCCCTGTGAGTCTCAGTTTTATATTCATGACTCTGGCACACTTCCCTCTTCTACATTGGTCCTCAGAAGATTATTGACTTATGCATCCACATCTCGGGATTCCATCCTGAGCATGTTCCTTTTCCCTTGTTTTTTATAACCTTCGTCTACTAGTTGGTAGCCAAGTAGTAAATGCACACTACTATCTTCCGATGCAAGATACTCTTGTGGTCCATCAGACAACCATATCGGGATGTCAGGAGAAACAAACTCCAGTACCTTGTCATATCTAGTACCAGGTCAAGGTATTGTAATTCGCAGATCAATAAGTGTTGATTGGCTTCTGTTCTATTCTACCTTAAAGTATCACACTCCTTTATACTAAGTTGTCGTGATGAGTTTCATGACCCTCTTAATGAAGTGATTCTTTCACACACTGTTACCCACCCTTGTTTCGAGCTTTCACACTCATGAGTAATGCGTGTGCATAATGATGTGGCAATCTGAGATTCCTAGAAACTCTTATGATTTGAATTCAAGGGACATTTATGTCATTCTTAGCGTTTTGGTTAGCCTATCACTAAGCCCAGTTTGACTATGTTACCAAGTATGTTATTCTAGTGCACTTCCTTTAGTAAAAGAGTTAGGCTTGTGCCGAAGCTCTGAGACTATGTCCTCTTATCTTACCAAGAAAGTTTCCTCTCGGACTAAGTGACATAACGGTGGTTCGTGATATTCTAGACGCCTTTCTATTAGTATCACCATGTTGCCACATGGACGTGCAGTTAAGTTCTTGAGTAAGCTAGATTTTTGAACTGCTTCTTTCTCCAAGGATCTGTATTGGATACTCTTGAACTAGTTGGTTGAGCTTAAACAATAACCTGGAGAGTTGTAAGACAAAAGTTCTATCAAACTTGTTCCTCCTATAGGGATGTCTAGTGTTGTTCGTGATGAAGAAAGATAGTGTTTTTTGTGGAAATGTTATCGTCCCCACCCTAGATTTGATTTGGGTTATCGTCAAATCAAAGTCAGTCCCAGGGACTATCCTCATGATGTATATACTCGTGATGTTTCACCTGCGTATACCTTCATGTTCTTTGGTCTGACCAATATTCATGCTTTCTTCATACAACATATGAGTCCATCTTCCTGGAGTATCTTGATAAGTTTGTCATTGAGTCCATCGATGGCATCCTTAACCTCTCCATGTTAGACAAGATTCATATGGAACAATTGGCATTTATGTTGAAAACTTTTTGAGAACTATCTTCATGTTATTTCAAAGTATGCGTTCTAGATGTTAGAAGTAACCTTCCCTGGTTCATGTGAAAATTGTTGAAAGATGTCATCGTGGATATGAGTAAGAGTTATTTTTATTCCCTCGGGAATCATTTCAAGTCAATAGAGCATGTGACAAGTACTCTTGATATGGTAGGTTAATACCTTCCCATCTCGATAACATCCTCTGAGCACGTTAAGCTACTTGTCATGGAAGAGAAGAAATCCTACAAACTTCGATCTCCTCCTAAATGCTTCTCAACAAGGATATATTTGTGTTTTGTTGCAAGCAATTCATGTAGGTGCAATTATTCCTTGATAACTTTCTAACACGTGGGTTATGCAACCTAGCTCATTTTCTTGAAGCTTGACAATGTAGTCCATGTCTTGAGAATCTAGTAACTTTACCTTTGTGGTAAATGCTACAAAATTTCTATTTAGACATGTTGAGTTTGAAGTATCTCTCCACTTATCCAAAGCTAAATACCAAGCAGTAATGACGGTTGTTGTTCATCAAGATTTTTAACGTAGGTCTCTTCAAAAATCTGGCAATGTTGATGTGATGGCTGACACAATTAGCTAGAAAATCTATTGCCATAATATCTTGATTCAACAATAACAACCACTCTTCGTAAGGCTTCTTCTATGATTCATTATAGGAATTGTGCTTATGGTTTGTTTTGTACCCGAAGTCCGACCTTTACTTGATGAATGATCGAGGGCTTGTCAGTAGCCTGATATTAGTATCTTGAACATCAAGGAGAACATTTAATGTAGTGTTGCTAAATGTCTCTCGTTCGACCCTCCAGACCCTGTTATGTTGGCAAGAATTTTATTGTGCCAAGTAATTGAAGTCTGAGAAAGAAGTTTATTTTTTCCTCGTGTCATCATGAATCTTCTTCCTTAATCATCTTGGTGGTGTGAAGTGATATCATGATCTCTGGAAAAGATTCAGATAGACCCGGATGAACAAAGAATCTGCTTCGGTACCTCTAACATGTTGGAAGAGCGACTATGATTTAGACAATCAAAAGTTTCTCTTATTACATGTTCCATGTGACTCTTATGAGTCCTCTCCACCAAAAAAACCTATTTGTCTTGACCTTCTGTTGAATCAAAGTGATCCTTCTATATCAAAAAGTAGTTCAATAGCTTGGTTATTCTTATCTCTGTATATTTGAAGCTCTACTTAATCCGTTAGTAGAGTTTCATCTTTCAAAGTACGTGGTCGTGTTCTTCCCGTTGTATGCTCTCCCTTTTCAGAATCTTAAAATCTTCTGAAGCTCCATGATCTCAATCCTTATGAAGATCAGCTATCTACCACCTTGACACCATCTTATTTTGGTTTCCCTGTTACCTTGGTGTGTTTCATGCTCGTTGGCTCCAGAGATCCTATGAAACATCTATCCACGAGTTGACCATGAGATACTCTGTTTGTGGTTCTGTGTCATTCCCTCTCTTCCTTAGCTGTATGCCGCTACCTCAAAGAAATGAAGAGCTTCATTCATTCAATAATGGTGGCATGGACCAACCTCCTTGAGAAGATCGTTGAAGTTTAGTGTAACCCTATTCCTTCTACGTTCCTAACTAGGAAACTCGGGACGCGATTCTGCTAAGGGGTATAAAATTGTAACGCCCCTAGTTTTATTAATCCTAATTAGAGTTTGATTTGTGCATAGCATGAGCATCATATTTTCTAAATAAAATGCATGGAAGAAAACAATGTGCAAACCCTAAACCCTAATATTTTCCCTCTCTATGAATCAATTCAAAATGTTTTGAATTTGAAAAGTACCAAAAGTTATGGAGCCCAAACTGAATACAAGGGGCCCATAGTATTGTATATGTTTGCAAAGCTCTAGTATTTTAGAAAAATATTCCAAAACAGATTTGAAATGAAAATACAAAAGGGAAAAAGAGAAAAACATAAAAGAAAAAGGTTTTACAAAAAAATAGAATCCTAGCTACCCAGGCCACAAACCATCTCTCTCCCTCTCCCTATCTTCCGCTCAGCGCGTAGTAGCAGCCCCCTCGCAACCTTCCCCGCGGCCCACCTCCGCCCATCTGCAGCCCATCATGGCCCCGTACCGCTTTGGCCCTCTCCTTTCTCTTTCGTCCTCATCAGCAACGACACAAACTTTCTCGCTATCGCCGTCGCCGTCTGTCTACAGCGTGATGCCCGCGTGCACGAGGATGCATGCTACTAATACGTTGCTAAAATATCCATAATTTTTGATGTTCCATGCTTGGTTTTATCTACTTTCTTATGTTTTGTTCCAACTTTGGAGTACTTTTTATACACTTTCTTGGACTAATCTATTAACAAGATGCCATAGTGCCAGCTGCCTGTTTTCTGCTGTTTTTGGTTCCAGGAAAGTCAGAAAATGAATATTCTCGGAATTAGACGGGACAAACAGTCAGTTTTTCACCGAGGGGGACACTGAGCCAGAATACGAGACGGAAAGGGGCCAGAGGGCAGCCACACCACCTGGCCGTGTGGCCAGGCCTGGCCCGCGCCAGGGGTTGGTGAGGCCACCCAGGGCACCCCTCGGCCTCCCCTTTCGCCTATAATATGCCTCCGATACAGAAACCCTAAGCACCCGATCAAAATTCCATGAAAGAGTCTGTAGCCGTCGTCATCTGCATCCCTAGATTAGGAGGGATCTGAAGCTCTTCCCGGCACCCTACCAGAGGGAGAATTCACCCTGGAGGCCTTCTTCATCATCATGCAAGCCTCCGGTGTGATGCGTGAGTAGTTCATCCTTGGACTATGGGTCCATGTAGTAGCTAGATGGATGGTTCTTCTCCTTTGTGCTATCATGTTTAGATCTTGTGAGTTTTGTTCATGATCAAGATCATCTATTTGTAGTCCTACATGTTGTGTTTGCGAGGATCCGATGGATATTAAGATGCTATTTTAGATTAATTATTGATTCTATCATGCCTTTGTTATTTATGATCTTGCATGCTTTCCGTTGTTAGTAGCTATCTTGGCCAAGTAGAAGCTAGCAACTCCAAGAGTTAGTATTTATGCTCGATAGTGGGTTCATGCCTCTAGTAATCTCGGGAAGTGATAGAAATCTCTAAGGTACTAGATGTGTTGTTGCTACTAGGGAGAAAACAACAATCCTTTGTTCATAAAACAATCATATTGTTTACTTTACGTGCAATGCGTAAAGAAATTATCTGTTGCTTGCAACTTAATACTGGAGGGGTTTTGGATGATAACCTGAAGGTGGATTATTAGTCATAGATGCAGTTGGATTACGGTCTATGTATAATGTTGTAATTCCCAATCAAATCTCATAGGAGTCAAGATGATTAGTATATGAATGTATGCTTTCTTGTTGTTTGTCGATTGCCCCGCTGTAATTTGTTCACCCAACATGTCATCTATCTTAAGGAGAACCACCACTAGTGTACTATGGACCTCGGTCCTTTATTTTATCATCAATCTACAACTGTGTCCATTTTTCATGGACAGGTTGAGTGGCCATACTGTTCCGTTGTCAGATGTTTTCAAAATGACTTGTGACTTGAAATATGACTTTGACTTGACTGCAACAGGGTTGTCGAAATGAAAACTTGGTTCCCACTTGAGTAATCTAGAGAACTAAAATAGGTCATTACTACTAAGTACTTCTAAAATAAAACTAGCTTATTGCAAACAAGCCTAGAGCTTAGGATTCCTACTAGAATTCCCTTACTTACATTAGAGATAGTTTGCGAGTACTTTAAGAGTACTCATGGTTTTTTCCCTGGCTATTCCCATGGCCAGACTATGAAGAGGACTGTCCAGAGGAGGGACAGCAGGATGTCTACAATAACTAGGATCATCTCCCATCATCAGCATTGCCTGTGAAAAAGGAAGATGGCGCCTCTACTATGTTTATTTCCGCTGCTTTGATGTGTATTAAGACTTGATCATGAGATCAACTATTTGTAAGGCTATTATGGTTTGTAATGGATGATGTACTGTGCTACCAATTTTGTTATGTCTCGCAAAAATGGTATTCCTAGGATTGCGATGTACGACATAACACCCATCTGGACTTAAAAATCCGGGTGTTCACAAGTTGATATAAGATCCATCCTGACCATAGGAGACCCTAGTTAGAATGGACGCCTGAAAAACTTAGTTTCCCCACGAAGGAAGTGAGTATATGAAAACCTATTCTCACTCTTATCTCTGAGATTCTTTCAAAAAGAAAAGTTCACATGTTCCTCAGAATTTTTGCAATTCTACATAAAATTTGACACACTTGATCACATCACTAACTTACTCATCCTAATTGCTTATAGATGGAAGTCAAGTACAACAAGTTCTATCAGCTTGGCAACGGAGGAGAGCTCATCTTCAAGAGGGACTTGAGCCAGGTAGCAGAGTTTCTTGGACGCCCGCACCCCGAGTTCTTTGGAGCGCAACTCAATGATCAGCCAGGAGGAGAACTGTAGTGGTTAACCCACCTCGGAGAAGATACAATTCACCTTGAGGGAGAACAACGGGTTGGATGGACTAGCTAGAACAATGCAGGAAGCTCTTGCCTGTCTGTGTGGGCAGAACATCAACCAGATCAATGGCACTCGCTTTGCCCACTACGCAAGATGTGATTCTATGGGACAGCCCTTGGCCATGCCAGGACATCCGGAGCTGAAGCACCATGTGGATCACCTCAATTTCATGATGCGCTAGACCCAGAAGGAGTTGCACAATGCCTGTGCCTATGCCAACTAGATTCACACTATCGCGGCAGAGAAAAACCACACCCTCGCCATCCTAGCTAAGGAGCGCAAGACACTTCGTCACCAGCATGACAAGAAGGACCGCATCATCGCTCGCCTCCGTCAGAAGGTGGCAACCCTTGAAGAAACCATTCATTTCTAGGATATTCAGCTTGAGGAGAAGGAACAAGACGGTGAAGATATTCGTGGAGATATCACCTCTTACCTCAGTGATGATGATGACTATCTGGAAGACGTCAACACGGAGTTCCACACCAACGAGGAGGACACAGATTTCCTAGATGACAAAGAACCCACCAGTTCCGATGATGAGTAGTCACACTAGATCACTGCCATAGGTGTGAGCTTGTATCCTGTCCCAATGTATCGTAGCATGATAGAATGGTTCTTAAAACCATCTGCTTACTAGTTGTGGTGTGTGTTTGTACTATGTTTCTTGGAATGAATGAAAATGAGTTGTGGTTTTCAAATCTTAGCAATACTCAAGTTTAAATCTTTTGAACCATACCCATAAGCCATAGAAATTTCCCTCTTGTCTTATGGTCTATCTCAATCTTCACATGACTTGCGGCAACCCCGGTTGTAGCAGCTCATCTCAGGATCCAATGCTTTAGATTCTACAGATGCTAGTTTCAGATCGTGAAGACGGTAGAGCCGGGCGTCAAGCCAATCTAGCCACTCTGCAGTAGATCGCCCAGATGGCACACAACAACCCAGGCCATGGAAACCAGGATCACCATGGATCTAAGCACAAGAACTTTCAAAACATCAATCCTCCTATGTTTAGCAAATTTGAAGAGCCCTTAGATGCTGATGACTGGCTGCAAACAATGGAGAACAACTTAAAAGTTGCAGGAGTAGATGTTGCGGAGAAAGTACTATTTGCCACCAACTATCTGGCAGGTTATGCAAGATCATGGTGGAACACCACTCGTACAATGAATGGAGGCAAAATGATGACTTGGAAGGAATTCAAGATCAAGTTCAGCAGGACTCATGTGCCCTCGAGTTTGATCAAGAGGATGAGGGATGCATTCATGGAGTTGAAGCAAGGAAGGATGACCGTGGTAGAATACTGTGACAAATTTCTGTCTCTGGCTAGGTATGCCCCCGATGAGATTGACACGGAGGCAAAGAGAAGGAAAGATTCCTGAATGGCTTGCATGATGAGATGCAAACAGTGTTAGTCAATAGTCCTTTCGATGATATAGAAGCTCTAGTGGATTCTACTATCCAGATAGAAGGAAAAATCAATCAAGCCAGTGAGAACCGCAAGCGTCATATGATGCACCAGCCTGGACCTCACCATACCCCGAAGTACCGCCCTAGCTCGTCTGCAGGATTTGAACCAAGAAACAACAGGCCACCAATGTCCCGTCCGAACTATCCCAATCGTGGCGGAGGAAACCCGAGGCCTAGAGGCCACAAGAACAACACCGGCAACCCCCATAACTTCAACCGTGCACCGCCAAGGTCCAACAACAACAACAATACTGCCCCAATGACTAGACGCAATGTTGTGCTTATTGCAGGGAAGGACAAGTCAATGATAACTTGCTTTGAATGTGGAGTCACGTGTCACTACTCCAATGAGTGCCCCAAGAAGCTTGCTGCAGCCACCAATGTGACTGCACCTGCCTAGCAACAGCGTCGTTTCCAGCCTAGAAAGAGGTTTGCCCCAGGCAACCCGCACAACCGTACCGGCTGCCTGTTCCACATGAATGCAGAAGAAGCCCAGGAAGCGCTAGATGTCGTGCTGGGTATGTTTTCTGTTAACTCAGTACTTGCAAGAGTGTTGTTTGATTCTAGAGCATCGCACACGTTTGTTACAGAAGAATTTGCATGCACTAGTAAGATTCAACCAACAAATTTGAAGCATGTTATGATAGTTCAGATACCTGGGTCAACCACCAAAGCTCGAAAAAATTGCAAGGTCGTGCCTATTAGAATACATGGGATAGATTTTTATGCCAACTTAATAGTACTTGGAACCAAAGGTTTGGAAGTAGTACTAGAAATGGATTGGATGTTGAAACATCAAGGATTAATAGACTATGCCAAGAAATCCATAACCATGACCTGTAGCACCGGAGTATCATAGAGCATGTGTCTGAGACGCTACCCCATCAATTCCAATGCAACAAGAGTTTAGTCCAATTAGCCTTAGACCAAGTCAGAGTAGTCTGTGAATACCCCGATGTGTTCCCAGATGAATTACCCGGTATGCCCCAGATCGGGATATCAAGTTTATCATTGAACTAGTTCTTGGAACCGGACCCATAGCTCAGAGACCTATAGTATGAACCCAGCCGAATTAGTGGAGCTGAAGAAGCAACTTGATGACATGTTGAGCAAAGATCTGATACAACCAAGTGCGTCGTCGTGGAGATCACCTTTTTCGTTTGTGGATAAGAAAGATGGTGCCAACCGTTTGTGTATGGATTATCGGAAGCTGAATGATGTCACCATCAAGAACAAGTACCCACTGCTGAAGATACAAGATCTATTTGACCAACTAACTAGTGCCAGCGTGTTTTCTAAGATTGATCATAGAACTGGTTATCATCAGTTAGAGATCCATGCAACGGATATCCCAAAGACTGTTTTCACGACCCGATATGGATTGTATGAGTACAATGTCATGTCATTTGGATTGACAAATTCCACCGCTTATTTCATGAATCTCATGAATAAGATTTTTATGAACTTCTTGGATAAGTTTGTTGTTGTTTTTATCGATTACATTCTGATCTATTCCAAGTCGGAAGAGGACCATGAGCAGCACATAAGAACCATCCTTGAAACCCTTAGAGAGCATAAGTTGTATGCCAAGTTTAGCAAATTTGAGTTTTGGTTAAAGTAAGTAGGATTCCTAGGACATATCTTGTTGGCAGGAGGAGTTGAAGAATGGAAAGCCCTAACCACTCAAACTGAAGTCCGCGCATTTCTTGGATTAGCCGGATATTACCGCAAGTTCGTTGAAGGATTATCAAGCATCGCAAGGACGATGACCCAGCTGTTGAAGAAAGATAAGAAGTTTGAATGGATAGACAAATGTGAAGCAAGTTTTCAAGATCTCAAGAAGAGATTGATTTCAGCCCAAACTTTGATCATGCCGGATATCACGAAGCCTTTTGATGTCTTTTGTGATGCATCCAGATTGGTCTCGGATGTGTGTCGATGCAGGAAGGCAAAGTAATATCATAGGGCCACTGTAATGTCACCGATTCTTCTTGTACGCTTCTAAGATTTAGGTTAGGCTTATGATCAGACGGAGGTCTGAGATTCCGTCTAGCCTTAATCTTGGGGTTGCCATAATAGGTTGCATACCTACGTAGAATGTGAATTTGTGTAACTTTCTAGATGCATTCAAATGATTCATACATGAAGTAACAAAGAAAGATGGCACCAATGGAATCTATGCTAGTAAATACTACAAATGTCAGAACTTATTAGATTTATTACGTCATGGAAAACCTCATGGAAAAACAATATGATGCCTCAAAATAAGATTGCATGCAAACCCTATAGGATCGGTAAATAGTTGGTGGTGCTAAATTAAACATAGTGCACTACAAAGCATATCAACTAATTGAGTTGTTGTTAATTTGAGAAATATAGGAATACACTCAAAACCTTGAGGTGTACATGTGAACTTCAACTTCATATTGTTAAGTAATAATTGAGCAAAGTAGATATTGCAAAAACTAAGCACAAACCACTACAAACTCATCCTAAACCAGATGCATAAATCGGATACTATTTTATTGAGAAAAAATCTCCACAAATATCCACAAATCTCCACAAAAATCTCCACAAATCTCCATAAATCGGATACTATTTTATAATAAATCAGATAGCAGAAACAAAAGCGCGAACCATTGGTGATAATTTTCTGCAACACATTTAGTGATATGGTCCGTCAGCGTAGCAACAAATCTCCACAAATACTGAAGTCGGAATGTGGTGAACCACTTGGGAGTGGCCGAGGTTCATGCTCGTAGCAACTCAGAGTAAAAGAATTAGAATAATCTTACAACAGTAAATCCCATGTAAGGCAACTACATGTAGGTGAATCGCCTATACTGAAAAATAGCATAACAACATCAATCACAAGAATTAGTAGTGGGATATAGTATATACAAAACTAGAGTTCTCGCAGCAATGACATAGAGTACATATTAAACCGGAGTTGCCGACCGAGGGTATCGTACCGTACTGCTGTTTTGAGGTTAAGACAATTATTGGAAAAAAATTCCAAGTTCAGACAACAATTAAAGGTCTCTCGTAACCTTCCGGTCCAAGGGAGAATGTTTGTGCTTGATGGATGATTTTTCCTTGTATACAATCTGCAAGACTTGTTGTAGTTCCCAGGATTCACTCAACCTTGTAGACTAGGCGATGTATGATTTTACTGTTATGGTACAGACTAGTGTAGGAGGAAAATGTACTTAACCATCCAGACTGGGTGGAGTAGTAACCTTTCAGATTGCGCTCAACTGCACATACAACTGATCATGCCATCGTCCAGATAGCCAAAGACCTCCATGGCGCTCCCTCTCCTCAATGACCTCTAGGTTGCAATGTGAGATGGGGATGGGGAATGGGGCTCCATCTGGGCGATGCATCCAGCGTCTCCTACTCAGCCACCCCGCAACGTCGAAAAGAGGGTAAGGGGAAACATGGAAAATCTAAGCGACGACAATCAGGAGTGGAGAAGGAGAGGACGCCTAGCCTCTGCCCTCGGGTGTAGGATGAGTCATCCAGCAGCCTCTCGTTGGATAAAGAGCTATAACACGAGCTCAGGTGTGGGAGGCTCATTGGATGTCCCAGTGGTGGAACTGGAGGAGGAGACTGAGTGGCGGTGTTAGTGAGATTTGGTCCAGAGAGCACATAAAGGGTGCGGCGTCAGGCATGACGGGGATGTGATAGGAAGTGTTGGGGATCGGGGAGAGAAGGACGGGGGCGTCCAGATGTGTTGAGAAGGGCTGCCCTCTAGCTACAGTGCACATGCAAAAGGTCCGGCCCACATGTAGCGTCAGCGAGAAGTAAAGTGTAACATCCCAAAACTTCAATCCAAGTTTATCAAAATCCAAATCATCAAATTTAGGGTTAACAAAAACTTTTCCAAATTAAAAATGAAAGCATTCATGTGTATGTGCATTTAATATAGGAATTGATTTGAATTGCCATGGTTCTGTAATTCCTTGCTTGTAAAATGTTTCTTAGGTGAAATAAACATCATCTAAATCATTTCCAAGCTTTTCCCAAAGAAGAACAACTCAAAATGAATAATTGCAGTGAATGGTCATTTTGGCCAAATTAACTCTCATGCCTACTTTGGCTATTCCTAGTACTCAAAACTTAACAGAAACATGTGTGGATCTTTACACCCCTTGATAGTACACATAATGGGGTACCAAGGCCCACTTTGTGATCTGCTAAAAACATTCAAATGCTAATTTTAAATGAAAGTTTAAAATTGAATATAATTCATATGGGAAGATCCCACTATTTCAAAAACCACTCAAACAAGATCAATTTTCAAAACCCCAGCACGCACAGAGTCTCAAGCTTATGCCTAGCAAACGCACCAAAAATCTTTTCAAAATTCCAAAGTTTCTCTCATGCGGCTATTTCATCAAACACTTGGCATGCATGATTTACACCCTAATCCTAGCTCACTATTTTGAACAGGGTTTTGCCCCCATTTGATCTCCATTTAATCCCCTTGTCCCCTCATGATCTAACAAAAAACCTTTAGCACTCATCCCGCTTGTCCCTGGCCACAGTGCCGAGCCACCCCGAGCACTAGCTCGCCGGCCGACCATGCACTCGGCCCAGCAGACCACCTCCCTCTCTCGCAATGTCTAGGAGGTAGCCAGGACCTCACCGCCACCCTCTGTCCCCTCCCCGAGCCAAGCGCAGCAGTGGACCATCGAGGAGTGCCCGCGCCCATTGCCACCGCGCCATGCCGAGCACGTGCCAGAGCGTCGCACCCAGCACGCGTGCACAAGCCACCGCTCGACCGCAGCCCGCGCCCACCACTCCGCCACGACCCAGGGAACACGACGGACACACCCATTCGCCGCCCAGCGCACCACAGCCACCGCTCGCCGTGGACACCGCCGCCTCTGCCGCTCAGAGCGCCAGCTGCCCCCAACCGCATACCACCACCCTACGCCCGCATTCACTTCCTAGAGCACCGCCAGGAGACCGCCCATCGATCGCCACCGTCAGCCATGCCACTAGCCGCTCGTAGCCATGTTGCCACCGTCGCCAGCCCATCCCTCTCGGTCTCATCGTCGAGCCTATAAAAGGAGGGCACCCCCAGCAGTTTGAAGCACACCACTCAACTCCCCTCACCTCACTAACCATTTCCCACCTCTAGCCGGAGTAGCGCGAGCACTTTCTTGCCAGAATTTGGACGGCGTAGCCCACAGCAGAGGAGAAAGGGGCGCCGCTTATTGCGACCACCTCCGGAGCTGCCTCGACCGTCCCTGAGCTCGCCGTCGACCACCAGTCCGTTTGCTCGCCTCGCCGTCGTCGCTGGAGCCTTGGTATGCCCCCTATGCACCCCCACCGAGCCGCTAGGGTTCGAGCTCGCCGGCGACAGGTCCGTCGTCGACGACAAGCCACAACCGTTGATCCTTATTCTAATCTAACGACCCACATCGCCCCGCACCGCTTCGCGCGTTATGAGCCGCTGACTTGTGGAACCCCCCTGTCAGTTGAGCCCCGCGCCGCGGACTGATACTGGGCCGGCCCGTTAGAGTTTCCCGCGCAACCCAGTTACTTTGAATTAGGATTTTCCTTTTTTGTTTAAACTTAGTTCTGTCTATGAGTTTGAAAATCAATTCAGAGAGATTTACAAATCCAAATTGCATGAAACTAATTTGGCCTGAAAGGTATTGAAAAGATCTATCCAAGACCGTTGGATTTAATCCAACTAGAGTTATGGGTCTCTCCTAGTAAAAATAACAAAATAGAAGCATTTGTATCTTGCAACATTTTTATAAAATCAACCAAGATAGGTTTTGAGTTGATTCCAACTCTCAAAAAACACATTTTATCATACATATCTGAATATGTAATAATATTAAGGTTTACATACAGTGACTTTAGACTAGTACCAAAATAATGCTATATAGGCATTTCTAGACACTTTAAATCATTAAATAATGAACTTAAACCAGAATAACCATGATCCAACCCTTAAATCACATTCCCACATGCTAGAATATGTGGTGAGGACATGTGTCCACATGATCCCATATTTTAAGTGGTGAATATTAAATCTTAGTTAATTTTTGAATGAGTAGAAATTACTTTTCTAAATTAAAAATAGTGAAACTATTAAATTAAACTTGTGATGCTCGAGATGATAATAGATCATCAAATGTGTTTATTAGAATGCTAATTAGACTAATTAAGTATTGTTTGGTGATTGTGTATTCCGTATGTATTTATAGACGATGGTACCGACCAAGCTTTCGAGGAGGAGTTCTACCAAGAAGAAGAAGAAGAAGAAGAAGAAGAAACCTTCAACCACTGGACTAACCAAGGCAAGCCACCATGAACAATGCAAGCTAACACTTGCAAGTATAATGCTTAGCAAGCTAGGATTAAACTAGATGGTTTAGCAAAGATGCTTTAGACATGCTTTGGTCACACTACTTTGACTATTAGATACTCCAAGTCTTATTTACAAGCTTTACTTCCTTTACTTTACACAAAGTTCTTTAACTATTTTGGAAGGTAGCATAAAGAGTATAAAACATGACCTATTTAGAACCCTTTAGATGTCATTCTATGGCATGAGATTGAACCCATCTTTTCCACCTTAGTGAATACTCTTAACTTAGTAGTTTAGAGTAGATCCAAAACTTGAGTCACTTTAGATGGGAACACTTGGCGAAAATGAATTATGAAAACCTTGGAATGATGAGTCATTCTATTGAGATGTTTTGACAAGTATTGAGAAACATAAATGGTTATGATGGTGAAAATGTTGAGGCATGAGCCTTAACCCTTGTATAAAACTGATGGTTGGATTCGGATGCGATACCATTCCAAATTTACCGTACAACCACACTACCTGAATTGGGTAAGGCTTACCTGGAAATTTATATGCATTAGTATTAGTTCCCTCGCGGGGGAGGTTTGAGCTGAGGCTACCTCTCATGATGTCCACCTATGCAGTGCCCAAGATGACTGATGGTCATGGTTGGGAGGCCATGCTCATAGGAGAGGTGCTTATACTAGGGTGTGTAAAGGGAAGGTTATGTTTGATTATCTGCATACTAAGTATGATGATTCGGGGTTGTCCCTGACAGATGTATCGAATCTTGTGGTGAAAGTGTACCACCTCTGCAGAGTGTCAAACTATTCGAATAGCCGCGTCCGCGATTATGGACAGTTGGAATGGCCATACTATTTCGTTGTCAGATGTTTTCAAAATGACTTATGAAAGGAATGATGAATTTTGACTTGATCACAACAGGGTTGTGTTTTATGACAAGAACTTCCCAACTTAAGTGATTCTAGAACTTTCTTTTATCTTTCTTTGCTTCAGAACTCATCTTAGGTTTCAAACTTAACTTTATAGTAAACTTAGATTTAGCACTTTAACCTAGAACTATATTACTTATTAGTGGTAGTTTGCGAGTACTTAAAGAGTACTCATGGATTTTGTCCCTGGATATTCTCATGGCCAGACTATCAAGATGATGGCCAACAGGACGGATATGATAACTAGGACTATCTGCCTTCGTCAGCATTGCCTGTGCCCCTTGAATATGGACCCCATCCCTACACTTATCTTTTATTTTTCGCTGCTTGTTGTATTAAGACTGGATCTTGAGATCCTTATTTGTGTAAGACATTATGTATGGTTTGTAATGGATGATGTACTGTGATATCCAATCCGTTATGTCTCGCAAAAATGGTAATCCTGGGATTGCGAGGTATGGCATAATGGGCATCTGGGATTAAAAATCCAGGTGTTGACAAGTTGGTATCAGAGCGATCCTAAGCATAGGAGACCCTAGTTAGAATGGACGTCCAAACAAAAACTTAGTTTCAAAACCAAAGTGAGTATTTATGAAAAACTATCTCCTCTCTTATCCTTGTGGATTCTTTCTTTCTCAAAAAAATTCATGTTCCTCAAAATTCTTACATTACTACTTAAAATTTGACACACTTGATCACTTCACTAACTTCCTCATCCTAAATTCTTGTAGATGGAGTCTCAATTCAGCAAGTTCTACCAGTTGGGAAACGGAGGTCAGCTGATCTTAGAGAGGGATCTGGATTCACTGTCGGAGTTACTGGGACGCCCACATCCGGAGTTTCTTGGAGCTCAACTTCCAGGACCCCCAGGAGGAGACTTACATTGGCTAGTCATCGCATATCTTAGAGGAAGCATCGAAGCACCAACTTCCGGGAGAATTCAGTTCTCTGTGAGAGAGAACAACTGGCTAGATGGATTAGCCAGGGCAATGCATGAAGTTCTGGCACGTCTATGTGCCCTCAGTGTCAACAAGATCAAAGGAACCCGACGTGACTTCATGGGAATGCCGATGGAGATTCCAAGTCACCCACAGTTGAGGTGTCAAGTGGAGAATCTTGACTTCTTACTGCATGACAGATAGCAGGAACTGGACAATGCTAGGGAGTTATCCAACTAGAATCGTGCCATTGCCGAACAAAAGGCCCAGACGTTTGCACTGCTCGTCCAGGATCGCTAGTCTCTTCGCCGCTAGCGTGTCAAGAAGGATCGCACCATCGCCCGTCTTTGCAAGAAGGTGGCCGACCTCGAGAAGACCGTCAAGGAGCAAGAAGCTCAGCTTGCAACAAAGGAAGAAGAAGATCAGGGTGAAGACATACAGGGAGACATGGATTCTTACCTTAATAACGATGATGACTTTCTGGCGGAGGATGCCGTGGACTTCTACACTGACGATGATGACTCTGACTTCATCGACAATGAGTAGATGCACTAGAGCACTGTCATAGCATGAGATGTACCGGTCCCCCTGTATCGTAGCTTACATAATGGTTCTTCCAAACCATCTGTTTTTCCCTTTGATTGTTGTGGTGTGTGTTGTACCGTGTGCTTGTTTGCATGAATGAAAATGAAGTTAGCTGAAAAACCTGAGTCTAACTCAAAGTTTTAGCCTTGAAAGCCCAAAACCATGAATCTTAGAATTTCCCTCTTACCCCTATATCCATATCAATCTTCAGATGACTCGTGGAAACCAAGGTGGAAGCAGCTCGTCGCAAGACCCAATGTTGCAGATCTTGCAGAATCTAATCGCAGACCATGAAGCAAGCAGGGCAGAACGCCAAGCCAACTTAGCAACACTGCAGCAGATCACCCAGATGGCTCTCAACAACCAAGGGCATGGAAATCAGGATCATCAAGGATCCAAGCTGAAGAACTTCCAGAATACCAATCCCCCAATCTTTAGCACATCAGAAAACCCACTAGATGCTGATGACTGGTTATAGACCATGGACAATAACTTAGGAAGTTCTCTTCGCCAACCATTACCTGGCGGGAGATGCAAGAGCTTGGTGGAACAGTATCCGCTTGATGAACCATGGTCAAGTTATGACATGAGACGCATTCAAAGTCAAGTTCAGCCGCACCCACGTGCCGCAAGGTCTAGTCAACAGGATGAGAGATGAATTCCACGAATTGAGGCAAGGAAGAATGACAGTGGTGGAGTACCATGACAGATTTCTGTCACTTGCCAGATATGCACCGAATGAGATCAACACAGAGGCCAAGAAGAAGGAGAGATTCCTGAACAGACTACATGATGAGATGCAGACTGTCCTCGTCAACATCCGTTTCGAGGATCTCGAGGATCTAGTCAACTCTGCCATTCAGATGGAAGGGAAGATTAACCAGGCAAACGACAACCGCAAGCATCGTATGATGCAGCAGTCTGGATCCAGCAGTTACCAGAAGTACCATCCCAACCCTTCATCGGGATATGCTCCAAGGAACAACCGACCCCCAACATCTCGCCCAAGCTACCCAACCGTAGAGGAGGCAATGGGAAGTCCGGAGGAAACAATCACAACTCTAGCAATGCCAACAATTTCAACCGTGCACCTCCCAAGACCAACAGCAACAACAACAACACTGCACCCAGAACTGGCAGCAATGATGTGCCTGTCGCAGTCAAGGACAAGTCCCAGATCACTTGTTTCGAGTGTGGAGTGAAGGGTCACTATTCCAATGAGTGTCCCAAGAAGACTGTTGCCAACGCCAATGTGAATGCCCCAGCTCAGCAGTAGCGTCGAGTTCAACCAGGAAGAAGATTTGCCCCAGGGAACCCTCACAACCGCAACGGCCGTCTCTTCCACCTGAATGCAGAGGAAGCCCAGGAAGCGCCAGATGTAGTGCTAGATATGTTTTCTCTCAACTCATTTTTAGCAAGAGTATTGTTTGATTCGGGAGCATCGCATTCATTTGTCACCGAAGAATTTGCATGCACTAGTAAGATTCACCCAACCAACCTAAAGCATGTCATGATAGTTCAAATCCCCAGTTCAACAACCAAAGCTAGAAAATTTTGCAAAGTTGTTCCTATCAGAATACATGGGATAGATTTTTATGCCAACCTAATTATACTTGGAACCAAAGAATTGGAAGTAGAACTAGGTATGGACTTGATGTCAAGGCATAAAGGACTGATAGACTGTGCTAAGAAAGCCATGACCATGACCAGTATTTCTGGAGTAACAGTAGAGCATATCTCTGAAACCTTACCCCGTCAATTCAAGTGCAACAAGAGTGTAGCCCTGCCCACCATTGACCAAGTCAGAGTAGTCTGTGAATACCCCGACGTATTCCCAGATGAATTGCCAGGTATGCCCCGGATAGGGATATTGAGTTCATTATCGAACTAATCCCCGGAACCGTACCCATAGCCTAGAGACCCTATAGCATGAACCCCTCAGAGTTAGTGGAACTGAAGAAGCAGTTGGATGCCATGTTAGAGAAAGGCTTGATTCAACCAAGCGCATCGCCATGGAGATCACCAGTGTTATTCGTCGACAAGAAAGATGGAGGCAACCGTCTGTGCACAGATTACCGAAAGTTGAATGATGTCACCGTCAAGAACAAGTACCCCTTGCCAAAGATAGAGGATCTATTTGATCAATTGACTGGAGCCCAGGTATTCTCAAAGATTGATCCTAGGACTAGTTATCACCAACATAAGATTCGTGCAACGGATATTTCGAAGACCGTCTTTACTACTCTTTATGGTTTATACGAGTATACGGTTATGTCTTTTGGATTAACCAATGCCCCTGCTTATTTCATGAATCTCATGAATAAGATCTTTATGAATTTCCTAGATAAGTTTGTAGTTGTGTTTATCGACGACATCCTTATCTACTCCAAGTCAGAAGAAGAGAATGAGCAACATCTGAGAAGCATTCTAGAAACCCTAAGAGAGCATCAGTTATATGCCAAGTTCAGCAAGTGTGAGTTTTGGCTGAAAGAAGTAGGATTCCTAGGATATATTGTGTCTGCCGGATGAATCTCTGTTGATCCCGCCAAGATCAAAGATGTCGAAGAATGGGAAGCCCCAACCACACAAACCGAAGTCCGTGCATTTCTCGGATTAGCGAGATATTACCGCAAGTTCATAAAAGGATTCTCGAGCATAGCTCAATCAATGACCCAATTGTTAAAGAAGGACAAGAAGTTTGAATGGACAGACAAATGTGAAGCCAGTTTTCAGGAGCTGAAGAAGAGATTGATTTCAGCCCCAATATTAATCATGTCAGACATGAAGAAGCCGTTTGATGTGTATTGTGATGCATCCAAGATTGGTCTAGGATGTGTATTGATGCAAGAAGGCAAAGTCATCGCGTATCTGTCTCGACAACTGAAGCAGCATGAGTAGAACTATCCGACCCATGATCTTGAGCTAGCAGCTGTGGTTCTAGCGTTGAAGACATGGCGTCATTATTTGATGGGTAATCGTTGTGAGATTTACTCGGATCACAAGAGTTTAAAGTATATCTTCACGCAAAAGGAGTTGAATATGAGGCAAAGGAGATGGATAGAGTTAATCAAGGATTATGACCTTGACATTCACTATCACCCTGGCAAAGCCAATGTGGTAGCGGATGCTCTTAGCAGATTGCCATGTAGGCTAAATACCATGATCAAGGAGAAGCAGCCAAGTTTGTATGAAGAGTTGGAGCAGTTCAGGACTGAAGTAGTTAACAAAGGATTCTTAGCTAGCATTGAACTTCAACCCACTTTAATTAGCCAAATCAAGGAAGCCCAGAAGGGGAATGAAAGTATCGACGGAATCAAACGTCGTATTGGTACATGAAAGGTACCTGGATTCACTTAAGACGAAGAAGGAGTACTGTGGTACAAAGGACGTATATGTGTGCCAGCAGATTCGGAGCTGAAGCAAGTTATCATGAAGGAAACTCATGATACTCTTTATTCTATCCACCCCGGAGGAACGGAGATGTATCAGGATTTGAAAGAGCAATTTTGGTGGCACAAGATGAAGAGAGAAATCGGAAGCTACATTGCCAAGTGTGACATCTGTCAAAGAGTCAAAGCAGAACATCAGAGACCTGCAGGACTATTGCAACCATTGCAGATTCCGGAATGGAAATGGGATTCCGTCGGAATGGACTTTATCACCGGTTTGCCTACTTCTAGTAGGGGAAATGACTCAATCTGGGTCATAGTTGATAGACTGTCTAAGGTAGCCCACTTTATACCTGTCAAGACTACCTACTAGAATGCGAAGCTAGCAGAGCTGTACATCGCTAGAATTGTTAGTCTACATGGAACCCCCAAGACCATAGTATCAGATCGAGGAACTCAATTTACCTCAAGATTTTGGCAGAAAGTCCAGGAAGGATTGGGAACCAAGTTGAACTTCAGTACAGCTTATCACGCGCAAACTGATGGACAGACTGAGAGATTCAACCTGATCCTAGAGGATATGCTTAGAGCTTGTGTGTTAGAATACAGATCAAAATGGGAAGACTGCCTGCCTTGCGCGGAATTCTCATATAACATCAGTTATAAAGCTAGTTTGCAGATGGCACGATTTGAATTCATATACGGAAGAAAGTGTCGTACCCCTCTGAATTGGTCTCAAGTAGGAGAGAGTCAGATCTTTGGACCCGACATTCTCAAAGAAGCAGTAGAGAAAGTTCACAAAGTCCGTGAGCACCTCAAGACCGCCCAATCCAGACAGAAGAGTTATGCTGACAAAAGAAGGAGAGACCTGACTTTCAATGTCAGAGATTTTGTGTATCTCAAAGTTTCACCATTGAAAGGAACTCAACGCTTTAGTCTGAAAGGAAAGTTAGCCCCCAAATATATTGGGCCCTTCAAGATTCTAAACCGTCGAGGAGAAGTATCGTATCAACTGGAACTGCCTGAAGAGATGTCAGCCATCTATAATGTGTTCCATATCTCGTTACGTCGCAAATGCCTGGAAGTGCCCAAGAAGACTGATTTTTTCAAGAACATCGATCACAGGGCTGTGGAAATCAACAATGACCTGACCTATCAGGAAGTACCCATCCGTATCTTAGAAGAATCCTACAGAACCACCAGGACCGGGAGCATCAAGTTTCTCAAGATTCAGTGGAGCAACCATACTGAAGAGGAAGCCACTTGGGAGCTCGAAGATTACATTAGGATAGAGTTCCCAGATATCTTTAGTTCCTAGTTTTCTTTGTAAATCTCGGGACGAGATTTTGTTTAACGGGGGAAGGTTTGTAACATCCCAAAACTTAAATCCAAGTTTATCAAAATCCAAATCATCAAATTTAGGGTTAACAAAAACTTTTCCAAATTAAAAATGAAAGCATTCATGTGTATGTGCATTTAATTTAGGAATTGATTTGAATTGCCATGGTTCTGTGATTCGTTGCTTGTAAAATGTTTCTTAGGTGAAATAAACATCATCTAAATCATTCCCAAACTTCTCCCAAAGAAGAACAACTCAAAATGAATAATTGAAGTGAATTGTCATTTTGGCCAAATTAACTCTCATGCCTATTTGGCTATTCCTAGTACCCCTTGATAATACACATAATGAGGTACCAAGGCCCACTTTGTGATCTGCTAAAAATATTCAAATGCTAATTTTAAATGACAGTTTAAAATTGAATCTAATTCATAAGGGAAGATCCCATTATTTCAATACCACTCAAACAAGCTCAATTTTCAAAACCCAAGCAGCCAGAGAGTCTCAAGCTTATGCCTAGCAAACCCACCAAAAATCTTTTCAAAATTCTAAAGTTTATCTCATGCGGCCATTTCATCAAACACTTGGCATGCATGATTTACACCCTAATCCTAGCTCACTGTTTTGAATAGGGTTTTGACCCCATTTGATCTCCATTTAACCCCCTTGTCCCCTCATGATCTAACCACACCTTTAGCACCTATCACCTTGTCCCTAGCCACAGTGCCGAGCCACCCCGAGCACTAGCTCGCCGGCCGACCATGCACTCGCCCTAGCAGACCACCTCCGTCTCTCTCGCCATGTCTAGGAGGTAGCCAGGACCTCACCGCCACCCTCTGTCCCCTCCCTGAGCCAAGTGCAGCAGTGGACCACCAAGGAGTGCTCGCGCCCAGTGCCACCGTGCCATGCCGAGCACGCGCCAGAGCGCCGCACCTGGCACGCGTGGACAAGCCGCCGCTCGACCGCAGCCCACGCCCACCGCTCCGCCAAGACCCAGGGAACACGACGGACACGCCCGTTCGCTTCCCAACGCACCACAGGCACCGCTCGCCGTGGACACAGCCGCCTCTGCCGCTCAGAGTGCCAGCTGCCCCCGACCGCATACCACCGCCCTACGCCCGCATTCAGTTCCTAGAGCACCGCTAGGAGACCGACCATCGATCGCCACCCTTAGCCATGCCGCTAGCCGCCCGTAGCCATGTCACCACCGTCGCCAGGCCATCCCTCTATGTCTCGCCGTCGAGCCTATAAAAGGAGGGCACCCCCAGCCGTTTGAAGCACACCACTCCATTCCCCTCACCTCAATGACCATTCCCCACCTCTAGCCGGAGCAGCGTGAGCCCTTGCTCGCTGGAATTTGCCTGAAGTAGCCCGCAGCAGAGGCGGAAGGGGCGCCGCTGATTGCGACCACCCCCGGAGCTGCCTCGACCGTCCCTGAGCTTGCCGTCGACCACCAGTCCGTTTCACCGCCTTGATGTTGTCGCTAGAGACCTGGTATGCCCCCCTATGCACCCCCACCGAGCCGCTAGGGTTCGAGCTCGTCGGCGACAGGTCCGTCGTCGACGACAAGCCACAGTCGTTGATCCTTATTCTAATCTAACGGCCCACATCGCCTCGTACCGCTTTGCGCGTTATGAGCCGTTGACTTGTGGAACCCCCCTGTTAGTTGAGCCCCGCGCCGCGGAGTGACACTGGGCCGGCCCGTTAGAGTTTCCCGCGCGACCCAGTTAGTTTGAATTAGGATTCTCCTTTTTGTTTAAACTTAGTTCTGTCTATGAGTTTGAAAATCAATTCAGAGAGATTTACCAATCGAAATTGCATGAAACTAATTTTGCATGAAAGGTATTGAAAAGATCTATCCAAGCCCATTGGATTTAATCCAATTAGAGTTATAGATCTCTCCTAGTAAAAATAACAAAACAGAAGCATTTGTATCTTGCAACATTTTTATAAAATCAACCAAGATAGGTTTTGAGTTGATTCCAACGCTAAAAAATCACATTTTATCATACCTATCTGAATATGTAATAATATTAAGGTTTACATATAGTGAATTTTGACTAGTACCAACATAATGCTATATAGGCATTTATATTCACTTTAAAACATTAAATAATGAACTTAAACCAAAATAACCATGATCCAACCCTTAAATCACATTCCCACATGCTAGAATATGTGGTGAGGACATGTGTCCACATGATCCCATATTTTAAGTGGTGAATATGAAATCTTAGTTAATTTTTGAATGAGTAGAAATTACTTTTCTAAATTAAAAATAGTGAAACTATTAAATTAAACTTGTGATGCTCGAGATGATAATAGATCATCAAATGTGTGTATTAGAATGCTAATTAGACTAGTTAAGTATTGTTTGGTGATTGTGTACTCCGTATGTATTTATCGACGATAGTACTGACCAAGCTTTCGAGAAGGATGAGTTCTACCAAGAAGAAGAAGAAGAAAACTTCAACCACTGCACTAACCAAGGCAAGCCACCATGAACAATGCAAGCTAACACTTGCAAGTATAATGCTTAGCAAGCTAGGATTAAACTAGATGGTTTAGCAAAGATGCTTTAGGCATGCTTTGGTCACACTACTTTGACTATTAGATACTCCAAGTCTTATTTACAAGCTTTACTTCCTTTACTTCACACAAAGTTCTTTAACTATTTTGGAAGGTAGCATAAAGAGTATAAAACTTGACCTATTTTGAACCCTTTAGATGTCATTCTATGGCATGAGATTGAACCCATCTTTTCCACCTTAGTGAACACTCTTAACTTAGTAGTTTAGAGTAGATCAAAAACTTGAGTCTCTTTAGATGGGAACACTTGGTGAAAATGAATTATGAAAACCTTGGAATGATGAGTATTCTATTGAGATGTTTTGACATGTGTTGAGAAACACAAATGGTTATGATGGTGAAAATGTTGAGGCATGAGCCTTAACCCTTTTATAAAACTGATGGTTGGATTTGGATGCGATACCATTCCAAATTTACCGTACAACTACACTACATGAATTGGGTAAGGCTTAGCTGGAAATTTATATGCTTTAGTATTAGTTCCCTCGCGGGGGAGGTTTGAGCTGAGGCTACCTCTCATGATGTCCACCTATGCAGTGCCCAAGATGACTGATGGTCATGGTTGGGAGGCCATGCTCATAGGAGAGGTTCTTATACTAGGGTGTGTAAAGGGAAGGTTACGTTTGATTATCTGCATACTAAGTATGATGATTCAGGGTTGTCCCTGACAGATGTATCGAATCTTGTGGTGAAAGTGTACCACCTCTCCAGAGTGTCAAACTATTCGAATAGCCGCGTCCGCAGTTATGGACTGTTGGAATGGCCATACTGTTTCGTTTTCAGATGTTTTCAAAATGACTTATGAAAGGAATGATGAATTTTGACTTGATCACAACACGGTTGTGTTTTATGACAAGAACTTCCCAACTTAAGTGATTCTAGAACTTTATTTTATCTTTCTTTGCTTCAGAACTCATCTTAGGTTTCAAACTTAACTTTATAGTTAAACTTAGATTTAGCACTTTAACCTACAACTATATTACTTATTAGTGGTAGTTTGTGAGTACTTAAAGAGTACTCATGGCTTTTTTCCCTGGCTATTCTCATGGCCAGACTATGAAGGAGACTATCAAGATGATGGCATACGGGACGAATATGATAACTAGGACTATCTGCCTTCGTGAGCATTCCCTGTGCCCCCTGAAGATGGACCCCACCGCTACACTTACCTTTTATTTTCCGCTACTTGTTGTATTAATACTGGATCATGAGATCCTTATTTGTGTAAGACCTTATGTATGGTTTGTAATGGATGATGTACTATGATATCCAATCCGTTATGTCTCACAAAAATGGTAATCCTGGGATTGCGAGGTATGGCATAACGGGCATCTGGGATTAAAAATCCGGGTGTTGACATAAAGCCTGAACGGTAGAATGCCCACAAGTGCCCTCAGCACGCTTGTAGCTCACCATGCTTAATCTTTCAAGTAATTAGCAAACCGACCAAACCAAATTTCCCTTATGTTCCCAGTATCCGGTACCATGTGGATGAGAACAGTTGGGAGATTCCCGACATATCTTTAGAGCCAACAAGTTGGGGAACCGATGATGAAACTACACCAAGAGGAGTTTATGAAGATGGGGATATTTCAACTGAGTTTCATGCCATATGCCATGATGCAATGGAAAGTTGTGAGAACTTAGGGGATGTTAGGATCAACATGGATGAGGAGATGAGTCTAATAACTTATTACTACACGCAGAACGAATGTGTAATTTATATTATGTTTGATGAGGAGGATGCAAATCTATATGAGTTGGACAACTCGGGGTGCGTGCATATTCTATGTATGGGTGAAAAGTTTAATAGAGTCACC
This sequence comes from Avena eriantha, assembly GCA_910589775.1. Taxonomy (NCBI): domain Eukaryota; kingdom Viridiplantae; phylum Streptophyta; class Magnoliopsida; order Poales; family Poaceae; genus Avena; species Avena eriantha. The sequence continues at coordinate 383,327,723 of OU342744.1, read as the reverse complement.
AAAGCATATTGTAAATATGACTATGTGAATACATGGTGTATTTTTTGCAATATTTGGATTTTATTTGGATATTGATTGTGTGACTAGCATTGTACACTGAAAAAGGAGAGCCCTCTATCCATTGAATGCTGTAACATGGTGTTATGACGTAAATATTATAGGACTAGAAAGTTATGCCACCCATTGAAATTATAGAAACTGAATCTGAATGATTAGCTAGGGAAAACAAATAGAAAGAAGATGTCAAGACATCATCAAGAGGAGAGGCCATGACATCATCACGCCCAATCTCGGAGAAACATTTCATGCAGTTTATGCAACTGGTGGAAGAAGGATGGAAAAGAGACCAAGAAGTCCAGAATAAGCTTATGCACCATATCATGTCACAAAGTGGACAAGGGAGAGACACCAGCGGACAAGGAGTGAGATTATCTAATTTTCAAAATACACACCCACTTCCTTTTAACTCAGCATCAGAACCTATGGATGTCAAAGATTGGCTAAGAGTTAGAGAAATAGACTAAATATTGTCATCATCAGAACCTTAGTATGCAACTTATCTGCTAAGTGGACCAGCAGCAGCATCGTGGTTGAACATGTTGGAAATACAACAACCAAGAGTAGTGATTACCTAGGAAGAGTTCAAATAGAAATTTAGAGAGACTCACGTTCCCGATAATGTTATGTGACATAAGAGAAGGGAATTTGAGAATCTTAGACAGAATGATGCTCCGGTAATGAGATATGTTAGGGAGTTTAGTGTTTTATCTTTTTATGCAACTAACGAGGTTGACACTGAAGATAAGAAGAAGAAAAGATTCATTAAAGGATTGCACACATACATTAAAATGCAACTTAGACTAACTAGACCAAAAGAATTCCAAGAATTAGTAAATGAATATTACTTTGGAAGACGACTATAAGAATGTCCAAGAGGAGAGAAATAAAAAGGCGTGGATGGAACCATAAAAATTTCCATATCATAAACCAAATCCCATTCCAAATCTAAGTTTTAAACCAAGGCCTAGACCTGAAATTAACAATCATAATCATGGGAGGCCAACTTCAAAAAGCCAAATTGTTTGTCAGAAGTGTGGATATAAAGGACACTACACGTCCAAATGCTAACAACCGAAGGTTATCTGCTCTGGATGCGGACAACCGGGACACATGCAAAACAATTGTCCTAATAAATGAACCAGTGTTCAACCAGCTAGTGGAAATAGAACATCAGACAGGACAACAGCTTCCAAAGGAAGGAAGTTTGGAGGAAATGATGCTAGAAGGAAAGGAAAACCGTTTGGAAATTTGAATTGCACTAGTGTTATTGAAGTGCTACATTTTGAATAGGAAGTAGTAGGTATGCTTAGTATTTCAACCGATTCGGGCAAAGTTTTGTTTGATACTAGAGAAATGACCTCATTCATTGCAAAAGAGTTCATTGATCAGTATGGAATTAAATGCGGTGAATTAAAGTATTCGATAACAATTCTATAAGCTAGTGGAACGTTCATAGTTACGCGTATTATAAAACAACAAGTCGTTACGATTTGTGGTTAGAAGAACTATGAGGATCTATATGTTAGCCCTATGAGCGATATAGTGACCATTTTGGATATGGATTGGTTATCTAACCATGGAGCTAGATTGACTGCAAAGCTAATACCATTCGATTTGAGATCCACGTGTGGTCGAATAGTATATCAAGGTGACAAGCAGGCCCGCTTAGAAGTCAAGTTACAGTTGAATTCACTTAAGGAAGTCAAAGTGGAATAGATATCGGTGGTAAAGGAATTTCAGGAAGCATTTTCTAAAGAGTTACCAGGAATTCTACTAGACATAGAAATAGAGTTTACAATTAACTTAATATCTGGTATAGTAACAATTCCACAAGCACCATACAAAATTCGTCTGAAAGAGTTAGCAGAACTATAGGCACAAATAGATGAATTCGAGGAGAAAGGATTTATAAGATAAAGTATATCTCCTTGGGGAACACTAGTAATATTCATAGGTAAGAGTGATGGAGGCAGAAGAATGTCCGGATACTATAGAAATCTGAACAATGTCACAGTCAAAAAATAAATATCCCTTACCAAGGATACAAGATTTGTTTGATCAAGTCTAAGGAGCATGAGTTTTCTCCAAGATTGACTTAAGTTTAGGATACCATCAGATAAAGATCAAGGGACAAGATATTCCTAAGACAACATTTGTATCAAGATATGAACACCATGAATATTTGGTTGTACCATTTGGATTGACCAATGCACCAGCAATTTTTATGAATTTTATGAACAAAGTATTTATGACGTACTTGGACAAGTTCATCATAGTATTCATCAATGACATATTGGTGTATTCAAAAGATAAGGCAGAGCATGCAAAGCATCTGAGAATAGTTTAACGAGTCCTAAGAGAGCACTAGCTTTATGCCAAGTTTCGTAAGTCTAAATTCTAGCTAGACAAAGTAGAATTTCTTGGACACGTGATTTCAAAGGAAGGAACCACAGTTAATCCAAACAAAGTTAAATTAGTTTTAGATTGGAAGCAACCTAAGAATATAAAATAAATTCGAGGATTCTTAGGAATGGCAGGATACTATCACAGATTTATCGAAGGATTCTATAAGATAGCTTGACCAACAACAAATTTGTTAAGAAAAAACGTACCATTTGAATGGATATACAAAGGTGAGAAGAGTTTTCAAGAAATAAATACTAAGTTAACAACATCACCTGTGACTAATACAATAGCACATATCAATTATAGCTAGTTTCGAAATAAGAGTATAGAACCTGCATAGAGCTAATTGGTTAAGGTCTTTATTTCCCTCATCACTATCTAACAAAGGATACTTTTCAGCTGACTTTGATTTCAAGTAAAGGGTGTTTTAAGGATTTTGTGTTTGTGTGCAAGAAAGTAATAAAAGCATGTAAAGTAATCCAGTAATGAAAGCGTTGGGAAATGGTGTTGGAACTCAATAAGGCTACAACATTCTTGGGGATGTAGGATACACCACTAGCATATGACAATTATTCATGATTAGGATAATGTATTGTTTTCATCATGATATGTGTGGAGAGCTCCATAATAAGATGTTCACTGCAAGACTCGTGACCAGTCACTTCTTAAATCAGGTATTGATGTCATCTCTAAATAACCACTATGATGCCTCAGAGCAATTACTCGTACATACCACCACAATTAAGCATTTCCCCATGGATATCGTAATAAGATGAGTGAATATCTTTTAATTCCCCCTTGGACCATGTAGGTTATAAGCCAATGCTTATAGTCACAAAACAACATTGGACATACTCACATACATGTCCCAAGGGTAGCTCTCTCTCTTTAGTCAGGAAGACAAATGCTTTGTGGTCGACTTAACATACCATCTAAAGAGAGAGGTCTAACACAATATCATAAATCAAGAGATCATGGACCAAAGTAATATATCATTATTTCATTTTATAACAATGCTAGGGTTTGTCCATCTCCGCAAGAACAAAGGAACTACTCACACATGTAAGCAATCAACAACATCATCATATTCATATGGATGGATAAAAGTGTAAAGATAAATCTAGTGCAAACCACAATTGTATTTGGAATTACAACAAGATATAATGCATGGAAGATGGGAATGGTAATGGTGATGGAGATGCAACGGTTGATGATGAAGGGGATTATGTGATGTCCTCCGATGATCCGTGAAGCAACAAGGATTCACCCTTCTCCTAGTTCCTCCTTCATTTTCCTCTCTGGTGTGGTGTTTCTAGGTTGGAAGTTTTTGTGAATGTCAGATCTTAGATCTATCTTTTCATGGTGAGAGCATTTGACGCGGTGGACACGCTAACAGGTGGTATAGGCAGAGGGTACGGGCAAGCTCCGCCTGTACCACATGCTATTAAACCCTATATAGCCTTTCTTTGCATGCTCTCTTCTCCTAGGTGCATGGAAAAATCATTTAAATGATGTTTATCACTTAGAAATATCATATTACTTCTTAACATGACAATCATAATCGATATATTCACAAAATACTTAATATTTTAAGATCCTGTTGGAACAAGGATAAAAGGTGCACACGAGTGCAGGAAAATACCAAAAATCCTAATCTATTTGTGCAAAAACAAAAGATAAATATGCTTCAAAAATGGACTCATCAACTTCCCCAAGCTAGACTCTTGCTCATCCCTAATCAATATGGTGGCTTATGGACAAGGTCATCATGTTCATGAGGCACAAGCCGCTACAATAAATGAGGAAATTTGAAGCATAATTACAATATCAGATATATAACTGCATCGTGAGTTATATCATACTCTCACACATCACATGATTTAGAGGCTTCCACACCTTTTGTATCAATAGTTTATAAAAAGTTTGAAGATTAGGCATATTATAAAATCATCAAGTTCAATTAGATGAATACTTGATTGAGTAATGAATAATTCATGATCATTGCTTGATTACCTTTTGTCAACTTGCACTTTTCCTTTTATTATCTTTGATAACAAAGGCTTTTTTATTTTTTATTAACTATATCATTGGATCATGTTAATACTCTTTATGGCTCTTGTTGGTTCAAACGAATGACTATAACATGCTATCAATATTTTCTTCTCATAACTTATTAATACTTTGTTGGTGTGGAAGACCCTAAAATCATAACAATGGTACAAGTATCATATAAATCATTCTAATTCATACATGTAATACAAGAATCATAAATCAAAGTCTCTTCAAATATCATAAAGTCTCAAAATCTCGTCGGATATAAATCTATTCTTAGACCAAAAGAAGCTAATAATGCATCTAATGCAAATTATGGAATTAAGAACCTAACATGTTTATAGGAAAGAAAACATGCTAAAAATTGGAAAGTAGATTACAAGGCCTAAGTAGACCCCCAAGCTTGGAATCAATCTAGGAAAGATCACATAACTCCTTATGAGTACCTATTCCTTCTTTGGGGTAAATAAATCATGGTCCTCTTCCTCTTCTTCTTCTTTGACGCTACAAGCATGGGCAATACACGCAGAATGAGTGGACATTTCCATATTCTAACATGTTTCTCTTTTATTATCTTGCAGAGCATCTTCCTATCATCAGCCATCTCAATAATAATCTTCGTTAGGAATTGGACCCTACCATCGATGTCATCAGCCTTTTTCTTAAGGTCTTTTCCCATCATCCAGTAGGAATCAATCCCTTCATCGATTGTCTCAACACATGCTTTGGAAAGTTTTCGAGGCTTACGATATTATCTCTAATGTTGTCATGTTTCCCTTGTTTCTGGATTGAGGAACTAAGAGAAGATTTGGGAGAGGATCCATGAAGGTTATACCTATAAGGATTTGGTGGGAATTCTTCCTTGTTCTTCCTTTGTTCCACATGCCTCAACATCTCCAACCTGCGTGGGAACATTTCCTCCCAATTGATAAGTGCCACCACTTGAGAAGGCTCTAGAGTTGAAGAGGATGAATAATCCCTTTTGGGTTACCTTCCTTTGGATTTTGTCGCAAGTGTCTCCTCCTTCTTTGTCCAGATCTGGTTCATGTGAAAAGGTTGCATAGCTCTTGAACAATCAAGCGAGATCTGATGCATGAGGATAATTAGAGAAAAAGGTACGCAGAGGACAAACCCTAGATTCAAGAGGAACAAGCAAGGAAGAGAAAACAAAAACAAAAGGAAAAACAAGTCAAGAAAAGGGCAGCTGAAGTCGGTGTCGGTCGTCAGTATGGGCGGGATCTTCTCGTACCATGCGCCTGTACCGGCTATTACCGACCTCTTTCGAGGCGGTAAGAGGTATTTTAATAAACAATTATTAACATAACGGAAGTTTACAAAGAGTTTAACGACCTACCGTACAGTTGGAGGTGACCATATGGCCTGGTCGTACCGATTCACAAGAAAACAACCATCAAGGCAAAAAAGGTCTCAAAAAGCAAAAGTGTGACAAAATTGATTAGTAAGTTTCTAACTCATCATATCGTCGCTTGATGTATTCCTCGGCCATCATTAAAGAGGTTAGTTCTGCCATTTTTACCTCTCCAACTCTATAGTGCTTTAAGCGCTGCCCGTTAACAATGCAAGATGAAGAAGGGACATTGCTTTTTAATTTAACTGCTCCTGAAGAATATGCTTCGTCCACTTCATACAAACCTTCCCACTTGGATCTCAATTTTTCTACCAAGATATAGAGCAAAACTTTATCTCCAGATTTAAATTCTTTATTTTCTATCTTTCTATCATGCCATATTTGTACTTTTTCTTTAAATATTTTGGCATTTTCATAGGCTTCATTTATAAGTTCATCTAAGGCATGAATGTCCAAGAGACATTTCACTCTAGTGGTCTTAAAATCAATTCAGAGTTTTAATAGACAGTAGGCCTTATCTCTAATTCTAAAGGAAGATGGCAAGATTTACCGTAGACCATTTTATGTTGCATTTCTATGGCGTCATTCACATAGGACTTTTGTATATCACATGATATGCCCATAAAGTATCGTTCAACTTCATAGCCCAATCCTTTCTTCACTTTCGCACCATCTTCTGAAGTATAACTTTAATCTCTGGTTTGAAAGCTCAACTTGCCCACTTGTTTCTGGATGGTAAGGTGAGGCTACTCGATGCTCGACTCCATATTTATGAAGAATCTTCCTGAAAGTGCCTTTTATAAAATGAATTCCACCATTGGTAATTAAAATCGAGGAACTCCAAACCTGGGGGAAATAATGTCCTTGATCATCTTGATAGAAGTAGCTGCATCTGCATCAGAAGTGGTTATAGCGTCAGCCCATTTAGTAGCATAGTCAACAACAACAAGAATATGAGTGTAACCATTAGAGGTAGTAAAAGGACCCACGAAATCTATTCCCCAAACATCAATTGGTTCTATTATAAGGCTATAATTCATTGAGATTCTTGTCTTTTCCCTGTGTTACTCATATGTTGGCAAGCATCGAAGTTCTTAACATAGAATCCTCATTGTAAAACATTAACATGTGTATGATCACCAGCATGGTGCCCCCATAAGGACTATCATGGTAGGCTTTTAAAATGGCGCTCATTTCGTGATCAGGTACACACTTCCTAATCATCCCATCAAGCCCATGCCTATATAAATAAGGATCATCCCAAAAGTAATATTTCAAAACATTGAAGCATTTCTTCCTCAGATTATTATTCATTCCCTTTGGTATAAACTTACCCATAATAAAATTAGCATAATGTGCAAACCAAGGGTCTTGCGATTCTACTATGGCAAGATATTCACTAGACATGGATTCATTAATGGGTATGGGATATTATAATGGGTATGGGATTTTATAATGTAGTGTCTAAACTTATCGCAAGCAAAAACAATGGCTTGAAATTCTTTTTCGGTTGTTGCATAATTATTTTGATGTTCATTAAAGACTCAACTAGTGTACGGAATAACATTTAGGTTTAGGCCTTCTCTTTATCCAAGAACATCCCCAATAGCATATCCACTAGCATCACACATAATTTCGAATGGTTCATCCCATTTCAGTGGTTGGATAATAGGTGCGGAAATTAGAGCCTTTTTTTCTTGTTCAAAAGAGGCACCACAACTTTTGTCAAAAGAAAAAGGAATATCTTTATTTAGTAGGTAAGTCAAAGGTGCGTCTAGTTTAGCAGAATCCTTAATAAAACATCGATAAAAACCCGCATGCCCAAGAAGTTCTTTAACCCTTTTATATCTTGCGGTATCAATAATATTTCGAAGGCAACAATGTTGGAATCATCGACTTCAATACCTTTTTTAGAAATTTTGTGGCCAAAAACTATACCTTCTCTTACTATGAACCAACAACACTCCTAGTTGAGGACTAGCTTGGTTTGTTTGCAATGCTGCAATACTCTAGTAAGGTTATAGAGACATTGTTCAAAGGAAGTTCCATAAACAAAGAAGTGGTCCATAAGAACTTCCATAGAGTTTTGAACAAAACTATCGAATATCTTTAAAATGCATTCTTGAAAAGTTGCAGCTGCATTGCATAAACCAAAAGGCATAAATCTAGAAGCATAAATCCAATACAACCAAGTAAAGGTTATCTTCTCCTTGTTTTTGGTCTATATAACAATCTAAAAGTATCCCGAATAACCATCAAGAAAACAAAAAATAGGAGTTACTAGTTATTCTTTCTAAAATATGATCCATAAAAGGTACTGTGTTATGATTCTTCACTGTCTCCTTGTTTAACTTTCTGAAGTCTATACACATTTGATACCTTGCTATTGTTCTGGTGGGAATTATCTCATCCTTATGATTATTGATTATGGTTACTGATACATTGCAAATGTATCTATAATTTTTGATGTTCCATGTTTGGTTTTATCTACTTTCTTGTGTTTTATCCACACTTTGGAGTACTTTTCATATGATTTCTTGGACTAACCTATTAACAAGAGCCACAGTGCCAGCTGCCTGTTTTCTGATGTTTTTGGTTCCAGGAAAGTAGGAAAATGAATATTCTCGGAATTATACGGGACAAAAGACAAAGTCGATATATTACCGGAAGACTCACGGAGCCAGAAGACGAGACGGAGAGGGGCCACAGGGCGGCCACACCATGTGGTGGCGCGGGCTAGCCCTGGTCACGCCACCAGGTGGTGTGGGCCCCCTGGCCGCCCACCGACCTTGCCTCTTCGCCTATAAGATGCATCCCAATGCAAAAACCCTAAATAGTCCAGCCTCTAGCCATGAAAACTTCCGCAACACCGCCATCACCGAAGGGGAGATTCGGGGGACAAAAAGTCTCTGTTCCGGCACCCTGCCGGGACGGGGAAGTGCCCCCGGAGCCATCTCCATCGATCTCCACCACCATCTCCATCACCGTTGCTGATTCCCATGATGATGAGGGAGTAGTTCTTCCTCAGGGCTAAGGGCTCTACCGGTAGCTATGTGTTCATCTATCTCTCTATGCATGATCGTATTGTGATCATGAGCTTGTAATCTATAGATCTACCTTGCTACTCAAGTGCTTTAATAGATCTCTTCTCTCCCCATGTGTGTGAAGTTGACAGTGTGCACACCATGGTGGCACTTAGGCTAGAGATTACAAATACTTGTTATGAGTTATATTTGGAGTTGGATGTCTTTATGAAATTGTGGTGTTTGTTGGACTCATCTAGTACTCAAGGTGACAGTGTGGGGTTATCTAGATGGGAAAGATGAACTTTGAGGTGTGCTGTTATAGCCCTACCATCGATTAGAGTGTCCAACTGAAGAGTAGTTAAGAGTGGTATCATACAAAAGAATATATTTATATGAGAGTGTTCACTATTGAAAGTATGATCCCTAGGCCTTTTTTCTTAGCATTGAAACACCGTTTGAAATTAGATTTGTTACATGTTTGCTTGCTTCCATCTTTATTTCACTTTTCCTTTAGTCTTTCCCACATCAACCACACGCCATCAAGCTATTTTCTAGCACCGTTACCACTTATAATTATCCATACCACTTGTATTTCATTATCTCTTCGCCGAACTAGTGCACCTATACACCTAACAAGTGTATTGGGTGTGTTGGGGACACAAGAGACTTCTTCTATCTTGATTGCAGGGTTGCTTGAGAGGGAATACCTTTGACCACTTCCTCCCTGAGTTCGATAAACCTTGTGTAATCCACTTAAGGGCAAACTTGCTGCTGTTCTACAAACCTCTGCACTTGGAGGCCCAACAACTGTCTACAAGAATAGAACTGCATAGACATTAAGTTATTTTCTGGCGCCGTTGCCGGGAGGTAAGGTAAAAGGTACTCACATCCTCCGGTGTGAGTGCTCGAAGTTATTTCCTTTAGATTCTGCAATTATTTCTTGTTGTTTCTTGTTTTCACTAGTTAGGCTTAATGGAAAACAACAACAAAAATTAGAGAGCTTTATAGTATTAATCTTGAGTTAGGACATGAAGTGTTTGAAGAGAAAATTAAAAAACCTATGGAACTTTTTTTGCATGCTAATAGCAATGTTGTTAGTATGAATTCTTTGGACACCATTATTGCTAATTCTATGGAAAAGTCTAAACTTGGGGAAGCTAGTTTTGATGAAAATGATCTTTTTAGTCCCCCAAGCATGGAGGAGAAAATTTACTTTGATGATACTATACCTCCAATATATGATGATTACAATGATGAATATGATATTTTCAGTCCACCTACTATTGAGGAGAAAATTAATTATGATTACAATATGCCTCCTATATTTTATGATTATCGTGATGAGAATAATAATGATAGCTATTTTGTTGAATTTGCTCCCACCACAATTAATAAGAATGACTATGCTTATGTGGAGTGTAATAATTGTTTTATGCATATGGCTCATGTTAAGAATGTTTCTTGTGATAGTTATATTGTTACTTTTATTCATGATGCTACTGAAAGTTATTATGAGAGAGGGAAACATGGTTTTATGTGTCTCAACAATATTAAGTTTCCCCTCTTTATGTTGAAAATTTTGAAGTTGCACTTGTTTTGTTTTCCTATGCTTGTTGATTTGTGATTTCATTACTTGTTTATTTACAAGATTCCTATGCATAGGAAGTGGGTTAGACTTAAATGTTCTTGAAATTTGCTTCTTGATGCTCTCTTTTACTTCAATTCATATTTCTTATGTGAGCATCTTCTCAAACTATCATGCCTAACTTAAAGGCGTTAAAGAAAAGTACTTATTGGGAGATAACCCAAAAGTTTTAGATGAATATTGGAAGTTATTACTTCAGTTATAATCTCTCCTTATCCTTTTTATTTGTTTTTTGTGCCAAGAGTAACCTTTGATGAGAGAAGTAGTGATTGGGAAACGTGCTGTCCCGAAACAGATTTATGTATTTCACCGTAAAAATTCGTATAAAATCTCTGTATGTCCTTTTGAAGCATGAATTTTCGTGCTTCTGCCCCAGATTGTTATCTAACTTTCGTTAGTTCAACACTTTTCGATTTAAGCAACAGAAGGTCTTCGAAAAAATTCAACTTTACCTGCTGCTCTGTTTTGACAGATTTCTGCCATTATTTGCATTTGCTTCTTGTTGGTTCCTTTTTGAGTTCTTTTGGGGAATTGAGCTTTTTGAGGGAACTGCTTCAGTAGCTAGAGTTCTAGCGGAAGTTTATTGGTGTTAGAACTGAACCTTAAGACCTATTATCTTGAGTGCACTAATGTTGCTAATAAAGATTGTGTGAAGTTTTGTATGAAGGAAAATATTCAGGTGTATGGAAGGAATGAGTAATGAGATGAAGGATGGACTAAAGCTCAAGCTTGGGGATGCCACGCGTGTCACCCCAAGAAATATCCAAGAAGTACAAGCATCAAATCTTGGAGATGCGCAAGGCACCCCCCTCTTCATCAATAAAAATCCCAGGTTTCTTTCAAACTCTTCATTTTTATTGTTTCATGCACAGTTGTGTTGTTCTTGGAGCGTCTTCTTTTTCTTTTTTCGTTTCGGTTTTCGTTTTCTTTGTTTTCTTAGTTTTCTTAGTTTGATCAATAAATTGGTTGGACCCCCTCTTTCATGCATTGATTTTCAAATAGTTTGGTTTGGTTTGGAAAAGAGTAGGAAAGTTCATGCTTATGTCGTAAAGAGAGCTTGTTTTTGACTGTGGCCTATGCTTTATCATGCCATGCTTCATATTGTTTTGGCTTTATGCTTAGTATTCTTTGCTGTAGCATGACTTGTTATAAACAATTGCGATTTCTTAACGTGCCTTGGATGAATCATGCGTTGTTTTAGCATATTAAAGCATAGTATAGTGGTATTCTCCTTTGATGCTTTATTTGGGTTGACTTGGCGCATGCTCACACCATGTTATGACTATCTCAAGTCACCATAGCCTTTACGATCCTTTATTTTTCAACTTTTAGTATCACTTTATGCTTTGATCAATGATGTTTTGTCGCTCTGCATGATTATGGCCATTATCGCTCTCTTAGTTTGTCGCGCCTAGTCTTTTGCTAGCCTTCATAACCAAGTATGAGTTCCACTCATGCATCCAACTCCTTAAACCAAGTTATTCCAAAGAGTCCACTATACCTACCTACTAGCTTATGCTATTCCAAGTATATTCATGTTTTTGTTTACCTTCCAAATTAAACTTGTTATGAGAAAACTAGTGACTAAAGCTCTCACGAACTTGATGGCACACTTTACTTTTCTTGCACTTAATAAACTGGAACCATTGGGTCCTTCTTTGTTCCGGATATGCTTGCGCTATATAAGTTGAAGTTAGCAGAACCATGTATCATGGGGAACGCTTTCAACATTGCACATGTACTTTGTACCCTGTTGATATCATGTTCTTTTGCTTATGGATCCCGGCGGTGTGAAGTAAAAGTGGAACTTGTAAGATCATGTAGTTTGTATGTGTGTTAGAGAAACGCCTGGGCCGCTAGCCTAAGCCATGCTTAATCATGGTGGAAACTTGCAGCATCACCATAATGAGCACTCTATAAAGCATCCTCAATAAAAACCTATGAAAATAGCAAATAAAAAGATCGCTGAGATGCTCATTGTCTGCTTCCCTTATCATTTTGATTATGGGATAGCTCCTGTGTCATGTGCAAGGGGTACCCCGTTGGCGGTTCTTTATGATACATATGTACATACAATGACAAGAGCTTACTTGTGACTAAAGTTGAGTAGCATGAGGTTCGGTCTTCGTAAGTAAGGGGCATGAGACTTTGATTTATAACTTGTCAAGCATATCCTCTTAGTTGTGTCACTTTAACCTTAATCACCTTCAAGATGCTCATGATAGGGGCAATGAGAGTTGAAAGCTATAAGTAGCATAATTTTTGGAAGCTCTTTATGAGAATTGAATCCCTACTTCCTTCTATGAAGGCCTTTCTTCCACCATTATATTGATTCTCCACCTTCTATGTTTATGCACCTACTTTGAGAGCATAGTGGCCATTCTTAGTTCTATGTGCATTGTCCCAAGACTTGTTGATTGATGCATAGCTTTGATATTGCTTGTTTTAAACTATTTGTATCTAGTCACTCTTATGAACTTTGAAGGTGTCCTATGCATTTATGTTTGCTACTCTATGAGGGAGAAGCTGAATACTATTATGCTATGTTTTATTTATGTGAAACAAACAAATGTCTTGCAAAGCATTGTTATTCATGGATCTTTTGTTTGTGCCTTTTCATGTTGCATCATAGTTTTTTGTCTTATTGCTAGAACTTTGTCTTTCATGTTATGATTGAAGTACTATGATCCTAGCTTTCAATGTTTTACAAATACTTTGATCAAGTTTATGATGGTGCATGTCACCTCAAAAATTATTCTTTCTGTTTATCAATTACCTACTCGAGGACGAGCAGGAGTTATGCTTGGGGATGTTGATACATTTCAAATGTATCTATAATTTTTGATGTTCCATGCTTGATTTTATTTACTTTCTTGTGTTTTGTCCACACTTTGGAGTACTTTTCATATGATTTCTTGGATTAACCTATTAACAAGAGCCACAGTGCCAGCTGCCTGTTTTCTGCTGTTTTTGGTTCCAGGAAAGTCAGAAAATGAATATTCTCGGAATTGGACGGGACAAAAGCCAAAGTCAATATTTTACCAGAAGACTCACGGAGCTAGAAGACAAGATGGAGAGGGGCCACAGGGCGGCCACACCATGTGGTGGCGCGGGCTAGCTCTGACCATGCCACCAGGTGGTGTGGGCCCCCTGGCCGCCCACCAATCTTGCCTCTTCGCCTATAAGATGTCTCCCGATGCAAAAACCATAAATAGTCCAGCCTCCAGCCACGAAAAGTTCCACAGCGCCGCTGCCACCGAAGGGGAGATTCGGGAGACAGAAAGTCTCTATTCCGGCACCCTGCTGGGATGGGGAAGTGCCCCCGGAGCCATGTCCATCGATCTCCACCACCATCTCCATCACTAGTGCTGATTCCCATGATGACGAGGGAGTAGTTCTTCCTCGAGGCTAAGGGCTCTACCGGTAGCTATGTGTTCATCTCTCTCTCTATGCAAGATAATATTGTGATCATGACCTTGTAATCAATAGATCTACCTTGATACTCAAGTGCTTTAACAGATCTCTGCTCTCCCCATGTGTGTGAAGTTGACAGTGTGCACACACGTGGCACTTAGGCTAGAGATTACAAATACTTGTTATGAGTTATATTTGGAGTTGGATGTCTTTATGAAATTGTGGTGTTTGTTGGACTCATCTAGTACTCAAGGTGACAGTTTGGGGTTATCTAGATGGGAAAGATGAACTTTGAGGTGTGCTGTTATAGCCCTACCATCGATTAGAGTGTCTAGCCGGAGAGTAGTTAAGAGTAGTATCATACAGAAGAATATATTTATATGAGAGTGTTCACTAGTGAAAGTATGATCCCTAGGCCTTGTTTCTTAGCATTGAAACACCGTTTGCAATTATATCTGTTACATGTTTGCTTGCTTCCATCTTTATTTCAGTTTTCCTTTAGTCTTTTCCCACATCAACCACGCGCCAGCAAGCTATTTTCTAGCACCGTTACCACTTATAATTATCCATACCACTTGTATTTCACTATCTCTTCACAGAACTAGTGCACCTATACACCTGACAAGTGTATTGGGTGTGTTGGGGACACAAGAGACTTCTTGTATCTTGATTGCAGGTTTGGTTGAGAGGGAATACCTTTGACCACTTCCTCCCTGAGTTCGATAAACCTTGGGTAATCCACTTAAGGGAAAACTTGCTGCTGTTCTACAAACCTCTGCATTTGGAGGCCTAACAACTGTCTACAAGAATAGAAGTGCGTAGACATGAGTTACACATCCCTCTCTAGGTATGCAATGAGTTGGAGTCACCCATTTACTATTAGAAACTGCGTAGATAATACTAGTGTCTAACATGCGTATAACTTCTTTTCTCACTACTTATTTCATTCTAGGATTTAGCCTCAAAAGATTTAGCATCCACAACCATAGGTATTTTATGAGTGACTATGGAGTAAGGCATAATGTTTATGAATAACTTAGATCACAAAGTCCTGCATAAGTATATTCCCCTAAACAAAAAGAGATTTTCTGTTTACTCTTATACTTACCACTAGGCTTACCTTCAATTATATCAAAAGATTCTCTACTTACCTCCATTACTTCATTTTCAATAACTTCTGGCTCTAGTAGCTCTTTCACTATGCCAATATTTGTATTGATAGTCCCCAGATCTCTGGTTTGTCTCCCTATCCTTCTTGTACCTTCATTTTCATTATTATTCCTTTTTGTTAGGATAGTTCCATCTTCAACTAGGAGCCACTTCTCCATTCGTGAAAACTATCCTTGGGATTAGTCTTAGGGGGATTTTCATCACAAGGTTTCTTGTAATGTTCCCAATCCTCTGGGATCTACAAATGCTCAGCACAGGTTTTAACAATTTAAACAATCATTTCGAGGATCAAGGTTGAAGTTTTGAAGTAATTTCTCTAGTTTACCAGATGCTAGAAATTTTCTTAAACAATCATATTCTATGTAGGATTATCTTCTTCATTAAATTCATTTCCATTACGGGCTTCTTCCATCCTAGGAACTGTATCTAGCAAATTCCAAGCTCTTTCAGTGCTAAATTTAGTAAATGACCCATTAGAAAGAGAGTTTAATTCATTTCTATTATTGGTGCTTACACCTACATAGAAGGTGTGAACTAGCAACCAAGGTGGGAAGTTGTGGTGGGGGAACAGTCAAGAATCCCCCTAAAACTTGAGTACCCTTCATAGAGGCTTTCCTTGGGGCCTCGTTTAAAATTGGTGATCATGCATCTAGCTCCAAGGGTTTTTGTCCTAGGGAAGAAATAAATTAAGAATGAAGAGGATAGCCTCTCCTAGAAGTTAGTAATTTTTGTAGGACATTGAATGTACCAAGAATGGGCATCATCAATAAGAGTTTGGCTAAAGAGATTAGATTTAACCTTATTCTCAGTAAGATATTAAGATGAAAAGTACCACAAGTTTCTTCAAGGAACTCTACATGCTCATATGGATCCTCTGTGTTGTCCCTATAAACTATTTAGCATGCAAAACATCCACCAACATGGGGTTAATATCATACCCATCAGGGTTATTGGATTTTAAATAAGCGTCCATGGTGTTTACCTGAAACTAGTAAACAACTTTAGTAAAACAATTAGTAAAATTAGCAACTAAGAACAATGTTGACCGATGACGTGACCTTGCTGGTTTTTTATAGTAGATATTATAGGTTCATTCACAAGCTGCAAGTTTCTTCTATATGATATAAGTACACTCGCTTTTTCCACTGAGGTGTACCCTTTTTGCTTTGAGCTCCGGTTGGCGATGTCGGGCACTGCCATTATGCGTTCTTTTAGAGGTCGCTGAGTTCTTTTAGCCAGACGTACTCCAGCCATAAAACATGGGCAAATACATCTCACATGTACGGGTCACCATTGGTTTGGTAAGCTGGCCCTCGTGGCATTAGCGACCGTGGCTCAAACGGCTCCTCGGAGTCGTCGGAGGCGATCCCGACCAACTTCGCACTGTCGGTGTTACCGGGATCGTTGGAGGCAACCCATTCCTCATCTTCGAGGTCAGTATGGTTTGGGCCATTTGGGTCGGGTGGTGGTGGAAGACGTCACTTGGGCATGTCGACACACCTCCTAGCGAAACCAGCACCTCCGGCTGCTGTGGATATAGATGGGAAGGGCCTGGAAGTGAGTTATGGTGGGGGCGGTTGATACGTTGCTAACGTATCTCAAATTTTTGATGTTCCATGCTTGTTTTATATATAATTTCTTATATTTTGTCCACACTTTTGAGTATTTTTACACATTTTCTGGAACTAACCTATTAATAAGATGCCACAGTGCCAGTTGCCTATTTTCTGCTATTTTTGGTTTCAGAAAAGCTAGAAAATGAATATTCTCGGAATTGGACCGGACGAAAGCCAAAGTCAATAATTTATCGAGGGGAACACAGAGCCAGAAGACGAGACGGCAAAGGTCCTCGAGGGGGCCACACCACGTGGCCACGCGGCTAGGCCTGGCCCGCGCCTGGGGGTGGTACGGCCGCCTCGTCAACCCCCTCGGCCTCCCTCTTCGCCTATATATTGCCTCTGATACAGAAACCCTAAGGACCCGATCAAAATTCCACGAAAGAGTCTGTAGCCGCCGTCATCTCCATCCCTAGATCGAGAGGGATCTGAAGCTCTTCCTGGCACCCTGCCGGAGGAGAGAATTCACCCTGGAGGCCTTCTTCATCACCATGCATGCCTCCGGTGTGATGCGTGAGTAGTTCATCCTTGGACTACGGGTCCATGTAGTAGCTAGATGGTTGGTTCTTCTCCTTTGTGCTACCATATTTAGATCTTGTGATCTCCGTTCATGATCAAGATCATCTATTTGTAATCATACATGTTGTGTTTGCGGGGATCCGATGGATATTGAGATGCTATTTCAGATTGATTATTGATTCTATCGTGTCAATGTTATTTGTGATCTTGCATGCTTTCCGTTGTTAGTAGCTATCTTGGTCGAGTAGATGCTAGCAACTCCAAGAGGGAGTATTTATGCTCGATAGTGGCTTCATGCCTCTAGGAATATGGGAAAGTGACAGAAATCTCAAAGGTACTAGATGTGCTGTTGCTACTAGGGATAAAATAGCAATCCTTTATTCATAGAACAATCGTATTGTTTACTTTACACACATTGCTTAATGCAATTATCTGTTGCTTGCAACTTAATACTGGAGGGGGTTCGGATGATAACCTGAAGGTGGATTATTAGTCATAGATGCAGTTGGATTACAGTCTATGCATAATGTTGTAATGCCCAAGCAAATCTCGTAGGAGTCAAGATGATTAGTATATCCATGTATGATTTCTCGGTGTCTGTCAATTGTCCCGCTGTAATTTGTTCATCCAACATGTCATCTATCTTAAGGAGAATCACCTCAAGTGAACTATGGACCCCGGTCCATTCTTTTACCATCAATCTACAATCTATTTACTGTTTTATGTTTGCTTTCTACAAGCTTCTACTTTCTTCCACACAATACGTTTAATCCTTTGTTTTCAGGAAAACGAGTGAGATTGACAACCTTACTGTAAGTTGGGGACAAAGTTATGTGGTCGTGTTGTGCAGGATTCCACGTTGGAAACAACACCTTGGAGGTGTTTCCTTGCTCCTACTGGTTCGATAACCTTGGTTTCATAAATGAGGGAAAACTTGTTGCTATACTCATCATACCTTCCTCTTGGGGTTCCCCAACGAGCTCAACATATTAAGTAAGCAAGACTTTTTCTGGCGCCATTGCCGGGGAGTCAAGGACATCTTCACAAGGGGAGTCCCTCATAAACAATCTCTTTACTTTGTTTTATTTGTTTTTCTTAGTTTATTTCTGTTTTGTTTGCTTGTTTCTTTATCAAAAACACACAAAAAATAGTTGCACTAATTTGCTTCCTTTATTAAAAAAAATATTATCAGTTCCTATCTTAAGTTGTCATTATGTCTAGCATTGCTCCAATCACGATGTCACCTGAGGAAATGATTTTTACTTTCAAACAAGGAATTGAAGAGAGTTTCAAAGAAGCTTGGTCTAGAATCTCTGACTTACATGAAAAAACTGAACCTAAAATGACTGAAAGCTTGATTCTTAGCATTTTTACTTTGGAAATTCTCTTTGCTATAGATATGCTTTGGATGTTGTAGTAGGAGGATATTTCCTCCAACGCAATGAGGATGAAGCTTTTAATTCCATAAAGAAGTTGGTCTTAACTTATAACTTGCCTAGCAAATCTGATTCTTCCTTTATAAACATATTTGCTAGATTGAACACACTTGAGACCCACACTGCTAGTTTAAAAGATTTCTATAACACGCTTAGAGAGCATCATGATTATGTTCCAATAAATTTTGAACCCTCAAAATGGCTTCCTACAGTAAAAGTTGTTATAAATAATGAAACTTTTCATGCTCGTTGTGATATCATGTCTGAATTATGTCTTATGCCTAAAGATATTTATGAATCTTTGAATCTTTGGGGACTTTCTGAAGGAGGAGAAGAAATATTTCTTGGTAATAATGCCACAATACTACCCAATGGAATAGCTGATGGAGTGTTTACAAAGATCCTACGAAAAATGGTGTCTACTGATTATCTTGTTATTGAATGTGTAGGGAAAGCACAAATTACACTTGGAAGATCCCTATTAAAACTCCTTGGAGCAATAATAGATGTGGAAAAGGGCACCATGCATTTTTCTTCTCCACCAAACAATCATATGTTCCCCAAGGTTGAGAATAAAAGTAAGAGAGGTAAGGGCAAGAAATTTGGTTTTAATGCTTCTTCATTAGAGAATACTTGATTCCTTTCTTGCTTCTTATGCTTAACTTAAAGGCGTTAAAGAAAAGTACTTATTGTGAGATAATCCAAAAGATTTAGTTGAGTCTTGGAAATTATTACTTCTGTAATAACCGCTCCATATCATTTTTGTGTGTTTTTTGTGCCAAAAGTAACCTCTAATGAGAGAGAAGTAATGCTTGGTAAAGTTGTTGTCCCGAAACAGATTTTAGTGTTTCACTCTTAAAATTCATGAAAAATCTCTGTATGTCGGTTTGGGCTATAACGTTTTGTGCTTCTGCCCCAGGTTGTTATCCAACTTTCGTTAGTTCAACCCTTTTTGATTTGAGCAACAGAAGGTCTTCGAAAAAATTGGTTTGTACATGTTGGTCTGTTTTGAGAGATTTCTGCCATTATTTGCATTTGCCTCTTAATCTCTTTCTCTTTGAGTTCTCTTTGATCATTTGAACTTTTTAAAGGAAGTGCTACAATAGCTTGTGTTTTAATGGAAGTTTTACTTGTGTTAAAACTGAACCAAAAGACTTATTATCTTGAGTGCACTAATGTTCCTAATGAATATTGTGTAAAGTTTTGTATGAAGGAAATTTTTAGGTGTAGGGAAATAATGATGTAATGAGATGAAGAATGGACTAAAGCTAGCGCTTGGGGATGCCACCGTGTCAACCCCAAGAAATATCCAAGAAGTACAAGCGTCAAAGCTTGGGGATGCCCAAGGCGTCCCTTTCTTCATCAATAAAAATCTCAGGTTTCTTCCAAACACTTCATTTTTATTGTTTCATGCACAGTTGTGTTTTTCTTGGGGCATCTTTGTTTTTTTGGTTTTTGTTTGGTTATTTTTCTTAGTTTTCTTGAATAAATAGGTTTGACCCCCTCATTCATACAATAGTTTTCAAATAAGTTGGTTTGGATTGAAAAAGAGTAGGGAAAGTTCATGCTTAAGTAGTAAAAAGAAGCTTGTTTTTGACTGTGGCCTATGCTTGGTCATGTCATGCTTGATATTGTTTTGGCTTTATTCTTAGTTATTAACAATTGAGATTACTTAATGTGCCTTGAAAGGATCATGCATTGTTTTAGCATATTAAAGCATAGTATTGTGGTATTCTCCTTTGATGCTTTATTTGGGTTGACTTGGCGCATGCTCACACCATGTTATGACTATCCCAAGTCACCATAGCCTCTATGATCCTTTAGTTTTCGACTTGTAATATCACTTTATGCTTTTATTAATGATGTTTTGTCGCTTTGCATGATTATGTCCATTATTGCTCTCTTAGTTGGTCGCTCCCAGTCTTTTGCTAACGTCCATAACCAAGTATGAGTTCCACTCATGCATCCAGCTCCAAATAAAACCAAGTTATTCCAAAGAGTCCACCATACCTACCTATTAACATTTGCTACTCCAAGTATATTCATGTTTTTATCTACCTTCCGAATTAAACTTGTTATGTGAAAATTAGTGATTAAAGATCTCACGAACTTGATGGCACACTTTACTTTCTTGCGCTTAATAAACTTGAGATTTCAACTTATAACTTGTCAGGCATATCCTCTTAGTTGTGTCACTTTAACCTTAATCACTTGAAGATGCCTATGATAGGGGCAATGATAGATGAAAGCTAATAAGTACCATAATTTTTGGAAGCTCTTTATGTCACTTGAATCCCTGCTTCCTTCTATGAAGTGCTTTCTTTTACTTTTATGTTGAGTCCCCATCTTCTATCTTTATGCACCTATTGAGAGAGCATAGTGGCCATTCTTACTTTAATGTGCATTGTCCCAAAACTTGTTGATTGATGCATAACTTTGATATTGCTTGTTCTTAAGCTATTTGTATGTAGTCGCCCTTATGAACTTTGAAGGTGTCCTATGCATTTATGTGTTGCTACACTACGAGGGACAAGCTGAATACCATTCTCATTATGTTTTCTTTATGTGAAACAAACAAACGTCTTTCAGAGCATTGTGATTCATGAATCTTTTGTTTGTACCTTTTCCTGTTACAACATAGTTGTTATGTATTATTGTTAGAACTATATCTTTCATGCTATATTAAAGTACTATGATCCCAGCTATCAATATGCCTTGATCAAGATTGTGATGGTGCATGTCACCTCAAAAATGATTCTTTCTTTTTATCACTTACCTACTCGAGGACAAGCAGGCGTTAATCTTGGGGATGTTGATACGTTGCTAACGTATCTATAATTTTTGATGTTCCATGCTTGTTTTATATCTACTTTGGAGTATTTTTACACATTTTCTGGAACTAACCTATTAAAAAGATGCCATAGTGCCAGTTTCCTGTTTTCTGTTGTTTTTGGTTTCAGAAAAGCTGGAAAATGAATATTCTCAGAATGGGACCGGACAAAAGCCAAAGTCAATATTTCACCGAGGGGAACACATAGCCAGAAGACGAGACAGAGAAGGGCCTCAACGGGGCCACACCACCTGGCCGCGCGGCCGCCTCAGGAACCCCCTCTTCGCCTATATATTTCCTCCAATACAGAAATCCTAAGTACCCGATCAAAGTTCCATGAAAGAGTCTGTATTCGCCGTCATCTCAATCCCTAGATCGAGAGGGATCTGAAGCTCTTCCCAGCACTCTTCCGGAGGGAAGAACTCACACTTGAGGCCTTCTTCATCACCATGCCTGTCTCCGGTGTGATGCGTGAGTAATTCATCCCTAGACTACAGGTCCATGTAGTAGCTCGATGGTTGGTTCTTCTCCTTTGTGCTGCCATGTTTAGATCTTGTGAGCTCCGTTCATGATCAAGATCATCTATTTGTAATCATACATGTTGTGTTTGCGAGGATCTGATGGATATTGAGATGCTAATTCATATTGATTATTGATTCTATCATGTCTATGTTATTTGTGATCTTGCATGCTTTCCGTTATTAGTAGCTATCTTGGCCGAGTAGATGCTAGCAACTCCAAGAGGGAGTATTTATGCTCGATAGTGGTTTCATGCCTCTAGGAATCTGGGAAGTGACAGAAATCTCTAAGGTACTAGATGTGTTGTTGCTACTAGGGAGAAAACATCAATCCTTTGTTCATAGAACAATCGTATTGTTTACTTTACACACTTTGCTTAATGCAATTATTTGTTGCTTGCAACTTAATACTGGAGGGGGTTTGGATGATAACCTGAAGGGGGTTTATTAGTCATAGATGCAGTTGGATTACAGTCTATGTATAATGTTGTAATGCCCAATCAAATCTCGTAGGAGTCAATATGATTAGTATATGCATGTATGCTTTCTCAATATCTGTCAATTGCCCCGCTGTAATTTTTTCACCCAACATGTGATCTATCTTAAGGGGAATCACCTCTAGTAAACTATGGACCCTGGTCCATTTTTTACCATCAATCTACAATTTATTTACTGTTTTCTGTTTACTTTCTGCAAGCTTCTACTTTCCTCCACACAAAACGTGTAATCCTTTGTTTTCAGCAAAACCGGTGAGATTGAGAACCTCACTGTAAGTTGGGGACAAAGTTCTGTGATTGTGTTGTGCAGGATTCCACGTTGGAAACAACACCTTGGATGTGTTTCCTTGCTCCTACTGGTTCGATAACCTTGGTTTCATAACTGAGGGAAAACTTGTTGCTATAGTCATCATACCTTCCTCTTGGGTTTCCCCAACGAGCTCAACATATTGAGTAAGCATCGGTGTGGATATGTCGATTGCAATGGAGACCGCCCTAGATATAGAAAGAAAGGGTGGGAAAGTTGGGCGGGAAGAGTTGGGAAGGGCGGGAACGAAGCGCCTACCTTGCTGCCATGGCTACCTCGTGTTGTTTTCAGCTCCATATGGCACCCCCACTAGAACCCCTATGGTTTGGGTTCGGCCTAGGGGCGCCAGATAACTAAACGGGCCGTGCCGATGCGAAAAGTCATTGGGGGGTGGGCTGGGCATGATTCTCGGTGCCGACACCCCTCGATAGCCCTTTAGGGGGCCTTTAGGGCCCCTGAGTGGAGATGTTCTCAGGAGAGGATAAAAGTGTATGCATGTCTAGTGCTAGTGCTAGATGATGAAGTATTAATGGGACCCATATACTGTAGTGAGCTAAACGACGGAGTGAACTTTTCTTTCTTATCTATCGTGTTATTGACACGGTAGATGCTACAGGGGTAGCTTACGAAGAGGGGGCAAGGCGATGTAGGAGAATTCGGGAGCGAGATTGGCACACGATGTACCCAGGTTCACATCGCCTCGAGGGAGGATCACTACATCCTGCTATCAAGCCAGTATATGTTCATAGATTAGTTTACAATGGAGTTGCTAGAGATGGTGGGAGATACTATGTCTAATATGATGTAATATCACGTACCCCGTTGGGGTGCCCCTGGTGGCTTTATATATGCATCCAGTTAGGGTTTAGAAGTCTGCTAATGGGCTTTGTATTGGAGTTTCTATCTTGGGCCTCCAATTGGTGAGTCGTCCAGGTCTAGTATGTTCCAGTCACTGTATTTGGTGAGCCGATCCGCCATGGCGACTCCGCTTTGTGGGTATACCCCAATTGGTATTCCCCCATCAGTAGTCCCCGAGCACAGGGACTCGGTGATGACTTCAAGCCGCCGAATCGGTGCAGATGGTTCCAGGGTAGAGTCGACGGCGAGTCGTTGGCGAGCTCCTAAAATAGAGAAATAGCTCATGAAGTAGTTCATTCGCCTGGGCAAGTCGACGTGTGAGAAATTCGGCATTGGCCGGAGTCGCCCCTCGGAGAAGTTTATTGTAGAGGCTAACGAATAGCAGACACGGAGTACACCAAGTTGTTGATGATGAAGTCACCGAGTTGGCGCAGACGATTCTACAATGGGCAAGCTAGCGACGGGAGAGTCCCCGAGCGTGGCGACTCCATGACGGCGAGCCCTCGAGCGTGGTGAGTCCACGAGGGTGAGTTCGTGATGGCGAGTCCCCGAGCGTGGTGAGTCCATAAGGGAGAATTCGCGATGGCTTGTCCCCGAGCATGGAGAGTCCAAGAGGGTGAATTTACGATGGAGAGTCGCCGAGAGTGGCAAGTCCATGATGGCGAGTCCACGAGGGTGAATTCTTGATCGTGGTGAGTCCACGAGGGTGAGTCTATGAGGGCTAGTCCCTAAGATGGTGAGCCCGCGATGGCGAGTCCACGAGCTTGCCGAGTGCGCGAGTGATGGGGATATGCCGAATGGGGTATGCCCAGCAGGACGTTCCGATTGGGCCAAAGGTCTCACGAGTGGGCCTACAGGACGGCGACTGGAATGCGACTAAGGAGAAGGCCCGGCGACTAGAGATTGGAGGCCCGAAAGCGTACTCGAAGCCCAGTCGGATTAGGTCAAAGCCTCCGAACCCATATCATGTTCAGTTGTAAATTGTAAACCCTAGTGAGGTGCCTCATATATAAACCTCCCTAGGGTATCCTGAGAACTTACGTTCCATCATACACCCCTTCAGGCGTCTCGCTGCTTAGACGCCGAGCTTGCCACCCCTGTAACTCGATCTCCATCAATCAAATCTAGCAGGAGTAGGTCTTTACCCTCTGGGGGGGCGAACCTGGATAAATACATGTGCGTCCGCCCCCATCTCGCACCGCAGATGGCCCCCAGATCTCGTCCCCGATTCAATCAATCACTGCCTACTGTAGCGACTGCCGTGGCCATTTCCACGACAGTGGCGCCCACCGTGGGGCCTAGCCGGACTGGCCTTAGTTCTACGGCGAGACCTTACTCACCGATCGACTGGCCGATCGCCAGCGGCTGCATGATCGCCATCGACAGGATCATATAGATCCTGCCCAGTAGCTATGTCCCGGCGTCGCACCTGATCACCCACATCGCGATAATGCCGGTCAGCTCGATCAACCTCTTCGTCGGCTTCACTGGCGCGGTCGACCCAGCGGAGACACTGATCGTTGGCGGATCGCCGCTGCACCGAGATCTGCTCTCAGAGGAGCAGGTCCACTCCATCAGGAGCCTCGTCACCGAATACGACTCGGCCACCAGCAACGCGGCCGAGACCAACACAGCCGCAGACGATGAGGCCCTAACCAATGACACCGACTCCATGACCCCTGCCTCGGTCGACAGATCTATCACCGCGGCATCACGAGAAGATTCCATTATGCGGGTCTCCAACCCTGAGGACTTCGAGGACTCCTCCATCCTCTGGATCTTCGATTCCAATTCCGGCTCGGAGTCACCCGAGGACTTCCGCGCCAGATCCAATCGCTTCAACGCAATCTACATGGCGGGCAGCACGGCTGCCCCGCCAGATTTGTTCTCCACACCGATCCTGCCGACCGCCACGGCCACAGAGGTGGAGGAGGCCCGCCTGCGACTCGCGGAGGTGCAGCGCAATGAGCTCGCCGAGCGCGAGAGATACTGCCTCGAGCGGGAAATGGCGCGAGAGCTATCTTCCTATCACCAGCGCCGCATCAGGACCCGCCTGAACTCCAACGTCCAGGGTTGCATCCTAAACTTCAACGACAAAAGCGACCCCGCACGTGCGGCCGAGCGCGAGTACTGCGAGAACGCGCCACTAGGTGGAAGCAACCGACCACTACCCGGCGCTCCGGCGACCGGAGCCCCTCCACCACCCATTGGCCGTGCGCCCCGCCGGACCAGCCGTGGATCATCATCTCGCCATAGGCCCGTGACGCCAACGGACTCCCACTCTACTCCCCCCGATGGACAACGTCGTCGCGGCCTACGCCGTGGTCACCAACCTCGATGTCCAGGGAGATGGCGCACTGCAGATCCAGTACACCAAGGCCCTACTTGCCAGGGCCATCGAGCAACAAGCTGCGGGAGTCGACCCGCGGGATCAGATGTATTCCCGCTCTTCGGCAAGCAGGGCGGCCTCAAGCGGCCACCCCACCATCGCCAACGCCGTGACCTGCCCACCATCGCAACCACTGGCGAACTAGCCACGAGCCGCCAATCCTGCACTCTCCACGAATGAACCGCGACTGGTGAACAACACGGTCACCGCCAACGGGCAGCCCATCAACGCGCGCACGCACATCATCAACAACCAGGCTTGGCGGGCGCGCTAGCCCAATGACTTGAGGCGGGGCGACTCCGAAACTAGGGGCGACTCCGAACCTAGGGGCTCGCTCAGCCGAGTCGGCCCCCAATGCTTCGGGCCTATGATCAGAGGGGAAAAATACCCCACCAACTTCAAGGCGCCCAAGGAGATCAAAAAGTACGATGCAACGTAAGATCCAGCAGTGTGGCTGGACACATACCTCATGGCGATGGGAATCACCGGCCACACTGACCTGCTCGCCGCTCGCTACCTCCCCCTAATGATGGAGGGTGCGACCCGGCAATGGATCAACACCCTCCCCGCCGGTAACATCGACTCCTGGGAGGAAATGCGGGATGCACTTTGAGGGCTCCTACACCTATGCCACCACCATCGAAGACCTGGAGCGGTGCATCCAGGGACAACATGAGTCGACCCGCCACTGGATTCAAAGGTGGCAAGAACCGTGGATCAATGCTTCCGGCATCCACCCAGACACGGTGATACATTGCTTCAAGAACGCGTGCCGGTATGAACCCCTGGTCGCTAAGATCAAGCGAGTCTACCGAACGCTCGACAACATACCCGACCTCCTCGAGATTGCCAAGCGCTACGTGGAGGAAGACCCAAACCAGGACTCCGACGACGAGTCGGGAGGAAGACGTCGCACCCGCGGCCACGACAGCGGACGACGGCGTGACATGCGCTACAGCAACACCCGCATCACCAGCAAGCGCCGCATGGATGGATGAGTCGACTTCGTCACTAACGCCGGCTACGGCACACGCGACTCCAAGAACTACCGCCACGACGGAGGAAACTACCGTGACAGCGGAAATTACCGCGCCAACAATGCAGCGAGGCCGAAATTGGACCCCGCTGCCCTGCTCATCCAGCCCTACATCTACCACAGCAGGGAGGGGAAACGCGCCGCCCACACCACCGCGGACTGCCACTCTCTCAAAGAGATCGAAAAGGCAAGACGAGCAAGGGAGGACCCCAACCAACAACCCACCTCAAGACAATGGAAACACCGGCGGCTTCGGTAACACTGTCGGCTTGCTACACACCTTCACCGAGCTCGGCACCAAGCGCGAGAGGAAGGTGCTCGCCAGTACAGACCGTCAATGCGGTGACACAGGTGGATATCCCACGCTTCCTCAACTGGTCCGAGAAGAGCATCACCTAGAGTTATCAGGACCACACACCAAATATCGAGTACCCAGGGCGAGTTGCCCTGGTGGTTAGGCCCAAAGTGGCCGACTATTGGCTGCCCAAGACATTGATGGACGGCGGGAGCTCCATCAACATCATGTATCTGGACACGTTCAAAAGGCTCCATCTCCTTGAATCGGCAATCCAGCAGACCCTGACAACCTTCCACGATATCATCCCCGGTTGGAAGGCGTACCCGATTGGAGAAGTGACATTGCCGGTCACCTTTGTCACACTAGCAAACTACTGCACCGAGCGGATCGAGTTCGAGCTAGTGAACTTCCGCAGCCCCTACCACTACGTCCTAGGATGCCAAACTTTCACCAAATTCATGGCGACCCCACACTACTCCTACAACATGATGAAGCTTCCAGGGCCAAGCGGCATCATCACTGTCCACGGCGACCTCGATATGTCCGTGGAATGCGAGGACAAAGGCGCCGAGCTCACCGATGCCGTCATCGCCGTGGAGACTGGTCACGCGGAGGAACTCGCGAAATACGCAGGCAACATCAACAAGGACGACCCCACTATCCTGAAGAAGCCAACCGCCATGAACTCCACATTCGAGGTGACCACACATACCCGCACCGTCGAGCTCGTCCCGGGCGACTCTAGCCAGACGGTCACCATCGGGGCGCACATGAGCCCCGCATAGGAAAGCGCGCTCATCGGGTTCCTCCGTGAGAATCACCACATCTTTGCATGGAAACCTTCTAACATGCCAGGTGTCCCGAGGGAACTCGCTGAGCACAAACTAAACGCCGACCCAAAAGTGCGACCAGTAAAGCACTCGTTGCTGCCCTTCAATGAATAGCGTCGCCAAGCAATAGCCGAACAAGTGCAACGCCTGTTAGCAGCAGGTTTCATCTGGCCAGTAAAATACTGCAAGTGGCTGGCAAACCCAGTCCTGGTTCTGAAAAAGAACAACACATGGAGAATGTGTATCGACTACACCAACCTCAACAACGCCTACCCGAAGGAGGAGTTCATCCTACCGTGCATCGATCATATCATCGACTCGACCACGGGATCAAAGTCACTGTGCTTCGTCGATGCATACTCTGGTTACAACCATATCAAAATGGCGGTCGAGGATGAATAAAAGACGGTGTTCATCATGTCGTTCGGCGCCTTCTGCTACATGGCCATGACGTTCGGCCTCAAGAACGCCGGCACCACATACCAAAGGTGCATGCATGAGTTCCTCGCGAGCCAAATTGGCCGCAACATTCACGTCTACATCGACGACATGGTGGTAAAATCCACCCACCAGGACGACCTGCTCGCTGGCCTGGCCGAGACCTTCGCAAATCTGCAGAGGTACAAAATCAGGCTGAACCCAGGAAAATGCACCTTCGGCGTCCCAACCGGACAGCTACTAGGATATGTAGTCTCCAAGAGAGGCATCAAAGCCAACCCCATCAAGATCGACACCATTGTGCGACTCGGGAAACCCGAGTGCCTGCGCGACGTCCAGAAGTTGGCTGGGCGAGTCGAGGCTCTCAATCGCTTCATCCCCCGACTAGGCGAGAAGGCAATGCCCCTCTATCGCCTGATGCGCAAGAACCCCACGTTCGAATGGGACGCGGAGGCGGACAATGCACTCAAAGCACTCAAAGAGGTTCTACTCGCGGCTCCATTCCTTGCCGCCCCAATCGACAAAGAGCCCATGCTCGTTTATGTGGCGGCCTCCACTCGAGTCGTCAGCGCCATCATGGTCGTCGAACGGCCAGAGGAGGGTAAGGAGCACCCCATACAACGTCCTATCTACTATCAGCGAAGTCCTGACAGACTCACGACAATGCTACCCGCAGTACTAGAAACTAGTGTACGTGGTATGCCGAGCGCACCGACGACTCTCCCATTATTTCCAGGAGCACTCAATCACATGGTCTCCTCCGCACCCCTGGAGGACATAATACGCAATCGCGAGGTGACTGGGCAAGTCTCCAAGTGGGCCGTCGATATTGGCATCCACAACATCAAATACGAGCCCCGCAAAGCAATCAAGTCATAAGCCTTAGCCGATTTCCTCGCAGATTGGGAATAAGTGCAACAGCCAGAGAAGCTACCATACCTCCACTACTGGTCACTCCACTTTGACGGCTCCAAGAACGCCGACGGTGCAGGGGCCGGGGTCATATTCAACTCCCCCAAAGGAGACAAGCTCTGATACGTGCTCCACCTCAACTTCAAGCCCTGCATCAACAACATGGCAAAATACGAGGCCCTCCTCGACGGCATGTGGTCCGCCAAGGAGATGAATATCAACCGCCTATGGTGCTATGGCGACTCCGACCTAGTCGCCGGCCAAGTCGCCGGAACATGCGACACCGACTCTCCAACAACGATCGCGTACCACCAAGTGGTAGACCAGCTAGGAGGGCACTTCAACGGCTATTCAGTCGAGTGGATCGACAGACGGAAGAATGAGGAAGCAGACGCCCTTTCCCGCATCGGGTCGGCTCGACAAACGCCACCCGCAGGCGTCTTCCTCAACCTCATCCACAAACCTTCGGTTTGCCCACCGAAGGAGATCGACATCGGGATACCACTACAACCCGAGCCGGCCCTAGTCGCCATGATTATGGAGCCCAGCGACTGGACGGCACCATACGTCGCTTGCCTCGAGCACAAGATCCTCCCAAGCAATGAGACGGAGGCGCGAATAATCGTGCGCCGCTACAAATCCTTCGTCATCATCAACGGTGAGCTCCACAAGCGCAGCATGACTAGCGTGTTCTAACGCTGCGTACATCCAAGAGAAGGCCGCAAGATCCTCCAGAACATCCACGCCGGTGACTACGGCCATCACGCCGGCGCCAAGTCGATGGTCGCCAAGGCCATGCGACACGGTTTCTACTGGCTCACCGTGCACGCCGACACCACCGACATCGTCCAACGATGCGTCGGGTGCCAGAAATACGCCAACTAGATGCACCTCCCTGGTTCAGCACTCAAGACCATCCCCATCACATGGCCATTCACTGTATGGGGCATGGACATGGTAGGCCCGTTCAAGAAGGCCCCATCCGACTTCACCCATCTCCTGGTCACGGTCGAAAAGTTCACCAAATGGGTCGAGGCCAAGCCGATCAAAAAGTGCAATAGAAAGATGGCCACCAAGTTATTACGCGAGCTCATCTACCGGTACGGCTACCCACACAGCATCATAACAGACAACAGCACCAACTTCGCCAAGGGGGCCCTGGCGGAATTCTACGAAGAGCACGGCATACGACTCGGCCTCGCCTCCGTCGCCCACCCAGACTCGAATGGCCAAGCAGAACGCACCAACCAGAGCGTCCTCCACGGGCTCAAGCCGCGACTCCAGGTGCCCCTCGAGCGCACCCTAGGATGCTGGGTCGAAGAGCTCCCCTCCGTAATATGGGGGATCCGCACGTTCGTCAATCGCTCCACCGGGTTCACACCCTTCTTCATGGTGTACGGCGCCGAAGCTGTAATGCCAACAGACCTGGAGAACGACTCACCTCGAGTCGCCAATTACGTCGAGGCGACAAATGAGACCTCCCGCCAAGATAGCATCGACCAAATCGACGAGCCACGTGACCTGGCTCGCTCCCGCACCGCCATCTACCAGTAGGGACTCCGCTGCTACCATAGCCGCTGAGTCTAGACTCGCACCTTCCAGGAGGGCAATCTGGTCCTACGACTGGCTCAGGACAAGGGCATGCACAAACTCGCCCCCCATGGCAGGGGCCATTTGCCATAGGGTGAATCCTCGGGCAACGACGCCTACTACCTCATTGACAAACGAGGTGACGGCCAGCTGGAGGTCAGGAGGCCATGGAATGTAAACCTCCTCCGAAAGTTCTATACATAGAACTCAAACATGTACCCAGCTGACATATATAATGAAATTCATTCAGTTCACAAAATTGTGTCTACTCGCCATATCCTTGTGCCACTCGCACTCGTACAATTAGTAATACGCTACCCACGGTAGTCAACCCTTGGTCGAGCGACTGGCACGGCTAAGTAGTGCGGCCTAAGGGCACCGAAAATATTCGGGCCTTGGGACGTCCACGAACACGCCAACCCGGAGCCACCATCGGTGTCACCTAGCTCGACTAGCCCACCGGGCCAAGACGACCGACATACGCTTCTCACAACGACTTGCCCTTCCCATCCTCGCGCAAAGCAACTCGAATGGTTAAGTACCACACACGGGGACTCCGCAAAAATGGAACCCTCACGCGGCTCGGGAACACACCAAGTAAGAGAGCAGCCTTGGACTCGCCCAGCGACTGGTTCTCCGAGCCAGGGAGGAGACGCGTTACAAACAACACATTCATAACTTGCAACAGGCACGCGCCCAAAATGGCTAAGTACTACGCTCAGGGACTCGCCTACAAACAATCCCACTTGCGCTCAGGGACTCGCCCCTTCAGAAGACGCAAGAGACAAACAATGCACAATCAAAAGAAAACACATATGTATACAATCAAGTTATACCCCATTAAAGGGCGGACGCGTTCGGGGACTCGCTCAAACAAAAAAACACAACACGATCACGATCGCATTGCGAGTCGATTGACTCCTCTTACTCAAAATATTGTTCATATTACAAAAGTCGTCACTTGGCATATATTACAAACTGCCCAGAGATGCTATCTATTTCGCAGGACCTGACGAAGAAGCATCCCCACCACCCTTGACACGGACGAAAGGTTGCCATGGGTTCGTCGGGTAGGTCGTCAGCGACTTCGACATCGCCGACCAGAAGGGTTGCTCGGACTTCAGGTCACGATGCTCCGCCTCGGGATCGCCAGGCGCCACCACTGTCTCCTGGTATGGAAGAAGGTCCCCCATCGTGAACACCCGATCAGCAAAGGGGGCGGCCTTGGCAGTCAGCTTTAGCACCTCCGACATCTCCATCGTACCAGTCGCCGAAGGGTAGCCGCTGGTGACATCGTCGAGGTCAAAATTGTCGGGGAAGTGGGCAAGACCCAGGCTCAATGTTGTGGTCACCCCGTGCCTGAAAGCTGAGCGTGCCATCCACTCCAAGACGCTGGACGCCACACTTTCGATAGTCCCCCAGGAATAACCTCGGTGGGGGACATCCCTTGAAGGACTGCATGGACGCACAACACCAAGGCAGTAGCCGCGTTCACCACGCTAGCCACGCACTGCGAGGCGTTGAAGGTCTGCACCATCGGGTCTCTTTTCCCTATCACAACTGCAACATCAGACATCAGTGACACTATGGATTTCCCCACTCGAGGACTCGCCAAACATGTTAAGCAAGAGAATAGAGACTCACAAAGGAGTTTCCGGCAGTTCTTGGTGATGTGCTTCTGCAGGGCGGCGTGATCGTTCTGCAGCCCAGGATGATCGAGTCTGTGGCCTTCCGCTCCTCTTCAGCCGCAGCGCCTGCAGCCTCCGCTCGATCCTCAGATGAAATCGAGGCTGCTTTTGCCTCCTCCAACTACTGGACCAGCGAGGCGATCCGCCCATTTTCCACGTCCAGCTCGGCAATTGGGATGTAACCTTCACGGGCCTTGGCAATTGCTGCCGGAAGTCCATCTGAAAAGAAAAGAAACAAATCGTCAACATGCAAGAACACCGACAGTTCATAGCTGAAAAATAATCAACTACTTACCAACAGTCTCCTGCAGTCGCCGGTTTGTTTCCTGCGCCACGCGTAGATCCCGCTCCAGACGCTCCTTCATGCCTGTCGGTCTGTCGACTCCCTCTGCAAGCCCTACAAGAATAACAAAAGTGAGCACTTACAAAAATAGATATTCAGTTCCTAGCCACTGAAAATCAGCGACCAAGAACTCGGGGACTGGCCACTAGAAGAAATTCAGTTCCTAGCCATTGAAATTCAGCGACTAGGAACTCGAGGACTTGAGAGTACAAGCAACTCAGTGTCTAGCCGCAGAAATTCAGCACCTAGACACTCGGAGACTAGATGTACCTGAATGGCGGTGCCAAGCATCTTGTGAAGCTCTCTGGCATCCATCAACGGGACCGTGAAGGAGGTGTGCCCACGACGAGACTCAACGTCTTCATCAACGATCTCCGGGTTCTATGGAGACTGGTTGTCCGCCATGCCTGGAAACCCCTTCGCCGTGAAGCGTGGGAACGTTGCTGATGCTCTAGTCGGGGCACTCATCGCCGGAGCTGACGTTTCCATCGCCGGAGTGCCCGTGGCTGACGACTACAGCAAGATCGCACTCCTTGGTGCTATCCATCGCCATGGCATCGTCAGCACCGCCTTTCTGCCTCTTCACGCCCTCCACAGTCGTCGCGTCTTCAGCAGACTTCCTCTTCTTGGGGAGGTCGCCCTCTCCCGCGGCGGTGACCGCTGGAATCTTCGTCACTAAAGCGTGACCAATCTTCTTGGCTCCAGACCTGCCAAACCTCCAAAGTCAACACAGGATAGCACAAAAAGGAACACGACTTGGAATGGAGAATTCGAAGCTTTCTTGGCGACTGGGAGAACGCGCAACCTGGTGCTGATGTGGGCGGGCTTGTCTAATTCCGGCCCCAGCTTGCGCGTGAGACCTCTCTCAAAGACATCTGAAGCCCACGACACTGCGGGCTTCCTTGATGATGAAGCCGCGGTTGCCGGAATTTCCGGCTCCGAAGACGCGGCCGCTCTTGAAGGTTGTGGCGACTTCAATGTCGCGGCCTCAGCCGCCTCCTAGCTTGGTGACCTCGAAGCTGTTGGCGCGATCACCGCCAGAGGAACTTCTACCACTGCCTTGGTGTCCTCGTCCTCCAATCCCCTCATAGGAATCGCATCCTCCGGGATCTTGTGCAAAGTTTCGGGGGTGTCATCATCGTCAGAGTCGTCATCTGACACAAACACCACTGCCGACCTGGGCAGTGACGCTAGCTTCTTCGCTGGCACCTTCGGTTTGTGCACGGCTATCGCCGGCGTGGCCGTGCGCCGAGACGTGTGCTCCTGCACGATCTCGTCGCCCCCTTCGTGTTCATCAAGGTTGTGACTCGCCTCGAACTCGCGCTGCTTCTGCATGCGAGTCTTGCGAGCCATAGGCGCTAGGGAAGGAACCTCCTCCTTTTCATCGTCGCTTTCGGAGGAATCTCCTTCGGAGGCCTCTTCGAGCTCTTGGGGGACCTCTTCGTCAAGCGGAGGGAGCCACCCCTCCAACACCTGGAACAACTAAGAACAACCACATATAAGTATCGAACGATGCGACTGTGAATTACGTTGTAGAGATTGTGACTAGAAGGAAAATTTACTGTGGGGGCTTCATTCTTCACGGGAGTTTACGGGGCGAGCCCGGCCGACGTGGTTGTAAATTCCGCGTCGGTGATCATTTTTAGGGCGGCCTTGTAGTCTATGATTTCCCACGACTCCTTGCTGGTCCGGGAGGGATCGTGTTTCTCGCTTTACTCATACATCCAATGCGGCCGAGCCACTAGCGGAACCAGATGCCGCCCGGGCCAGTAGTTGTAGAGATTGATCGAAGATAGCCCCTGATCCTTCAACCTCTGGATCTGGTCCATCATCTCCATGAAGGCCATCCTCTGGTCTTCAGGAAGTTTCTTCGGCGCCAGCCGGCGAGGCTCACTCCTTTCTGTGATGAACTCTGGAAGTGCTACTTCACCGGAGGGAGTGGATTCTTTCACGTAGAACCAGCTCTTCTTCCACTCGCTCGCGGCCTTCTTTGGCAGCAGGAGCTTGATAAAGTTGGCCTTTGGCTTCAATTGGAATGTGATGCCGCTGACCGCCAGCATCAAGCTACCGGACGCCTCGTGCCCGATGCGGCTGTGGAAGAGCTCGAACCACAGCGGGAAGTACGGCCTGTAGCCAAGATAGCATTCGCAGAAGGCGACGAAGATCGCCAGCTGCTCGATGTTGTGCGGACCAAGATCCGATGGCTTGAATGCATAATACACACAGAGACGCTGGAAGAACAATGAGATGGGGAACCCCAAACCCCTCTCTAGGTGGCTGGGGAAGCAAATGAACTCGCCGGCCCGCGGCTTCGGCTCGATCTCGGAGGGAGCGGGGACCCGCCAGTTCCCCTTGCGGAGGACTCTGGCATCATTGAAGGATTTGAGTTGGGTCGTGGTGCACTTGGACTTTCCCCATCAACCCTTTGGAGGCGCCATTAGGAAGGACGTGGGGTCGCTCGGTGTGAGGGGATCGAATCGAAGGAAGATAAGAAAAACAAATGCGCGAGAATGAAGAACGTAGGGAAGGATCTGCAAGGTTGATTTGTTACTCCCCTTATAAGGAGGCGCTACCCGCCAGATTCAGGGTAGCCGTTACCGCGGTAATTACACCAAAATTACCATTGGAATATCCAACGGATAGTTTGACCAAGTTGACGGTCCGACTCCTCCATTCCACTCGCTAGCAACTAGCCCTGTCCACTTGCCGAAGCAGCAACTTGGCTGCCGTGGCGTTCACCGGAGCAGCGACTAGGAGCCTGGGGAAATTTTCCTTAGTTTTAGTGGAGTCCATCACCGATTTGACTGGGCATCCAAATTGGACTCGTCTACTCCGACTGCCAAATGACCACCTACGTCTAAATCAACGATGGCCTCGGGGAATACTAATGGGGATATTCCAAATGGGGTATGCCCAACAGGACGTTCCGATTGGGCCAAAGGTCTCACGAGTGGGCCTGCAGGACGGCGACTGGAATGCGACTAAGGAGAAGGCCCGGCGACTGGAGATTGGAGGCTCGGAAGAGTACTCGAAGCCCAGTCGGATTAGGTCAAAGCCTCCGAACCCATATCTTGTTCGGTTGTAAATTGTAAATCCTAGCGAGGTGCCTCATATATAAACCTCTCTAGGGTATCCTGAGGACTTACATTCCATCATACACCCCTTCAAGTGACTCGCTGCTTAGAGGCCGAGCTCTCCACCCCTGTAACTCGCTCTCCATCAATCCAATCTAGAAGGTGTAGGTCTTTACCCTCTGGGGGACGAACCTGGATAAATCCATGTGCATCTGCCTCCATCTCGCACTGCAGATGGCTGCTAGCTCTCGCCCCTGATTTACTCAATCGTTGCCTACTGCAGCGACTGCCATGGCCATTTCCACGATAACGAGCATGGCGAGTCCACGAGTGTGATTCGATGAGGGAGAACCCGCAACAGCGAGTCCCCGAGCGTGGCGAGTCTGTGATGGCGAGTCCGTGAGGGCGAGTCCCCGAGCATGGCGAATCCACGAGGGAGAGCCTACGATGGCGAGTCCCCTAGCAAGGCGAGTCCATGAGGGAAAGTCGACGTACCCACCACGGTAATCACGTGGGCACAATGACTCAGGAGCGATGTGGCACTCGAGGGGTTAAGTTGCTGTCAAGCCCCGATCCAAACAGCTGAAAACTTGATGAGTTGTCCGCTGATTGGAGTTGACTTGATTTATGTTTATCTCAGCAATATGCATAGGAGTAGTCCCCGAGGCTCGATTTAGCTTGTAGAGGCGACTTGACTCTCTTGAGAGATGCATATTCTAGAAATAGCAGTGGCAGTACTCGAGCATGGCGAGCGGCGAGAGCTTGATGAGTCCTGAATACTGGTGACTAACATATCACTGAATCTGGTGAGTCCACGAGGGGGAGCCCGCAAAGGCGAGTCCCCGAGCATGGGGAGTCTGCGAGGGTGACTCCATGAGGGAATATTTCCTGTGCGTAGCGAGTCCGCGTTGGGAGTGTCCGCGAGGGGAGAGTCCCCGAGCGTCGCGAGTCGCTCATGCGGTGTTGGTAGGAATTAATTGCACGGTTGTTAGCGAGTCTCTCGTCTTGGCCCAGGGGGCCAGTCGCATGTCGACTCCAAAGATGGCTCTCGGCTTGGCGTTCTTCTAGGAAGATCCGAGGCTCGGCTTGCGAGTCCTCGTCCACAGTACTTGACCATGTGAGTCGCACTATGTAAGGTTGAGGAGGACATGGTATTGTTTGTGTAGCACTGCCATTTGTCTTGACCCGGAAGGACAATCGAGCAAGGCGACTCCAATGATGGCTCCCGATTAGCGTTTTTCATGGATGATCCGAGGCTCAGTTTGCGAGTCTTTGTCCGTACTACTTCGCGATTGCGAGTCACCCTTTCAAAGGTTGACAAAGGTGAATTGATTTTTCCCAGGGAAAGAGGCGCCCAGTGGTGAGTCCATGCAGCTTGGCATGTGACCCTCTTTGGCGACCCGGACGTTGAGGGGCCCTTAGCAGGCGCGGCGTACACATTCGACGTGGCGGATCGGGTCACACAGCATTTAGTCGGAAAAGACTCCACGCGGCGGAAGTATAGTCGTGCTTTGGTGGAGTCGACAGGGCGGACACGAGGTCGATGCGGCGGACAGAGGTTGCACTATGGAGAAATCAATGCGGTGTACACGGGGTCGACACGGCGGATGGATT
Source organism: Avena eriantha (assembly GCA_910589775.1). NCBI lineage: Eukaryota > Viridiplantae > Streptophyta > Magnoliopsida > Poales > Poaceae > Avena > Avena eriantha. The sequence goes on along the minus strand of OU342744.1, from coordinate 383,289,788 downwards.
TCACACTATGGTGAAGCCAATGTGGCGAACACGGGGTCGATGCGGCAGACGGCGGTCGCGCTATGGCGAAGTCGACACGGCGGACACGGGATCGACACGGTGTACGGAGGTCACGCTATGGCAAAGTCGACGCGGCGGACACGGGGTCGACGTGGCAGACGGAGGTCGTGCTATGGCAAAGCCGACGCAGCGGACGGAGGTCGCGCTATGGCGAAGTCTACGTGGCGGACACAGGGTCAATACGGCGGACGGAGGTCACGCAATGGAGAAGTCGACGCGGCGGACACGGGGTCAACGCGGCGGACGGAGGCCGCGCTATGGTGAAGTCGACGTGGCAGATATTGGGTCAACACGGTGGACGGAGGTCGCGCTATGGCGAAGTCGACGCGGCAGACACGTGGTCGACATGGAGGATGTAGGCGTGTGATCAGAGCCATGTGGCGTTTAGCTGGTAGCATGGTGAGTCTGTGAAAGGAAAGTGGCCAAACATGGTGAATCCGTGGTAGGAGGATCTACGAGCGTGGCGACTTTGCGAGAGCGAGTCCCCGAACGTGATGGCGAGTCCACGAGTGTGGAGAGTCCGTGAGGAGGGCGAGTCCATGAAGACATGTTCACGGTGGCAAGGCGAGGCGCTGAGCATGGAGAGTCCGCGAGGGCCACGAGTCCGCGTGGGGCGAGTCGCGAGTCTCCGAGTACGGCGTTTAGCCATAAGGAGTAGACCCAGTAACGAGTAGTAGTAGCGAGCTCGATCGGACCATTGGTCGGACAGAGTCGCGTGGAGTAGTTGCTCTGGTGGAGACGTGCGGCGTTTAACCTGAAGAGTTGATGTGGACGGAGTCATGGCAGCATGCTCGGTTGGACGGAGTCGCGTGGTGGAGACGTTTGAACGGGGTTGATGATGTTTGCTTCGGATGGCTAGTCGCCGATGGGCCGACTGCCCCGAGTCCATATGGTCTCGGCGTCGCGGCAGTGGACTCACACCGCCGATAGTAAATCAATTTACACACAAAATAGAACAGACTGCAGCGTATAGTTAAATTTATAACAAATAACTAGATGGATATCACATGGTATTATTTGCGTAGAAGCGCTAGATTTTTCACGGGATGTATGCAGTCGATTTGAACAGCTTGGACGAGATTTGATTTGCTCAATTTGTTCTAGTCGTCTGTCGTACGCGTTGCTCTGCATCTTCGCTTGACTCATGTGTTTTGCACATAGCTCGATCACCGATTTAGCGGGTCAGTGATCAGGTGGTGGCATCGGTGTAGCTTCCAATCCCCATTACCCGATTCTCCAAGGATATGCATGCATAAACAGTGATTAGATTCAAATAAAATAATTGTTAAACAGGATGTAGGACGACAAGGAATTGAACAAAAAGATCCCATGGTCACGTGGAGTTGCGCGTACATATTTTCCTGTTGGAGATTTTCATCTTTTGACTGTCTCATTCCTGCCCTTGAAACTAGGATCCGGCTTGATGACAGCCGACCCAGCCGTGACAGATATCTAGACAACCACGATGGAACTAATTTGGTCACGCCGAATCAGTATAACACCCGATCTGCAACCTAGAGGTTATTGAAGATGATGGAGGATCCCACCCGAATTATCGAATCCAAGCGCCGTTTGCTCCACAGTGAACGTCAATTGTCGTGGAATTGCCATAACAGATGCTATAGGGGTAGCTTACGTAAAGGGGACAAGTCAACGTAGAAGAATCCTAAAGCAAGATTGGCACATGATGCACCCAGAGGGACTTCCCCTCGAGAGAGGATCGCTACATCCTGCTATCAATTCAGCATATGTTTATAGATTGGTTTACAATAGAGTCGTCGGAGGCGGTAGAAGAGACTATGTGTAATATGACGTAATATCACGTACCCCATTGGAGTGCCCTTGGTGGCTTTGTATATACAGCTAGTTAGGGTTTAAAAGTACGCTAATGATCTTTGTATTAGATTCGCTATCTTAGGCCTCTAGTCGGCGAGTCGTTCAGGTCCAGTATATTCAAGTAGCTATATTTGGTGAGTCGTTCCCCCATGGCGACTTCCTTCGTGGGTATACCTCGATTGGTATTCCCCATCATTAGATAAACGGTGCGTATGATATATGCATATGCCAACATATTGACCTAATTTTATCAGACAGTAGTGAAATTTAAGTGGGTTAATTTAGCTACGAACCTTGAATACTCATAGAACCTAGAAATCACTAGTAAAACATGCATGGTACGCTATGTCGAAACATGGCGCTTTTGTCGCATTCCGAGCCAAATTCTCCTGATTTTCTTTACTAGTACAAAACATCCCGTGATCACTTGTTGAAATTTTTTTTTCCTAATTGTTCGTAACTGCCACGGGAAATATTGCTTACTACGCCAAAATACACCATCTACCCGATGTGAGAACCGTATCATAGAGTGTAGCTATGATATCGATATTAATGGCCATGATCTTATTGATCGTTCGGACTGAAACCCAATAATGTTCATATATGGTAGGCTATAATGTCAATATGTTTTTCCTAAAGTTGTCGAAACTCATGTATATCATTTTTCTTGGCAATTAATAATACTAGCAAAAGTACCCCAAGCGTAATAAAGTCTCACGTCATTGTTTTATGGTTAATTTTGTTTGAATGTTTTCCATACATTGTCAAATTTGTCAGTATAAAAATACTAATCAGTAATGACATTTTTCCAAATTATTGTTGGCCTGTGATATATTGGCTACCTGGGTATCTTCAGAAGAATTATGAAAAATTTCAAGATTATTAGTCTATCGCGCTCAGATATATTCAAGTTTGACCTAATTTTATTTTATCGATGTAGAGTCATGCATTTAACAGCGTAGAGCTTTAGCTTGGAGGTTTGAAAAATCCTTAAACTTCAGAACAATAAGAAAGAGTTGTCCACTTTGTACAGAAATTTGGTGGGGAAATTCTTTCTTATTTATTCTACCAGTAAAAATATTTGAAAAACTCACTTCACGATATGGCCTACTATACCGTGTACTATATATGAAATTTGTTGGGTTTTAAGACAAATGATCAAGGTCATGGACATACTCTGTCTTCATCAATACAATGACGCTGTTACCATATTTTTGTATAGGTCGCTGCATGATAGCATGGTAAATAAGTAAAAGTATTTTCAGAAGGAAGTACGATTTATTTACTATTACATAAAGTGATTGGATAAATTACATGTTGTATTTTTCAAGCTTAATTTTCTAGCAAATTTCACACTTAGATAAATTTCCGTTGATTTGTCGAATTGAGTGTAAATTAGTAATCTACAAGTGCGTCAGAGAAAGTTTAATAGTATAACCAAATCTTAGGTATAACAAAGTGACACGTCATCTATTGCCAGCCTTATACCAGCATATACAATACCTAGCAAATGAATTATACAAAAACTAGCATTACGATGCAACAGGGTATCGTAGGTCCTGAAGGAGCTAGATGTTTTAATTATCGTGCTAGCGTTTGTAGTCGTCGCAAGGTGGTTTGAGGACCTTTTATAATTATTATTACTTTTGAGACTTTTTTAGTAATGTTGAGATTATTAATAGATCAGTTGAATTTAGTAAAAATGGTTGTTTGAAGTAGATCGGTGTGCCGTACCAAGGCACACGTGTCCAGCGGCACGCTGTGGACAAGGGGGAGACAATCCGGACTATACGTCCGTGGCTGCTGAGAAGAGATAGATTGAGGATGGCTAGTGGTATGTAACTGATACCTCCTGTTAGCAGCCCATCATAGTTTTTCTCTGACACCGCACCTCCTTCGACTCCTCCTCTTCACTGCTCTCGTCCTGCCTCTTTTTTGGAGAAGTAGTACCGAATAAAACTATGCTTATTTTGAGCACTATTTTTCCTACGACGTAGTGGTGTACTCAATTCACAGAAAAAACATTTTCGTCGATTAGAAAATTAGAGTTCTTTCTTTTCCTCGTATTTGGAAACTCTCATCGGAAACATAGTTTACCAATGCCAAGATGTGCACATCTACTTTCTTGTAGTACTACCAAATATGTGAAAATTACCATAAACTATGATGTGGAAATGTCCATGACCTTGCTTGGTCGCTCGGCCTAAAACATGTTCATACTTATATGGTAGGACAATTTTGTGAAGCGGGTATTTACAAAAGTTGTGAAAACTCATGTTTATCTTTTTCATGGTAGGTAATACAAGCAAAAGGACGCCATGCATGAGTCCTATTTTTTCCTATTTCTCTTTTTTTATTCAAAGAAGGGTCAACTTTGTCGGCATATAAATTTTAGCAAGAAGTTGAATCTTTGAAAACTCTCAGCGGTTCTCGATATATTGGTTGTTTGGTAGACCACTTTAAAAGATTTTGTAAAATTTCAAGAGTAATCAGCAGGTCACATGGGGTTCGAATTAATTTGACCTAATTTCGATAGACTCCCTCCGATCCATATTAATGTTCTTAGATTCGTCTAGATTTAAATGTATGTAGTCATGTTTCTATGCTAGATACATATACTCGAAACTAGACAAATCTGAGAACATTAATTTGAATTAGAGATAGTAGTGTAATATAAGTGGGATAATTTAGCTATGAACCTTGAAAACTCATAGAACCTAGGAATCGCAAGTAAAACATGCATAGTCTGCTATGTCCGGAAACATGGCACGCCTATCATATTCTGGGTCACATTCTTCTGATTTTATTTACTGCTAGTACAAAACATCCCCGTAATCACTTGGAAAAAGTGAAAATGTTTTTTTCTAATTGTTCGAAACTTCCACGGACAACATTATTTACTATGCCAAGACGCACCCATCTATCCGATGTGAGAACCATATCTAAAAATGTAGCTAGGGTATCTATATATATGGCCATGATCTTATTGGTCGTTCAGGATAAAACCCAAGAATAATGTTCATACATGGTAGGCTCTAATGTGAATCCGTTTTTCCTAAAGTTGTCGAAACTCATGTTTATCATTTTTCTTGGCAATTAATAATACTAGCAAAAGTATCCCAAGCGTAATGAAGTCTCATGTTTTTGTTTTACTCTTTATTTTGTTTGAATTTTTCCCATACGCGGTAATATTTGTCGGTATGCAAATACTAATTAGTAGTGGTATTTTTCAAAACTATTGTTGGCCAATGATATATTGGTTCCCTGGGTACCTTCAGAAGAATTTTAGTTTTATCGACATAGATTCATTAATTTTAGTGCATGGAGCTTTATCATGGAAGTTTGAAAATACTTAAACTTGGGAACTGTCATAAAGAATTAACCACTTTGTACGCAAATTTTGTGGGGCATTCTTTGTTCTTTATTCTACCCGTCAAAATACTTGAAAAGCTCACTTCACGGTATGGCCTACTATACCATGTATTATGTATGAACATTCTTAGGTTTCAAGCCAAATGACCAAGGTCATAAACATACTCTGTCTTCATAAAGATAATGACTCTGTCTTCATAAAGATAATGACGATGTTCCTATATTTTGGTATAGGTCGGTGCATGATAGCATGGTAAAAAGTAAAAGTATTTTTAGAAAGAAGTACGATTAATATGGCTTGGAGTTCATAGTATGTGCCATTTATTTACTATAGTACATAAAGTGGTTGGATAAATTACATGTTATATTTTTCAAGCTTAATTTTCTTGCTAATTTCACCCACTAAGACGACTTTCCGTCAATTTTCCAAATTAGGTCTAAATTAGTATTCTACAAGTGCGTGAGAGCAAGTCTATATCTTTTTATAAAGTAGACCTCGACTAAGAGTCATTTATGTTTGTCTATCTCAACATGGAGCCTAGCCACATCATCTTCTATTCTAAACCATTGGATTCAGAGCATCTCACCGTCCATTCATCCCTGGCTCTGACATTTCAAATTCTGACCCATGTCTACCAAACAGCTACTCTTGGTCTCCCCTTTGCCCAAACGTCTGTCGTACTTAGTAGTATAAACGTCTCCTAACCTTCCTTAGTTACGAGGAATAATCCATTTATCAATGGACGTGTATTAACTACTCAATCTATCTTATTTACTACTCCAATTATCGCATTGCATCTCTTCAAATGGCGACTCGGCGACCCATCTGTCTGCTACTGTAGTTCTGAGCATTCTCTTCATCTGCTATGTATATTGCACGCATGCAGAAGCATCTGCCCTCTTGCTTTGCACATCTTCGTTCAGATCGCTTGGAACACGTAATACATCCGGCGTAGCCTTGACGGTATGTTCAGTCTCCATGTTCTATCCAGCTTTTTATCACAGTCTTTTTTGTACTGATTGTGTTTTGTACTGATTGGCCAACAGGGCACGCCACTTAACCGTACGGATTTTATTTTTTTGGACTGAATCAGAGGAGATTTTAGGCTGCCATGAATTTTCAGTCCTTTGCTATATTTTATACTCAAATAATCTATATCCTTTGTCCGTATAATTGCATGATGTCGTTTTGTAAATTTTTGGCTGTACCCTGTAACCAGATGTCATCTCCATAACTGCGTATGCTACTATATTGTTTTCACTCATTGTTATTTCATCAAATGCTTTTTCATGGACTTTTGCAGGGTCGCATCAATTTTCCTATGATCTTTTATAATTAGCACTCACGCTTGGTGAAGTAATCGCTACTAGCTACTACATGGAAATGCAATTGATAAATCTTGAGAATAAGATATATTCAACTTTGCACTCTCTTCCGGATGTCTTCCAAGAAAAAGATTAAAATGCATATGTATATCTATGCTTATACAAGGTACGCAAACCATAGCGTATTTATCTGTAATTCTATATCCTACGGCTTGCAAAACTACTACAAGGTTCCTATATATGTCAGGTGATAGAATTTTAAGAGTCATGGTTAGCTACTATTTTTGTCCAAACTTGCCATTCCCCCACATCAAATGGTTTATCCTTACAAAATGGAGGGTTCCAAAATTATATTTTACTTATGAGTAACTTGGCTAACACGTATATTTTATCACACCAAGTGCAAAATTTATATTATTATGTATCCTTTTATATAGGTCAACATGATAGGTTTAGCTTTCCAGATATCCAAAATCAGTTAACATTGCCTGCCACAACACACGGGGTATTTTCTAGTTCAATAGTATAACCGAGTCTTAGGTATAACAATATGATACATCATGTATTGTCGGTCTCATACCAGCATATACAATACCTAGCAATTGAACTATACAGCAACTAGCATTATGATGCAGCAACCTCATAAAAAAGCACGAAGATTAAACAGAAAAAAATGAAAAACATTTCTATGCCCACTTGAAAAATCCTAAAATTTGGGATTTGTAAGAAAGCATGGTACACTTTGTTTGAAAATTGTGGCAGTGACATTCTTTATTTTTCTTTTTGGAACCGGGGTATCGTAGGTCCTAAAGGAGGGAGACGCTCCAATTACCGTCCAAGGGTTTGTAGTCGTCACAAGGTGGTCTGAGGACCTTTTTATAATAATTATTATTATTACTTTTGCTCCTTTTGTAGTGGTGTTGATGATTATTAATAGATCGGTTGAATTTCAGAAAAAAATGTTTGCTAAAAGTATATCGGTGTGCCGTACCCAGGCACACATGCGCAGCTCCACGCTGTGGGTGAGGGAGAGACAAGCCGTTTTGTGCGCCCGTGGTTGCAGAGAAGAGATCGATGGGTATGGATGGTGAGAGGCATTAGAGGAGAAATAAAACATAATTTGTTTTGCGTGCGTATACTAGTAGGTCCATACATTTACTACTAGTGGAGTGTACCCTGTACCTCGTGTCCGTAACCCATTATAGTTTTTCTCTGACATTGCATCGCCTTCGACTCCTCCTCTTCACTTCTTCGCGCTGCCTCCCTTTTGGAGTACTAGTATAGAGTAAAACTATGCTCATTTTGAGCAGTATTCTTCCTACAAAGTACTACTACTACTAGTGGAGTACTTTGCTTTATAGAAAAAATATTTTGGTCACTTAGAAAATTGAATTTGTTATTTTCCTTAGTATTTGGAAACTTCCATTGGACACTGTTTACCAATGGCAAGATGCGCATATCTACTTTTTCTAGTACTACAAAATATGGGGAAATTAACATAAACTATGATGTGGATATGTCCATGACCTTTCTTGGTCGCCCGGTCTAAAACCTGTTCGTACTTACATGTTAGGCCAATTTTGTGAAGCGGGTTTTCCAAAAGTTGTGAAAACTCATGTTTATCATTTTTCATGGCAGGTAATACAAGCAAAAGGAATCCATGAGTGTGTTCTTTTTTTGCCCGTTTCTCTTTATTTTTCTTCTGAACAGGATCAACTTTGTCGGCATGCAAATTCTATCAAGAAGTTGAATCTCTCAAAACTCTCGATTATTCTCGATATAATTGTTGTTTGGTGGGCAACTTCAAGAGATTTTTGTAAAATTCTAAGAGCAATCAGCAGCTCACATATGGTTAGAATTAATTTGACCTAATTTCGACAGACTCCCTCTAATCCATATTAATGTTCTTAGATTTATCAAGATTCAAATGTATCTAGTCATGTTTCTGTACTAGATACATATACCCGAATCTAGACAAATCTGAGAACATTAATTCGAATCGGAGACACTAGTGTACTTTAAGTGGGTTAATTTATCTACATACCTTGAAAACTCATAGAACCAAGGAATCGCAAGTAAAATATGCACGGTCCGCTATGTCCGAAAAAATGGCACGCCTGTCGCATTCCGAGCCACATCTTTCTGATTTTCTTTACTGCTAGTACAAAACATTCCCGTAATCACTTGGAAAAGTGAAAATGTTTTTCTTATTGTTCGAAACTTTTACGGGCAACATTGTTTACTATGCCAAGATTCATGCATCTACCCGGTGAGAACCGTATCTAAGTGTAGCTAGGGTATTGATATGTATGGCCATGACCTTATTGGTTGTTTGGGCTGAAACCGAATAATAATGTTCATAAGTTGTAGGCTATAATGTGAATCCATTGTTCCTAAAGATGTCGAAACTCGTGTTTATCATTTTTCTTGACAATTAATAATTCTAGCAAAATTACCCCAAGCATAATGAAGTTTCATGTTTTGTTTTACGCTTTATTTTGTTTGAATATTTTCCACAAGCAGTAAAATTTGTCGGTATGCAAATACTAAACAGTAATGATATTTTTCTAAACTATTGTTGGCCCATGATATATTGGCCCTTGGGTACCTTCAAAAGAATTTTGGAAATTTTTAAGAGTAATAGTCTATCGCGCTCACATGTATTCAAGTTTGACCTAAGTTTCTTTTATCAACATAGAGTCATGCATTTAAGTGCATGGAGCTTTATCTTGGATGTATGAACTATCTTGGGTTTCAAGACAAATGATCAAGGTCATGGACATACTCTGTCTTCATCAAGATAATAATGGTGTGCCCATATTTTGGTATAGGTCGGTGCATGTTAGCATGGTAAGGAAGTAAAAGTATTTTCATAAGGAAGAACAATTAATATAGCTTAGATTTCATAGCACGTGCCATTTATTTACTATGGAACATAAAGTGGTTGGATAAATTACATGTTATATTTTCAAGCTTAATTTCATACCTAATTTCACCCAAAAGTGCATCATGCTGTAATCAACACGGTCGGTGGAATTAAAGGTTACATCAAGGAAATCAAAAAATAGAAAATTACATCTAAGTCCATACAATTGGCAAAAAGGCCCCTAAAATTTAGCTTGGAAAAGCAGTCGGTTCCGGCTCAATTTGAACCAAGCAGCTGAGCCATTCTCTTCCTACTACTTCTTGCTTCACATACAAAACACAGCATGCTCCTGTGTGTTGGTGATGGTCGAATGGACAAGACTGCTCGGAAGGAGTTGACATGGGTATACCCTATATGCACTCAAGATTAGCCTATACTATCCACCCCAAGGAGGTGTCCATGGTGCGAATGAATCCCAATAAGGATTCAGGTGGCCTACAGGACTTCGACTTCTTGAAGGACACAATAAAGTGTAGATACAAATTTAAATGGAAAACTCTAATCTGTAACCAACTCGACCTGCTATCCCAAGGCCTAGCTTCCCTATATAAAGGCTAGGAGGGGGCAGCGAGGATGACAATCCACAACCCCCGCATACACCTCGTCATATTGCATCTGTGCGCCATTGTAAGTTTCGACTCCCTCGTAATCAAGAGCAGACAAGCAAGAGAAGGGTCCTCTTCGAGGCCTGAACCTGGGTAAAACCTCGTGTCACCTATGTACTTGTTTGCTAGTCGATCGATGCCTCCAGCGGTCCCCACTCCTTGAACCTAAGTCCATCAATGATGGGCACTGATGAGTTAACCCCTCATCATTTGGCGCCGACCATGGGAAGCTCTAAAAGCACAATCGGTGAAGATAAAATTAATGACAGCAGTCGACAATTGTTCAAAGTCCCCACTCGAGTCTGTGACTCGAGTAGGCACTCAGGGGCTACTCCCATGGGGAGCGCTAGTCGTGCACCCTATGAAGTGCAAAATATTTGTACATGAAAAAAGCGTTGACCATGTCCGCGCTATAAGCATTTGAAGCATTCAGCGAATCTGCCTCACAATCACTGAACATACCCTTCAAAGAGACAACGTCTCCTAGGTCACCCAAATTACCTCCACGGTGAATAAACTTTCTGATGCCACGTTAACAATGTGAAGGTAACACCTGCAAAAGGCCTAGCAACATATTGTCGTCAGATTGAGGACAAGTACGCCATGAGGGGGTCCATGAGGCATCTGGAAGAGAGGGTTGTGAGTCGTACGGTGTTCCAGGATGGTGAGCACACAAGCTTACCAAAGTTTGAATCCGTTGGTGGTGGAAAGATCCTACTCCTGCTGTCAATCCAGTAATATGGTAGAGCCGGAATATGGGTTACAAGGGTTTCGCCTGTGCGAGTTGAGGTTATAGACTATTGTGTGGTGCCCTAAAGGCTGGTCCCTAGGACGGCTTATATAGATATATGGCCTAGGGTTATAGGAGATATCTATCCAACTACGATACATAGTTGGTTACAAAGTACATCATGGACTATAAGTAACTAAACATGCCGAAGTTGGTAAGTCTTCTGGGCCTTCCCATAGCCGGATGGGACTTCGTCTCTTCTCCCTGACTGGGCCGCCCGTGAAGTATAGCTCTTACCCGAAGTGGGCCACCCTGGTCAGCAAGGCACAATGGGTATATCGGGAAAGTATATCCCCAACAGCAGCCCCCGGAAGCTTCCAATATCTAAAATCGGTTTTCATCGTCTACCTCGATCTTTCTTCGTCTTGCCGAATCTTGAAGGGATCCTAAAACTTTCAAAACAAAGGACACGATCCGAGTCTCAAGTTGAGTCGGATTCGTCAATACTTCACTTGTTCTTTTTCCTACTTGATCTCAAACTAAGCCAAAAGATAGCCTCTGACATCGTATTACACAAGTCAAGGTCAGGTCACATCACTAACAAACATTCTTGCCAACGTGACAGTTGGTGGGCCCTATTCACGTGGAACCGAGGCGCCGTTTTAATGCATTTGTGGAGATCGAGGAGGCGTAATTTTCTCGAGGAGGTTAATCTAGCTCCTTTCATGATGCGTGGGTATCACCACAGTGTTCATACACGAATCTTAATGCAGGCCAGGTACATAAGGGGTTGAGATTTCCTCTTTCTCCTCTACCTGTTCTTGCCTTCTCCTTCCTCCAGCAACACGATGCTTCCTAGCCTCCTTTTCTTTCCCCAAACTCCATAGCGCCGCCCATCATAGGTCACCACACTAGACCAAATGGCTGAGGCATCCTCCTCTGGCATGGCGGCAACGGCAGCGGCAGCAGTAGAGAAGGAGAACTTCTACGGCCTTTGGATCCCCTACATGCTTGATGACGAGAAGCTACGCTTCGTCGAGAAGGAATGTCTTTTCTACGCCGGCAAGTGGCGGAGCGGATTTGGAGAAACCATTCCCTCCCCTCGCGACGACGAGAGAGTCCAGTTTGGTACGCATCTTGAATGAGGTCTAAGTTTTCCTTGTTCGGAGTTTTTCTCTGAAGTGATCCAGCATTATGGAGTTCAACTATATAACTTCCCCCCAAATTTGATACTAGAGCTTAGTGCACACATTTCTCTTTGCGAGGGTTATCTCGGAATAAAACTGAGTCACGCTCTTTTTCGGTACTACTTTGGTACCTAGAGAAATTCTATCATCGCCGGTAATCCTTGTATTACCGGAATGCTTCGCTTGTCCCTTAGGAGAGAACGAACCTATCCTAAAGCTATATCCAGTGATTCAATGAAGAAATGGCCATCCATGTTCTTTTGCCATAAGGACAAACCGGCTCCCGGCAAGCAAGAAGCATTGCTGGCTTTCATCGATGGATCTGCAACTCCCCAAGAGTCCTGGGACGTTGATCTGCCAACTCACATTGTTGACTTGGGGGCTACCGGGCTGCGGTACCAAAGTTCGCGGGCGAGTGCACTGCGGTACCTAAGTTGCCTGAAATTGCCACGTTTCGAAATGTTGGGCCGCCAACTACCGAGAGGGGCCATTTCAATGCAAACTCATCTCACCCCTACCAAATCCAAATATTCCGTGAAACTTCCCTGTGAAGTAGACGGTCGGGACCCTCATGTCAGTAATATTTCCGTGACGCGAGCGCCAACGCGACAACCACGTAGGCGAAACGAGAGACTAAAGGAGCATGGTGCGTTGACCAATTCACAAATCCACTCCCTCCCTTCTTTCGCATGAACCCTAGCACCGGCGGCGTCGAAATCCCCTCTCCAACCAGAATGATCTCTTCAGGCATTTGACTTCCGGCGCCAAGTTTCTGCGCCTACTCGCTGGTACCGAGCTCTAATGCTGAATGTCGTGCCAGCCGTTGCGAAGATCTAGCCTGCCTCTACCGCCGACGAGCTGAGCAGCACGATGGATGGCAGATCCATTTGCCGAGGAAGAATTACTTCTGGCTAATTGCGGGTGAGTTACTCTTCTCTTTGCTATTCGCACTACCTATAACTTCTAGCTGGCTATTGGCATTACAGAGATATATCGAACATAGAATTGTTTGCTAGCACGACGCTGACAAACAATTCTTATCTTTTATCTCCAATTTTCTGTCAACTAGGATCTCCGCTGAACCCAAATACACGGTTATAGTCACCATCTGCGGCTACCTCATTAAATTAGCACATGGGAAGACACCTAGAAACAAGCTCAGAATCTGAAGATGGAAGTAGCGCATGTGCAGTTATGCACTATCCCTGGTTTGGTTGCTGCTGTGTGTGAACTTGCTGAAATGAGGCCAGAGTAGACTGCACGGTTTAGCATCGTTGATGAACAAGGCTTCAAGGTTCCTATAGTGTGTGACAGTTAGCTAATTGGGTTGATGAAACAACATGTTAGGCTTCAAGGTTCCTATAGCGTGTAACATACTAGATGAGGAAGCTCCTGCTACTGAGAGTCGCCCAGCTATTATTGGACAGGGAGGTCTAACTCGAACCCCTGCTGTTGTTGAGAAAAATGTGGTTCTTCGTGCGTGACATGCTTCTGTCAGGCAACCTCCTCGTAGCAGTCCCCGTATTGCCGTTGTGGAAAACTCTACTCTAGAATCTGCTGGTACTAGTCGTCCCCGTCCCCGTGCCCGTGTTGATGCGGCTTCCGCTCACCCAATCCATGCCGTTGTTGAGCAAACTAAGGCTTCCGGAGGTTGTCCCGCTGTTGTTGCCAAGATCGCCGCCTTGTGTGCTGCTCCTCCTCGAAACTGTCCTCAAGTTGTGCGAACCCGTGATCTAGAATTTGCTGGTACTGGTCGACCTCGTGTTGGTGTTGATCTGGCTGCTGTTGACCCAATCCCTGCCGCTGTTGAGCAAACTAAGGCTTCCGGAGGCTGCCCCACTGTTGTTGCAAATACGGATGCCTTGTGTCCTCCTCGAACCCGTGCTCAGGTTCAGCGAGCTGCTGGTCTGGAGCAACCTCATGGTCTGGACTCTGCTAGCACTCGAAACACTGATGTTGTGGGAACTGCTCCTGATCGTCGATGTGTCATGGCAGCAGCTGATCCTATTGTGGCTGCCGTTAGAAGGGGCCCTGCCTGTCCACCATGTAATGTAGCTCCCGCTGCTAAGGGCACTCTCCTTGCTCCTGGTCCTGGTACTTCCACCGAGGTTGATCCAGCTAACGACGATGCTGGTGATGGCGTCGGTGGCATTGGGGCTGGGTTTGATGGTGCAACTCCACCTGTCGGAGGTTTCTATCATGAAGAACCTGATAATGGAAAAGTAATCGTTCGTATCGGTGTCGTGGATTATACTACAAAATTAGATGATGGCACAGAAAAATTCTATGACGAGTTTGATGTAATCCTTGGCAGATACGATCCTGAAGTGGTAGAGTTATCTGACCTGATGGCATCGTTACGTGTGAAGGTGCTGTGGGGGTCCTCCCAGGAAGCACGTTTGTTATATTTTGGTTACAGGAGCAAAAAGGCAATCGAAGTGAAAGATACCAGGGATTTAGTCGTACCGTTTACAAGGAAACATTATAGAGGTGAAGTGTACTTCCACTTGATAGTGCAAATGGTTGGAGAGGAATTGGAACTCGACAATAGAGATGATGGACTTTTAGAAGGCATGCATGACCTGATCCATGGCATCACTCGGGCTGGTGCGACTGTGGGTAGCTTCGAACAGAGCAGAGTCTTATAGAGGAGCGTCATAAAGAGGAGCAGGAAGAACATCCCCAGAAAGGGCACCCCGAAGAAGAACGTCACCAAGGAGACCACGCCAGAGAAGAGGACGCCCAAGAGTCGCACGAAAAAAGGCACCACGTCGCAGAGTACACCCCTGAGATCCAGTCAAAATGCCATACCGAACAGTAGCAGCAAAAACGCTAAGAGGGCTAGCACGGTGGTGAACACTCCTAGGATTGGTAGCAAAGAGGTGAAGATGTCCAGCACGGAGGCTACCACACCCAGTGGGAGCAGAAAAAATACTAATTTGGAGCGGAACATGCCGCTGTCAGGGAATAATGCCAGCACGAAGGAGAACACGCCCAATAGTAGCAGCAAAAGGGCTAATTTGGAGCGGAACACGCCGCTGTGGTCAGGCAATAATGCCAGCACGAAGGAGAACATGCCCAATAGTAGCAGCAAAAGGGCTAATTTGGAGAAGAACACGCCGCTGAGGTCAGGCAATAATGCCAGCACGAAGGAGAACACGCCCAATAGTAGCAGCAAAAGGGCTAATTCGAAGAAGAACACGCCGCAGAGGTCAGGCAATAATGCCAGCACCCTAGAGCCAACACCCGTGAGGGGAGGCAGTAAGGAGATCACCCCCAAGAGTAGCAGCAAAAAGCCTAGTTCGATGGGGAATGGAACGCAGATGTCAAGCCCTACTAATACCATCAGGAAAGATTACATCGGGAAAGAGGATGTACACAAGAAGAGCAAGAGGGTTCTGTATAGTTAAGATGAAATTGATTCTCACTGCTGTTTGTCCACTGAAGTACCTGGGATGCGTGCAAATGTAAGACCACCCCATGTGGTTGCAGCAGAACCAACCGAGTGTCTTGGAGAAAACAGAGTTGCCGGTGAGGTGATTGGGGCAATGTTCCAATCCATCCGGCTAGAGACGATGGTGCAGCCCCACCCATGGGAGTCAATATGATGTGTGCAGTACTAGGCATTAGAGACGATGGCGAGGATTATGAATCAGATGAAGAAGAAGGCACTGTAGAGGATCAAGAATCTGGTGATGATGAAATAGACGAGGAACTTAACGATGAGGCTGGTATTCCAGTCGATGATTTGGTGTTGAAGTAGAAGAAATGAAACATGACCACGAGTATCCTATAATTTCGGTCGGCACCGAGTTGAGGAGCATGCATGTGTTCAGGATGTCGTTCCGACATTTTTGTATCAAGGGGGAGTTCGACGTTTATCGACTAAAGAACACTGTCGAGAGGTATGAGGCCGTTTGCAAGTTAACATGGATGAATGGACGGGCCGAGGTACATTGTCCATGGACGATCACAGCAAGAGCCTTTACCTGCGTCGAATGCAATTAGGGTACTGGGGCAATGAATGCAGCAAACCATTAGAACTCTCTCTCTTTTCACTCTATAACTACAATTGATATGCGATATCTTTCTGGCAACTAGTCGAGTCCGCTTATCTTTTAAATGAATCTGTGCTGCAGGTGAACAAAATGGGCCCTCCACACATGTGTCCGACAGGGAGCAAACTGAAATCCTCAATGGCTGATATGGAGTGGGTGGCTATGCAATCTATATCCATCCTAAATGATAACCCTAAGGAGACCGCGAAGAATATTCAGACTAGCCTCGGTTCTAAATACAACATTGTCCTTCCGTATTACACGGTTGGAAAAGGTAAAGAGAAAGCTCTAGGGGTCTTGCACGGGGATTGGACCAATAGCTTCAGGATGTTGTACAACTTCAAGGCGGAGGTACAAGCTAGGTGTCCGGGGAGTGTTGTGGAGATTGACACCGAATTAGAAGGTGGTAAAATATATTTCAAAAGATTTTTCATGGCGCTTAAACCTTGCATCCAGGGATTCAAGGACGGCTATAGGCCATATCTGAGTGTAGACAGCACTGTCCTAACTGGCAATTGGAAAGGTTGTCTGCCATCTGCCACAGCACTTGATGGTCACAACTGGATGTTCCCAGTGGCATTCGAGGTGTTTGAAACGGAAACAGAGGAAAACTGGGTCTGGTTTATGAGGCAGCTTAGGAGATCAATAGGCCACATGGATCCATTGGCTATATCCATGGATGCATGCAAAGGGCTGACGAATGCAGTGACGGAGGTGTTCTCGCGAGCTGAAGGTAGAGAATGCCATGCCCATATGATGCTCAACTTGTACTCACACTACGCATGCAGCGTATTTCGTTACATGTTTCCTGCTGCTAGAGTTTACAAACCTAGTAGCAGCGAATATTTCATGAGCAAGATCTTTGCGGAAGCCCCTGAACTTTCAGAGTACTTAGCCATCCATCATTCGCAGCTATGGAAGACGAGTCAATTCAACCCTGACATCAAATTTGATTACATAAACAACAACCTTGCAGAATGCCTGAATAACTGGGTGAAGGACATAAATGTACGTCATGTTCAGATCTTGATGGACAGCATACGTGGTATGATCATGAAGCTGTTAAATATAAGGAGAGAGATCGGTAGGAGACTTAAAGGACATATGCTACCGCCAGTTGTACAGCAACTGCACAAAAGAAGCCGATGACTTGCTCATCTTAAGGTTCTCCCGTCAACCAGCAGAAGCTATGAGGTGGTCGATATGTCCAAGAGTGGCAAAAGGAATGTTGTGAACATCGAGCTGTCAGAATGCACCTGCTTAGAGTGGCAGCACACCGGGAAACCTTGCGACCACGCCTTGGCCTTCTTGGTGAAGAAAATAACTTTACCACATTTGGATCAGTATTTGTCAGACTACTACTCTATGGAAAAGTTCAGAGTTGTGTACGCTGGATCCATCGAGCCATGTACAGACCCATCTCAATGGCCTCAAGTCCAACTATCTTTCGAGCTTTGCCAGCCAGTTACAAAAACGGGCAGAGGAAGACCTCAGGTGAATAGGTTTAAGAATTTTCTCGAGAAGAAGTGTTCGGCATTCTGGGCTACAAAGAGGGGAAAAAACATATGCAAGACCTGCCATCTTATAGGCCCTAGAGCAGCTGGTTGTCCCCTTAATGCTCCCAAACCTAGGTATGAGATGGTACATTCACACAAAAAATTGTTTATAGTCTGTAGATATAAGGTAGTAATCCATGTACTGTTTTTTTACAGGAAGCGCACGGTAAGAAACAAGACGGCCGACTCAGTGATTTTGTTGCGGCAAGAAAACCAAAACGAGTGGAGTGATGATGTCGGACAAGATTCTAGTGTTGATTGGCCTGACTTCCCTCGACCCGGAGATGCAGGGTACATGAAGATAAGAAAATTGGCACCCAGGAAGAGTAAGAAGGCAGGAGATGAAGAAGCCAATGGACGTGAAGGAAAAAGGATGAAAGTTGGCACCCAAGAAGAGAAAGAAGGCTAGAAGTGTAGAAGCCTAATGATGTATTGAACTTGAACCTATATATGTAGTTCGGTTAAACTCTAGAGCTGTGTGCGTGGAACTTGTCGGGTGAAACTATCTGCCTCCCGTATTCGGACTAAAATGTATCATGACTTTAGGATTGGATACGGCCGAGGCCACTAGTTGAATCCAAAATTGTCACTGTGCCACTACTATCTGAACAATCGCGATAGCTGAGTGGTTAAGGGGTCTCCAAAATCGATGGGTGTTAGTGGCACAGCCATGAATTATTTATAGGCGCTTAATAAATCCCTGATATTGGCATTACACTTATGATAAGTTTCTGGGCTGAAAAACAATTTCTTAAGTTGGCTGCTTCCATGAAGCAGCAACTTATTTCAGCTGCTGGACAACGACATGGCAACATAAACTGCAAATGCAACAGATAATGAGGAAATTGTTTCCACTATCTGGCCCAATCTTGAGCCCGTCTATCTCACCACCTCCCTGCCCCTGCCTCCCCTCCACCTGGTGAAGCTCCTAGATCTCTCGCTCCATCGCACGAATCTCCTCTTTAATGTCCCACACAGCATCACGCAGATCCTGAACAATCTCTCTTTGAAAACCTGTCAGTGGCTTTTTGATCCACACAAACTTGTCACAGCCAGTCCCCCTCCCTTCCTGCGTAGTAGATCGAAGGAAAAAAAATTACATTACGCTTTCCAAATCCGGGTTACCATTGTACCTACAGTAGGAACTTACCGCTCTGATTCTGCAGTTGCTGAATTTTCCTGCAGTATTTTCGTCGATCCACGAAATTCATCTTGGCATCTTCTCACCGCACAAACATAGCATATTGGGGTAGTAATCGTAGGGCGCCCTCCGGTACCTGATGGGGCACCCGCCTGACGGTGTTGAGCCGACCCTGATTCCGCCCGAGACGAACTGCACGAGCTGCGAGCCATGAGCGAGGGGAGCGAGGGAAGAGGAAAGAGGAGCCTTTGGATGTCAGGGTAGTGGTGAAGCATGATTTATCCCCACTTAATAACTCGGGCAGAATCCTACCGTCCACGTTTAGCTGATAGGTGGGGGACCTAGCGTGTGGACTTGTCAACCAAACCTCGCTCCTTCGTGGTTCAAAAGCCCTCTCGCGCGCATTGGACGAATTTTTTTGGCACCTTGCCCGCGTACATATCAATGGGAGGCCTTGCTCAGGAACCAGACACGCTTGGCCCACAATCTTACTCCCTCCTAGGAACTTGTCATGGCTCGCGCCGGCAGATCCATCCGCTCCACCGCTTCCGGTAGGGCTCGCCACGGCGGATCCACCCCAAGATCCTACCGTCGCAGTATCAAATGGCCATGGTTTCTTGAGAGGAGCGACGACGCTACGTATCCGAGCTCGGCCCTCCTACCTGTAGAAGGAATGATGTGGCGTCGAGCTCAAGCAGGAGCCGCCAGGCACGATGGCGCTCGGTCCACGCCAACCCCGTCACCTTCGTCATTGTCGATTCCTATGTGGAGGACGATGGGGACGAAGCTTTGCAGAATGCCATTGTTGCCTCCTTGGTGAAGGGCAAGCCATGGGCATGAGTGGATGTCGCTGGGAAGGGCACGGCGGTGTCACCAATCGAGGTGGACTCCGACGACAGCGGTGCGATGTGGGTTTAGATGTTGTTTAGGATGGTTGCAATTTTGGTTGTGTTTAGTGTGAGTACAATTATTGTAATGGGTTTGTCGAGCTATATTGAGAAATATGTGCAATAGCAGCGTGTGAGTGCTTCCACTTTAGAAATTGTGTCTGTGCCATTTGCATTATCAACGTAGATTACATGTAAACAATCCAACGAAAATCAGATTACAACCATCAGATGGGAGTGGCAGGATGGAAGAGAAGTTTGGACAGTGGCTTCGAGGGGAAGGAAGAGAAGGGGGCGTGACACTGGCAGGTGGGCCCTCGGAACACGTGACACTAACATGCGGGTGCAGGAGCACACGGTACTGTCGGTCTGTCCAGAGCAAGCGGACTTTGCAACGTGACAACAACAAGCTGATTGGACCAATATAATAACTCGTCGAATTGTTAAGGAGTACTAAAAACTACAACTGGGGCACATTTGCACAACACGTATGCTCTACGCACCTGAGAAGCATCGCTTAAGTCTAACAGTAATGATGGCACAAGTACTACATTTCCCTGTCGGTCTTCTCGATACAAATGTAGAAATGCATCTGCCTATTCGGTCCAGCACCGACAAGGTACTGAGATGGAACATATAGGATCGACCTTAGGTCCACATACTCCACCTCCCGCAGCGCAGGGCAGCTCGGCGCCTTGGCTAGCACAAGAATGCTATCGGACGACGGCGGCTGGGCGTTCGCCCACATGCGCACCGTGTATACGGTCCAGGCGCATGAGACCGATTTGACGCATACAGCACACACAACAGTGGGCCCGGCTCTGGTTCCTGGAACACCGGTGGTGATGGTCAGGACGAAAACAGAGCCGTCCCCCCATGGAAAATTAGCCGGCGGCGTGCCGAGTCAGTGAACGACACCTACCCTTGGAGAAGTTGGGCTTGCCCGTACGAGATTCTAATCACTTCGATCAAGTGCTCCTCTGCAAGGTGGACGACGAGCTCTGTCGGCGGGCCGGTGTAGTTGTAGCCCGGCTCCGTGCAGTAGCACGCGTCGTGCGGGCACGCGAGCTCGTGGAGCGGGAGCTCGTGGTAGGAGTAACGACGAAAGCATCCTGGGTGGGAACACACGAGCGGGAACGTCGCTACGAAGTTGCGCGCGAGGATCTCCAGATTCTTGGGCTACAGCATCTGCCACATCTGAAGTTCGTCAAGAAATTGGAAAAAAGATCAGTAGTTAGATTGGCGAATAGCAGGAATGTGTAGGATAAGTTGAAAAGCTTGTAAAATGATTTCTTAGCATGAAGGTAGCGACCCGAGAATTCGTGGATGTCGTTGGCTTGCGGCTACGGCAGGATGGGAGTGAAGTGGGGAAAGTGGCTTCGAGGGGAAGAGAAGTACAGGGAGGACGTGACACTGAGATATGGCCCACTAAACTCATGAGTTGTGACACTCGCAACATGCCAGTTTGTCCAGAGCAAGCGTGGCCAATCATGCCGCAGAATAGCCTTCTTGAGGATCGCTCTCACGAAGACCATCCCAATCGTCCAAGCGCCGCGATCAAACGGCATGTAACAATTGTCAAGCAGAACAACTGTGTTATGGCGTTCCTTCTCGAAGAATCTGTCTAACGGTGGATCCATTGGGGGACTAAGGTTAGGGCTCTCCTCAGGTTAGGATGCATATGTGGTTTATGAAAAGAACAAACATCCAATGCCATTGGTTGATCCATATATGGTTTGTGAAAAGAACACACATGCAATGCCATTGGTGAATCCATGTGTGGTTTGTGGAAAGAACACACATGCAATCACTCTAATGGATCCATATGTGGTTTGTGGAAAAGAAAACACATGCAATGACCACTGGTTGATCCATATGTGGTTTGGGGAAAGAACACACATGCAATGACACTGGTTGATCCATGTGTGGTTTGTGGAAAGAACACACATGCAATGCCATTGGTTGATCCATATGGGGTTTGCGAAAAGAACACACATGATATGACTCTAGTGGATCCATATGTGGTTTGTGGAAAGAACACACATGCAATGACTCTAGTGGATCCATATGTTGTTTGTGGAAAAGAACACACATGCAATGAACACTGGTTGATCCATATGTGGTTTGTGGAAAGAACACACATGCAATGACTCTAATGGATCCATATGTGGTTTGTGGAATAGATCACGCATGCAATGACCACTGGTTGATCCATATGTGGTTTGCGGAAAGAACACACATGCAATGACTTTGGTGGATCCATGTGTGGTTTGTGAAAAGAACACACATGCGATGCCATTGGTTGATCCATATGTGGTTTGTGAAAAGAACACACACGCAATGCCATTGGTTAATCCATGTGTGGTTTGTGGAAACAGAACACATGCAATGACTCTAGTGGATCCTTATGTGGTTTGTGGAAAAGAAAACACATGCAATGACCACTGGTTGATCCATATGTGGTTTTTGGAGAGAACACACATGCAATGACACTGGTTGATCCATATGTGGTTTGTTGAAAGAACACACATGAAATGCCATTGGTTCATCCATATGTGGTTTGTCAAAAGAACACACATGCAATGACTCTAGTGGATCCATATGTGGTTTGTGGAAAGACTACACATGCAATGACTCTAGTGGGTCCATATGTGGTTCATGTCAGGAACACACATGCAATGCTATTGGTGAATCCATGTGTGGTTTGCGGAAAGAACACACATGCAATGACTCTAGTTGGTCCATATGTAGTTTGTGAAAAGAACACACATGCAATGACTCTAGTGGATCCATATGTGGTTTGTGGAAAAGAACACACATGCAATGAACACTGGTTGATGCATATTTGGTTTGTCGAAAGAACACACATGCAAAGACTCTAGTAGATCAATGTGTGGTCTGTTTAAAGAACACACATGCAATGACACTGGTGGATCCATATGTGGTTTGTGAAAATAACACACATGCAATGACTCTAGTGCTAGTTTTAGTATAAGAAGACACATGCAATGACTCTAGTGGGTCCATATGTGGTTTCTGAAAAGAACACACATGCAATGACTCTAGTGGATCCATATGTGGTTTGTTGAACAGAACACACATGCAATGGCCACTGGTTGATCCATATGTGGTTTGTGGAAAGAACACACATGCAATGACACTGGTTGATCCATGTGTGGTTTGTGGAAACAACACACACACAATGACTATAGTGGGTCCATATGTGGTTTGTGGAAAAGAACACACATGCAATGACCACTGGTTGATCCATATGTGGTTTGTGGAAAGAACACACATGCAATGACACTGGTTGATCCATGTGTGGTTTGTGGAAAGAACACACATGCAATGCCTTTTTTTGATCCATATGTGGTTTGTGGAAAGAACACACATGCAATGGCTCTGGTGGATCCATGTGTGGTTCGTGGAAAGAACACACATGCATTGCCATTGGTTGATCCATATGTGGGTTGTGAAAATAATACACATGCAATGACTCTAGTGGGTCCATATGTGGTTTGTGAAAAAAAACACATGCAATGACTCTAGTGGATCCATATGTGGTTTGTGGAAAGAACACACATCCAATGACTCAAGTGGGTCCATATGTGGTTTGTGAAAAGAACACACATGCAATGACTCAAGGGGATCCATGTGTGGTTTGTGGAAAGAACACACATGCAATGACCACTGGTCGATGCATGTGCGGTTTGTGGCAAGATCACACATGCAATGACACTGGTGGATCCATATGTGGTTTGTGAAAAGAACACACATGCAATGACTGTAGTGTTGGTTTTAGTATAAGAACACACATGGAATGACTCGAGTGGGTCCATATGTGGTTTGTGAAAAGAACACACATGCAATGACTCTAGTGGATCCATATGTGGTTTGTGGAAAAGAACACACATGCAATGACCACTTTTTGATCCATATGTGGTTTGTGGAAAGAACACACATGCAGTGAACACTGGTTGATCTATGTGTGGTTTGTGGAAAGAACGCACATGCAATGCCATTGTTTAATCCATATGTGGTTTGTGAAAAGAACACACATGCAATGCAATGCCATTGGCTAATTCATGTGTGGTTTGTGGAAAGATCACACATGCAATGACTCAGGGAGATCCAAGTGTGGTTTGTGGGAGAGAACACACATGCAATGAACACTGGTTGATCCATATGTGCTTTGTGGAAAGAACAAACATGCATTGACAATGGTTGATCCATGTGCGGTTTGTGGAAAGAACACACATGCAAATACCACTGGTCGATCCATATGTGGTTTTTGAAAAGAACACACATGCAATGACTCTAGTGTTGGTTTTAGCATACGAACACACATGCAATGACTCTAGTGGGTCTATATGTGGTTTGTGAAAAGAACACACATGTAATGACTCTAGTGGATCCATATGTGGTTTCTGGAAAAGAACACAAATGCAATGACCACTGGTTGATCCATAAGTGGTTTGTGGATAAAACACACATGAAGTGAACACTGGTTGATCCATATGTGGTTTGTGGAAAGAACACACATGCAATGACTCAGGGGGATCCATGTGTGGTTTGTGGAAAAGAACACACATGGAATGACCACTGGTTGATCTATCTGTGGTTTGTGTAAAGAACACACATGCAATAACACTGGTTGATCCATGTGTGGTTTGTGGAAAGAACACACACGCAATGACTCTAGTGCTGGTTTTAGTATAAGAACACACATGCAATGACTCTAGTGGGTTCATATGTGGTTTGTGAAAAGAACATACATGCAATGACTCTAATGGGTCCATATGTGGTTTGTGAAAAGAACACACATGCAATGACCACTGGTGGATCCATAAGTGGTTTGTGGAAAGAAGAAACATGCAGTGACCACTCGTGGATCCATATGTGATTTGTGAAAAGAACACCCATGCAATGCTATTGGTTGATCTATATGAGGTTTGTGAAAAGAGAACACATGCAATGCCATTGGTTAATACATGTGTGGTTTGTGGAAAGAACACACATGCAATGACTCTAGTGGATCCATTCGTGGTTTGTGGAAAAGAACACACATGCAATGACCACTGGTTGATCCATATGTGGTTTGTGGAAACAACACACATGCAATGACTTGGGGGATCCATGTGTGGTTTGTGGAAAGAACACACATGCAATGACCACTGGTCGATCCATGTGTGGTCTGTGGAAAGAACACACATGCAATGACACGGGTGGATCCATATGTGGTTTGTGAAAAGAACACACATGCAATGACTCTAGTGCTAGTTTTAGTATAAGCACACACATGCAATGACTCTAGTGGGTCCATATGTGGTTTGTGAAAAGAACACACATGCAATGACTCTAGTGGATCCATATGTGGTTTGTTGAAAAGAACACACATGCAATGGCCACTGGTTGAATCATATGTGGTTTGTGGAAAGAACACAAATGCAATGACACTGGTTGATCCATGTGTGGTTTGTGGAAAGAACACACATGCAATGCATCTGGTGAATCCATGTGTGGTTTGTGAAAAGAACACAGATGCAATGCCATTGGTTAATCCATGTGTGGTTGGTGGAAGGAACACACATGCAATGACTCGAGTGGATCCATGTGTGGTTTGTGGAAGGAACACACATGCAATGACTCGAGTGGATCCATATGTGGTTTGTGGAAAAGAACACACATGCAATGGCCACTTGGTTATCCATGTGTGGTTTGTGGAAAGAACACACATGCAATGCCATTGGTTGATCTATATGTGGTTTGTGGAAAGAACACACACGCAATGACTCTGGTGGATCCATGTGTGGTTTGTGGAAAGAGAACACATGGAAATACCACTGGTCGATCCATGTGCAGTTTGTGGAAAGAACACACATGCAATGACACTGGTGGATCCATATGTGGTTTGTGAAAAGAACACACATGCAATGACTCTAGTGCTGGTTTTAGTATAAGAACACACATGCAATGACTCTAGTGGGTCCATATGTGGTTTTTGAAAAGACACACATGCAATGACTCTAGTGGATCCATATGTGGTTTGTGGAAAAGAACACAAATGCAATGACCACTGGTTGATCCATAAGTGGTTTGTGGATAAAACACACATGTAGTCAACACTGGTTGATCCATGTGTGGTTTGTGAAAAGAACACATATGCAATGCCATTGGTTGATCCATATGTGGTTTGTGAAAAGAACACACATGCAATGCCATTGGTTAATCCATGTGTGGTTTGTGGAAAGAACACACATGCAATGACTTAGGGGGGGTCCATGTGTGGTTTGTGGAAAAGAACACACATGCAATGACTCTAGTGGATCCATTCGTGGTTTGTGGAAAAGAACACACATGCAATGACCACTGGTTGATCCATATGTGGTTTGTGGAAACAACACACATGCAATGACTTGGGGGATCCATGTGTGGTTTGTGGAAAGAACACACATGCAATGACCACTGGTCGATCCATGTGTGGTCTGTGGAAAGAACACACATGCAATGACACGGGTGGATCCATATGTGGTTTGTGAAAAGAACACACATGCAATGACTCTAGTGCTAGTTTTAGTATAAGCACACACATGCAATGACTCTAGTGGGTCCATATGTGGTTTGTGAAAAGAACACACATGCAATGACTCTAGTGGATCCATATGTGGTTTGTTGAAAAGAACACACATGCAATGGCCACTGGTTGAATCATATGTGGTTTGTGGAAAGAACACAAATGCAATGACACTGGTTGATCCATGTGTGGTTTGTGGAAAGAACACACATGCAATGCATCTGGTGAATCCATGTGTGGTTTGTGAAAAGAACACAGATGCAATGCCATTGGTTAATCCATGTGTGGTTGGTGGAAGGAACACACATGCAATGACTCGAGTGGATCCATGTGTGGTTTGTGGAAGGAACACACATGCAATGACTCGAGTGGATCCATATGTGGTTTGTGGAAAAGAACACACATGCAATGGCCACTTGGTTATCCATGTGTGGTTTGTGGAAAGAACACACATGCAATGCCATTGGTTGATCTATATGTGGTTTGTGGAAAGAACACACATGCAATGACTCTGGTGGATCCATGTGTGGTTTGTGGAAAGAGAACACATGGAAATACCACTGGTCGATCCATGTGCAGTTTGTGGAAAGAACACACATGCAATGACACTGGTGGATCCATATGTGGTTTGTGAAAAGAACACACATGCAATGACTCTAGTGCTGGTTTTAGTATAAGAACACACATGCAATGACTCTAGTGGGTCCATATGTGGTTTTTGAAAAGACACACATGCAATGACTCTAGTGGATCCATATGTGGTTTGTGGAAAAGAACACAAATGCAATGACCACTGGTTGATCCATAAGTGGTTTGTGGATAAAACACACATGTAGTCAACACTGGTTGATCCATGTGTGGTTTGTGAAAAGAACACATATGCAATGCCATTGGTTGATCCATATGTGGTTTGTGAAAAGAACACACATGCAATGCCATTGGTTAATCCATGTGTGGTTTGTGGAAAGAACACACATGCAATGACTTAGGGGGGTCCATGTGTGGTTTGTGGAAAAGAACACACATGCAATGACCACTGGTTGATCCATATGTGGTTTGTGGAAAGAACACACATGCAATAACACTTGTTGATCCATGTGTGGTTTGTGGAAAGAACACACATGCAATGACTCTAGTGTTGGTCTTAGTATAAGAACACACATGCAATGACTCTAGTGGGTTCATATGTGGTTTGTGAAAATAACATACATGCAATGACTCTAGTGGGTCCATATGTGGTTTGTGAAAAGAACACACATGAAATGAGCACTGGGGGATCCATAAGTGGTTTGTGGAAAGAAGAAACATGTAGTGACCACTCGTGGATCCATATGTGATTTGTGAAAAGAACACACATGCAATGCTATTGGTTGATCTCTATGTGGTTTGTGAAAAGAACACACATGCAATGCAATTGGTTAATCCATGTGTGGTTTGTGGAAAGAACACACATACAATGACTCTAGTGGATCCATTCGTGGTTTGTGGAAAAGAACACACATGCAATGACCACTGGTTGATCCATATGTGGTTTGTGGAAACAACACACATGCAATGACTCAGGGAATCTATGTGTGGTTTGTGGAAAGAACACACATGCAATGACTATTGGTCGATCCATGTGTGGTTTGTGGAAAGAACACACATGCAATGACACTGGTGGATCCATATGTGGTTTGTGAAAAGAACACACGTGCAATGACTCTATTGCTAGTTTTAGTATAAGAACACACATGCAATGACTATAGTGGGTCCATATGTGGTTTGTGAAAAGAACACACATGCAATGCTTCTAGTGGATCCATATGTGGTTTGTGGAAAAGAACACACATGCAATGGCCACTAGTTGATCCATATGTGGTTTGTGGAATGAACACAAATGCAATGACACTAGTTAATCCATGTGTGGTTTGTGGAAAGAACACACATGAAATGACCACTAGTCGATCCATGTGTGGTTTGTGGAAAGAACACACATGCAATGACACTGGTGGATCCATATATGGTTTGTGAAAAGAACACACATCCAATGACTCTAGTGCTAGTTTTTGTATCAGAACACACATGCAATGACTCTAGTGGGTCCATATGTGGTTTGTGAAAAGAACACACATGCAATGACTCTAGTGGATCCATATGTGGTTTGTGGAAAGAACACACATGCAATGAATCAAGTGGGTCCATATGTCGTTTGTGAAAAGAACACACATGCAATGACTCAGGGGGATCCACGTGTGGTTTGTGGAAAGAACACACATGCACTGGTCGATCCATGTGTGGTTTGTGGAAAGAACACACAAGCAATGACACTAGTGGATCCATATGTGGTTTGTGAAAAGAACACACATGCAATGACTCTAGTTCTGGTTTTAGTATAAGAACACACATGCAATGACTCTTGTGGGTCCATATATGGTTTTTGAAAAGAACACACATGCAATGACTCTAGTGGATCCATATGTGGTTAATGGAAAAGAACACACATGCAATGACCACTGGTTGATCCATATGTGGTTTATGGAAAGAACACACATGCAGCAAACACTGGTTGATCCATCTGTGGTTTGTGGAAAGAACACACATGCAATGCCATTAGTTGATCCATATGTGGTTTGTGAAAAGAACACACATGCAATGCCATTGGTAAATCCATGTGTGGTTTGTGAAAAGAACACACATGCAATGACTTAGGGGGATTCATGTGTGGTTTGTGGAAAAGAACACACATGCAATGACCACTAGTTGATCCATAATTGGTTTGTGAAAAGAACACACATGCAATGACTCAAGGGGATCCATGTGAGGTTTGTGGAAAAGAACACACATGCAATGCCCACTAGTTGATCCATATGTGGTTTGTGGAAAGAACACACATGCAATGCCATTGATTGATCCATATGTGGTTTGTGGAAAGAACGCACATGCAATGACTATAGTGGACCCATCTGTGGTTTGTGGAAAGAACATACATGCAATGACTCTACTGGGTCCATATGTGGTTCATGTCAGGAACACACATGCAATGCCTTTGGTGGATCCATGTGTGGTTTGTGGAAAGAACACACATGCAATGCCACTAGTGGATCCATATGTGGTTTGTGAAAAGAACACACATGCAATGACTCTAGTGGGTCCATATGTGGTTTGTGGAATAGAACACACATGCAATGACTCAAGGGGATCCATGTGTGGTTTGTGGAAAAGAACACATATGCAATGACCACTGGTTCATCCATATGTGGTTTGTGGAAAGAACACACATGTAGTGAACACTGGTTGATCCATGTGTGGTTTGTGAAAAGAACACGCATGCAATGCCATTGGTTGATCCATATGTGGTTTGTGAAAAGAACACACATGCAATGCCATTGGTTAATCCATGTGTGGATTGTGGAAAGAACACACATGCAATGACTCAGGGGGATCCATGTGTGGCTTGTGGAAAAGAACACACATGCAATGACCACTAGTTGATCGATATGTGGTTTGTGGAAAGAACACACATGCAATGACATTGGTTGATCCATGTGTGGTTTTTGGAACAAACACACATGCAATGAGCACTGGTCGATCCATGTGTGGTTTGTGGAAAGAACACACATGCAATGACACTAGTGGATCCATATGTGGTTTGTGGAAATAACACACATGCAATAACTCTAGTGCTGGTTTTAGTATAAGAACACACATGCAATGACTCTAGTGGGTCCATATGTGGTTCGTGAAAAGAACACACATGCAATGACTCTAGTGGATCCATATGTGGTTTGTGGAAAAGAACACATATGCAATGACTCTAGTGGGTCCATATGTGGTTCGTGAAAAGAACACACATGGAATGATTCTAGTGGATCCATATGTGGTTCGTGGAAAAGAACACACATGCAATGCCATTGGTTGATCCATATGTGGTTTGTGAAAAGAACACACATGCAATGCCATTGGTTAATCCATGTGTGGTTTGTGAAAGAACACACATGCAATGACTCTAGTGGATCCATATGTGGTCTGCATAAAGAACACACATGCAATAACCACTGGTTGATCCATGTGTGGTTCATGACAGGAACACACATGCAATCAACACTCATGGATCCATATGTGGTTCTTGACAGGAACACACATGCAATGACATTGGTTGATCCATGTGTGGTTCATGACTGGAACACACATGCAATGACACTGGTTGATCCATATGTGGTTTGTGGAAAGAACACACATGCAATGGCACTGGTTGATCCATGTGTAGTTTGTGGAAAGAACACAAATGGAATGACTCAAGTGCTGGTTTTAGTATAAGAACGCACATGCAATGCCTCTAGTGGGTTCATATGTGGTTTGTGAAAAGAACACACATGCAATGACTCTAGTGGATCCATATGTGGTTTGTGGAAAAGAACACACATGCAATGAACACTGGTGGATCCATAAGTGGTTTGTGGAAAGAACACACATGAAGTGAACACTGGTGGATCCATATGTGATTTGTGAAAAGAACACACATGCAATGCCATTGGTTGATCCATATGTGGTTTGTGAAAAGAACACACATGCAATGCCATTGGTTAATCCATGTGTGGTTTGTGGAAAGAACACACATACAATGAATCTAGTGGATCGATATGTGGTTTGTGGAAAAGAAAACACATGCAATGACCACTGGTTGATCCATGTGTGGTTCATGACACGAACACACATGCAATCACACTAGTTGATCCATGTGTGGTTCTTGACAGGAACACACATGCAATGACTCTAGTGCTGGTTTTAGTATAAGAACACACATGCAATGACTCTAGTGGGTCCATATGTGGTTTGTGAAAAGAACACACATGCAATGACTCTAGTGGATCCATATTTGGTTTGTGGAAAAGAACACACATGCAATGAACATTGGTGGATCCATAAGTGGTTTGTGGAAAGAACACACATCCGGTGAACACTGGTGGATACATATGTGATTTGTGAAAAGAACACATGCAATTCCATTGGTTGATCCATATGTGGTTTGTGAAAAGAACACACATCCAATGCCATTGGTTAATCCATATGTGGTTTGTGAAAAGAACACACATGCAATGCCATTGGTTAATCCATGTGTGGTTTGTGGAAAGAACACACATGCAATGACTCAGGGGGGTCCATGTGTGGCTTGTGGAAAAGAACACACATGCAATGACCACTGGTTGATCGATATGTGTTTGTGGAAAGAATACACATGCAATGACACTGGTTGATCCATGTGTGGGTTTTGGAACGAACACACATGCAACGAGCACACCCTAGGAACATTCCCTCTTGGCACGCGTCTGTGCGTCCAGTGCCGGTACATGTGCCATGCCGTGTCCACTCCGGGCCACATGCGCCATGCTCCACATGTCTCGCCACTAACCCGCACACACCCGTTTAACCGCGAGGTTGGCTCTGATACCACTTGTAACACCTCGTCCACTCTTGGGCCCGAAGGGTGTCACTCCTGGCATCTCAATAGGATATCTAGACTGGCCTCACAGACCAACACTAGTCTTTTCTGCGCACTTTGTCCTCACTCGTGCGCACCGGTTACCCACTTCCCGGTCGGTCACCCATCCTAGAATTGCTCTAGGCCAAGCACGCTTAACCTTAGAGTTCTTTTCGAATGAGCTTCCGGAAAAGAAGTTGCAACTTGTGGTATGAGTATTCTATCAATCCTATTAAGCCATGTGCCTAGTCTCACAACCGGCGAGGAGCCTCTCGTCCCCGTACAGACCCCTGTCCCTATCCCCGCATCCGCCGTAGCCGCCGGCGAGGAGGCCCCCGCCGGTCTCGGACATATCCCACTTGGCTGGGACCCCTACGAGGAGGGAGAAAACCCTGGTTACCTCCGACCATGGGTCGGCGATGCTGGTGTCGTAGGTGTTCTCCGGCCTTATGTATACAACCTCCTTCCCTTGTTCTTCCCTTGTTCCCATCATTGGATGCTAGATCGTATGTTATTAGGGCTCGGCTATTCGTATTTTTACAGTAGCTAATCCTCTTGTGTTAGATCTCAATTATCGATTAATCCCTATGTTCGTAGTTGGGATCAGTATTTGATTTGGTTTGAGATTTGGGAATAATCGGGAGATCTCATTCGGTTAATTTATGCAAAAAATCAATCCCATAATCAAAGTATCTCAATCATGTCCTTATTTCACTCTACTGTTTTTTCCAACATGAGGATAACGGCGACCTCCGCAGCGACGATGAGTCCAAGGACACCAAGACTCGTCGTGTGCTGAGGAGGCTAAAGTCCGGTCAGTACAACAACTTCTTCATCGGCGACGTGTACATGTGCCCCTTCTGCCCCACCAGGAGGCTCCGCGCCACGGACTTCAACTCCCTCGTGAAGCATGCCGAGGATGTGAGAACCTGCGGCGAGTCCGTGAACGTCCACGGCTTCATGGCCAAGCACCCGGCGCTCGTTCTTCACCTCCGCAACCTCCAGAAGGTGGCTATCACGGAGGGTCGCATGCCCCCAATCAGACCCAAGACGCCCAAGGTCAAGGGGCTAGGCAGCAAGAAGTGGAGGAGGCGCCAGAGGGAGGAGGCGGATGCCCTCTTAGCAGAGGCCACGAGGGGCCACTGATCAGCTGCTGCTGCTGCTGTGAAGCAGCTTCTTTTGTCTTGTCTGTGTTGAACCTGTCAGCTGCTGCTGCTGAGCAGCCTAATTTTTGAACCTCGTTAAGTACCATACTATATAACCTATATTAGCTGCTTTATCTACATCTGCTCTGTCTACTGAATTTATTTATGGTGCTGGTTTTTTTTGCTGCTCTATATTTGCTACCAGATTGGGAAAAACGAGGGCAAAAGGAACAATGAATGAAGAGAGAAGCTGCTCTAGATTCCCTACCCTTTTGGGAAAAAACACTATTGTCAGAGAGAGAGAGTGGAAAAGGCGCTCTTAAAAAGGCCAAATAACAAAAAAAACTTCTAGTTGAGGCGTCAGGGCACACGTAACGGCCAAGCCTTTGACTAGACGGCACCCCCCTCCGAGCGCATGTGAGGGCTTCGGAATATCGAGAGGGCAAAAGTGAGGACAAACGAGACACAATGTTTATATAGCTAAATCTTACAAAAAGCTGAATTTGGCTTTACCATGCAATTTGGCTAGATCTCCACAATGTAGCTATTCTAAATCCCTAAACTATGTGGTGCGTTGAAACCTAATGCTTTTCCACCGACACGTGTGTTACAAAGATGCTTGATCGTGCATGCTTACACAAGTGGCCTACAGAGAAACTTATAGAAGAATGGGCAAACGAGCTTCATTTTGGAAAATTCTGGACAAGCTTTGCGCAATCGGTAGGCCTGATCGGCTAGGCGGCTGCCCCGGGGTGCAGGGATGCTAGGTCCATGTCTATGCTTACACTTCTTAAACTTGTTAGGAATAATAGCTGTTCACTTCCTTCTGTCCTGTCACGTTACGTCGTGTCAGCAACGCGCACCCGCTGCGGATCGGCAATGGGACGGTGGTCTACGTGACCGGTCTTTGCCACGCCAAAGCCACGCCACACACCCGTCCCGTCGCCTACCGGGACAGACGCCAAATTTAATCGCTAGGATTGGAAACCAACTGTGCTCGCTCGGTCAAACTTTGTTCCACATGGGTATGACCGGAATATTGGTAAACGCAATTAAAGCATTGCCTCCGTCTCCTCAGCACATCATTGTGCAAAAATCCCGAACTCATTCCTTCCGCCGCCCTCCTCCGTCGCCACAGCCACCACAAGAACCATCGACTCTGCCGTAGGCACCACCTCCGTCGGGCCATACCACCGCAACAGATCACTCCACCGTCACGCCCAGTCCCAGCCACCGCTATCGACCCTAGGCCACCGCCGCCGCATTGGCTGCTACCATGGACATAGAGTATGACATGTTCGGCGACGGGAGCGACTTCACCGACGAGTACACCGTCACCGCCCATGGTACCACCAAGTTGAAGGTCGTCCACACAAATGCGTCAGTGGAGGTCGCCAAGGTCATCGCAATGTACTAGCGGTGGCTATAGAAGCCGATGGACAGGTACAAGATCGTCGGGCTTGACCTCGAGTATACCGGGGATAGGAAGAGGACGGCGCTTTTGCAGTTGTCCATGCGCAACCACTGCCTCCTATACCACGTATGTAGGGCCAAATCTGTATGCCGGAGCTTTGCGAGTTCCTACACAGGAGGGAGATCTACTTCGCTAGCGTCGACATCAAGAATGACACTCCGAAGCTAGAGCGGGATCTCCTCGTTGATGTCGTCAATCACGTCCATCTCCAACGTTTGTGGAGGTACCCGGATGGTGGTACGGGGAAGCCGGCATGGCTAGACTGGCTGCCGACATCATCGACCACGAGTACGCCGGCATGAAAGTCGAGTTCCCGAAGCACCTGCACGAGCGATGGGAGTGGAAGAACCTGGATTACAATGCGATCAAGTACGCAGCCAGGGACACGTATGTCTGCTCCGAGATGCTCAACAGGATCTGGCGGGTGGGTGAGTGTGCTGTTTACCACTACTAGTTTCACATTTCATTCCTAATTTATCTCGCCTGTATTTTATCTTGCATGTATTTTCTAAGCATTCTGTGTGTAAGAACCAAACTCGTATAATCCCTATGCTATTAGCTACTTAACCTGTATGAATTAAATTCCTCCTTTCGTATGCTCAACATCCATTCTTACAAATTCTATCGGTGCCATTTGCATGCGGCAGAATCTTGGAATGACATGCATAAGGTGTGATACAGTCATAAGTCATAAAAAAACCTAGATTATAGCGAAGGATACAGTCATAACCAAACCCAGATTATAGTTTGACAAAGGTAATGCACAGCAGTTCGTAATTGCTCACATAGTGTACTTCTGAAATAACATATTTTCATAAACACAACAATCATGCACTAAAAGTCTACATCCCAGCCTATTGGAGAAGGCAACCGATCCCAGGATGCCTTTGATCGCTTGCCTTGGCTTGTAGATTCATCTACACTCCGGCTTCTGGGGCAAACAACCTGCCTTGGTGGTGGTTCAATGATGCAATGCCTGGAACGAGATTTTACAATCTAGTGGTACAGCTCGTGGCTAACATACCCATCAATTGCCGCGTACTCAGATTAGGTTCAAAAAGTGGCTTATCCTCCCAGTAATCGTGTCCTAAACGCCTCCACGAACATCTTGGAAATTTGCCCTTCATGTCAGCGGACCATGGGTCGATGAGTTCGGAGGCAAGAGCGGCCATCCCGGTCTTGCCGCCCTTCATCCCTGGGATCCAGTAAATTTCCTGGATGTCCACTCTGCACTCCTTTGGGAAATGTTGACAGTCGGGCTTTCAAGAAGTTTAGTGTCATTCATAAAGTTAACACTAGTAAATGTTATGTGTTGGTTCACGAGAAAGTAATGAAACATATCCCTAATGCTTTTGCCCCACCTGCATGAAAATGAATTCAGACAAATAATGTAGCAATAACTTTTGAAAAAAGACAACAAAGTCTACCAGATCCCGTCAGCCCCCTTCTCGCAAAAAGGCTGGTATACGAGGATGTGCCCCTTCATGGAGAGTTGCACCACGGTGATCCTACGGTGATCGCGGTTGTACTCGAGGTCGAGACCTATGAACCTGTTTTCTTTGAACTGCAGCCAACTCGTGTAATTATTCAGAGTGTTTCTCACCGTCAGAGGGTCGGTGGTGTAGATGACATCGATCTTCTTCCCGCCATGTACTTCGATGTTGAAGTGCGCAGTTTCTTGCCTGCCATTGTTTCGGACGTCCGGAGAGTCCATGACTATAGGCAAGAGGGAAAGGATACGGAGGAAGAGGGTGATGCGTTGGTGGAGGAAATGGATGAGGCCGTGGAGGAGAAAGACGATGAGGCCATGGAGGAGGAAATGAGACGGAGAAGTGAAAGATTGGAACCGCCCTTACCAATATCTGGAATGGTGCACGACCGTTCTTAGTAGGGTGAAGGTGGAGAAAAGCGGCGGTTTTACACGTCGACGCTAGCGCTTCCTAAAATTTGTTCTGCGCCACTTGCATGCGGTGGAATCGAGGACTGCCATGCACGATCTAAGGCAAACGTAGGCACGTTTGCGCGTGTCGACCTTCACTCACTGATAGGTGGGCCGCACATTTCTCTCTCTTACAATTTATTCTTTCACTTCCCCTAGACGGTTTCGGTGCCCGCCCTCAATAATTATGCCACCCCTTCCTTGTCTTCCACACGGACGAGAACCGGCAGTGGCGGCGGTTCCTTGCAGATTCACTCCCCACTCGAACAACTGCCCCCATCCCTGATTCCATCCCCTCTCGAATCCATCCGCCTCCTTATCACGAAGCCTCCATTAATCTACCGGATTCCAGACTCCATTTGCCGCTATGGGTAGAGCTCGGGGTAGCAGCAGGCTGAAGCGAAAGGCATGCGACGACGACGCGGATGGCCAGGGCGACCGCCACCGCGAGGATTAGGGATGGCCGAACCTCAACGCCACGAACGTGCACAGGATCGTCTTGGGGTTGTACATCATCTCTGCTAGCCGCCTCGCTCGCTGCATCCCTGGCTACCGCTTCACGACGCGGGACATGGACGAACAACCGTTCGGCACGCTAGACCTTCTTTACCTCGATAACAACAAATGGCCAAACAACCGTGATGGCCACGTAAGTTCCAGTATCTTGCTTATTGGTTCAGTCATATCGTTGATTCATATGTGCTGAACTCTCATCGGAATCTTATGTTCCCTTCGTCGAACGTGTTTTGTGCACGCGCGGTTTCAACAAATCGAACCATTTAAGACTATTCTGGACAGCGGAAGCTTTGCTCGTACCTGATATTCTGGTATTTTCATAGTGACACAGTCTTACTTTAGGTGATAGACGAGTTGTCAATTTTGATTTTGCAACGGAATGTCTAATAGGTGATATTCTATTTCCTAAAATAAAAAAAATAGATTAGACGATTTAAGGCTGTTATGCCCCGAGCTGTTTATGACCATCGTCAGGAGTTTGTTCTGGGGGGCTCTGCTCCTACTCCATATATTGGGTATCTTCATAGTGACACAGGCACAATTTAGGCGATATCTGAGGAGACACTCGTATTTAGGCGATATTTTGTGTAATTAATATGAAGGTCCAGTTGTCATATTGTATTTGCAATGGAATCCATGCTAGGTGATTGTACCAACTGATAACAAACTCTGCAGAATATTCATGCAAAACTGATGCTGCTGGATAAGTTGTCCGAATCAGTAGTGGTGAATATAATGGAAGAAGAAGAGACGGAAATGGAAGATGACCAGAACTGGGTGGGTGGCAATGGTGAGTGGCTGGTCCTTTTGTCATAGGATGGGAGTACTTGGACTCTAAAAAATTGCTACAGATCGTTGAGACTTGCATTGCCACCTTTGGAGGGTGTCGGCATTACTGCATTCAATAATGGGAGGCTGCCGCCCATTTCTGAATGTGCTTACAGGTTCAACATGGCAGAACATGACCTCCTGAAGTTACAACTCCGACATAGACTGCGGGAGGGGGCGTGGAAGACATGGGAGTATGACCTCTTAGCGGTGTTCGACAAGGCAATCACATTCATTAGATGCCCAGAAGACAAGGAATGGACAGTCTTGCACGACGACTTCCTGCGGCCGGAGAAGTATGTCGACACCGTCTTCACCTACTGCTACTATTCGTACAAACCGCAACGCATTTATGTGGTCACTGAACCTAGCGGCGACGTGCGTGTTTGGGAGCCGTCCATTTGGGGTGAGTCATGGTGTCATATAGCATGTAAAATCCCATTCAAAATTCTACTTACTAACTGAAGTAACACGTAGGTACCCATGCAGCCCCGCGCATCATTCCAGCTCTGGTCATCGAAGATGCATTAGCAGATGCTGAACTTGGGACACGGCGCTGGTTCCTAGCACCTCTTTGAGGCGACACAGAATAGGATGTTGAACTCATGTGGATTCATATCAGGGGAACACTAAACAACGTTGGTGATACAATAGACCATATGGGGACACAACTTTCTTCATACCCATCGCTGCGGTGTCACATTTTCTCGAGGTCCGCATGCCCATCCAAAGACCCAGTAGAGCAAGTCTGGAGTAGAGTCGACAATTTGAAGGGACAATCTGTGTTTCTTGGGATCAACTACCCTTTCTTTGTCGGAGGCCCTGGAGCTGTTGAACCTGTAATTGCTCAAGCAGCCCTGGCTCCTGATGCTGCTGCTGCTGGTGTTGGTGGTGGTGGTGGAGCTAACGAAGAACTAGCTGCTGCTGCTCCTGTTGAAGCTGACGAAATACTTGGTAATGCTGGTGGTGGTGAAGCTGACGAAATACTTGCTAATGTTTCTGCTGGTGAAGCTGACGAAATACCTGCTGAGGCTACTGCTAGTGAAGCTGACGAAATACCTGCTGAGGCTACTGC
Source organism: Avena eriantha (assembly GCA_910589775.1). Lineage (NCBI taxonomy): Eukaryota > Viridiplantae > Streptophyta > Magnoliopsida > Poales > Poaceae > Avena > Avena eriantha. Next base: position 383,251,092 of record OU342744.1, on the reverse strand, counting down.
TAGTGAACATGTTTGTGTTGTTGCGGAGGTGCCAGCACTTCCAGTGTTTATAGCAGACTATGTGTTTGTTACACACTCACGCGCCTATCATGTTGACACTCCAGATCCGACCTGGAGCCGAATCCACGTTGGGGGGAGGGGGCCTACAATTGGCTCATAAGTGGGGTCATACGATTTGATGGAGAATGCCAGATGGCCAAACACAGCATTCTGGTTCATTTCGATGATACCACCAGCTTCAGGGACCTAGTGCTCATACTGGTAGATCCGATGAACCATTTGTCTTTATCTTTATCATTAGTTACGCTTATTTGTGTAAAGACTAAGTTGTGCTTATTTGTGTAAGACTAAGTTATCCCTAACTGTGTAATATTCAGTGAATCCTAGCTTTTCTTTCCATGCCCATAACAACAGAATTGCAGCATAGAACATACAAAGGTAATGTGCATACTAGGCATTTTTGCTCAGGATAACAACCACTTCAAGAAAATGATACATGGTGTACGCATTTGAACGCATCACTAGAATGTGCCACCTATTGATGATCGATGACATGTATCTAGCTTTTCTGTGCGTATTTGCATTGAATCACTCATTGATTTGTTCACATATTTTTTGGCAATGGCTGATGAACTCCACTCTCTTGGTACCTTGCTTCGTCAGCGAACACTTGTTGATGCAATGCAAAGTACAGAACATGGTCATCATCGTCATTCCATTTAGGTTCTCTATGTTTCGTCATCACGGAGCTACTAAATTCAAATGAAAATCTAGTAAACAACATATGTGTACATTGTTAGAGTATGCTACGGCCACGGTACATACATGTTTTTCTACAATCACAAGAAGAAAACTTGATGCATTTTCACCTTGTTGGCGTTGTGCTGAACTGGGTGGATGCGGCTTTGTGGTTCGGAGAGGAAGGCACCATGGTTGGTGCGTGTGCGACCACGGCGACGGCGAGCTCGGATTCTGGAGGAGGCCAACAGGACCGAGCATGGTCGGCATGGTGACAGATCTCACCCGGGAATGAATTCTTGTCCCCGCGCCGTGCCATGGGTGCGGCCATGGTAAGGGCGAGCTCCGATTCGGGATGGGGAGGAGAACGGGGCCGAGCAGATTCATCCAAGTCCTAGCTCTGCGCCACGGCCGCGACCATAGATTGTCACCCCTGAGGAAGAAGAAGACGCGTAAAGGATGCATGCGCCAACGCTACAAGCCTACATGGCAGCCACGACGGCAGTGACATAATGGTGAAAGCTGACAGGGGGCCCAACTTGACGGCTGTTAGCCTGATTTTTTGTATTGAAACGTTAAGTTGAATTCGTGCCGAAAAATACCCTCTAAGTATTTGGCACGCCAACTATAGTCATCGTGGCTGATTTCAGGGAACTTGGGTACCGCGTTGCCTGGGCGACCCAACTTTCGGGCTGCAAAATGATATTCCCGTTGACTTGATCCTTGCCAAGAGGTAGATCGAATACTTGATGAATCACAAGGGTTTGAAAGGATTCGACCTTTTTAATTGCTGGCTCGCACGCCAGATTCAGCCCCTCCAACACCACGGTGATCATCTCATGCATACGATTACCAATAGTAAGAAAGATAACCTGAGAATCAACCCAAAGTTAATCCCAAATAAGAAGTACGAATCCTAGATCAAGTGGCCAATTAAGGAGCAGGTTAAGAGGAAAATTCTGGAGGTCTCTCTGGATATGTATACGGCTGAAAACCCTCTTACTCCATTAAGTTTTCCGACTTACTCTTTCCTACTATTGAATTAGTTATCTGTTTGCAATATTGAGATATTTCTTTGCCTTTTAGCTTGCTGACCTCCCTGAGTCAGAGCTTGCTGCTCTTGAGGGATATCCACCTGAGGATCCGGTTCCTCAGGAGGATGAAGAACTTGAATTACTACCGGATGTGTTTACCCAGAAACGCAAAACTCTAACTGTTTTTGTTGGTACAAAGGAAGTGCCTGTTGTGAAGAGGTAACTTTGCTCACAAGGTCTCATATTTTATTTTACGTTCTTTCCAAATTGTGATGATCCTATTCTGTCACTCTTCAGAGCTAAACAACTTGCCAAGGTCAAAGGGAAAGGAAATACGGAAAATTTCCTATGCCAGTAAAAGTTAGTTTTGACTTCGCCTACTCCCCCGCCTCTGACTCCTACCCCGACACCCTCTACTGCACCGGAGGTTACCTCATCTCCTCGTGCTGCAAAATATCCGGCTCAGCACTTAGAGCGAGCGATCCTTGGCTCGCAAACCGACGTCACCATGGGTGATTCGGCAACTGATAAGGGTGAACCCTCAAAGGGTAATGATTCCTCAGCAGAGACTTTTGCAGAAAACCTCCTAAACAATCCGGATATCACCAAACTCGGCCTTACTCGAAAAAGCACAGATGAGATCCATAAGTTGGCTCTCCACTGTTTGGAGAGTCGAAATATCACTGCCAACAAGGAGGCACAAGAAGCCGAGGACATCAAACTCGTTGAGCTTCTTGACCAAGTTCGTCTTCACGACGACAAGCTGAAGGCTAGCGTGGCTCCTCCACCGCTAGTAATCCCTCTGACTCTCGCCAAGAAGGTTTCTTCTGAGGTGAATATGAGTCTCAACAAGTTAACTCACGAACACCATGTAAGTCAGAATTTGACTCTCTTTTTACTTTATTTCATATCATCTCCCCTAGACACCAAGCATGAAGTTGGATAGGAAATCAAATTTGTGCTTTCATAGGATGCCAAAGAACAAACTAGTATAGCCCCCAAGGCTCACGCTGATATTGATTTAAAATATTAGCTCGAGTCTTTAGTAGACTTCTGACTCTGGGTATTATTCTGACTTACAGAAAGTTAATGCTATAACCAGGAATTGTTGAAGAATATCTACAATAAATGGAGAGGGATGAAAGAACTCCATCTAGAAAATGCCAAACTGAAAATTTCCAAGGATGAAGCTAAAGGTAATCATTTCAGTACTCATGCTTGTTGTTTGATTTTATGACTCATAGCCGAATTTTTATTCGACTTCTGTCTTGATTTTACATAACTGGTCAAACAGTCCTGCAAAATGATTGAAGAGGCTAAGAATTTCAAAACCCTAGAGGTGGAAAATGCCGATTGAAGAAAAGAGCTGAAAAACCTGAAGGAAGATCACGAGTGCGGTATCAACAATGTTCTTGAATCATCCAACATGGCCACCAAAGAACGTGATCACCAGATTGCTATCTAGGATAAGAAAATTTCGGATTTGAAAGATGATCTGGACAGAGAGAGGGACACCACCATGCTCTCCAGGATGAACTCCAGAGTCTTCGAGCGGATAAAGCTAAAGTTGACAATACCATTTTTGGTTAGTTTTCCTATCTCTGACCTTTCTTTTTCCGACTCTAGGAATTTAGATATATTTCTGACTTTGTTTTATGTATGCAGGTACTTTGAATATGCTAGATTATTCCTCTTCCCAAAGTCAGACCAGTTGGCTTACTTCAGTCGGAGACCTGCTTCACGATTTCCATTAGTCACTGGAGGACATTGGTGAATCCGTAAATGTTCCCGACATGAACAAAATGTCTGCCTTTGAGGTGCGGAAGAAGGCAAAGGAAATGGCTCAGCTCATCAAAGATTGGAACATGGCTTATGCGCGAACCACTGCACAGAATGCCTTCACAATGGTTATGAGGCACCATGATAGCAAGGAAATATGGCAAGTAATCAAGGGTTATTCAACTATTGATGAAGACGGCAAGGAACAAAACATCAAGTACATCATGGATGCTTCTGCCGGGTATGGGTGTCGTGTGGCTGAGCTGACCAGTTACGACATGCCATTCTTCACTCCCGTGGAAGCGCCACCTCCGCCTCAAGAAGAAATTGCTGAAGCTTTTGACGATGAGCAGACTGAGTCTGATATCCTCGTCTCAGAAAGATATCAAGGCGAAGGAGATGTTACTCGTGAGCCGGCTGATCCTTCGTCTTCACCTGTGGCATAATAAGTGCCACAAAAACAATGTGTTATTCTGATAAACAAATCTTGATGTAATAACTAGGATATTTATTTTGATGTGCTAGCTAGTAAGATCGTAATGCTTTTACTCCTTTAGCACTCTAATATTAAGATTTTTTCATGCTTGAAAATTATGTAAGAACTTTTTTGTTTGTACTTATTTTTTATCTAGCTTTCTGCCTCGTTCGTTTTGTGATCCAGCAAACTTTCAGCACGAAAACTTTGCCGAGCAACGGAGCTCAATTGCCAAACCAGTTTAAACTCGAAAACAAAGCCGGCTTCTAGTACCAACAATTCACTAAAAATACCCACGTCTGACAATCATAGAAAAACCAAAGTATAAACAAGAACTTGATTAATACCCAAAGCTAGAGTGTTTTAGAATCGAAAATATAACCAGAACAAACATGAGCATAAAGTACTTTCAAGTATTCTGGGATTTTTGACTTATGTCATGATCATTCGGAAATAAGATGGTACTATAAAACTTTTCAGAAAAAACATGGAGGCAACCAATACTTTATTTCTCATTGAACTTGTACATATATATGATTACAATCAAATATAATTTTAAGAATAAAAGGGACGTAGCTGAGAAATATTCCACGGTCTCTCTAATTCTTTCGGGTTTGAACTGCCTCCAGCTCTCTTTCTCTTCTCAGTAGCAGGTCTTTCTTTGACGGGCCTCATATCAGTTAGGTAGTAAGAACCATTGTGTAATACTCGACTAACCAAAAATGGCCCTTCCCAAACTAGGAAAAGTTTGTGCTTCCTTTTTTCCACAAGCTCGAGAACCAAGTCGCCTTTGTTGAAAGATCGATTCTTGACTCTCTGACTATGATACTTGCGTAACTTCTACTGATAGGCTGTAGATCTCTACTCAGCAACGACGCGAACTTCCTTGATTACATCGAGGTCATCTTGTCGGGGAACTTCGGCGTCCTCTTCGATATACGGAGCAACTCGAGGAGAAGTATGGATTAAATCACTAGGAAGAACTGCTTCTGCGCCATAGACCAAGAAGAAAGGTGTGTACCCTATTGAACTGTTCAGAGTTATTCTCAAGGTCCATATCACAGACGGCAATTCGTCCGCCCAAGCCCCCACAGCACGATGAAGTAGTGATTCGAGTCTTGGTTTGAGGCCTTGAAGGATTAAACTATTTTCTCTTTCGACTTGTCCATTGGCTTGTGGATGTGTGACTGATGGAATATCAAGCCGGATTTTTTGATCATTGCAGAATTCGATAAGCTCTCCCATAGAAAAATTACTCCCGTTGTCCATAATAATACTCTGCGGTTAATCGTATCGGATTATGACGTCCTCGACGAATCTTTTGGATGTTGCTCCATCACAACTTTTGACGTGTTTACCCTCAATCCATTTTGTGAACTTATCCACCATCACTAAGAGGTGAGTAAATCCACTTGGATCCCGTTTAAAGGGTCCTACCATGTGAAGCCCCCAGACCACGAAGGGCCATGTTATCAGAATCGTTTGCAACTGATCAGCCAGAACATGGGCTTGTTTGGTGTATTTTTGACAGCCTTTACACGTCCTGACAAGCTGTTCGGCATCTGCCGTGGCTAAAAGCCAGAAAAATCCATGTGTAAAAGACTTTGGCACTAAAGGTCTGGATGCGGCGTGATGTCCGCATTCACTTTCGTGGATCTCCGTTAGGATTTCCACTCCCTCTTCCGGATAAACACAACACTGAAAGACCCTAGACACACTCCTCTTATAGATCTCACCATTTATTATCGTATAGGTTTTTTGCTCGTCGGACGATCTACGGGCTCAAAACCTCATCTTTGGGTAATTTTCCATCTACCAAGAAATCAAGGTAGGGTTTTGTCCAGCTGGGAATCATAGCTAGAACTATTATTAATGGTGAGTCGGATTTGGTCAGATACTCCTCATCAACTCTTATGATAGAGGGAACTTTAAGGTGTTCTAGAAAAGCACCATCCGGGACCTTTTTCCATGTAGAGCCTATTCGAGATAATGCATCTGCTTCCTCATTTTCTGTTCGAGGGATGTGTTGAACTCAAACCCTTCAAACGATTTAGATAGTTCATCCACGACAACCCTGTACGCTGTCATGTGTGTGTTTGCATTATAGTGATCCGACACTTGTTGAGCAACAAGATCCGTGTCTCCATAACACATGAGTCGTCGGATGCCAATATCCTTTGCAATCCAGATTCCATGCATCAGTGCTTCATATTTGGAAATATTGGTTGTTGCCGTGAAGTGGATCTACAACATATAAAAAACTTATCTCCTTGGGGTGATTTGAGAACCACGCCGCCCCCTGATCCCCCGAGCGCCTTAGACCCGTCAAAGTGCAAGGTCTAGTATTCCGACTCTAATAGGGTCATATTCTCCGTTGTCTCTGTCCAATCAGTGACAAAGTAAGCAAGGATTTGGGATTTGATTTCTATGCGAGGTTTATACTCAATATCGAAAGCTGAGAGCTCTATTCCCCATTTTATGACATGTCCTATGGCGTCGCTGTTGTTGATGATGTCTCTCATGGGAGATGTGCTTACCACGGTAATTTGGTGCTCTTGAAAATAATTTCGTAGCTTTCTAGATGCGAAGAACACACCATAGGCTAGATTTTGATAGTGCGGATACCGCTATTTGGATTCAGTGAAGACCTTGCTGAGGTAGTAGGTCGGACAATGCTCCAGGTGTTCCTTCCTTTCCTCTAGCCGTTCCACCATCACGATGACACTGACAACTCTATTTGTTGCAGCTAGATAGAGCAACATCGGTTCCTAAGGTTCCGGCGGTGCAAGGAAGGGAGCGGATGAGAGTATTGTTTTGAGGTCTTGTAGTGCAGCTTTAGCTTCTTAAGTCCATACAAATTTTTTGGTCTTTTTCAGGATCTTACCGAGCTGGCTTACAAACCAACCGACTGCAACAATGCAACCAGTTAGTCTTTGTACGTCTTTCAGGCGAGTTGGTCTGGAAATGTTGAGTATAGCCTTTATCTTGTCTCGGTTCACCTCTATGCCTCTTTGAGTCACGATGAAACCTAACAATTTCCTGACTAGTATTCCAAAGAAACATTTCTTTGGGTTAAGCATTATGTTGTATTTGCATAGATTGGTGAATGTTTCCTCCAATTCAGAAATTAGCGTTTCCTTCTTTTTGGACATTACTGCTATATCATCCACATGTGCATGTGCGTTGCATCCGATTTGGTCGTGGAGGCAACGTTGTATTGTGCGATGGTACGTAGCTCCCGTGTTCTTGAGCCCAAAAGGCATCATAACGTAGCAGAAGGTTCTAAAAGGTGTGATGAACAAAGACTTTATTTTGTCTGACTCCATTGAAATTTGGTGATATCTAGAATATGCGTCGAGAAAACATAGGAGTTTCAAACCTGTTGCCGAATCAATCACTTGATCAATTCTAGGCAGAGCGAACGGATCTTTGGGACAAGCCTTGTTCAAGGTAGTATAATTAACACACATCCTTAAATCATTGGTGTCCTTTTTAGGGACCATTACAGGATTGGCCGACCACTCAGTGTGGATGACCTCTTCTATGAATCCATCTAACTCGAGCTGGGCTAGTTCTTTAGATATCGCTTTTCGCTTTTTATCGCTGAACGGTCATTTATACTGTTTGACGAGTTTAATGTTTGGGTGTACATTTAGAGAGTGCTCGGGAAGTTCCCTAGGTACTCTGGTCATGTCAAAAGGTTTTCATGCGAAAATATGTTTATGAGCTTTGAGGAACTCAACGACCGTGCCTTCCTATGTACGATCTAAACCTACACCTATCTGCATCACCTTGGAGGGATCTTCTTTCTTCAACAGTGTTGTCTTCGTCTCTTCCGATGCCTTGATCTCCAGAGTCGGCTTTGTCACCTCATTTATTGTAGGCATCTCGGACGGGTCATTGTTCTTCTTGTTCTCTTGGTACTCCTAGGCGTGCAGTACGGCTTTAGCAAAGGCAACATTTCCGTATTTGCATTCTCGTGCCTTCTTTGGGTCTCCCCTGATGGTGATCATGCCTTTCATCATGTTGTAAATGTAACACGAGCGAGCCATAAAATTCTAGTAAGCCAGACGCCCAAAGATAGCGTGGTATGTGCTCTTGAACAGGACCACTTCGAAAGAAAGTGCTTCCATCCGATAGTTCTTTGGAGTTCCAAAGGTATCATCAAAAGTGATCTCTCCCCGAGAATTTGCTTGTCTCCCAGGGACAACTCCGTGAAAAACCACAGAGCTGTGATTCAGTTGTGTCTCTGAGATCCTCATCCGACGCAACATTTCGATGTAGAGTATGTTGATGTTGCTGCCGCCATCCATGAGGGTCTTGGAGAACCCATAGTTGTCAATAAGTGGATTGACAACCAGAGCGTACTTTCCTCACATGTGCAATTTAGGCAGATGATCGCCGTGGTCAAAGGTGATTGTTACTTCCAACCAGTCCAGAAACTGAGGGACAGCTGGAATAGTCATGTTGAGCTCATGCAATAATGCCTTCTTGACCTTGGTTGGTTGATGTAACGCCCTCGAATCGACCCTATGCAAGTTTTAGCGGTTCCCGCCAAACCCGCAAAGAAACGATCCAAATATGCCCACCAGGCACTTGTATGCGGGTGGAAAACAAAGTAATATCATTACACAATAGTTCATGATGGAACCCACATAACATACATATGAAACAATGACTCAATGAGTCAAGAATACAGATATATAGTACAAAGATCCAAATCACCTTGAAAATGATACAACATCTGAGTACGGATAAGATGCAAATGGGGCTAAGAGCCCTGAAGAATAACCAATGGTGTCCATAACCCTGCCCAGGCCAAGCCAGAAGGGCAACCCTGCTAACGACATTGAATTTATACTTGTTAAACAAAAAGGGGTGCCGACAAAGGGAAAAAGAAAAAGGGATCGGTCAGTACTGAGGCCAGTACATGGCGAGTGTAGAATTTGGCGGATCTTGCCTACATAGATATGGTGGACTGAAGCGACAACGAAGCATGCACTAAAGATCCTACAGAGACTCGATACAACTGTCGGCTATCAAAGAGGGATAAGAAAGACCTATTCGGAACCAACCTATTACTAAAACCAAACATAACCATCCTAGTATTTCCCCCTCGAGACCAAACGAGGAAGTCCTTCCAAGGAAACTCACATAGTTGGCAGTTTTATTCATTCGCTCTATGGTGGTTATCCAACTTACTTGTCGTGGAAATGGCCACGACAGTCGCTGCAGTAGGCAGCGATTGATTGAAACAGGGGCGAGAGCTGGCAGCCATCTGCGGTGCGACATGGGGGCAGATGCACATGGATTTATCCAGGTTCGGCCCCTGGAGGGTAAAGACCTACTCCTGCTAGATTGGATTGACAGAGAGCAAGTTACAATGGTGGCGAGATCGGAGTCTAAGCAGCGATTCGCTCGAAGGGGTGTAAGATGGAACGTAAATCCTTAGAGTACCCTAGGGAGGTTTATATAGGAGGCACCTCGCTAGGGTTTACCGTTTACAACCGAACAAGATATGGATTCGGAGGCTTTGACCTAATCTGACTGGGCTTCAAGTATGCTCCTAGGCCTCCAGTCTCCAGTCACCAGGCCTTCTCCTTAGTCGCATTCCAGTCACCGTCCTCCAGGCCCAATCGGAACGTCCTGCAGGGCATACCCCATTCGGCATATCCCTATCAGTAGTCCCTAAGGCCATCGTTGATTTAGATGCATGTGTTTATTTGGCTATCGGAGTAGGCGAGTCCAATTTGGACGCCCAGTCGAATCGGTGATGGACTCCACTGAAATCAACGAAATTTTCCCAGGTTTCTAGTTGTCGTCTCGGCAATTTCAACTGTTGTCGCGTCACTGCTTCAGCGAGTGGACCTGACCTAGTTGCAACCGAGTCGAGTGAAGGAGTTAAACCGTCATCTTGGTCAAACTATCAGTTGGATAGTCCAACGGTAACTTCGGCGCAATTACCGCGGGCAACGGCTACCTGAGATTGGCGGGTAGCATCCCTTATAAGGGGAGTGACAGATTAGTCCTGCAAATACTTCCCCGCATTCTTCATTCTCGCGCATCCATTTCTCCTATCTTTCCTCAATCCACACCTTTCCAGACCAAGCGACTCTGTCTTCCTTCTCGATGGCGCCTCCGAAAGGCTCGTGGGGGAAATCAAAGTGCATTGTGGTGCAGCTCAGGTCCTTCGAGGACGTCAGGGTCCTCCGCAAGGGGAATTGGCGGATCCCCGCGTCTTCCGAGATCGAGCCGAAGCCACGTGCCGGCGAGTTCAACTGCTTCCCAAGCCATCTAGAGAGAGGCTTGGGATTCCCTACCTCGTAATTCTTCTGGCGATTATGCGCATATTTTGCGATCAAGCCGTCAGATCTCGGCCCGCACATCATCGAACAGCTGGCGATCTTCGTCACCTTCTATGAATGCTACCTTGGCTGTATGCCGTACTTTTCGTTGTGGCTAGAGCTTTTCCACGGCCGCATCGGACGTGAAGGGTCCGATGGCCCGATCTTGGCGGCCGAAGGCGTCACCTTTCAGCTGAAGCTGAAGGCCAACTTCGTCAAGTTTATGCTACCAAAGAAGGCCTCAAGCGAGTGGAAGAGGAGATGGTTCTACGTGAAGGATTCCACTCCCTCCGGCGAGGTAGCATTGCCAGAATTCGTCACGGAGAGAATCGAACACCGCCGGCTGGCAATGGACAGGCTCCCCGATGATCAAACGATGGCTATCGTGGAGATGATGGACCAGATCCAGAAGCTGAAGTACCAAGGTTTGTCCTCGATCAACCTGTACAATTGCTGGCTCGGGCGGCGATTGGTCCCATTCGTAGCTCAGCCGCACTGGATGTACGAGTACAACGGGAAGAGTGATCCTTCCTGGACCAGCAAGGAATCATGGGACGCTGAAGATTACATGGCCGCCCTGAAGAAGATCATTGACGCGGAATTTATAACCACGTCAGCCGGGCTCGCTCTGTACGTGCCTAGGGAGAATGAAGCCCCCATAGTAAGTTCTTCTCTCTGAATTAAACTTTAGCCGTCATTCTCGTGGTGCGATTTGCAACCGCATTGTCTGAAATTTATTCGAGTCCACTCTCAGTTGTTTCACGTTTTGGAGGGCTGGCTCCCCCCACTCGACGAAGAGGTTCCCCACGAGTTCGAGGAGGGTGCCTCAGGAGAATCTTCTGAGGAGGAAGAGGAGGAGGTAGAGGTTCCTTCCCTAGCGCATGTGGCTTGCAAGACTCGCATGCAGAAGCAACGTGAGCTCGAGGCGAGTCATAGTCTCGAAGAACGCGAAGAAGGCGATGAGATCTTGCAAGAACACACTTCTCGGTGAACAGCCACGCCGGCGAAACCCTCGCGAGCCAAAGTCGCCAGCGAAGAAGGCGGCGTCACTATCCAAGTCGGCGGTGGTGTTCGAGTCGGATGACTAGTCCTAGGACGACACGGCCGAGAGCTCGTGCAAGATCCTAGAGGGCACGGTTCTGATGACGGGATCGGAGGCTGAAGGCGCCGAAGCGTTGGTGGAGGTTCCTCTTGTAGTGATCACGCCACTAGCTTCGATGGCGCCAGAGCAGGAAGCAGCTAAGGTCGTTGCGTCATAGTCGCCACGACCTTCGGGAATGGCGGCATCTTATGAACCGGAGGTTCCTGCGACTACGGCGTCATCATCGAAGAGGCCCACGGTGTCGTGGCCTTCGGATGTCTTCGAAAGAGGTCTGACGCGCAAGCTAGGCCCAGAGTTGGATAAGCCTACCCATATCAGCACAGGTTGTGTTTTCTTCCGGTTGCCAAGTAAGACTCGGGTTCTCCCTTCTGATTCTTGATCCTCTTTTTATGTGACTTCTAGCTGACTTTGGAGGTTTGGCAGGTCCGGCGCCAAGAAGATTGGTCGCCCTTCAGTGGAGAAGATTCCGCCAGTCGCTACCGCAGGGGAAGGCGATCTCCCCAAGAAGAGGAAGCCTGCTGCAGACGTCGTGCTTGCGGAGGTCACAAAGAAGTGGAAGGGATGTGCCGACGATGCTGTGGCAGGAGATAGCGCCAAGGGGAGTGATCCTGCTGCAGGCGCCGAGGAGGTGGCGGTTACCCGATAACGGAACCATCGACTCGGACGACTACTAGAACCTTAGCGACATTTCCCTACTTCATGGCGAAGGAGTTTCCAGGCGTGGTGGAAAACCATTCTCCGCAGAGCCCAGAGATTGTTGACGAGGACGTTGGGTCTCGTCGCGGGCGTACCTCCTTCATGGTCCCTTCGACGGATGCCAGAGAACTTGACAACATGCTTGGCGCCGCCATTCAGGTACGTCCAGTCCCCGAGTGTCTAGTCGCTAAATTTCAGCAGCTAGGCACTGAGTTTCTTCTAATCTCCAGTCCCCGAGTTCCTAGTCGCTGAATTTCAGCAGCTAGGAACTGAATTTCTTCTAGTCGCCAGTCCCCGAGTGTCTAGTCGCTGAATTTCAATGGCTGGACACTTATTTTGTGTTTTTTTAATTGCTAACTTTTTTTTCTGCTTACAAGGCTTGCAGAGGGAGTCGGCAGATCGACGGGCCACAAAGGAGCGTCTGGAGCGTGATCTGCGCGTGGCGCAGGAGGCAAACCAGCGACTCCAGGAGACTGTTGGTGAGTACTTGATTCATTTTTCGTCTACAAACTGTTGGTGTTCCGGAGTGCTGACAATCATTTCTTTTCTATTCAAATGGTCTTCCAGCTGCGATTGCCAAGGCCCGAGAAGGATATGTCCCAATTTCCGAGTTGGACGTGGCGAATGGGCGTATCGACTCGCTGGCCAAGGAGTTGGAGGAGGCAAGGGCGGCCTCGATCTCTTTTGATGATAGAGCGAAGGCTGCGGTCGCTGCAGCTGAAGAGGAGTGGAAGGCCGCAGACTCGATCATCCTTGGGCTGCAAAGCGATCATGCCGCCCTGGAGAAGCACGTCACCGAGAACTACCAGAAGCTCCTTGGTGAGTCGTTGTTCTTTTGTTTAATGTGTGCGGTGAGTCCCCGGGTGGGGGAATCCATAGTGGCACTAACGTCTGAAGTTACAGCGGTGATAGGGAAAAGCGACCCGGTGGTGCAGACCTTCAACGCCTCGTAGTGTGTGACTGCGGTGGTGAACGCGGCCACTGTCTCGGCGTTGTGCATCTAGGCAGTTCTTCAAGGAATGTCCCCCACCGAGGTTATTCATGGGGGACTGACTGAAGTGTGGCGCTATCTGGAGGAGGTACCCAGCGTCGTGGAGTGGATGGCGTGCTCGGCTTTTAGGCTCGGGGCCACCACGACGTTGAGTCTAGGGCTTGTTCACTTTCCCGACGACTTCGACCTCGACGACGTCACCAGCGGCTACCCTTCAGCGAATAGTATGGTGGAGATATCAGAGGTATTGAAGCTGACCGCCAAGGCCGCCCCTTTGCTGATCGGGTGTTGGTGATGGGGGACCTTCTGCCGTACCAGGAGATGATGGTGGCGCTAGGCAACCCCGAGCCGAAGAATCGTGATCTGAATTCGGAGCAGCCCTTCCGGTCGGCGCTGTCAAAGTCGCTATCGACCTACCCGACGAACCTGTGGCAACCATTCGTTCGTGTCAAGGGTGGTGGGGACGCTTCTTCATCAGGGCCTGCGAAATAGATAGCTTTTCTAGGCGATTTGTAAGATATGCCAAGTGGCGACTGCTTGTCATATGAACAATATTTTGTATGAGAGTAAGAGGAGTCAATCGACTCGCAATGCAAGCTTGATTTTGTGGTGTGTTTAACTTTTGTGTGAGCGAGTCCCCGAGCGCGTCCGCCCTTTAGTAGGTTATAACTCGTTTGTTTTTAGGTGAGTCCCAAGGGGCGAGTCCCCGAGTGCAAGTGGGGTTGTTTTTAGGCGAGTCCCTGAGCATAGTACTTGTGAGTTACTGGTGCTTTGTTTGTAACGCGTCCCTTCCCCTGGTTCGGAGAGCCAGTCGCTAGGCGAGTCCAAGGTAGCTGTCTTACTTGGTGTGTTCCCGAGCCGTGTGAGGTTTTTCGTTTGCAAAGTCCCCGTGTGTGGTACTTAACCGTTCGAGTCGCTTTGCGCGAGGATGGGAAGGGCGGGTCGCTGTGGGAAGCGAGTGTTGGTCGTCTTGGCCCGGTGGGCCAGTCGAGCGGGGCGACTCCGATGGTGGCTCCGGGTTGGCGTGTTCGTGGACGACACAAGGCCCGAATGTCTTCGGTGCCCTAGGGTCGCACTACTTAGCCGTGCCAGTCACTCGACCAAGGGTTGACTTCCGTAGGTAGCATATTGCTACTTGTACGAGTGCGAGTTGCACAAGAGTATGGCGAGTAGACACAATTTGTGTGATCCAAATGAATTTCATTATATATCATCTGGGTACAAGTTTGAGTTCTATGTATAGAACTTTCGGAGAAGGTTTACGTTCAATGGTCACCCGACCTCAAGCTGGTTGTCGCCTTGTATGTCGATGATGTAGTATGTGTCGTTGCCGAGGACTCGCCCTATGGCGAATGGCCCCTCCCATGGGGGAGAGTTTGTGCATGCCCTTTTTTTCCTGGGCTAGTCATAGGACCAAATCGCCCTCCTGGAAGGTGCGGGTCTGCACTCGGCGGCTGTGGTAGCGGCAGAGTCCCTGCTGGTAGATAGCGGTGCGGGAGGGAGCCAAGTTGCTTGCCACGTCGATCTGGTCGATGTTGTCTTGGCGGGCGATCTCGTGTGTCGCCTCGACGTAGTTGGCGACTCGAGGTGAGTTGTGCTCCAGGTCGGTTGGCATTACGGCTTCGGCGCCATACACCATGAAGAAGGTGTGAACCCTGTGGAGCGGTTCACAGAGGTGCGGATCCCCCATATTACAAAGGGGAGTTCCTCAACCCAGCATCCTAGGGTGCACTCGAGGGGCACTTGAAGTCCCGGCTTGAGCCCGTGGAGGATGCTTTGGTTGGCGCGTTCTACTTGGCCGTTCGACTCCGGGTGGGCGACTAAGGCGAGGTCGAGTCGTATGTCGTGCTCCTCGTAGAACTCTGCCATGGCATGCTTGGTGATGTTAGTGCCGTTGTCCGTTATGAAGCTGTGCGGGTAGCCGTACCGGTAGATGAGCTCGCGTCAGAACTTGGTGGTCGTCTTGCCGTCGTACTTTTTGATCGGCTTGGCCTCGACCAACTTGGTGAACTTGTCGACCGTGACCAGGAGATGGGTGAAGCCGGATGGGGCCTTCTTGAACGGGCAGACCATGTCCATGCCCCATACATCAAATGGCCATGTGATGGGGATGGTCTTTAGTGCTGAACTAGGGAGGTGCATCTGGTTGGCATCTTTCTTGCACCAAACGCATCGTTGGACGATATCGGTGGCGTCGGCGTGCGCGGTGAGCCAGTAGAAACCGTGCCGCATGGCCTTGGTGACCAGCGACTTGGCGCCGGCGTGATGGCTGCAGTCACTGGCGTGGATGTCCTGGAGGATCTTGCGGCCTTCTTCTGGCTGCATGCAGCGCTGGAACACGCCAGTCACGCTGCGTTTGTGGAGCTCACCATTGATGATCACGAAAGATTTGCAGCGGCGCACAATGATTCACACTTTCGTCTCGTTGCTTGGGAGGATCTTGTGCTTGAGGAAGGTGACATATGGTGTCATCCAGTCGCTGTGCTCCACGATCATGGCGACTAGGGCCGGCTCAGGTTGTAGTGGTATCCCGATGTCGATCTCCTTCGGTGGGCAGACCGAATGTTTGTGGATGATGTCGAGGAAGACACCTGCGGGTGGCGTTTGTCGAGCCGACCCAATGCGGGAAAGTGCATCTGCCTCCTCATTCTTGCGTCTGTCGATCCACTCGATTGAGTAGCCGTCGAAGTGTCCTCCCAGCTGGTCTACTGCTTGGCGGTATGCTATCATTGTCGAGGAGACGGCGTCGCAGGTTCCGGCGACCTGGCCGGCGACTAGGTCGGAGTCGCCATAGCACCGTAGGCGGTTGATGTTCATCTCCTTGGCAGCCCGCATGCCGTGAAGGAGGGCCTTGTACTCTGCCATGTTATTGGTGCAGGGCTTGAAGTTGAGGTGGAGCACGTAGCGAAGCTTGTCTCCCTTAGGGGAGGTCAGTATGACCCCGACCCCTGCTCCGTCGGCATTCTTGGACCCGTCGAAATGGAGCGACTAGTAGTGGAGGTATGGTAGCTTCTCTATCTGCTGTACTTCTTCCCAGTCTGCGAGGAAATCAGCCAGGGCTTGCGACTTGATCGCTTTGCAGGGATCATATTTGATATTGTGGACGCCGATTTCGATGGCCCACTTGACGACTCGCCCAGTCGCCTCTCGATTGCGTATTATGTCTTGCAGAGGTGCGGAGGAGACGACCGTGATTGGGTGCTCGTGGAAGTAATCTGGGAGGCACTGTTGAGCTCGGAATACCGCGTATACCAGTTTCTGGTACTGCAGGTAGCGCTATCTTGAGTCCGTCAGGACTTCGCTGATGTAGTAGACGGGGCGCTGTATGGGGTGCTCCTTGCCCTCCTCTGGCCGTTCTACAACCATCACGGCGCTGAAGACTCGATTGGAGGCTGCCACATAGACGAGCATTGGCTCTTTGTCGACTGGGGCGGCGAGGAGTGGGGCCGCGAGTAGCACTTCTTTGAGTGCTTTGAGTGCGTCGTCCGCCTCCGCGTCCCATTGGAACGTGGGGTTCTTGCGCATCAAGCGGTAGAAGGGCATTGCCTTCTTGCCGAGCTGGGGATGAAGCGACTGAGAGCCGCGACTCGCCCGTACAACTTTTGGACGTCGCGCAGGCACTCGAGTTTCCTGAGTCATGCGATGGTGTCGATCTTGGTGGCGTTGGCCTCGATGCCTCGCTTGGAGACCATGTATCCTAGGAGCCGTCTGGTGGGGACGCTGAAGGTGCACTTTACTGTGTTTAGCTTGATGTTGTACCTCTACAGGTTCGCGAAGGTTTCGGCCAGGTCGGCGAGCAGGTTGTCCTAGCGGATGGATTTTACCACCACGTCATCGATGTAGACGTGAATGTTGCGGCCAATTTGGCTCGCAGGGCACTCCTGCATGCACCTTTGGTACGTGGCACCGGTGTTCTTGAGGCCAAACGTCATGGCCATGTAGCAGAAGGCACCGAATGGCGTTATGAACGCCGTCTTCTACTCATCCCTGACCGCCATTTTGATATGGTTGTAACCAGAGTACGCATGGAGGAAGCACAGCGACTCTGATCCCGCGGTCGAGTCGATGATCTGGTCGATGCGCGGTAGGATGAACTCCTCCTTCGAGTAGGCGCTATTGAGGTTGGTGTAGTCGATACACATTCTCTAGGTGTTGTTCTTTTTCAGAACCAAGACTAGGTTTGCCAGCCACTTGGAGTATTTTATTGGCCGAATGAAGCCTGTGGCTAACAGGCGTTGTACTTCTTCGGTTATTGCTCGACGGCGCTCTTCATTGAATGGCCGTAGCGACTACTTTAGTGGTTGAACTTTGGGGCTGGCGTTTAGTTTGTGCTCAACGAGTTCCCTCGGGACACCAGGCATGTCAGATGGTTTCCATGCGAAGATGTCGCGGTTCTCATGGAGGAACCCGATGAGCACGCTTTCCTATGCGGGGCTCATGTGTGCCCCAATGGTGACCGTCTGGCTGGAGTCGCCCGGGACGAGCTCGACGGTGCGGGTGTGCTTGGTCGCCTCGAATGTGGAGTTCGCGGCGGTTGGCTTCTTTAGGATGGTGAGGTCATCCTTGTTGATGTTGCTCGCATAGTTCGCGAGCTCGTCCGCGTGGTTAGTCTCCATGGCGATGCCGACGTTAGCGAGCTCAGCGCCTTTCTCCTCGCATTCCACGGCCATATCGCGGTCGCCGTGGACGGTGATGATGTTGCTCGGCCCCGGAAGCTTCATCATGTTGTATGCGTAGTGGGGGTCGCCATGAATTTGGCGAACGTTTGGCGTCCCAAGATGCAGTGGTAGGGGTTGCGGAAGTTCACTAGCTCGAACATGATCCTCTCCATGCGGTAATTTGCCGGTGTGCCGAAGGTGACTGGCAGCATCACTTTTCCAATCGGATACGCCTTCCGACCGAGGATGATGCCGTGGAAGGTTGTCAGGGTCGGCTTGACTGCTGCTTCTGGGAGCTGGAGCCTCTTGAACATGTCTAGGTACATGATTTTGATGGAGATTCTGTCGTCCATCAATGTCTTGGGCAGCCAGTAGTCAGCCACCTTGGGCCTGACCACCATGGCGACTCACCCTGGGTATTCGATCATGGGCGCATGATCCTGGCGACTCCATGTGATGCTCTATTCGGATCAGTTGAGGAAACGAGGGATGTCAACTTGGGTCACCGCATTGATGGCGACTGCGCGGGCGAGGACATTCTTCTATCGTTTGGTTCTGAGTCCGGTGAAGGTGTATAGCGAGCCGACGGCATTGCTGAAGCTACCGACATTTCCGTTATCTCTAGACGGGTTGTTGTTGGGGTCCTCCCTTGCTCGCCTCGCCTTGCGATCTCCTTGAGGGAATGGCAGTCGGCGGTGGTGTGGGTGGCGGGTTTTCCCTCCCTGCTGTGGTAGATGCAGGGCTGGTTGAGTAGGGCGGCGGGGTCAAATTTCGGCCTCGCCACGTTGTTGGCGCGGTAATTTCCGCTGTCACGGTAGTTTCCTCCGTTGCGGCGGAAGTTCTTTGAGTCGTGTTGGCCATATCCAGCGTTGGCGACGAAGTCGACTCGCCCATCGCTATGACGCTTGCCGGTGATGCGAGTGTGGTTGTAGTGCATTTCTTGCTGTCGCCCGTTGTCATGGCCGCTAGTGCAGCGTCTTCCTCCTGACTCGTCGTCGGAGTCTTGGTTGGGGTCCTCTTCTGCATAGCGCTTAGCGATCTTGAGGAGGTCGGGGATGTTGTCGAGCGTTTGGTAAACCCTCCTGATCTTAGCGACCAGGGGCTCGTACCGGCAGGCGTTCTTGAAGCAATGTACCCCTGTGTTCGGGTGGATGCCGGAGGCGTTGATCCATAGTTCCTGCCACCTTTGGATCTAGTGGTAGGCCGACTCGCGTTGTCCCTAGATGCATCGCTCCAGGTCCTCAATGGTGGTGGCGCGGGTGTAGGAACCTTCAAAGTGCCTGAGGCAGGCATCCCACATCTCCTCCCAGGAGTCGATGCTATCGGAGGGAAGGGTGTTGATCCATTGCCGGGTCGCACCCTCCATCATCAGGGGAGGTAGCGAGCGGCTAGCAGGTCGGTGTGGACGGCGATTCCCATCGCCATGAGGTATGTGTCCAGCCAGACCGTTGGATCGTACGTCATATCGTACTTTTCGATCTCTTTGGGCGCCTTGAAGTTGGCGGGGTATTTCTCTCCTCGGATCATAGGTCCGAAGCACTAGGGGCCGACTCGGCTGAGCGAGCCCCTGGGTTCGGGGTCACCGCAGTTACTGAGGGTGTGCCTTAGGTCGTTGGGCTGGCGCGCCTGCCAGGCCTGGTTGTTGACGATGTGCGTTCGGGCATCGATGGGCTGCCCGTTGGCATCGACCATGTTGTTCACCGGTCACGGCTCCTTGGTGGAGAGCGCGGGGTTGGTGGCCCATGGCTGGGTCGCTAGGGGCTGTGGTGGTGGGAAGGTCACGGTGTTGGTGACGGTGGGGTGACTGCTTGAGGCGACCCTGCTTGCCGAGGAGCGGGAATACATCCGCCCCCGCGGGCCGACTCCCGCGGCTTGCTGGATCTGCAGCGTGACCTCTCCTTGGATGTTGAGGTGGGCGACTGTGGCGTTGGCCAAGATGATGTTGTCCATCGGGGTGGAGTATAATGGGAGTCCATTGGCGTCGCGGGCCTGTGGCGAGATTATGATTCACGGCTGACCCGGTGGGGGTGCGCGATCGATGGGTGGTGGCGGGGCCCCAGTCGCCGGTGCGCCGGGTGGTGGTCGATTGCTGTCGCCTGGTGGTGCGTTCTCGCAGTATTCGCGCTCATCCACACGTGCGGGGTCGCTCTCGTTGTTGAAGTTTAGGACATGGCCTTGGATGTTGGAGTTTAGGCGGGTCTTGATGCGGCGCTGGTGGTAGAGCGATAGCTCCTCCACCGTCGCCCTCTCGAGGCAGAATTTCTCGCGCTCGGCTATCTCCTTGCGAGTCGCCTCCTCCAGTTGCTGGCGGGCTTCCTCCACCTCCGTGGCCGTGGCCGTTAGCAAGATCGGTGTGGAGAATGGATATGCTGGGGCGACCGTGCTGTCCGCCATGTAGATCGCATTGAAGCGATTGGATCTGGCGCGGAAGTCCTCGGGGGACTCCGAGCCAGAATCGGAATCGAAGATCCCGAGGATGGAGGAGTCCTCGAAGTCCTCAGGGTTGGAGACCCGCGTGATGGAGTCCTCCCGTGATGCCGCGGTGATAGATCCGTCGACCGAGGTAGGGGTCGCGGAATCGGCATCATCGTTTAGGGCCGTGTCGTCTGCGGTAGTGTTGGTCTCGGCCGCGTTGCTGGCGGCCGAGTCTTACTCGGTGATGAGGCTCCTGATGAAGCGGACCTGCTCTTCCAAGAGCAGATCGCGGCGGGGCGGTGATCTGCCGACGATCACCATTGCCGCTTGGTCGACGGCGCTGGTGAAGCCGACAAAGAGGTTGATGGTACCGACCAGCATTATCTCGCTGCGGGTGATCGGGCGCGATGCCGGGATGTAACTGCTGGACAGGATCTGTAAGATCCCGCCGATGGCGATCATGCGGCCGTTGGCGATCGGTCGATCGATCGGTGAGTAGGATCTCACTGCAGAACTCAGGACAGTCCGGCTAGGCCCCACGGTGGGCGCCACTATCGTGGAAATGGCCACAACAGTCGCTGCAGTAGGCAGTGATAGATTGAAACGGGGGCAAGAGCTGGCGGCCATCTGCGGTGCGAGATGGGGGCGGATGCACATGGATTTATCCAGGTTCGGCCTCCCGGAGGGTAAATACCTACTCCTGCTAGATTGGATTGTCAGAGAGCAAGTTATAGTGGTGGCAAGCTCGGCGTCTAAGCAGCGATTCGCTCGAAGGGGTGTATGATGGAACGTAAATCCTCAGAGTACCCTAGGGAGGTTTATATAGGAGGCACCTCGCTAGGGTTCAAGTATGCTCCTGGGCCTCCAGTCTCCAGTCGCCAGGCCTTATCCTTAGTCGCATTCGAGTCGCCGTCCTGTAGGCCCACTCGCGAGGCCTTTGGCCCAATCGGAACGTCCTGCTGGGCATACCCCGTTCGGCATATCCCCATCATTACTAGTAATATCAGATACAAGTCATATTACAATAGCAATGCTTTAGTTATAATTGTCTATGATCGAGAAACTGTGCTCCAAGTCGTCCATAACCACGGACACGGCAAAATATTTAACCCTGTAGGGGTGCACCAAAGTATCCACACGCACTTCAACCCTTGTTGTCAGATCTGATATGAGCAAGATCCTGAACATACACCCAGCGGTATGCGACCGGGCTTCGGCCACAATGTTTCCTAGACCCAAATCAAGTACATGGGGGCCACCGCACTAAGCTACCCGTAACAAAGTCGGCTGGTCTCTGAGAGGGATCCAAGGTTTGTGTCGATGGCTATAAACGACTTTGAATCCGAAAGTGTGACTGGGCTTGTCGATACAGCGAAAACATGTCACCAGTCCTAAATAGTAGAGGCGCTCCACACATAATCGTAAATAAAAGTAGTAAAGCATGGCATATGTACAGGATAGTAATAAATCCCTAAACTAGTTTGTGGCCCCCAGCACAGAACTTTGGAATTAGGTAGTAAGCCGATGAGGTGCCCATACACCCACCCGTGGTTAGCGCGCTTGATCTCGGAACAGGTGTCAAGAACTGGGGTCCTAGGTGGACACAAGTGGGCGGTTAAAAACCAAATATGGATTATTACCCATAGGTGCCTCCGCATTATATATATTTTCATTTTAATTGACAAGTTATATTGAAAGTCATGATCATCTCCACCATTAAGCATGTGGCAACCTCCCAACAATGGTGGAACATCGACGACGCGAAGCAGCACCTGAGCAAGCAACTACAACTCACAAGGCCGATTGTCTATCAAACAACATGTAATAGGAGGTGTCCAAGGAAATATCGGCTGTGGGGGATATAACTGGTACGGAAAACTAAAGCATCGACAACATAGATAGCAATAGATCAACATGAGGAAGTAAAGACTATAAATGCAAAATAGGTAGAAAGGGAGAGAATGCTCGCTTGGGAAACACTGCTGGAGATACATTAGCCAAAGAACTTGTCGATATCAACTCAACGGCCTAATCCGTGAAGAACCAAAACACTAAAAGAAACACCGGATGCACTATTAAATACCACGGCAGAAGATCGGACATGTTCATGATATGACGCATGACATGGTAAAGATGCGATGCAATTAGGAAATATTAAGCAGAACCGGGATGCCATCAATTAATTATAAGGTTCAAGTTATTTAGATAGCCACAATTTAAATGTTGACTTAACAAGGAAAAACATGGTACCGGTTTGCTACAAAATTTAAATGGAGGCAATATAAAACTAGAATAGCCCGCATGTGGCCTCCATATTTAATTATGAGGTGAATCGACATAATACACCTAAATGACAAAATATGGATGCAAGCATGAATAATTTGATATGCACGAGTGATAATGTCATATTATAAAAATAGGGTTTTGGATAGGAGTCAGACATTGGGGACTCGGCGATCTTAGGGTTCCGAGGGTTCGATGGGGTTCAGGCTCGGCGGGATCGGTCTTCGGATTGGGGCTTCGAGGTTTCGACGTCTTCGGGTCCGGGGTCAAAGAACTTGGCATCTATGAAGGAGGTATCCGGGTTCGGGGCCTCGGCCATCTTATCCATGTCGGAGATCTTGGCGCTCGGTGGAGGCGATCTTCAGGTATGGTCTTCTAGTTCCCGGAACGGTCTTGCGGTCCGTGGAGTACTTGTCCTTCCGTGACATGGAACTTGTGTCAGTGGCCTATAGTGGGACGATAACTCCAAAAGGTCCTACGATGGTAGGAGAGGATGGTCTTGGTGAAACTTGGCATCGATTTGTCCTTGGAATATCTTGGAGACATCGTGATAGGGTTTTTCCGTGGCAGATGCTTCAGCGGACAAAGACCCCCACACGTAGGACAAGGAACAAATGGTGTCAAGATGCTGGCCATGGGACACAAATGACCTGCAACTACTGCAGCTACAGGGCTATTCATGCGGCCTCCACGCGACGCTGGCCATGGGAAAGCATGTGAGTCGGCCCAGCCTGGGGCAGAGCGCGCGGAGCCATGCGGACGGCTTGAGCTGGCAGCGGAACCAGATCTTGGGGAGGACGCGGCAGGCTAGCACAGTGAGGAAACGGTCGACGGGGAGGCTCTCGGCGGTGGAGGCGTAGGGAGGTGGCGTCGGTGCTACTGCTTGGGGGAAGCAGAGATGAGCGATGCTCCATGGCGGGGAGGCGGTGGTGCGAGGTTGACCCGAGGCGGCAAGGCCGGGTCTCTTCGTGGGGGAGGCGTCTCTGGCAGCGGAGCAGAGGGAGGCCGACGAGCGGAGGCAATGATGTAGGGCACCGGCGGCGGTCTCCAGAATGCTAGAGACTCGATAGGAGAGGCCGCAGTCGGCGGGGAAATGGAGCGCTGGCAGCGGCCGACACGGGGAGGCAAGTGCACGATGCATGGCGCTGCAGAGGCAACGACTGCAAGGGAGTACCATGCGGTGGCGCCATGGACGGGAGGTCGGGCATGAGCCTGTAGAGGCACAAGGCAGCGAGGGCATGAGCTTGTCGGGGCTTTGGATCGCTGGAGGAGAGGACGAGGACGCTGCAGGACTGAATAGGGCCGCGACAGGTCTCCGGCGGCGCGGGATTGGGTATCGAGGGGAGCCAGGCTCGGGGTTGGTGGGCGAGCGGTTCCCGACCGAGAGAGAGGGCAGGGTCACGGGGTCGGGACAGGAACACATCAAGGACAGGGTGTGCGGGCGGCTCCTATGTACCGCGTGAAAGGGTGAGGAGCGGTTCGTGTCGAGGTGGACGGGGCAGGTGCGTGCATGTTTCGCGTCGCACGCGAGTGGGGCCGAGGTGAGGGCAGTAGGTGAGGAGCGAGTGGGTGTTACCACGTCGCGTCGCGTCGCGTCGCTCGCGCGGGTGGTTTGCGAAGCGCGGCTAGGATCAGGTCGATGCCGCACGGCATGTCTGTCGATGGGTCTTGGGATGGGTCTTGGTGGACTAGTGTTCGGTGGGGGGGTGGGGGGGGTTAGATCTGGTTAGGTTTAAAATGAGGGTTAGGGTGTAGTTTGGCGGTGGCCGCTAAGCTTTATTTTAAAAAACTTTTGTAATTTGATTTTAGGCACACAAAATATCTAGGAAGACATGGGGTTTGTAATTTGAAATAAGAAGGGGGATAATGTAGAAACAGAATACAACTTTTGGAAAATAGTTTTAGGCAAAGCATGCATGATGACATGACGATGTTCAAATGCAATGTGGCATGATGACATGAGTATACGGTTATGATGATGCACAAAACACAAACACTAAGCGATTTTCTAGTAGCGGTTTTTCCGGGGTGCTACAGTTGACACCCAAGGAAAGTGACATAAGTGTCTTTCTTCGTTGGGAAGGTCTTCTTTCCATCCGACTTAGGATTTGAAGCTTCTACTTCCTCCATGCTGGAATCTTCCTTCGTCTCTTTTTCTTTGTCAAAAATTTTCTTTCCTTTTCGTCACATGGCCCTGTAGCTAGCGGATTCGTCATTCTTGATGTCATCATTGAAACGACACTCAGCATTTGTGTGGGACGAGCCCCCGTTGCCGTTCGGGTGATGCACACACAGATTGTTGGCAATGTCGGCCCAAAAGTAGCTTTTGCCAGGTTGCTGGTCTCCTCTACCTTTGACTCTGGATGTCCCATGACCGTGCCCGCGGCTGCCTTTGTGCCCTCCTCATCCTCCATACCTGAAAGTAGGGTTAACTACTGTTGTTTCCGTGGTGGGCTTTTCATCTGAGGTTTTCTAATGCTTCTAGGATGTTTTGCGGACTGTGGCACAACCAGCACGTTCAACAGTCCTCTGAATCATTGTTGGCATCTGCGTACTTGCTTGCCATTTCTATCATCTCCCCAAAATCTGTAACTTTGTCGCACTTCAAGCGATGGTGCAGCAAACCAATTGGGAGTCCTACAATCAAGGCTTCAATCGTGGTATGATTGTTTACTCCCTCATAGGAGTTATTGGTGTTGATCCATCGTCTGAGATAATCCCGGCAAGTTTCTCCAGCCTTCTGGGTGCAACGTTGTAGTTCTCCTACCGTATAGGGTCTCCGATATGTGCCTTCGAAATTCCGATAGAACGTGTTTGCATGTCATACCAGTTCTGGATGGTGTTTTGCGGAAGTTCACTAAGCCAGGATCGAGCCATCTTCCTCAGCATTAGCGGGAGATACCGGGTCACAACCAAGCTATTTCCTCCTTGCGCGATGCAACAAGCCTGGAAAAAATCTTGGAGCTAGGTGTCTGGCCAAGCTACACTGTCGTAGGGCTGGATGTGCCTTGAGATGGCAAATCCTTCCGGGAAGTTTGTTTATCGAATGTGTGGTCTGAAGAACTTTGGACCCACATAGATGTTTTCTGACTCGTAGCGTCGCGCCTCTATGTTAGAGTTGATCCAGTGCCTCGTGTCACTTGCTGACAGAGAACGTCGCCATGGTTGCTCGTTGTGGCTACAATGCCTTGGAGCTAGACTTCTGCTTCCGCCACCACGTCCTCCGCCACGACACCCTCCATGGCTCCCTCGAGAGCTGCTATGATGGCTGCTTGGTGGAGAGGGTGGCGTAGGTGGCTTGTTCTCGGCTGTCCACCGGCCCTCGTTCGGAGCGTCATTATTGCGGTTCCGGGGAGGGTCTTTATTACGACGAGCCCCCTGCCGTCTTGACTCGGCATGGTGTCCGTCGTTCCTTCGTCCGTGGTTGTTGTCATGGTGACGATGTTCAGTCGGACAACTTGTGTGTCTAGAAGGTGCCATCCTTTGTTAGTCTTCCTCCTGATGTCACTCTTCTTCAGCTTCCCTGCGATTGTTTGACTGTCGCCAGGGTGGCTGTCTCAGAACCAGTGCTACAACTGCATCTCGCTCTGCGGCTGGAGCAATGTTACTCCAGTCACGTGCGGCTCTGTGCCATTATCCTGAAGATTCGGTTCTTGAGTAATTGTCTTCCTGATGGTCGGGACGGTAATGTTGTTTTGGATCCCGTCGAGGCCTTATGTCCTGCAAGCCGGATCCGTGCGACATTGGTCAGATTTAGAGACCAGTTTTACGCTTCTAGATTTGGCGGCTTTCTGCTGCTCCAGGCCCTTGGTAAGTAGTTTTACTCCTAACCGGATTTGGTCTGGGTTTGGATTGTTTGCCGGGATATCTGGGGCTGTAGCTATCTTTTCCACTGGTGTGCCATACACGAGATCTCCCTTGCTGTCGAGCCGAGGTTCTCCTTTTCCGATGTCATCTCCCTCAAAGAGGGTCTTGTGCACTTCCGGATTTTTGTTAGCCCGCATAGGGTTGTTCCGGGTCTTCCAGTGCTGCAGGGAGTTGAACTGCCACACATATGCAATGCGCTTTTTCTCCTCAAGGATATTGTTAGCTTCATCCAGGAGTACTTGGCGATGTGCTTCTCGTGCTTGAGCCCTGTCTTCTAACTCCGTAGGTGTAAGATCTACAGTAGTAGGGATTGGCGTAGTGAGCACGTCTCCGAGGATTTTACGGGCACCAGGGGTAACCACGTGCCCATCCACTGGAGTGATTTTCGGCTCGTCTAGGATTAAGGCTCCATCAGAGTCTTCTTCGTATTATTTGGTGATTACCTCCTCTACTGGAGGGTCTTTCGCCGAAGTCTTCTTCTTCTTCTTTGCCCTATTGGCAATGCCGGTAGAAAAGAGGGCTTTGGGTACGTTTCCTGGAGTCAAGCTCTAATCAGTACTTTCGGACATCTAGATGTCAGGATTTTCTCCGATATCCATGTCATCCTGCGTTTTGGGAGAGTTTTCTCCGGATCCTTCATCCATAGCTTCTCCTTCTTCCGCAGCCTTGGAGTTGAATTCCTCTTCATATTCCACGGAAAACTTCTGGAAATCTGCCGACATCATGGAGTCATCCGAAGATGCCGGTAACTCGATGTTTGTTCCGATTTCCTCAAGCAATGAGTAATTGTCATCCTTAGCATCGGTAGAGCCAGATCCAGGTCTGGAGTAGCCAACAAAGTACGATGCGTGCGTCCTGAGGTAGTTGCGTCTTTTGTCGTTTGCTTCCTGGAAACACTTGATGGTCTCAAGGATGTCCTCCATGCTGGCGTCATGCAGCATCATACGCTTGAACGTGTGCCTCCGGAAAGATTGTCCTGCTCCAGCATCGGTAGAGCCGGATCCAGAGCTGTTGTTTCTATGCTCCTCGAGAGATTCGACTTTGCTAAGGAGATCGTCTTGATATTTGACCTCGTTACGGAGATCCACTTCAGTTTTGACACCCACCGGAAGTTTTGCTTCAGGCTCGGCTTTCTCCACTATCTCCGCTTCAGGTACGGGCTGAGTGGGATTGGGGTTTTCCAGGATCCGAAACTTTGTTGCCTCCGCGGACAAAGTGGACACAAAAAGTCCTTCTGCCTCTATCATCACCGGTGGGGTGGGTGGGGCAGGTTCAGCGAAGTCGAGGTAAACATCAATCTTGCCGAAAGATATGATGGTGTAGCTAGTCACGACCTTCCTAACCTGAATCCATGTCTCGTCGATAAGAACGAGAGGATGTCACTGGTGTAGAGGACGCAACCGACGGCGATTGTCTCGTCGATTCCGATTCTTGCAGATTCCATTGGAATGCAGATCCGAAGCTGACCTGCCCCATGGTGGGTGCCAACTGTCATTGGAATGAGGACAAATACGCCATGAGGGGGTCCTTGGGGCGTGTGGAAGAGAGGGGCATGAGTCGTACAGTGTTCCGGGATGGTGAGCACACAAGGTTACCTAGTGTCTAATCCGCTGACAGTGGACGGATCCTGCACCTGCTACCAATATAGTAATACGGCAGAGCCGTAATATGGGTTACAAAGGTCTTGTTTGTGTGAGTTGAGGTTGTAGACTATTGTGTGTTGCCCTAAAGGCTGGTCCCTAGGATGTCTTATATAGATATAGGGTTACATGAAAGATCTCCAGTAACACTACAGAGTTGGTTACAAAGTATATCTTGGACTAGAAGTAACTAAACATGCGTCAGCTGATAAGTCTTCTGGGCCTTCCGGTAGCCGGATGGGACTCTGTCGGTTCTCCCTGACTAGGCCTCCCATAAAGCATAGCTCTAACCCTAAGTGGGCCACCCTGGCCAGCAAGGCACAATGGGTATACCCGGAAAGTATATCCTGAACACGCACCTGATGCGTTGTACCAGAAATAATCCGTGCCTACGGGCACGATGAAAAGGCCTCAATGGACACGTTAAGTGCTCAGACCCAAACACTGGAATTCGACTCTATAAGACCTCCACGGCAGGAGTCGGATTATGCCAACATTATTCTGAATTCAAGTCTGGGGACTCGAGTTTGAGTAGATAGTGTTTTTCTCTAAAGCAGCTAACCGATCCCGATCCATCGGATGAATCAGGCACGCATATCGACAATCACTTTGATGCAAACTACGGCACCCGAAAGGGTTTCAGATGTACCCATATCCCATGCACTCGAAGACTTATAGTCTCCACCCGAATCTATGATTCGAATGGACACTCGGGGGCTACTAACATGGGTATACCCTATAGGTACTCGAGATTAGCCTATAGGGTCCAGGCCAAGGAGGAGTACATGGTGCGAACGAACCCCAATAAGGATTTGGGTGGCCCACATGAGTTCGAATTCCTGAAGGAGACGACAAAGTGTAGATATTAATTTAAACGGAAACCCTAGTCTGTAACCGACTCGACCTGCTATCCCGAGACCTAGCCTCCCTATATAATGGCTAGGAGGGGGTGGCGAGGAGAACAATCCACAACCCCCGCATAAACCTCGCCAGATTGCATCTACGCACCCTTGTAACTTTCGAATCCCTCATACTCAAGGGCAGACAAGCATGAGTAGGGTCCTCTTCGAGGGCTGAACCTGGGTAAAACATCATGTCACCTATGTGCTTGTTTGCTAGCCGATCGATGCCTCCAACGCTCCCCACTTCCTCAAACCTAATTCCATCAACGATGGTAATTGATGAGTTAACCCCTCATCAGGAGTAGAGGAGCACACCCAAGGATCTGGTAACCAATTCGAGGACTGAAGTCACTGATGTACGTGGTTAACATCAGACAAAGGTCCGAAGAGGTCCACCTGCCCCTACTGAGTCGATTCCCCTAGCTGCACCTTCACTGACCATAGGTTCCTCGCGCTTGAGATCAAACTCGAGCATGTCCTAATTATAAAAAAGGGCTCGCATAGGATTGATAGGCTCGAGACCCATGCCGGCATCGTCTGCCATAGTCACGGTGACTTGGCGCCCACCCGAGTTGTCTACCCTGGTCACATGCTCACTGGTCGCAAGTTCCCGATGGAAGGATTGTCCGATGTCTCGTACGGGCTTAACTTGGCCATGTTTGATGTCTAGCCGGAGGCCCCCAGACGCAGCTCCGTCACAGTCGAAGTGGAGGCACAACAACACTTTGTTGTAGAGGTCCACTTTTCTTCACTTGCCGTGTTGCCGCCTCCGTGATGCGGCCAAAATAGGATTGGTAGCCTCAAGGGGCACCAAAATCGCTTCGTCGGCTGGCAAGGCCAACACATGTTTACCGCGGGCGACCAGGCGCCCTACAGAGGTGGCTCCAATGGCGGCATGTTCCCGGCGGATGAACTATTCCCAGGCCTGGCCTCGAGCCTAAGGAGACCTCTCAGGACGATGAAGCCAATCCGGTGGGATTCCTTCAAGTATTTGTGAGGGAACATGCCTTTCATGGAATAAAGAAATTGCACAGGAGAGTAACACGAAGGAGAAGTTGAATTTTTTTTGCGAAGGAGAATTGAATACTACTATACTAGTGGTGCTACTTAGTTACTCCCACCGCTACAATGAATAAATAAGGGGACCTCTTTTTTGGTGTTTTTTCTTTGACCAAGCATTTCTCCAAGTAGTAGTACAACAACAACATGCAGAGCAACCGCTCGGTGGCACGTGAGTTTTTTGGCAGTTGGTGGTGGTCCACAGCATTAACACTTAGAAGATAAATGTCATATCAGTACTTGTAGTGGTCATAATTTATCCTAGCCGCAGTCTTATCAGATAGTACTATACTTTTGAAATAGAGGTGGCGAGCAGCTGGAAGCTCGCGCAACACGTCTGGTAATTCTTGGATTAGTAGTAATAAGTTGCACATTCCTTGCATGTGAGACTCAGATAATAGAAGTATAATATATTATTAGTATATAAGATTCTAATAGAAAAATCCCAAAAAATAGTTATAATTTTGTGCCCAAAAAATATAGGTTTGCTATTGTTCGAGGTCCGAGTCGTATCCTTAAAGTATCGGGTGTATATTTGATTCTTGTACTTTATATCATGTATAAATCAACCTTTACTAGCTACCTACTACTCAATTCTTGTTGTAACATGGTCTAGAGAAATGATAGAAGATTCTAGAATGGTGGATAAGTTTGTTTTGAGGTTTGTGCATGGCACTCATTATGCTAAAGATTATCAATACAATCTTCAAAATGTTGAAATGGAAAAGAAGATCTAACGGTAAGCAATGTTGAGATTTTCCATTCTTGATCCAACGGTTAATATTAAAATTTATTCGTACACTATATAGTGATAAGATAAGATAAGATAGGATATTACATATCCAATCTTGATAATTATTAAGTGGTCTGAATAGTGGCTCACGACCAATCACTGAGTCGTTTGCACTATGTTCTAGAACCATCATATCTTCCATATTGAAAAAAAAAACATGACAACCTTATGTACATATTGCAGATGGGCTTCAAATGTTAATACATGCATTGCACGTATATACATACTAGTCTTAACACTATAGTGTGTGATAACCTTTGAACGTTGACTACTAGATCAAGACTGGTAAATCCCAACATTGCGAACCATTGGATCTTCTTTACCATTGTAGCATGTAGAAGGTTCTATTGGTAGTCTTAGCACAATGAACGTAATGCAGAAAACTCAAAACACACTTCTCCATAATTTCTATAGAGCATGTTACCAAAAAATAGAGTATTAGGTTGCTAGTAAAGGTTGATTTCTACATGATATAAAGTACAAGAACCCAATATACACTCGATACTTCATGGATTTGTTGTGGCTCAAAATTATAATTATTTTTTGAACTTTACCTATTACATATTTAAGATATGTCGTACTTCTATTATCATATTCTCACAAGCAAGGCACGTGCAACTTACTAATACTACTAGCATTTAACATGGATGAAAAACACAGAAAACCATCTCTCGTGTCCCCTTCTGGAAAAATTCAAGGGAAAACACATGCTTAAAAGTATGGCATACCATTCAACCTCTTACGAGGAATATCCATGCCAAAAAAATTGATCACCTTTAAAAAAAATCAAGAAAAAATAATTTCCACAAAAAATGCTAAACGTTAATTTGGAAAACATTTAAAAAAACTAGTTTAGTAGTTTTCCTTCTCATACGCAAACATTCTTGTGTTTCAAGACAAATGACCATGGGTATGCCCATATCCACATCATAGTTTGCGGATTTACAAGTAATACCACCAAACCAGGGCCAACATCTCATTATATGTGGTGACTAGGCTAAATTCTAGAGTAGATAACTCATTTCTAGTGGAGTAACATATAGGTAGAAATTTTATTCATGATAGGTGTAGGCCCGCTGATGTCGTTACCATATCTATCTAGTAGACGATGGCGCATCACGACATGTTAATTGAACAATGTTGGTTCTGGTAGTTTCCAACTTTTATGAACATAACATTTTTTTTAATTTCATCCTATTAATGACTTTATGTCAATTTAACAAAATCTTGATCTACAAGTGTGTGATAGCTTTCTTCTAACATTTTCGAAAACCATTTTTATTTACCCAAGAAGACACTCTATTTAGAAGATGTGAAGTTTTATAGATTTCAACTTCTTGCGAGGAATTTTTATGATGGCAAATTTGTCCTTGTTTTGGAAAAATAAATAAAACTAATTAACCAAAACATTTTTGGGGAAAACTAGCACATGGCGCTATCTTACATGTACAGGTTCCATGAAAAATTCTAGACATGAATTTTGCATTGTTTTTGAAAAAATATGGTTCAATGTATGGCTCCATTCAATTTCTTGCTAGAAATATACATGTCGAGAAATTCAACACCCTCTTAAAAAATTCAAGGAAAATCTTATCTTACCACTATATAGTGTACGAATAACTTTAAATACTGACCGTTGGATCAAGACTCACAAATCCCAACATCGCTAGCTGTTGGATCTTTTTTCCTGTTCTAGAATCTAGAATATACTATTGATATTCTTTAGCACAATGTACACTATGCACAAACCTCAAACACACTTCTCCATCATTCTAGAATCTATTCTCCGTCGTTTTGCTAGACCATGTTAACAAAAAATTCAAGTATTAGGTATAGCTAATAAAC
The DNA here is from genome assembly GCA_910589775.1 of Avena eriantha. NCBI lineage: Eukaryota > Viridiplantae > Streptophyta > Magnoliopsida > Poales > Poaceae > Avena > Avena eriantha. The sequence continues at coordinate 383,218,471 of OU342744.1, read as the reverse complement.
ATTGTCTTATGCATGATATAAAGTACATGAACCAAATATACACCCATAATTTAAGTATTACGATCAAATTTATAATTTTTTGAGCTTTACCTATTATATAATTTTACCACACTATATAGTGTATGTGTAACTTTGAACTTTGACCATTCGATCAAGACTGGCAAATCCCAACACTTCAAACTGTTGGATCTTCTATCCATGCTAGTAACTAGAATATTCTATTGATAGTCTTTAGCACAATGAACGCTATTAAACCTCAAAACATACTTCTCAATAATTCTAGAATCGTTTTCGTCATTTCTCTAGAGAATATCGAGTAATAGGTAGCTAATAGTAGTAGGTTGATTTCTACGTGACACAAGGTACGAGAACCAAATATACACCGGATAATTTATGGACGTGCATCGAAATTATAATTATTGTTTCAGCACACCTATTATAATTTTATATAAATAAAAGATTCTATGTCATACAGTACTTCTATTACTATCTAATTCTCACGTGCAAGGCACGTGCAACTTACTATAGTCCTAGTACTCCGTGCAAGATACGTACTACTCCATCTCGGAGTACTCACTCTATTTTTGATTATAAACCTAGAGACTTTTTAAAATTGTTTGAGATTATAAGCCATATCTCATTAATTGTTCTCTCTTTACCAATGCATTTCTTATTTTTTCTCTCTCCTCTCTGATGCAAGTGAATCTATTAGTGCACAAGGAAATAATGAGGTAGACTAATTAATGTTCTTGCTTTTATCAACTTGGCTCTCTATCCTATAAGGTTGCTCATAGTGGGGAGTATCTTAGAGTGGTAACATACATATGTTACTAATCTAAGTTACTACCTTCATATTGGGTAGGGTGATAAGTGTAGTAACATAAGTAGCAAACCTTATTTATTATTTTGTAGAAATATTTTGCATTGAAAATTGTGATGTGATGGTAACATATTATGTCACTCTATTTGCTTTTCTCTTCATTAATTGCTTATTACATCATTGTTTTCCTCATAGGCATCTATGTTACCACTAATGTTACTCCCACTATGACTAGCCTAAGACTAGTCACAGTGGAGAGTAACATATAGTAATATCATGTATATGATACTAGTATGTGATACCATCTCCACAATGCGTAGTACACTATCATGTAGTAGTATCATAGTCTTAATGTATTTACTATTTCGTACTCCCTCCGTTTTAAAATATAAGATGTTTTAGCTTTGTTAAAGGAGTATATCTAGACCCCTTTTAGTGTGTAGGTTCACTCCAAAACTAAATGAACCTACACACTAAAAGAGGGCTAGATACACTCCTTTAACAAAGATAAAACATCTTATATTTTGAAATGGAGGGAGTGGAATCTCAAGGTAACATTGTGTACAAGATTTATTTGAGATTATTTTTCTATTATACCGTATCTACCTATGATACCAACACAATCTCTTTCATCATTAATTGCCATGACACATAAGCATTTTTCATGCGTGTAATACATGATACATACCATATATGATACTCTCATTGGGACTAGTCTCATCCCAAACAGAGGTAGAGTAGTACTAGTACCTCCATCCCAGAGTACTAGTATTTAGCCTTGCACATAGCCCTAGATCGGTAAAGCGATATGTACACCGGGTCAGAGGGAGATAATTGAAAACTACTCCACACCTAGTACTTACTAGGGGAACACAGCGCTTCCCTATTTTCCTCTGCGCCAGTCTCTTCCCAAAGAAGGTATCTGCTCATGCACTTTGAATTTGGAAGGACGGACGATATTGCCTAGAGTGAGACGAGGAGTCTAGTACTCCTAGTATTTAAATAGTACAAGTCTCTCTCGCTCCCTCTCATCAACCCTCTTAGATCTGCGCTCCTCTCAGTGCTCTCTCGCTCGGTCTCCAAATTCCTCTCAGATCCACCGCAGTTGAAGAAGGCGGCTCTATGGCGGACGATTGGTTTGAAGCTACAATCGATATGAGTGAAGTGAGGCATGTCTTCAGCCATAGGCTGTGTTCTCAAATTGTTCGTCGTCCCACATACATGGTTATTACTTCTTTCTTCAGGATGTTTTCCACACGAGTTCGATACAACTCTTGTTTTTGGGCTAAATCTATTTTCCTTGCATGAGCAGTGCTTTGGCCAGGCCATGGCGCATATTGCATGCATGCAATGTGTTGGAAAATTGTCCGATGGCCTATGCTCGATATGTGAGTACAAAGACGTCTTCAAACCAACCACTATTGTGGATAGAATGTCCTCGGGAATGAGGCTCAAGTGCAGCAACAAAGGGTGCGACATGACTGGCAGCTTCTTCGAGTTCATCGAACACCAGACGGTGTGCCTTCAAGGCAAAGGGCGACATAGGTTCTTGACAAAAAAGAACCGTATGATATTCGGGTGTCTATGTGTGTGCTGATTTCGTCTAGAGTACGGTTAGTTTTTGTCGTGGTTGTGGAGTACCTATACTAGTCATGTTATATAAATAAATTGAATCATCATCGCATCCACATAGTTTCTCTCTTGTACCGATAATAAGGGGAAGTACCACCAGCCTGTGCATCCACATAGTTGCTCTCTTTTAGCGATAAAGCTTGAAAATTCATATAACTTGGGTGGTTGTCCACAACGTATGCAAAAAATCAGTGCCCAAACCACTTTTCATCCATCTAGCACTGGTGCCTTACGCTACACAGCCGATGCCACAAAAAAATTCAACGAACTGGAGCAGCTACTTGCTCCGATGCCCAAACTCAGCGTATGTAAAAATACTGGTCTTCCATGTCCAGCTCAACAACCCTTCCTCTATTTAACGCAGAGATAACAACTATCCCTTTGGTTAGGTTAAGCTAAATCATTTTTTATCAATATGGGGTCTCTTTCTTTTTTGCAAAGCGGTGCCCTCCATTGTGGAGATTGTGCCACAAAAACATTATTCGGCATCGGTTCCGAATAGACCAAGATTGATAAGTTTGGAGAGCCAATTTCAAGGATTTGGTGTTGGAGTTGGATTTACCTTTTCCCAACAAATTCAATGTTTATTTTAGACTTCCCCTAAATAGAACCATGAAGAGAGGACTAGTCAGGGCTCATGTTGGGGAGTGACGAGCTAGAGCGGACTTTCCTTCGAGCAGTCCACTCTCACCCATTTACCCTGGCCTCTTCCCCCTCATATAGGCCAGCGGTAGAGAACCCAAATTAAAACCAACTCCTCACCATCGACTAGCCCCCGCCCCCACACCCTCCCCTACCCCCACCCCCAAAAAAATTCCCAAATGGCGGCGGCGCCAGAACTGGAGCACCTCACAGGAGCGCATCATCGAGTATGCCCCCATGTCTTTCGTGCCTGATGCGTCTCCACAGCCACAACCGACTTCTCCATCATCAAGTAGCAGTTAGTTGACGAGGCAATGCTATACACAATGATACTAGAGATCTTCTTCTCGAGGACGTATGAGCACAAGAGGATGCCTGGCTCCATCCCAACCCTTCTAGAGGAGGACGATGTCAAGACCACACCATGCAAATAGGAGGTGTTGAATCTTAGCCTGCCTCTTAGTAAGCTACGAAGAGCTAGCAAGGTCGTGGGAACTATGCGCAAGGATCTTGGCCATGTATGGCTGCTGGAGAACCTGAAACTCATGGAGGAGGAGTGGAACATCATCATACCGTACGACATTCTGCACTGGCTCTAGCATGAAGTGTGTATGTGGGTCGACGGGTTCCACTTTGACCTAACCCTTAGCGTGGATCTACGGGTCATCGTCAACCTATCAGCGCTTCAAGACAATTGGGTACCTGGTTTAGCAGGAGGATGGCCACTACAACATATGCATGTAGGCGCTGTCGAAGTGCACAATAGTGCATCTCCGGGGATGTAACCATCCGTACCACCGCAAGTGCATCTTCACTTGTTTCGAGACAAATGCTAGCTTCCCTATCTACCAAGACAATGTGCTTGCCCATCTCTACTGACACGAGGTGCATATGACCCCTTCTGTATGAAACCTGGTCCTGTGGTTGCCAATTAATTAAAATACTAAACCAAGATATCTGCTACATGCCAAGTGAACCTGTTCTACATATGTTTGCGCTTGTCGAATTAAGCTTAATCTAATTTAGATAGGGAAAACAATTAGTCTAGGATTACAATCCAATAGGAAATTATCATCAGGTCTCATACATTTTACAAAGAGAGAACCATAACAAATCACTGTTCATCGTCTCACTTCATAATATGAAACAACTGTCTAATCATCATCACCATCATTGCTTTGAGCAGCACCGCATTCTGGATCCACATATTACGACTGGGTTGGATCTTTTTCCCCTTGCCATTCATCATACATGTCCTAAGATTCATCTGGTAGAACCAGTTTATTCCTATCTTTGTTGACTGCACTAAGCTCAACAGTGAAATCTACTTGTCCATCTTATACAGAGCTGCCTCTGGCAATCAAATTTTCATCAACGTCAGCCAGTTTAGTTACCATACAACCACTAGGATCATCTTGGTGGGCAACATCTATGGTGACTGGATCGTCATCCTCATTTACATCATAGGTGCTCATTTCCTCAAACTTTTGCACATCTTGCCATTCGTTATTATCTCTGTCATCCAAGAATATTAGCTTGGAAGATTGAGTTACCAAAATATAAGGTTCCTCCTTGTACCACTCAACAGTAGTATTGATTGATATGAAATTCCCATCATTTCTGGGGCCTCTTTTCTTGTTCGGATCTTCGTCATACCAATAACACTTGAATAGAACCACAGACCGACCACCAGTCTTGTCGTTATAGTTCAGCTCAATAACCTCCTTTATGCGATCATAATGATCATAGTCCTCTGACTTCTTCATTTTGGGTATCATGTTCTCTCCACTAGTCGTGATGCCACTCTTTTGTGTCTTCAAATGTTTCTCATGCGCATATGTGATGTAGTGGATACCATCATCATCGCAAGCTGAAGTTGTCTACACCCGCTTTGCGAGACCACGTGATAGGGCATAGAGACCATCACTAACATCACCCGGATTCTCTTCAGACAGCTTCGTGATCTGTGGTTATACAAAATAATCAAGAGGTCATCTCATGTGAATAATTCGTATGCAATTCAAAGTTCAATTGGACATCTTACATGATTCCTAAACCACTCCTGAAACCCACACCCACATTTTGGTGCAACATAATCTTTTCCTTTGGTTCCTTTAAATAACCTACAAAAATGATACTCGAGTAAGACATCTGAACATATCTTGCTACAAGTTTCATTTCAAATATGCGAGGATATGTATGAATAGTACTCACGCAACAAAGTTTTCAGCTTCATCAATGTTATTCAGCACATACCAAGTAAGTTGGTCATATTCGTGTTGCATTAATGTTCTATGTTCCTTCTTTCCTACTAGGCGAACACCATGGTTAAAAACAGATTTTTCAACTTATTCAATTCTACCACCCAGATTGGATCTCGTTTTATGATCAGGAATGTATCTTGAGCAAAATGCAAATGCTTTAGCAGCAATATATGCCTCTGCAATACAAGCCTCTGCTCTAGCCTTGTTCCTAATAGTACCCTTGAAAGTACAAAGTCGACATTCTATAGGGTACATCCATCCATATTGTACGAGACCTCTATAAAGTGCATCTTTAGTCAGATGAACAACCAAATGCACCATCACATCAAAGAAGGCTAGTGGATCTATCAGCTCAATCTTGCACATGATTTCTTCTATGTCCGTCTAAAGACGCGCTACCACTCTTCTGTCTAGAGTTTTGCTACAGATTTTCCTAAAGAACTTTCCCAACTCTGCAAGCACATTGTAAAAATCCTTGTTCACTAAACCTTTAACGCCAAGAGCTAAAATCCTTTGTAGTAGGATGTGAAAATCATGAGTTTCAACCCTTGGAGCTTGTTCCCCTCTACATTGACACAATTTGCAATGTTGGAAGATTGGAACTTCCCACCTCACAGGAAGTCACAAAATAGTACACTTTTATTCATCGGAAAGGTAAATTCCACACCTCGAAATTTGTAATGTTTTCTAGTGCCCTTATCAACCGTATGTTCACGATGCAGCTTCAAGTTGTTGCTAACATTGAGTTTTTTGCAGTCAAGCGTAGCATTATAGCTATCTTTTGTCTTGGATGGAATGCTGAGTAATGTGCGTATAATGCTGTCACATATATTTTTCTCCATGTGCATGACATCAATATTATGTCAAATCTTCTTACGAGCCCAATACGGCAAGTCCCATAGTGTGGATATGCGCTTATAAAATATTCTTGGTTCCTTTCCCTTCCCTTGGGCATATGTTCCTACTTCTTCCGCTCTCTTCCTTTTGGATGTTGCTCCTACTATCGGTGCATCTTATGTATTCCTTCTTTTAACTCATTTGGCAACTGGTTGTTTTCCTAATTTGACATTTCTAGCCTTTTGTAGATGCACCTACAACTCAGTTGTAGTGAACTTTTGTGGTGCGGTGCCATATTTAGTTCTCTTCCCATAGAACTACAATTTTTTTAAGTTTTTTCAGAATTTGTGGCCTTTAGGAAGAAAAACATGGTGGCTAAGGAAACCAGTCTTATTTTGTAGCCTCACTATGACCTATTTTGTCTCACAATGAACACATGTGTTATAACCTGCTGTCACTCTACCTGACATAGTGCCAAGAGCTAGAAAAGCATGGGTGCATAATAGCACAACATCACACATAGGGAACTTGGCATCTTCAGGTTTGCTGGTAAGGATATCAGGAGTCATGACACCCTTCCATAGTTCCTGCAAGTATCGTATAAGAGGCTACATGAATAGATCAAAATCCTTACCAGATGATTTGGGACCTGGGATGAGTAAAGCTACCAAGCAGTTTGACTGATCAGTGCATGCCTAGGGAGGCAGGTTGTAAATTGTAACAAGTACTGGTCACATGCTATATGAGTTACTCATGTTGCCAAATGGGTTAAATCCATCTATAGCTAGGCCAAGTCTCGGGCTCCTTAGATCTGCAGCAAATCCTTTATGAGGCTTGTCAAAGTTCTTCCATTCATCACCATCAGCTGGATGTCTCAGTAAGTAATCGTCTCGCTTGAGAATGTCTTTGTGCCATCTTGTTTCCTTAGATGTTTGTTCTGACTGAAACAACCTTTGTTCTGACTAAAAGAGCCTCTTCAATCTATTTATAATTGAAAAATATCTCAGAAGCTTACAAGGATCTTTCTTCTTTTTATCACCATTTTCCATCTTGATTCGTTGCATAATGGGCATTCATCAAGGTTTTCATAATCCTCCCAAAACATTACACTGTTATTTGGAAAAAATGGATCTTCTCATATGATATCCCAAGTACCTTGATGTACTATTTCATCTCATAAAAGGATTTTGGCAGTTCTTCCCTAGGTATTGACTCGATGTACCCTTAATCACTAAATCGAAAGCTTTATTGGTAATATTTTTGCAAAAAAATTCCTTAATAATTTCATTACCAGAATTAGGGTCCACTGAACACTTGGCATATTCTATCAGGTTGGAGAAAAGTGATCTTTTAAGAGAAGGAGCACCTTTTTGCTTGCAATGGGGTACATGTCCCTGAACAAACCAGAAAGGTCCTCATCCTCGAGCTGATGAGCTTTAGGCGGATCAGCACCAGCTAGAGGATCAAGAACAAGATGATCATATGGTTCACCATGTTTAGTCCACCTAATATATGTGCATTGCATCCCATTAATGAGTATATGGTCTGCAATTATGGTCTGACTCAGCTTTTCATAATTAAGATATTGTTGGCATGGGCAAAACACATCCGAGTCACCGTTAAGCTGTCTAACAAGCTTCATGAAGTCATCAACACCTTCCCAATATGTAGGTGTTGCTTTTTCCCTTTAGCATCCAATATTTGTCCATCTGTTGAGGATAGAGATGGTTAGAAGCTTTCAAGATATTTCATCAAATAGGTTGATTATAGATCTAATTAAGCAAAGATATCTGAGCAACCTAATGGAATATAGAATTATAAATTCCACATAAATTTAGCCTATTTCAGAAATTGAGTGCAGAACTATGTTAAATATTGGAGACAATAGATCGACCAAGCACAAAATGCCAACCAATTCGAACAAACTGATCAAGTGCAGAACAATGTCAAACGAACATATCGAGTTTTGACCAGGAAATTATTCGAGCGAACTAAGGAAATTATAAGCATACTGTGGGGATCGACCAGCTGACCGTTGGCCTGTGTGCGTATCGAGAAGAACGACACAACTAGCAATGTTGTTAGGCTACCCTGACTAATAGACAAAGTGTGAATGTTTTGGTGGGTGGCATGTGGTTTTGACCGCCTGTGCATCTCCGCAAGAATGGTGCAAAAAGAAAGTATATGGATGATGTAGTGATGGAGCGAGTAGGAAAGTTTTGCCGTGTGCAGGGTTTGTGTCATGGTTGTCAACAATTTTCACACGAAATATCTACCAAACTTTCCTCCCTTGTTTTTCTTCCTCGTTGAGGTCTGTAAGTTTTATTACTAACCCCATGAATCTAGCCTATCAGGCCCAAGCATAGCCCAAAACCTTCCAATTCAGGCTTTTCATTGTCTTGTGGCCACTGACCATAGCCCATTCAATTTCAGAGTGAGCCATGGAATATAGCCCATGAGAATAGGACATCTACCCCAGTTAGCCTAGAATCTTTTTAATTCGGCCTTTATTGGCATTACCCCCTTCGCCAACCCCCCAAAATAAGCTCTGCCTGCTTATGCTTTTGTGTAGAAACTATTGCATTATGTAGTAGTTTTTAATTGAGCTGCTAGGAGAGCCGCCTCATTATTTGAAGGGATATAAACATGCACAAAGAAAGTGTTTTTAAGGAGACAAATTCGTAACTTATAGTAATATTGTTTAACATCTCTAGGGCATGAAGTGTTTCTTTCATAGTAGCAAGGCATGCAGTTGACTCCTTCTGAGGTCTCGACTTTGAATCTTAGGCACACTATTTGTGTTATTATAGATTAACATTTTTTGTACGCTGAGGCTTACATCTGTGACCCAGGTAAATACATGCTGCATCTAGCAATGTTGCCAAGGTCAGAACGGCTGACCCAACCTGAAAAAATAGTCCAACATACACACACCTCTTTCAAATAGAGGCTGACATCTGGGACCCATCATACACACTTTCCTGCACAGTGGAGGCTAAGATCTGGGAACCAACAACGGACCAATGTCAAAACAGCGGACGCGGCCCTAAAATGTCCATCATAGACATTTTTCATTTACAGAGAGGCTGACATGTGAGACCCAATAGCACGATCTTATAGAGATGCTGCATCAAGGAATGTTGCCAAGTTTGAAACAGGAAGACGCGAGCGAGAAAAAAGTCCAGCGTGCACATGTTTCTTATGATGAGAGGCTGACATGGAGGACCTAGCAGCCTGAATAAACAGCTGATACAGCGAGCAACGTTATCAATTTCAACCCAAAAAACAGTCCAACATACACACGCCTTTTCATGGTTAGGGAACTTATTTTTTTTGCAGAGGGTCAAGAAACTGTCGAGCATAGCCTAGCGAAATTTGAGAAAGGATCAAATGGAGCATAGGCTAGAAAATTTCAATTCATCCTTTTCAGGGTCAAGGGACTGCTCAACACAACCCAGTGAAATTGAAGAAATGAATCATCATACTTAGTATGCAGATAATCAAATATAACCTTCCCTTTACACACCCTAGTATAAGCACCTCTCCTATGAGCATGGCCTCCCAACCATGACCATCAGTCATCTTGGGCACTTCATAGGTGGACAACATTGAGAGGTAGCCTCAGCTCAAACCTCTCCCGCGAGGGAACTAATACTAATGCATGTAAATTTCCAGCTAAGCCTTACCCAATTCAGGTAGTGTGGTTATACGGTAATTTTGGAATGGTATCGCATCCGAATCCAACCATCAGTTTTATAAAAGGGTTAAGGCTCATGCCTCAACATTTTCATCATCATCAACCATTTGTGTTTCTCAACACATGTCAAAACATCTCAATAGAATGACTCATCATTCCAAGGTTTTCATAACTCATTTTCACAAGTGTTCCCATCTAAAGTGACTCAAGTTTTTGATCTACTCTAAACTACTAAGTTAAGAGTATTCACTAAGGTGGAAAAGATGGGTTCAATATCATGCCATAGAATGACATCTAAAGGGGTTCTAATTAGCTCAAGTTTTATACTTTTTATGCTACCTTCCAAACAAGTAAATAACTTTGTGGAACTAAGAGAGTAAAGCTTGTAAATAAGACTTGGGGTATTACTAGTCAAAGGGGTGTGATCAAAGCATGCTTAAGGCATCTTTGCTAAACCATCTAGTTTGGTCCTAACTTGCTAAGCACTAAACTTGCAAGTGTTAGCTTGCATTGTTAATGGTGGCTTGCCTTGGTTGGTGCAGTGGTTGAAGTTTTCTTGTTCTTCTTCTTGGTAGAACTCCTCCTCCTCGAAAGCTTGGTCGGTACTATCGTCTATAAATACATACGGAGCACACAATCACCAAACAATACTTAACTAGGCTAAGTAGCATTCTAAGACACACATTTGATGATCTATTATCATCACAAGCATCACAAGTTTAATTCAATGGTTTCATCCTTTTTATTTTAGAAAAGTAATTTCTACTCATTGAAAAATTAACTAAGATTTGATATTCACCCCTTAAAATATGGGATCATGTTGACACATGTCATCACCACATATCCTAACATGTGGGAATTAGAATTAAAGGTTGGATCAATATTACTTTGGTTTAAGTTCATTATTTAATGATTTAAAGTGACTAGAAATGCCTATATAGCATTATTTTGGTACTATTCCAAAGTCACTACATATAAACCTTAATATTATTACATAGTTAGATATATACGATGAAATGTGATTTTTGAGAGTTGGAATCAACTCAAAAGCTCACTTGGTTAATTTTATAAAAATGTTGCAAGTTGCAAATACTTCTGTTTTGTTATTTTTATTAGGAGAGATCTATAACTCTAATTGAATTAAATCCAACGGGCTTGGATAGATCATCTTTCAGGAAAAATTAGTTTCATGCAATTTGGATTTGTGAAACTCCCAGAATTGAATTTTAAACTAGTGGACAGAAACTAGATTTAACTAAAAAGAAAAATCCAGATTTGAACGAGTGGGCTAGCGCGGGAAAGAACTTGGTCCGACCCAGTGGCGCTCCGCGGCGCGAGGCTTAGCTGACAGGGGGGTCCCGCTTGTCAGTGGGTCTTAACACGCGAAACGGTACGCGCGATGTGGGCCGTAGGATTAGAAGGGGAATCTACAGCTGAGGGTCGTTGTTGACGACGAACAGGTCACGGGCGAGCTCGAACCCTAGCGGCTCGGTGGGGGTCTGCTGGGGACGTACCAGGGCTCCAACAACGACGGCGAGACGTGCAAACGAACTGGAAGACGACGGCGAGGCGAGGCGCGGTTGCGGCGGAGCTTGGGGTGCCCTAAATCGCAGCCGCCCTTCTCCTCCAGAGGCGACTGCTCCGGCTCCAATTCCGGCGAGCTGCTGCTCCCCTTGCTCCGGCTAGAGGTGGGTGAGGTTCAGTGAGGTGAGGGGAGTGGAGTGGTGTGGAGAGAAGAGGCTGGGGAGGCCTCCTTTTATAGGCCCGACGGTGAGACCGAAGGGTATGGACGGGCGACTCTAGCGACATAGCTACGGGCGGCTAGCGGCATGGTTGAGGGTGGCGATCGATAGGCAGTCCCCTGGTAGTGCTGTAGGAAGTGAATGCGGCTGTAGGGGCGGTGGTATGTGGTCTGGGCGAGGTGGCGATCTGAGCGGCAGAGGCAGCGGTGTCCAAGGTGAGCGGTGGCTGTCAGGCGTTGGGTGGCCAGCGTGGGTATCTGGGGTGTTCCCGAGGTCGTGGCGGAGCGGTGGGCACGGGCTGTGGCCAAGGGGCGGTCTATGCGAGCGGGGACAGAGCGTGCTCTGGGGGCGGCGTCGGCATGGTCGACCAGCTCCGGGCGCGGTGGTTTCTAGCCGTTCCTATCTCTGGCTCTGGCCTAGGGCTGGTTGGACGGTGGCAGTGGACCACTGGCGACTTTCTAGACATGGCGAGAGAGGCTGGAGAGGTCTGCTGCTGCGAGTGCATGGTCGGCCGGCGAGAGGTGGCTCGGCATGACAAGGCAGTGCAGCTAGGAGGTAGGGGATGTGCTGGTGTGGGTCTGGTTGGGCTTGAGGGAGACCAAGATGATCAAATCACATTAATTTGCTAGACAAGATCAATCCAAAACAGTAATAGTTAGGCCACTTTGATCTTGCCCACAAAGTGTTTGATGAAATGGCTGAAAGAGAAAAACTTTTGAATTTTGAGTTCAAATTTTTTGAGTGATCTCCACTGGTGCTAGGTAGTCTCTGGTTGCATGGGTTTTGAAAGTGGAGCTCAAATAGGTGGTTTTTGAGATAGGGGTGATCTATGCATATGCATTGCATTCAATTTTCAAATGCCATTTAAAATAAGTAAAAGAATGTTTTTAGCAGATCAAAAGGTGGATCTTGGTACCTCATTATGTGTACTAACAAGGGGTGCAAAGATCATGAATTGTTTCTGTTAAGAAATGAGTGCTAGGACACTCAAAGTAGTGTAGTGGATTAAAATGGCCAAAATGACCATTCCTCCTTTTTAATTCTTTTTGATTTGATTTTCTTTAGGAAAAGTTTGGGAAAGATGTAGATGATGTTTAAATCACTTAAGAAACATTTTAGAAGCAAAGGATCACACAATTATGGCAATTCAAAACAACTCCTATTTTAAATGCACACATATATGAATGCTTTCATTTTAAATTTGCAAAAGTTTTTGTTAACCCCAAATTTGATGATTTAGATCTTGATAAGCTTGGATTGAAGTTTTGGGATGTTACAAACCTTCCCTCTTAAACAAAATCTCGTCCCGAGATTTACAAAGAAAACTAGGAACTAAAGAGATCTGGGAACTCTATCCTAATGAAATCTTCGCGCTCCCAAGTAGCTTCCTCCTCGGTATGGTTGCTCCACTGAATCTTGAGAAACTTGATACTCCTGGTCTGGTGGTTCTATAGGCTTCTTCTAAGATACGAATGGGCACTTCCCGATAGGTCAGGTCATTGTTGATTTCTACAGCTCTGTGATCGATGTTCTTGAAAACTTCAGTCTTCTCCGGCACTTCCAGATATTTGCAAAGTAACGAGATATGGAACACATTGTGGATGGATGACATCTCTTCAGGCAGTTCCAGCTGATACGATACTTCTCCTCGACGGTTCAGAATCTTGAATGGTCCGATATATCTAGGGGCTAACTTTCCCTTCAGACTAAAGCGTCGAGTTCCTTTCAATGGTGAAACCTTGAGATATACAAAATCTCTGACATTGAAAGTCAGGTCTCTCCTTCGCTTGTCAGCGTAACTCTTCTGTCTAGATTGGGCGGTCCTGAGGTGCTCACGGACTTTGTGAACTTTCTCTTCTGCTTCTCGGAGAACGTCGGATTCGAAGATCTGACTCTCTCCTACTTGTGACCAATTCAAAGGGGTACGGCACTTTCTTCCATATAGGAATTCAAATGGTGCCATCTGCAAACTAGCTTGATAACTATTGTTATATGAGAATTCTGTGAAAGGCAGGCAGTCTTCCCAGTTTGATCCATATTTCAACACACAAGCTCTAAGCATATCCTCTAGGATCTGGTTGACTCTCTCAGTCTATCCATCTATTTGCGGGTGATATGCTGTGCTGAAGTTCAACCTGGTTCCTAATCCTTCTTGGACTTTCTGCCAAAATCTCGAGGTAAACTGAGTTCCTCAATCTGAAACTATGGTCTTGGGGGTTCCATGCAGACTAACAATCCTAGCAATGTACAGCTTTGCTAACTTTGCACTCTGGTAAGTTGTCTTGATAGGTATAAAGTGGGCTATCTTGGACAGTCTATCAACTATGACCCAGATTGAGTCATTTCCCCTACTAGACGTAGGCAAACCGGTGATAAAGTCCATTCCGACGAAATCCCATTTCCATTCCGGAATCTGCAATGGTTGCAACAGTCTTGCAGGTCTCTAATGCTCTGCCTTGACTCTTTGACAGATGTCACATTTGGCGATGTAGCTTCCGATCTCTCTCTTCATCTTGTGCCACCAAAATTGTTCTTTCAAATCCTGATACATCTTTGTTCCTCCGGGGTGGATAGAATAAAGAGTATGATGAGCTTCCTTCATGATAACTTCCTTCAGCTCCGAATCTTCTAGAACACAGATACGTCCTTTGTACCACAGTACTCCTTCTTCGTCTTCAGTGAATCCAGGTACCTTTCCTGTACCAATACGACGTTTGATTCCGTCGATACTTTCATTTCTCTTCTAGGCTTCCTTGATTTGGATAATCAAAGTGGGTTGAAGTTCAATGCTAGCTAGGAATACTTTTCTAACTAATTCAGTCCTGAACCGCTCCAACTTTTCATACAAACTTGGTTGCTTCTCCTTGATCATGGTGTTAAGCCTACACGACAATCTGCTAAGAGCATCCGCTACCACATTGGCTTTGCCGGGGTGACAGTGAATGTCAAGGTCGTAATCCTTGATTAACTCGATCCATCTCCTTTGCCTCATATTCAGCTCCTTCTGAGTGAAGATGTATTTTAAGCTCTTGTGATCTGAGTAAATCTCACAGCGATTACCCATCAGATAATGACGCCATGTCTTCAATGCTAGAACCACAGCTGCTAGCTCAAGATCATGGGTCGGATAGTTCTGCTCATGCTGCTTCAGTTGTCGAGAAAAATACGCGATGAATTTTCCTTCTTGCACCAATACACATCCTAGACCAATCTTGGATGCGTCACAATACACATCAAAGGGCTTCTTGATGTCAGGCATGACCAATATTGGGGCGGATATCAATCTCTTCTTCAGCTCCTGGAAACTGGCTTCACACTTGTCGGTCCATTCAAACTTCTTGTCCTTCTTCAACAATTGGGTCATTGGTCGGGCTATGCTCGAGAATCCTTCTACAAACTTGCCGTAATATCCTGCTAATCCGAGAAATGCACGGACTTGGGTTTGAGTGGTTGGGGCTTCCCATTCTTCGACATCTTTGATCTTGGCGAGATCAACAGAGACTCCTCTGGCATACACAATATGTCCTAGGAATCCTACTTCTTTCAACCAAAACTCACACTTGCTGAACTTGGCATATAACTGATGCTCTCTCTGGGTTTCTAGGATAACTCTCAGATCTTGCTTATGCTCTTCTTCCGATATGGAGTAGATAAGGATGTCGTCGATCAACACAACTACAAACTTATCTAGGAAATTCATAAAGATCTTATTCATGAGATTCATGAAATAAGCAGGGGCATTGGTTAATCCAAAAGACATAACCGTATACTCGTATAAACCATAGCGAGTAGTAAAGGCGGTCTTCGGAATATCCATTGCACGAATCTTAAGTTGGTGATAACCAGTCCTAAGATTAATCTTTGAGAATACCTGGGCTCTAGTCAATTGATCAAATAGATCCTCTATCTTTGGCAAGGGGTACTTGTTCTTGATGGTGACATCATTCAACTTTATGTAATCTGTGCACAGCCGGTTGCCTCCATCTTTCTTGTCGATGAATAACACTGGTGATCTCCATGGTGATGCACTTGGTTGAATCAAGCCTTTGGCTAGCATAGCATCCAACTGCTTCTTCAGTTCCACTAACTCTGAGGGGTTCATGCTATAGGGTCTCTGGGCTATAGGTCCGGTTCCGGGGATTAGTTCAATAATGAACTCAATATCCCTATCCGGGGGCATACCTGGCAATTCATCTGGGAATACATCGGGGTATTCACAGACTACTCTGACTTGGTCTATGGTGGGCAGGGCTACACTCTGGTTGCACTTGAATTGACGGGGTAAGGTTTCAGAGATATGCTCTACTGTTACTCCAGAACTACTGGTCATGGTGATGGCTTTCTTAGCACAGTCTATCAATCCTTTACGCCTTGACATCCAGTCCATACCTAGTACTACTTCCAATCCTTTGGTTCCAAGTACAATTAGGTTGGCATAAAAATCTATCCCATGTATTCTGATAGGTACAGCTTTGAAAAATTTTCTAGCTTTGGTTGTTGAACCGGGGATTTGAACTATCAAGACATGCTTCAGGTTGGTTGGACGAATCTTACTAGTGCATGCAAATTCTTCGGTGACAAATGAATGCGATGCTCCCAAATCAAACAATACTCTTGCTAAAACTGAGTTGACAGAAAACATACCCAGCACTACATCTGGCACTTCCTAGGCTTCTTCTGCATTCATGTGGAAGAGAGGGCCATTGCGGTTGTGAGGGTTCCCTGGGGAAAATCACCTTCCTGGTTGAACACGACGTTGCTGCTGAGCTGAGGCATTCATATTGGCATTGGCTGTAGTCTTCTTGGGACACTCATTGGAATAGTGACCCTTCACTTCACACTCGAAACAAGTGATCTGGGACTTGTCCTTAACTGCGACAGGTACAACATTGCTGCCAGTTCTAGGTGCAGTGTTGTTGTTGTTATTGGGGTTCTTGGGAGGCGCACGGTTGAAGTTGTTGGCATTACCGGAGTTGTGATTGTTTCCTCTGGACTTCACATTGCCTCCGCTACGGTCGGGTAGCTTGGGCGAGATGTTGGGGTCGGTTGTTCCTTGGTGCATATCCTGGTGAAGGGTTGGGACGGTACTTCTGGTGACTGTTCGATCAAGACTGCTGCATCATACGACGCTTGCAGTTGTCGTTTTCCTGGTTAATCTTCCCTTCCATATGGATGGCAGAGTCGACTATTTCTTTGAGATCCTTGAAATGGATATTGACGAGGACAGTCTGCATCTCATCATGCAGTCTGTTCAAGAATATCTCCTTCTTCTTGGCCTCCGTGTTGATCTCATCAGGTGCATATCTGGCAAGTGACAGGAATTTGTCATGGTACTCCACCACCGTCATTCTTCCTTGCTTCAATTCGTGGAACTCATCTCTCATTCTATTGACTAGTCCCTGCGACACGTGGGGGTGGCTGAACTTGACTTTGAATGCTTCCCATGTCATCACTTGACCATGGTTCATATTGCGGATGCTATTCCACCAAGCTCTTGCATCTCCTGCCAGATAGTGGGTGGCGAAGAGAACTTTCTCATTTTCATCAACTCTGGCAACTTCTAAGTTGTTTTCCATGGTCTGTAACCAGTCATCAGCATCTAATGGGTTCTCAGATTGATTGAAGATTGGGGGATTGGTGTTCTGAATTTTTTTGAGTTTGGATCCCTAGTGATCCTGGTTTCCATGCCCTTGGTTGTTGAGAGCCATCTGGGCGATCTGTTGAAGTGTTGCTAAGTTGGCTTGGCGTTCTGCCCGGCTTGCTTCACGGTCTGCTATGAGATTCTGCAAGATCTGTAGCATTGGGTCTTGCGACGAGCTGCTCCCTCCTTGGTTTCCACGAGTCATCTGAAGATTGAGATATAGGGGTAAGAGGGAAATTCTAAGGTTCATGGTTTTGGGTTTTCAAAGCTAAAACTTTGAGTTAGACTCAGGTTTTTTCAACTAACTTCACTTTCATTTCATGCAAGCAAGCACACGATACAACACACACCATAACAATCAAAGGGAAAATAGATGGTTTGAAGAACCATTCTGTAAGCTACGATACAGTGATACCGATACATCTCATGCTACG
Organism: Avena eriantha; assembly: GCA_910589775.1. Lineage (NCBI taxonomy): Eukaryota > Viridiplantae > Streptophyta > Magnoliopsida > Poales > Poaceae > Avena > Avena eriantha. The sequence goes on along the minus strand of OU342744.1, from coordinate 383,200,762 downwards.
ACAGTGATCTAGTGCATCTACTCATCGTTGATGAAGTCGGAGTCCTCATCATCAGTGTAGAAGTCCACGACATCCTCCTCCAGAAAGTCATCATCGTTGCTGAGGTAAGAATCCATGTCTCCCTGGATGTCTTCACCCTCATCTTCTTCTTCCTTGGCTGCAAGCTAAGCTTCCTACTCCTTGATGGTCTTCTCGAGGTCGGCCACCTTCCTGCGAAGACGGGCGATGGTGCGATCCTTCTTGGCACGTTGACGGCGAAGAGACTGGCGGTCTTGGACAAGCAGTGCGAAAGTCTGGGCCTTCTGGTCGGCAATGGCACGGTTCTGGTTGGCTAACTCCCTAGCATTGTCCAGTTCCTGCTGTCTGTCGTGAAGCAAGAAGTCAAGGTTCTCCACTTGACGCCTCAACTTGGGGTGACCCGGCATCTCCATTGGCATTCCCATGAAGTCACGTCTTGCATAGTGGGCAAAACGGGTTCCTTGGACCTTATTGACGCTGAGGGCACATAGACGTGCGAGAGCTTCATGCATGGCCCTGGCTAAGCAATCTAGCCAGTTGTTCTCTCTCATGTAGAACTGAATTCTCCTAGAAGTTGGTGCTTCGATGCTTCCTCTAAGATCCGCGGTGACTAGCCACTATAAGTCTCCCCCTAGGGGTCCTGGAAGTTGAGCTCCAAGAAAGTCCGGGTGCGGGCGTCCCAGTAACTCTGACAGTGAATCCAGATCCCTCTCGAAGATCAGTTGACCTCTGTTTCCCAACTGGTAAAACTTGCTGAACTGAGTCTCAATCTACAAGAATTAAGGATGAGTAAGTTAGTGAAGTGATCAAGTGTGTCAAATTTTAAGTAGTAGTGTAAGAATTTTGATTACCCTGAATTTTTGAGAAACAATCCACAAGCGTAAGAGGGGAGATAGTTTTTTTCATAAATACTCACTTTGGTTTTGAAACTAAGTTTTTGTTTGACGTCCATTCTAACTAGGGTCTCCTATGGTTAGGATGGCTCTGATACCAACTTGTCAACATCCGTATTCTTAATCCCAGATGCCCGTTATGCCATACCTCGCAATCCCAGGATTACCATTTTTGCGAGACATAACGGATTGGATATCATAGTACATCATCCATTACAAACCATACATAAGGTCTTACACAAATAAGGATCTCATGATCCAGTCTTAATACAACAAGCAGCGGAAATAAAAGATAAGCGTAGCGGTGGGGTCCATCTTCAGGGGCACAGGCAATGCTGACGAAGGCAGATAGTCCTAGTTATCATAGCCGTCCTGTTGGCCATCATCTTGATAGTCTCCTTCAAAGTCTAGCCATGATAATAGCCAGGGACAAAAGCCATGAGTACTCTTTAAGTACTCGCAAACTACCACTAACAAGTACTCTAATTCGAAGATAAAGTGCTAACTCGAAGTATAACTATAAAGTTAAGTTTGAAACCTAAGCTGAGTTCAGAAGCCAAGAAAGATAAAATAAAGTTCTAGAATCACTTAGGTGGGAAGCTAATGTCATAAACACAACCCTGTTGTGGTCAAGTCAAGATTCATCATTCATATCAAGTTATTTGGAAAAAACATCTGACAACGAAACAGTATGACCATTCCAACTGTCCATAACCGCGGACGCGGCTATTCGAATAGTTTGACTCTCTGCAGAGGTGGTACACTTTCACCACAAGATTCGATACATATGTCCGGGATAACCCTGAATCATCATACTTAGTATGCAGATAATCAAATATAACCTTCCCTTTACACAGCCTAGTATAAGCACCTCTCCTATGAGCATGGCCTCCCAACCATGACCATCAGTCATCTTGGGCACTTCATAGGTGGACAACATTGAGAGGTAGCCTCAGCTCAAACCTCTCCCGCGAGGGAACTAATACTAATGCATATAAATTTCCAGCTAAGCCTTACCCAATTCAGGTAGTGTGGTTATACGGTAATTTTGGAATGGTATCGCATCCGAATCCAACCATCAGTTTTATAAAAGGGTTAAGGCTCATGCCTCAACATTTTCATCATCATCAACCATTTGTGTTTCTCAACACATGTCAAAACATCTCAATAGAATGACTCATCATTCCAAGGTTTTCATAACTCATTTTCACAAGTGTTCCCATCTAAAGTGACTCAAGTTTTTGATCTACTCTAAACTACTAAGTTAAGAGTGTTCACTAAGGTGGAAAAGATGGGTTCAATATCATGCCATAGAATGACATCTAAAGGGGTTCTAATTAGGTCAAGTTTTATACTTTTTATGCTACCTTCCAAACAAGTAAATAACTTTGTGGAACTAAGAGAGTAAAGCTTGTAAATAAGACTTGGGGTATTACTAGTCAAAGGGGTGTGATCAAAGCATGCTTAAGGCATCTTTGCTAAACCATCTAGTTTGGTCCTAACTTGCTAAGCACTAAACTTGCAAGTGTTAGCTTGCATTGTTAATGGTGGCTTGCCTTGGTTGGTGCAGTGGTTGAAGTTTTCTTGTTCTTCTTCTTGGTAGAACTCCTCCTCCTCGAAAGCTTGGTCGGTACTATCGTCTATAAATACATACGGAGCACACAATCACCAAACAATACTTAACTAGGCTAAGTAGCATTCTAAGACACACATTTGATGATCTATTATCATCACAAGCATCACAAGTTTAATTCAATGGTTTCATCCTTTTTATTTTAGAAAAGTAATTTCTACTCATTGAAAAATTAACTAAGATTTGATATTCACCCCTTAAAATATGGGATCATGTTGACACATATCATCACCACATATCCTAACATGTGGGAATGAGAATTAAAGGTTGGATCAATATTACTTTGGTTTAAGTTCATTATTTAATGATTTAAAGTGACTAGAAATGCCTATATAGCATTATTTTTGTATTATTCCAAAGTCACTACATATAAACCTTAATATTATTACATAGTTAGATATATACGATGAAATGTGATTTTTGAGAGTTGGAATCAACTCAAAAGCTCACTTGGTTAATTTTATAAAAATGTTACAAGTTGCAAATACTTCTGTTTTGTTATTTTTATTAGGAGAGATCTATAACTCTAATTGAATTAAATCCAACGGGCTTGGATAGATCAGCTTCCTATCTTTCAGGCAAAATTTGTTTCATGCAATTTGGATTGGTGAAACTCCCATAATTGAATTTTAAACTAGTGGACAGAAACTAGATTTAACTAAAAAGAAAATTCCAGATTTGAACGAGTGGGCTAGCGCGGGAAAGAACTTGGTCCGGCCCAGTGGCGCTCCGCGGCGCGAGGCTCAGCTAACAGGGGGGTCCCGTTTGTCAGTGGGTCTTAACACGCGAAACGGTACGGGTGCTGTGGGCCGTAGGATTAGAAGGGGAATCTACGGCTGAGGATCGTCGTCGACGACGAACAGGTCGCCGGTGAGCTCGAACCCTAGCGGCTCAGTGGGGGTCTGCTAGGGACGTACCAGGGCTCCAGCGACGACGGTGAGGTGGGCAAAAGAACTGGAAGACGACGACGAGGCGAGGCGCGGTTGCGGCGGAGCTTGGGGTGCCCTAAATCGCATGCGCCCTTCTCCTCCAGAGGCGGCTGCTCCGGCTCCAATTCCGGCAAGCTGCTGCTCCCCTTGCTCCGGCTAGAGGTGGGTGAGGTTCAGTGACGTGAGGGTAGTGGAGTGGTGTGGAGAGAAGAGGCTGGGGAGGCCTCCTTTTATAGGCCCGACGGTGAGACCGAAGGGTATGGACGGGCGACTTTGGCGACATAGCTACGGGCGGCTAGCGGCATGGTTGAGGGTGGCGATCGATAGGCGGTCCCATGGCAGTGCTGTAGGAAGTGAATGCGGCTGTAGGGGCGGTGGTATGTGGTCTGGGCGAGGTGGCGATCTGAGCGGCAGAGGCGGCGGTGTCCACGGCGAGCGGTGGCTGTGAGGCGTTGGGCGGCCAGCGTGGGTATCTGGGGTGTTCCCCAGGTGGTGGCGGAGCGGTGGGCACGGGCTGTGGCCAAGGGGCGGTCTGTGCAAGCGAGGACAGAGCATGCTCTGGGGGCGGCGTCGGCATGGTCGACCAGCTCCGGGTGTGGCGGTTTCTGGCCGTTCCTGTCTCTGGCTCTGGCCTGGGGCTGGTTGGACGGTGGCAGTGGACCACTGGCGACTTGCTAGACATGGCGAGAGAGGCTGGAGAGGTCTACTGCTGCGAGTGCATGGTCGGCCGGCGAGAGGTGGCTCGGCATAGCCACTTATACGATACAAGCCGTATGTCAAGCGTCGAACCAGTCTCACGGAAGATTACGTGTAAGGTCGGTCCATGCCGCTTCATCACACAGTGCCACGATATAAATAAATACACGTGGGAGGGTAACAACTAGAGGATCAATTCCCACAATCAACATATGTCTATTTGTACTAGCATACTATTCATAGATCGACTCTGATACCACTCAAGGGGTTCTATGGAAGAAAACAAAAAAATTCCTACGAACAGAACACACCTAGCTAGCATCTATCTAGGAGTAATGCAGTAACGGAGAGAATACAACGATAACATACCCTTGTAGATCATACGTGTATAATGCTCTCGCTAGAACGTGAATGATGTATTCGTACTCATCCGACCTCAAGGTCATGAAGCTCCTCGCAAGTCACAGTCCTTGTACGATGATCCGGTTCTACAAGTGGCAGCACCCCTGAGGTATCGCACATGTACGGTGCAATATGACGAATCCCGTATATATATTCCGTACCGAGATTGGAGAAGTAGATCTCCTGGCCATAATCACTTCAGCACAATGGCTTGCCACAACGTTGTTATCTCTTCCATGTATAGTCCTTCCAGGGACCGTGCCACCACAAAAGGCAACGGGAGAGATAGACATATTTATCCTCTATGGAAAATTACCTTAGAGAATTATTGGATGATTATTTCCACCCCTATGCCCCTTTATATAGGAAAAAGTTGGGCACACAGTCCCCTAAAGTGCTGGCGTGGGACTAAAGAAGAGGCGAAACACCTTTCGGTTCACTCTGAACAACTTCAAATCCTCCCAGAACAATTCCGGATCTCTCTTGGAACACTTCCAATTTCTCTCTTCTATTTCTTCTATGATTCCATCAATTCCAGAACAATATCTGGGCGTCATAATTCCCTTAAGTGTGTTACCCTACTTTTCGGGAATGGCATAGCCATGATCGAGACGATCTCAAATCAATGATCAAAACTAGGACCAGGATAACCATAATGAACCCTGTGCATTCCACAATGTCAATATCATTTTGAACCATAAACGTCGAATCCAATTCCCTTGTTACATCGATATCTGACTTGTCCGATATCTAATCATTGGTATCGTAATACCTCGTGAAATATCGTTTCCAACAAGTAATGCTTTACTCGTTCTCGTGATATTCCATTCCCATGACCTCATATGATGGTCGAACTTATGGATGTAATTCACTGAGTGGGCCCAGTGTATGTTCCCAACACACAGGAGAACAAATCCCGATCTTGATACATACACCTCAACACGCCCCTCTGGAATACCTAACATACACCTTTATAGTCACCCAGTTATGGTCATGATGGTTGATGCAATGAAAGCAGCGACGAGTGATAGTGATTAAATATGATATCATGGTCTAAGGATTAGGACACTTTCTTTCTGACAATTGCAACTATGAATTTTGTTACTTTATTGTTTTGCAACAATAATAGGTCCATAATATCCTTCACATCATTTCTAGATGATATGATTTCATTGTCAGTTGGCATAAATGCACCATGATCAGGAAACCTTGATCACCAGCTGCCCAATAAACTAGTTGAATTGAGGCTACTAGGGACTCCTGGTTTGTTTACATATCACACATGTATCAATGTTTCCGCTTGATATAGTTATAGCATGATATAAAACTATTATGAACAGATGAGATATGATAATAAACCCCTTTATTTTTTGCCTCTAGGGCATATCTCCTTCACCTTATTCTTGCTTTTTTTGTGTATTCAAGTATGTCTAAGTGTTTGGAACATCATTTACTTGTGTGTTTTGTTTAGAGCCTCTAATGCATCTTGATGCTATCTTATTTGGATCGTTTCGAGTGGTTAATGGAACATCCCATATTGGGGGTGTGATATTCCTCGCGCATCTCTGAAACCTTAAAATGTATGTACATGGGTACTACCAGCTGGTATTGATATTGAAAGATTATCTAGTCACTATGCGGTGTGTCATACTCATGAGAAATTCAAATTCTAAATGTCCATTAATTATCTCTAGTTGAGATTGTTTTGCCCCTTGTTGAGAAGAATCGAATATCACACTATGGGGGAGTAATATGCTTCTTGTTTCATATCACAACCTACGAAATGTCAACATATGAGGTACTCCCACTTAGAGTTGATATTGTTAAATTATCTTGTTCCTAGGTGGCATAGTAGCTCAAACAAAATTCTATTTTGTTAAAATCTTTTATTGCTCAACTTTTTGGTCTTTGTGTGAGTAAGAAATTCTTGGTGCAACTTTCCTCAAAAGGATATATCTATATTGTATTTGGTAGACCATTTGCTTCAAGTTATTCTAATCATTGCTTTGCATGATTACGTCACCAGTTGAAGCTATTGAGAATCTCTATTTATGTATAGTGCTTAGTCTTTATATTATATCCTATGATATTTATTGTGAAGTTGATTTTTATTATTCTTGCAGCATACCACCAGAAATTTATTCCAATACATTCATCGTCTTTGATAGTTGATATACTTGTGCATGGTAGCATTTGTGGATCATCTTATCCTTGGACTTTGCCTCTTATTGCCTTATTTTCATTCCAAGAAATTTGTTATGGCTCCCATTATCTTCCTTGCCTTTTGAAAATCTCTTTGATTATGTTTTTTTTATTATCAAATGTGTTTTAGTCAAAGATAAACCTTTTCTTCTCGGTACTTTGTGCCATTGTTGAAAGTTTTAAGGGATTTGGTTTATTTGTTGAAACCTTGCTCTTTTGGGAGTATGTTATCTCATTCCTCTGTACTTTTTTATTTGCTTGAATGAGATAAATATTTGAGCATATGTGTTTTTATTTCATGTTCTATGCTCAATAGTTTTTTGCTTAGTTTATTTATTGAACTTTGTTGAAAAAATCTTGTGTTGACTTGATTCTTTGATATAGTTTGGAAAACAAATGTGTTTTGTCACACCTCGTATGCCTTCTTGAATATTTTGGTGTTTTATCCAAATTATATATTCTTTGGATCCTGAAAGCCTCGTACATGCATGTTTACTAAATGTATATCTTATATCTTGTTTTGATTTCTTTGATCCAATATATAGGGTATACTCCATCAAATCCTTAATGGCTAAGATGTGCATGAAATTCAAATTTCATCTCTAAAATATGCACATATTTATATGGAGTGTGTCCTATGTATTTTGGTTAGTCTAACCACTTAGACCCAATAAGTTTGGGTACCAATATGTATTTGAATGTGTTTTAGGTACATTGGAGATGCAATGGGTGCTTGTATCATCTATAAGGAATGTGTTGTCGCCAAATGATAATTGGAGCTAAGCTAGGATGATGAAACTTATCTTGATGGGGATATTCCAATCGGAGTGTGCGTAGAAGGAAGATTCGACTAGTCAGGACTACAATGAGTGGGCCTGCTAGCACGACGGCTGGAAGGAGGCTTCGGATGAAACCCAACTGAAGATGGAGGCCCAAGAATCTAGCTAGGCCCAGTTGGATTAGGTCAAATCCTCCGAAACCTAGACTGATTCGGTTGTAATCCTGTAAACCCTAGTGAGACGACTCTATATAAACCTCCCTATGGCTTTCATTGTACTTACATCCTATTAGCTACCCCATCCAAGCTACTCACTGCCTAGCCACCGAGCTCGCCGATCTTGTAATCCACTCGCCGATAATACAATCTTGTAGGAAGTAGGTCTTTACCCTACGGGGGGATGAACCAAGGTAAACCATTGTGTTTGCTCCCAATCTCGTTCTGCGCATGGTGACTCGCTCTTGCCCCCAATCATATCAATCGCTACCCCTGGTAGCGACTACCGTGGACATTCCCATGATAGTGGCGCCTACCGTGGGGCTTGGCCAGTCAAGCCTGAGATCTGCAGCGAGACCCTACACTCCAATCGACTTTCCGATCACCACCAGCCACATGGTTGCTAGCGGTGGATTCCTCTAGATCCCGCCGAGCAGCTACATACCAGCATCACGCCCGGTCACCCATACTACAGTGATGCCATTCGGCACCATCAACATCTTCGTCGAGTTCACAGGCATCGTCGACCTGGCGGAAATGGCGGGATTCATCGCCACCAATGGATCGCCTCCACGTGATCTTCTCTCGGAGGAGTAGGTCCGCTCCATCACCCACCTCACCTCCGAATACGACTTGGCCGCAAGCGATGCGGCCAGGAGCAACACGGCTCTCCGTGATGACACCAACTCGACGGCCCCTGCTTCGGCTGCTAGATCCATCACTTATGTGCGGCATGAGGACTCCATCACGCGAGTCTCCAATGCTGAGGATTTCGAGGATCCCTCCATCCTTGGGATCTTCGACTCAGATTCCGGATCAAAGTCCCCTGATGAGGCGCGAGCCAGATCAAACCGCTACAACGCCATCTACATGGCAGATAGAAGCGCGCATATGGATCCCTTCTCCACACCCCTCCCACCGACATCAATGGTGGCAGAGATCGAGGAATACCGCCAATAGCTGGAGGTGTCAAATATCAAGGAGCAGGGCGAGCATCAAAAATTTCACCTCGAGCAAAAAAATGCGGGGGAGATGTCTCTCTACCACCAGCGCCGCATCAGGATCCGCCTGAACCCCACCGTTCAAGGCTGCTCCCTGAATTTCGACGACGAGCGCGAGGCCATACATGTGGCCGAGCTCGAGCACTGATGCAACGTGCCACCAGGCGGCAGTCGCCGAACAGCTGGGAGACCCACACATGGAGCTCCACCACCACCCCACCGATCGCCTCCTCCGGAGCAGCTGTGGATCCTGATCACACCTCAGGAGCTCGATGCCAACGGTCTCCCACTTTACTCTACCCTGATGGACAATGTCATCGCGGGGTAGGCTGCAGTCACCAAGCTCAACCTTACAGGTGAGGGCAAACTGCAGGTTAAATACGCTCAGGCCCTACTCCCTAGAGAAGTCGAGCAACAAACTGCGGGAGTAGACCAGCGGTGGCGGATGTACCCCCCCTCGACTGGCAGTCGTGTGGCTTCGAGAGGCCCAAGGACGGTAGCCAACATTGCCAACTTCCCACCACCTGAGCCCCAGTAGCTCCAACTGTGGATAACAAATCATGCCGACTCCACCACGACCGGTGCACAACACGGTCGCCGCCAATGGTCAACTGATCGACGCGCGGACCCACATCGTCAGCAATCAAGCCTGGCGAGCTCGCCAGCAACATGACATGAGGAACACCCTCTCTAATCGCAGCGACCGCGAGCTCGAGCCTAGAGGATCCCTCAGCAGAATTGGGCCACAGTGTTTCAGACCAATGATCTGGGGCAAGAAATACCCCTCCACCTTCAATGCACCAAAGGACATCTAGAAGTATGACCCCACGTATGATCTAGCGCTGTGGATCGACACGTACATCAAGGTGATGGGGATCGCCAGTGACATAGGAATGATTACTCGGATGCTTGAGATTTGCTGCCCTATGCTGGGTAAAAGGCTTACGACCCATGAAGATTTCAGATGATAACCCAAGGAAGCAACCGACAGTGACTTTGATTGTATTGGGAAAGAGTCTTTGAACCGATAATGTATTGGTATTGTAATCATGTGTCTGTAAAGCCTACCCGCATACAACTTTGAGACCCGGCCTATTATATATAGGACGGGAGAAGCCCAAGCGAGGTTACCGAAATCTAGAAGACAACATGTAATAGTGTGATTTCCCAATATTCAGGCGACTTTGACTCCATTGTTTTAAGGACATCTCACAAAATCCCCAACATTCTCTTTCCGCGAAACCCTAGGTCCTTCACCATGGACATTGCCGAGGTTACCCCTCGTCAATTGGCACAGTCTGTGGGAAACCTGAACACTGGAAACATGGATTCGTCAGACCGCTCTCCATCAAGCATCAACCCGACAAAATCAGATCCACGCCCGCCCACCCCTGTATTGGTACCCGCCGATTTTAATGGTGGATCTAATCTAATCATTCGAAGTCTTCACTTCCAACTAAAGGACACGCAAGAATCGCACCTTTTGGCCCTGATCACATCAGAACCATCGGTGGAAAAAACTACGCCCACGGTGGTACCAGTATCTTCCGACGGATCCTCCATGGACAACACAGCATAGATCGAAGCATGCCAGGAAAGCGAAAATATCGAGATGGATCTGGGGGGACCTTGAGGGTCTTTACGACAATATCTCCTTCAGATCAGATCCACAGCTAACCCCACCAAGCGAAGCAAACCTGGCAAATTTGGAACCCAAAGAAAGTAGGGAAAGCATTGACTTCAGAATTCGGATGGCAAAAATCTACCGAGAACAAAAACTAATGGACCTCACTGGCTCACCCGATAGTGTCTCCCTCTGTACAGACGATGATGTCACTAGTCCATATATCACTCAGCACAAAGTATGCGTGATCATCGGAGACGCCTCGACCCAGCAAGACTCCAACGGTAACCTAATTTTTAATCTCGATGATATTCTTTCAAGCCATAATGCAGGAAGTCATGGCAAAGAAGCATGCCGAGGAAATGGGGGAGACCCAACAGTCAACCATACAAACCTAGAAGAAGAACAACCACGCAGAGGCGAGAGGCAAACTCTCACCTTACCACCCAGTGCATGGGAGAAGGCAAGGGCAGCAATTTCGGGTGTGGTTCCAATGACAACGGATGCCCCTCACGAAGATCTATTGGCATACCAATATCTTCTTCATCGCAAAAATAGAGACCTACTCAGGATAGAGGTAACTCGATGAAATGGAAAAGGTTAGCCAACGAATCTAGCCTACGATGAGCGCAATTAAGCTCCACTCCAGGATCAAGGAGCATAACAGGAGAAGCACCGCCAAGGAGAGGAACATCTCGATTGGAGAATATCCCCGAAGCAGAGAGGAGCGAACTAATCTGAGACCTTGATATGTCATTCATGTCCATAGACCAAGATGGAAATATCAAGGCAAAAATAGCCCAGGCAGCCATTATGACCGCACGAACATATCTAATTACAACAGAGCCCGCACCCGACGATCCTAGCGCCGCCCTTCACCGCTTCGCCCTGATGAATCTCGGCATGGTAGGAGAATCTCTCCCGCAAGAAGATAAAGGAACCACGTGGCAACCCGATAGATCCTCACGCCATCGCAGCAGCCGTTGGAAAGGAGGTCATACCTGACGATCACGATCGCCACATCGGGTACACTTTTCAGAATCAGAACCGCGAAACAACACAAGAAACGATATCACACAGCGAAGGATCGACCGATCGAGAGAAGAATGTAGCACCCGAAGATACCATGACGGTGAAAGCGAGGAAGAGAAAGAACTATGCGGAGCCAGTTGTTCTACCCGACGGGTTCGCAAGACTCCGGTACTAAAAGATTTTAAGTTACCCCAAGATCATCAAAAGTACGATGGCCTCCAAGAACCTGAAGCCTGGCTGACGGATTATCTGGCAACCGTCAGGTTACAGGGCGGATCCAAAGCTACTGCATTGCAAAGCCTATAGCTACAACTAACCGACATAGCATGTTCTTGGCTAAGACATTACCCGAAGATTCTATCAGCAATTGGAACAATCTTGAGGACAAATTTATCAGGAACTTTTAGTCAACATTCAAGCGACCCGCATCTTTGGAGCAATTACTGGCCTGCAAGCAAAAGCCAGGAGAATCAATACGGGCTTTTGTCCAACGGTGTAACATCATAAAAAATTCGGCTGAAGCAATATCTGACGAAAGAGCAATCGACGCCTTCAAGAATGGGATTCGTCGACAAGAGTTTATTGAAGAACTAGGACGAACCAACCCAAAGACAATTTCAAATTTGATGGACATAGCCAATCGTTGGGCTGATGGAGAGAACGCAGTACACAACAAAAGAGCCCGTTCACGCGAAGACGATAGGTACATGCCCAATAATGATCGGATATGACGAACCAATGATGGTACCATACACCAAGTTACGTTGCAGCAAGTTTCTCTGGAGGGGACAACGGACAAAGTGACGATTACAACAACGGATACCGTGGAAACAAGGACATCATCAGTGGAGGCCAGTCACAGCAAAGATACCAGCCGACGAATCAAGACCAACCTATGTCAGCAGGACAAATGTTGGAAGGACCCTGCAATATGCACTGGTATGTCGACTCGACAGGGAAAAGGCGAAAAAATCATCTCCTAAAGGACTGCCGAACATTCTTAAAAATGCAAGAGCTATGCAACACAAGGGTAACCGAAGCAGCAAACCGAGGCTACGCTACCGCACCTGACGCTTTGGCTATCGGTGCGCCACTGCCACCACAGGGGTATCCGCTAGTAGGACTGCCACAAAGCACAACACACCAAGACAATGAATATCCTAGGTCAAAAGGAGCAACGTCAATGATCCTGAAGGGATCGCCCTCTAACAGAACACAGAAGTTGATCACTAGGCAAGTAAACATGGAAGTAACAAAGCCACATCCTATACCGGAGTACCTCCATTGGTCAGAACAAGAATTTACCTTCAGCAGAGCCAATCATCCACTACGGGTCCCTCGACCAGGACAGTCAGCGCTACTACTAGAAGCACAAATCAGCGGGTTCGACATGAGCAAGGTTTTTTTGGATGCAGGAAGCAGCATCAACCTGATTTACGCCAAAACTCTACGGGCTATGAACTGGTCCATGACGAATCTAGCATCTATAGATACAACTTTCCACGGGTTAGTTCTAGGAAAGGCCAAAATTCCATTTGGCAAAGTCCATCTCGATGTAGTCTTCGGGTCAAAGAATAACTTCAAAAGCGAAAAGCTAGAGTTCGAAGTCATGGACTGACCATCTCAGTACCACGCGATCCTAGGACGACAACCTTTCGCTAGGTTCATGGCAGTACCTCACTACGCATATCTAGTGTTAAAAATGCTAGCCCCCAATGGGGTCATAACAGTCAAAGGAAGCTTCAGTCGGGCAGACAGCTGCGGTCGGGAATTCAACAAAATCTCAAAATCTTTCGGGATGGAGACCGAACTTGGCCAGCTGAAAATAGCGGATGAGGAGTCACTACACGAAGGTCACAACCACAAAAAGGCAACATCAGAAGAGCAAGCGCACAACGGTCTCACAAAAGCAACCTATGCACCTTCCAATATAGGTCCTGCATAGGAAGACCCACTCATCGACAAGACGAGAGCACCACAACACGGAGCATGATGAAGAACCCCAAGAACAGAAGCCGAAGTTCCTAAGGAATGTCTTCACTTCGACGTACTTTACATTCAATAAAAGGCCAATGACCAGGCGATCACGCCTTCCTAATATATTTCCATCTATGCTTATCAATAAATAAAGAAAGTATTTCACGAGATATAACTTTCTATGGCAAATGAACATTAGTTCGTCGGGTCCTCAACAAGAGAATACAACCTACAATCAAAATCTCATATAAAACATATGACCTTTTTGATAAATATAAGAAAGATCTATATGGTCGTGATGATGGACGGAGCGGCTCGTCCATGGATCAACACTCTCCTAGAGAAAACATTGACTCGTGGGAAGATATGTGAGATGCCTTCGAGAGGCAATTCGAGGGATCCTACACCTGCGCCATCACCCTCGAGGACCTCAAATGTTGCATCCAGGGACCGCGTGAGTTGACTCGCCACTAGGTCCAATGATGATAGGACCTGTGGATCAATGCTTTCGGCATCCACCCAGACACGATGATCCACTACTTCAAGAACATGTGCCGGTATGAACCCCTAGTTGCAAGATCCAGAGGGTCTACCGAACGCTCGACAACATCCCTGACCTCCTCGAGATTGCCAAGCGCTACGTGGAGGAAGATACCAACCAAGACTCAGACGACGAGTTAGGTGGGAGACGCCGCTCAGGCGTCCACGACAATGGCAGGCACCGCGAACTACGTTATAGCAACACCTGCCTCACCGGCAAAAGTTGTTGTGATGAAAGAGTCAACTTCATCGCCAACATCCACTACGGGCAGCGCGACGCAAAGAACATCCGCCATGATGGAGGCAACTACCGTACCGGAGGAAACTTCCACACCAACAACACTACGAGGCTGAAATGAGACCTCACATCTCTACGTAACCAACCCTAGGTTTATCACAGCAGGGAGGGGAAACCCGCTAGTCACACCACCACTGACTGCCACTTCCTCAAAGAGATCGAGAAGTCAAGGCGAGCAAGGGAAGGCCCCAATGATGCCCCCAAGGGACAATGGCAATGCCATCGGGTTCGGGAATGAAGTCTGCTCGCTACATACATTAACCGGGCTCGGCACCAAGCGCGAGAAGAAGGTGCTTGCCCGCGCCTTCGCCATGAACGTAGTGACACAAGTGGACGTTCCGCGATGGCTCAATTAGTCCGAGCAAAGCATCACGTGGAGTAGCGAAGATCATGCACCCAGGATCGAGTACCCAGGGCGAGTCGCTCTGGTCGTTAAGCCCAAAGTGGCTGATTACTGGCTCCCCAAAACATTGATGGATGGCGGGAGCTCCAGCAACATACTGTACCTGGACACCTTCAGGAGATTGCAACTCTCGCAGGCGATGGTCGAATCTACCCTCACAACATTCCATGACATCATCCCCGGTCGGAAGGCATATCCAATCAGGAAGGTGACGCTGCTAGTCACCTTCAGCACACCACCCAATTTTTGGACCGAGCGTCCTAGGGCGACAGGCATTCGCCAAATTCATGGCGCCCCCACTACCCGTACAACATGATGAAGCTCCCAGGGCCACACAACATCATCACTTTCCACGGTGACCCTGATATGGTCGTGGAGTGTGAGGACAACAACACCAAGCTAGCTGACACCATCATCGCCGAGGAAACAAACCACGCAGAATAACTTGAGAGAAACACGAGAAACATCGACAAGGACGACCTGCCGATCCTGAAGAAGCCCTCCTCGGCTAGCACCACGCAAGCAACCTTTGAGGCCTCCACGCACACCCGCATCGTCGAGCTCGTTCCAGGCGACTCGAGCCAGAATCAAGACATCTTTGCATGGAAGCCACATGACATACTTGGTGTCTACTTGGTGTCTCAAGGGAACTCTCGGAGCACAAGTTAAATGCCAACCTAAAGGCGTGACCTGTCAAGTAGTCATTATGACCCTCCAATGAAGAGCGCCGCCAAACAATTGTTGAAGAGGTGCAACAACTACTTGCCACAGGGTTCATCGGCCCATCAAGTACTCCAAATGGCTGGCTAACTTAGTCCTAGTTCTGAAGAAGAAGAACACCTGGAGGATGTGTATCGACTACACGAAACTCAATAGCGCCTGCCCAAAGCAAGAGTTCATTCTCACGCACATTAACTAGAACATCGTCTCGACCGTGGGGTCGGATTTTCTATTCTTCCTCGATGCATACTCCGGCTATAATCATATCAAAATTGCCATCGAGGACGAGGAGAAAACGGCCTTCATCACGCTGTTCGGAGCCTTCTGCTACACTGTGATGACGTTTGGTGTTAAGAACGCCAGATCGACCTAGCAATGGTTCCTGCAGGAGTGCTTAGTGAGCCAAATTGGCTGCAACATCCATGTCTACATTGACGACGTGGTAGTGAAGTCGACATGGCAGAACGACCTACTCGCTGACCTGGCCGAAAATTTAGTGAACTTGCGGAAGTACCAAATCAAGCTCGACCCAGAGAAGTGCACATTCGGCGTGCCCACCGTCCAACTGCTAGGGTACATGGTCTCTAAACAAGGCACCAAAGCAAAACCCTACAAGATGAACACCATCGAGCGACTCGGGAAACCCGAGTGCCTGTGCGACATCTAGAAGCTGGCAGGGCCAGTAACAGCCCTTAGTCACTTCATCCCTCGACTCGGTGAGAAGGCAACGCCTCTCTAACGATTAATGCCGAAGAACCCCACATTCGTGTGGGACAACGAGGCCTACATCATGCTTAGGGCGCTGAAGGAGGTGCTACTCGCAGTGCCAGTACTCGCCGCACCTATGGACAAGGAACCAATGCTTGTCTACATTGTGGCCTTCAATCGAGTCATCTGTGCTGTGATGGTCGTCGAGCAACCCGAAGAGAGAAAGGAGCGCCCCGTGCAGCGCCCCGTATACTACCACAATGAGGTCCTCACCGACTCGAGGCAACGCTACCTAGAGTACCAGAAACTGGTATATGCGGTATTCCGAGCCTAGCGGCGACTCCCTCATTACTTCCAGGAGCATCCTATAATGGTTATTTCATCCGCCCCGCTGCAACACATCATCCACAATTGCGACGCGAGTAGGCGAGTCACCAACTGAGCCGTCAATATTGGCATCCACAATATCAAGTGCGAGCCGTAAAAATCCATCAAGTCGCAAGCCCTAGCTGACTTCCACGCCGACTGCGAAGCAGCGCAGCATCCCAAGATGGTGCCCTATCTGCACTACTGGTCCCTCCACTTCGACGGATCCAAGCACTCGGACAGCACCGGGGCTAGGATAATCCTCACCTCCCCCAAGGGCGACAAGCTCCGATACGTGCTGCAGCTCCACTTCATGCCTTCCACCAACAAAATGGCCAAGTACGAGGCTCTGCTCCATGGCATGCGGGCCGCCAAGGAGATGAACACCAATCGCCTACAGTTCTACAGCGACTCCGACCTCATCGCCACACAAGTCGCCAGCACCTGTGATGAAGTCGCCCCCAACATGATAGCATACCGCCAAGCGGTGGACCAGCTGGGGTGCTATTTCGCTGGCAACTCCGTTGAGTGGGTCGATCACCGGAAGAATGAAGAGGTTGATACACTCTCACGCATCAGGTCGGCTCTCCAAACACCACCACTGGGCGTCATCCTTGACATCATCGATAAACCATCCGTCTCCCCTCCAAAGGAGATTGACATTGTGATCCCACTACAGCTCGAATCTGCTCAGGTCGCCATGGTCACAGAACCTAGGGACTGGACCGAGCCCTACACTGCCTACCTCGAGCACAAGATCCTGCCCAAGGACAATACTAAGGCACGAATGATTGTGCGCCGCTGCAAGTCATTCGTCATCATCAATGGCGAGCTCCACAAACGCAGCGTTATAGGCATGTAACAACGTTGCGTCCAACCACAAGAAGGTTGCAAGATCCTGCAGGATATCCATCCTGGCTTCTACTGGCTCACCGCGCATGCCGATGCCATTGACATCGTCCAGCGCTGCGTCGGGTGCCAGAAATACACCAACTAGACGCACATCCTCGGTTTAGCTCTCAAGACCATCCCAATTACATGAAGATTCACCGATTGGGGCATTGACATGGTGGGGCGGTTCAAGACTACACCATCGGGCTACACCCACCTCTTGGTCGTAGTCGAAAAGTTCACAAAGTGGGTCGAGGCAAAGCCCATCAAGAAGTGCGACGGCAAGACCACCACCAAATTCCTCTGTGAGATGATCTATCGATACAACTACCCGCACAACATCATCACCGACAACAGCACCAACTTCGCCAAGGGCGCCATGGCTGATTTCTACGAGTTGCACAATGTCCTACTCAATGTCGCCTCAGTCACCCACCCAGAGTCGAATGGCCAAGCCAAGCGTGCCAATCAGAGAATCCTCCATGGCCTCAAGCCCAGGCTGCAGGTCCCCCTCGAGCGGACACCATGATGCTGCGTCGAAGATCTCCCCTCCGTGCTATAGGGCATTCGTACCTCCGTCAACCGATCTACAGGGTTCACCCCCTTCTTCATGGTGTACGGCGCTGAGGCTGTCATGCCAACTGACCTCGAGCATGACTCGCCTTGAGTCGTTCACTACTCTGAGGAGGACAATGAAGTCGCCCGTCAAAATGGGGTCGACCTTCTCGACGAAGCACGTGACCTGGCTCACTCCTGTACCACCATCTATCAGCAAGGCCTTCACTGCTACCATAGCCGCTAAGTCCGGACTCCCACCTTCCAGGAGGACGACCTCATCCTACAAC
Source organism: Avena eriantha (assembly GCA_910589775.1). Taxonomy (NCBI): domain Eukaryota; kingdom Viridiplantae; phylum Streptophyta; class Magnoliopsida; order Poales; family Poaceae; genus Avena; species Avena eriantha. The sequence goes on along the minus strand of OU342744.1, from coordinate 383,182,590 downwards.
TCATCCAGGACAAGAAGGGCATGCACAAGCTCTCCCCTCCGTGGGAGGGACCATTCGTCATTGGGCGAGCCCTAGGAAATGATGACAACTACCTCATAGACACCCTAGGCGATGGCCATCACGACATTGAGCGGCCATTGAACATCACCCTGCTCCGCAAGTTCTACACCTAGAACTGAAATTTGTACTCCCCTATACTACTGATGGATAAAAATACTGTCTGCACAAATTCTGTCCACTCGCCATTTCTTGTGCCATTCCACTCGTACATTCAGCAAATATGCTAACTACGGTAGTCAACCCTTGGTTAAGCGACTGACATGGCTAAGTAGACAGTTCAAGGGCACCAAAAATCACTCAGGCCTTGCACCGTCCATGAAAAATGTCAACCCAGAGCCGCCATCAGTGTCGCCTAGCTCGACTGGCTCCCCGAGCCAAGACGACCAATCGTGCTTCCACGTCACCTTTTCCTCCTCACCCTTGTGCACATTGATTCAAATAGTTAAGTACCACGCTCGAGGACTCGTTCTCAAATGAACCTATATGTGACTCGGGAACACACCAAGTATGAGAGTATGCCTTGGACTTGCCAAGCGACTGGCTTTCCGAGCTAGGAGGAGAGACACGCTATACGATAAACAGCACACCACTTACTTACCTACCTTGGTCTTATGACTCGAATGGTTAAGTACAATGCTCAGGGATTCACCAACTCAAGCCCGCACCCGTTCCAGGAAAACACCAAGTACAAAGTACACCTTAGAGTCGCCACGCGACTAACTCCATGAGTCACGGGAAGTCGACCTAAGCTACTTAGACAACTTCAAAATAAACCACTTGTATCTTCCCCGCTAGCCAACACGCCCACGACTGACTTTCATAGGCAAATTGGCTCGAGGAATCGCATAGTACCCACAACTACGTAACGCACAAACAAACTAACCAATGACCAACTCATCAAGTTAATACGCGTCGAGTAGAATTCTAGCAAAACACTTGCATTTTGATTAGCCAGCAAAATATTTTGCAAGTACTCCGTTCTCGGCCGCACCGACCCATTACACAATTTTTTTACATGATGTAGGACTAGATATCTACTATGCTTCCGATGAAGAATAGGACCCCTCCGTGCCCTTGGCCTTGACAAAGAGCTCCACCGATTGACGGGGTAGGTCGTCAACAACTTACCGATCGCTGACTGGAACGGACATTCAGACGTCAAGTCACGGTGCTCCGGCGGCTTGTCTCCAGGGTGACATGACACAACTGGTAGGAGAGAAGATCGCTCATCGCCATGACATGCTCCGCGTATGGGGCAGCCTTCGCATTCAGCGCCAACACGTACGTAATCTCGATGACCCCAGTCAATGAGGGATACCCGCTGCTAACGTCATTGATCTTGATATCCTCTGAGAAGTGCGCCAACCCAAGGCTCAATGCTACAGTCGCCCCGCAGCAAAACGCAGAGCGCATCATCCACCCAACGATGGTGGGAACCTCCTCCAAGTACTTCCAAACCTCGGCGAAGCCTTCGTGGATCACCTTGGTGGGCGAGATATCCTAGAGGATGGCGCGCACGCACATTGCTGACGCCGACGCGTTCTCATGCACCGCCTTGACGCAGTCCGTAGCCCCGTAATAGTGCATTTTTGGACCCTTGCACCTATCATGTCTGCAAAGCGTCATCGCACACGATCGATTCAGAAATTCAGCCGCTTGGGGTCTTATACAATCAAAGAATTAGTCAAAATAAAGGAAGAGAAGGAACTCACCAAGAAGTCAATTGCAGTTGTCAATGACATACTTCTCCAAGTTGGCGAAATTTGATTGAAAATCTACGATGATGGAGTCAGAGGTCTTGCGGTCCTTCTCCGACTCTACCAACACATACTTGGCCTTCTCCGCCTCTGCCAGTGCAACCTTGGCCTTCTCCTCCGCTATGGCAGCAGTCGCCTTTACGGCCTCCAGTTCAGCCACCAGCACATAACCCTCACGGGCCTTGGCTAGCATGGAGGCATGATTACCTGCAAAACAAAGATAGTTAATTTGATGTCGAATTCAAACACGAAAACCAATACTTCACAATTGAAAAGTGACTTACATGAAGAAGCTCGCGGCTGGTTAATCGCCTAGGTCACTAGCTGGTATTCATGCTGGAGCCGCTCAAATTCCACTCGCCGGCAGTCTGACTCCTGCTAGAATGCAAACAATAGTGTAAACAAAATGTACAAGTGTCGATTCACTGCTAACCAGCGACCCGACCCTCGGGGAATAGGGACTCGCGAATGTTGCAAGTGACGAGTCGCTGCTATTCGGTGACCCGACGCTCGGGGACTGGGCATTCAAGAAAAAGAAGAGACAAAAAGCCTCTGATCGCTACTACTTAGCAACCAGAGCCTTGAGGACTGGGAATGATGGGGTTCATTGCATAGAAATAAAAAATTCCTACGGTTGCAAACACTAAGATCATTTATAAAAGATACATATAATGGTTTCAGATGGACTCACCCTCGAAGACTGCAATGTGGGATAATGTTCCTACAAACAAATGTGATTGTTGTAAAGTGTACACGACCGTCCTCAAGGACGTGCAGACGATCATCACCATAAGAGGGCAGCGCTTCCATAATTGGTCACACGTACGGTGTGCCGGCGACTCCCGAACCCTCGCTCCAGCCGGGCAGCAGAAGTAGTGGATACCCAGGAACTCCGTCAATACTACGACATGGTGGTGATGGTGGTGGGTACGATCTTGGGAAGGGCTTCAACTAAGCACCTCGCTCGTGATAATGGATAAGGCTAGAAGGGGAGGAAGATGCCAACCAAAGGTCATAAGATAGGAAGGGTGAGAAAACTTCATTAAATGAACACATTAACAATTCAATCCCCAATGATATTCCGATACACAAAAACCATTCCCATAGATTCATTAGAATAAATTCCTGCGATGTCCATTATCTTCTCCCATGTTCCCTATGCACTCAAATGCGTCGACTAACCTTAACTGTGTCTCCCTATGGGTTAGAGAACTATGTAGAAATGGTAGAGACTTTCTCCGACCAATAATCATGAGTGAGATCTAGAGATCCACAATGACTCCCACTAGTTCCACAAAAATACAATGATCGTTTGAACCTTTTTAGCTGTAATCAAATTCCATTTGTCTCGCGATATTTTACTTGTCCGAGATCCGATCACTTGGTATCAAGCATACCATGTTCAATCTCGTTACCGACAAGTAATCTTTTTCTTGTTCCCATGATATAACATTCTAGTGATCAAATCACTTGCTTGCAAGCTATGTCAATGTGGTATCACCGAGAGGGACCTAAGTATATATTTCCGTCATCTGGATGGACAAATCCCACTCTTGATCCACGAGCCTCAACTAACACTTTTCCATGTACCTGACGACACCTTTATAATCACCCTATTACGGTGTGACGTTTGATAGAATCAAAGTACTTTTCTGGTGGAAGTGATTAACGTGATCTCATGGTCTAAGGACATTGAGTTACTACGAATGTGATAGAAATATAAACTTGAGGACTTGATCGTATTTATAGATCTAATGTGGGTGACTGTTCATCATATCATTCTCCAATGATATGACCCTGTTATTAACAATATCCAATGTTCATCATCAGGAAACCTTGATCATCTGTTAATCAACAAGCTAGTATTAAGAGAGGCATTACTAGTAACCTTTTCTGTTTATAAAGCACACATGTATTAATGTTTCCTCTTAACACAATTGTAGTATGAAAATAAACATTTATCATAAACATGGAATAAGATAATAAGCACTTTATTATTGCCTCTCGGGGGCATATTCCTTTCAGTCTCCCACTTGCACTAGAGTCAATAATCTAGTTTGAAAAAACTTGCGCATTAAACACCTATGGCACTTTGGTGTTGTATATACACGTTTTCTAGTGCTAAACATAATCCCCATATCTGGCACTTTCAGGTATGTGTGTTTGCATCTCTTTGCGTCTCCATGCATCACTCATTCTCAAATGAGGTGGATTTCTATAAATTTGGTGAGACCTAAGTTCCTCGGGGTTTATAACATGTTGATATAATTTTCATACAATATATCTTCATAGTACTAGCCCATCGAACCACACAAAGTTCCTTTCCTACTACCATAGCAGTCTTATACTTAGCTTTTCATTGCAGTATTCATCACAATGTCCATAACTTTGGAACTGATCCAAATCCATCATGGGGCATTCTTCCATTACATTGTGATACCTTAACCTATAGCATAAATTGAGATAAACTTAGTTTGTACCTTATGACAAAACTAGTACCAATGTAACCCTTTACAATGAACTATTTGTATAGTTCCAATGTAATGGTTTACAATGAACTACCTTTCTAGCATTATTGTAACACTTTATAATGAACTATTTGTCACTTATACATACAGAATATATTCTTAGTTCTTCCAAATATCATAAGCTTATCCTTACTATCATCCAATGATCATCTTATGAGTCACCCTTATATATTCTCATAACCTTTAGAGCATAGGATATATCTGGATATGTACATATCATGGAATTATTGGTTAAGATATTTATGTGATTTCACTCGCCAAGTGTAAAAACACTTGAATCTCGTTTATCAAGATGTACGTGTGATTTTACTCACCAAGTGTGAAAACACTTGAATCTTGATTCAACCTTTTTCCGTGTGGCAAGAACCTTTCTCGTCGTTTCCACATTAAAATCGATCAATATTTCATATTTGTACATTTGGCATAACCATATTAGGGTCTCAATCTATCCAAATAGACATTGATACCTAATATTCAGGTTTTGCCTAAGTCTTTCATCCATATCTAATTTCGATGAAATTCTTAACCTGTGTCAATAAAAGATACATCATTTCCAATCAATAATATGTCTTATACACAATGTATTAGAAATATGTCTTAGCGCTCCCACTTAATTTCTTGCGAGTGCAAGCATCTTCATCGTCTCCCCTGAAATTAAACCTTTTAACCATTTCATCATGGTGAAGATTCCAACTCTCTAATTCTTACTTCAACCATTGAAGTTTGCATGCCTTTTTAGCATCCTTTGATTTAAAAAAAAACCTTCAGAACATGTCACGTAAACATCTTAGGTAACCATTCTATTAGAAGAACGTTGTTTTGTTTGTTCAACTAGTATATACAACAATTGACAAATGTAGTGGTTGCTACACTAATTTGTCCAGACTAAATATCCCTATGAAAGATCGAATCATATCATATTCAACTCTTTGAACATTGTCGTAAACTCTTTACCGACATGTCGACTATTTCATAGATGTGGAACATCCATGGTTTCTTTATAGATCCAAATACAACTGATAGGCTTTATGCCTTTCCAGAGGGTCTTCTAAGTTCAATAACTTGGTTTCTCGTGTATGGAACTATCACGGATTTTATGGCTTCTAGCTATTTGACGAAGTCAGGGCCCATCATTTCTTCTTTGCATGTAGTCGGTTCATCATTGTCAAACAATAACAATTTAATCTCAAATCTTAGTATTTGATTGTTTATTTGACCTACGCGGTTCAATAGGAACTTAGATCTCCGTGACCACAACTTTTGAGGCACGTGAGCTATGAGTATTATGGCTACCTCTGGGACACTTTCCGGTGTTGCGCAACTCAGCACAAATAGCTTAGGTTCAATAACCTTATCAAAGTTCTATTGTCCTTCCATTTATCTTTTGACAAAAAATTCCTTCTCAAGAAACTTGATGTTCTTTGTGACAAACATTTTTTACTTTGCTGTTATGGAGGAACACCCCACGGTTATTTGGGATAACCTACAAAGATATGCTCATTCGACTTTGGTTGTAAACATTTTACTTATGCCTAACATACCAAAATTTAAGAAAAGACAACTTGGGTTTGATCCCAATCCATAACTCATATGGTTTCATTTCAATGGATCATGACGAAGCTCTTTTTAGTGTAAAAGCGGTAGTCAATAAAGCTTAATCTTCAAAATATAATTGCAATTTTATAAATAACATCGTTGATTCTGCCATGTCAAACATAGTTTGATCACATTTCGCGAATACTCCATACTCCTACGGTTTATGGTGAAAAAATAAATCAATGGAATGATTCCACAAACCTGATGTGTTTTGCTAAACTTGTAACTCAAATATCTTCCTTTATGATCCAATCACGAATTCTTTGTATTCTTGTTACAATGATTTTCCACTTCATCCTAAAATCATATGAACATTTTCAAATGTTTCATACTTCTCCCTTATTAAGTAAATGTACATATGTATTTACGGAAATTACAGAGAAAGCATATGAAGTTTAAATCCATCGCTCACGACTACACATAATGGACAATATACATTAACATGCACTATGTCCAATAGGTTAGTCGTTCGCTCTTCTTTGGCCCATGAACGAGGTTTTAATTATCTCGAGGAAAGTTTCAAAAGCGTTAATTGATCAAAATACAAAGACTACAAAAATCCATTAACATGGAGTTTTCTTCTTGTTTTCTTTACAATACAATTTAAATGGCAATGTCACTAAAAAGTGATATTCCAATCATTCGTCTTGCAACTTTTTAGCATCAGTGTTTATGGACGTGATTTATCCACCTATATTTGTAGAAGTTCATCCATCTTCTATGGAGTACGGTAATTATTTAATAACCATTATTGTCATAATACTAGAACAAACTAACAATTGTTAATACAAATCTTGAAGGCAAGCTTTGATGTCAACGAAAAAATACAATAACACCTTATTTGTTTTTGAATGACATCATCACATATTCTCTTGCTAGTTACTTAGGACATTATAGTTCATGAATTGCGTTTTCTGTATGACACTTCTGATGGGGTTCGTTGCATAGAAAATTAAAAAATTCCTATGGTTGCAACCACCAAGATCATATCTAGGAGATACATCTAACCATTTTAGATGGACTCGCCCTCGAAGACCGTAACACGGGATAACGTTCCCACAAACAAGAGAGGATGATGTAGAGTGTACACGACCGTCCTAAAGGGCGTGCAGAAGATCAACTCCACAAGATGGCAGTGCCTCTGTAATCGGTCACACGTATGGTGTGCCGACGACTCCCGAACCCTCGCTCCAGCCGGGTAGCAGAAGTAATGGATCCCTGGGAACTCCGCCAACACTACGACATGGTAGAGATGGTGGAGGGGAAGATATAGAGCAGGCCTTCGCCTAACCACCTTTCTAGTGGCAATGGACAAGGCTTTCTAGAGGGATAAGATGCCAACCAAAGAGCATATGAGAGAGGGGTGAATGTGTGTGAGAGAGAGGAGAAGAGGGGGCTATATATAGGTGAGGGAGAAGCCCAAGGGGGCAAGGTGCACAGCCATATGGCTTCCCCCTGCACTTCCCCAACTATGTGGTGGACCCTCCACTCACATAAAAACCCTCTCCACTTTCTATCATTCATTTTCCACTCGAAAAAATCAAGAGTCTTTTCATTAAAACCACTTTTAATTCAAATGATTTAATGTTAATCATATAACAAACTCTTCATTTAATGAGTACTTCATTAATGAACGGTTCATTTAATGTATACATTAACAATTCAATCCTTTGCTTTGTTTTGATACCCTGAAACCATTTCGGTAGATTCGACAGAATAAATTCCTGCAATGTCTATTGTCTTCCCCTATGTTCTCTATCTGCTCAATTGCGTCGACTAACGTTAAGTGTGTCTCCCTACAGGTTAGAGAACTATGTAGACATGATTGAGACTCCCCCCGATCAATAATCATTAGCGGGACCTGGAGATCCATAATGACTCCCACTAGTTCCACGAAAATCCAATTGATCGTCTGAACCTTTTTCGCTGTAATCAAATTCCTTTTGCCTCGCGATATTTTACTTGTCTGAGATTCAATCACTCGATATCATCCATAAGTTGTTTGATCTCTTCCCGACGAGTACTCGTTATCTCATTCCTATGATACAACATTCTAGTGATCAAATCACTTGCTTCGAAGCTATGTCAATGTGATATCACCGAGACGTCCCTGAGTATATCTCTCCGTCATCTGGATGGAAAGATCCCTCTCTTGATCGACGAGCCTCAATTAACGCTTTCCAAGTACCCGACAATGCCTTTATAATCACCATGTTATGGTGTGACGTTTGATGGAATCAAAGTACCTTCCCGGTGAAAGTGATTGAAGTGATCTCATGGTCTAAGGACATTGAGTTACTACGAATGAGATAACAATATAAACTTCAGGACATGATCGTATTGTTACATCTACTTCGGATGATTGTTCATCATATCATTCTCCAATGATATGGCCATGTTATTAACAACATCCAATGTTCATGATCAGGCAACCTGTGATCATCAGTTAATCAACAAGCTAGTATTAAGAGAGGCTTTACTAGGAACCTTTTATGTTTGTAAATCACAAATGTATTAATGTTTCCTATTAACACAATAATAGCATGAAAATAAACATTTATCACAAACATGGAATAAGATAATAACCACTTTATTATTGCCTCTCGGGAATATTCCTTTCATCTTCATACCAACAAATTTGTTATCTAATACCCAAGAACCACATTGTTTAACAAGCAAAGAATACACCCATAACGTGTATATCATCTATATACCTAAGCTGGTCCTTTCCAGTCTATTTCCTTTTTGCCAAATATTTACCAGATTCTTTTTCAGCATTACCTTTCCTTGTTAAAATAATCTATCAACATCAATAGTGGTGCCATACATATGACACATAGTCCAAAGCGTGTATAGTCTAATACTAATACCTTTGGAATTGCCCTTTGAAGTAGATCACCATCATCAAATGTTTGACGTTCTTTGAAATTTCATTCCTTTTAGTAATCCTTTTAATGTAGTAAACATTTTACCTACATCTTCTATCCATCCTTATCAGGACAACTTTCATGATCAAGCTACTATAGATCATAAGGACGAATCGCGAATATAATGTTAATTCCCAAAACCTTTTGGGTGAGCAGGACGCCTAGCATCTCCAACCTTTACAAATTCTCATACAATACAAGAATATGTATTTTATTAAATTATACTCCATCATATTACAACTAAGACATTGTTTCAGATATCACAATATCTTCTACACATGATGGTTTTCGAAAACAAAATTCAGCTCCTAGATAACGTTGATATTAAAACAATTTTCAATATCAAGAATCGTGGAGGCAAGCATGATACTTAGATACCAACGCTGGAATTTTTTACTCTTCATTCAATACTATTTATTGAATTTCACGGAGTATTTGACGTTTTGATGAAAGTTTGCAATAGTACTTTAAAACTTTAGATTGACACTCATAAAACAATACGATACTTGCTCGTAAAGTAAAAATTCCAGAATTCTATAGTTATATTATATCAATCATATCTAAACACAAGGTAGTCCAACAAATGCCAGTAAGTCCAACGAACTATGCAAATTCACTTTAATTAAGTTCATGATAAATTGAGTTCAACTTTAATCTTATTACTATGTGAACTCCCACTCAAAAATGACATCACTCTAGTAATTTTTAGTGATTACACGAACCAAATTCACTACGCCACGACCGATCATCACGAGTGGTGGCGCAGCTCGAATGGCGAGCATCGTATGGGCATCATATCGTCCATATCACTCGTTCTTTACCTTTCGGTTCATGTTCCAAGGGCAGCCGCAAAACACAACAAAACAAGAAGATGAGTACCCTAGGTCCAAGGGTGCAATGTCAATGATTCAGAAAGGGTGTCCATCTAACATAACATAGAAGTTGATTACAAGACAAGTAAATATGGCATTAATAGCACCACCTCCTACACCCTAGTATGTCCACTAGACAGAGCAAGAAATCACGTTAAGTACAGCTGATCATCCGCTTCGAGTGCCGCAACCGGGTCAATTGGCCTTAATAGTGGAAGCACATATTGACGGGTTCAACATGAGTAAGGTTTTCTTGGATGTAGGGGGCAGCATCAATATCATCTACGCAAAACCCTACGGGCAATGAATTGGTACCTGACAAATCTAGTGCCTATAGACACAACTTTCCACGGGATAGTTCTGGGTAAAGCAAAGATTCCTTAGGCAAAGTCTATCTTGACGTAGTCTTCGAATCAAGGAACAACTTCAGGCACGAAAAACTTGAGTTTGAAGTCATTGACTAAACATCACAATACCATGCGATCCTGGGGTGACCAGCTTTCTCTAGGTTCATGGAAATACCCCACTACGCATATCTGGTTCTAAAAATGCCAGCCCCAATGGGATCATAACCGTAAGAGGAAGCTTCACTCGTTTAGATAGCTGCGAATGAGAGTCCAACAAAATATTAGAATCTTGCGAGATGGATGCAAAATTTGGCAAGATGAAAATTGTGGATCTAGAAATATTACACGAAGGACATGTCCCTAGTGAACAGGCTAAAGAAAATCAGGTGCACCATGCAACCGCAAAAACGACCTATCCGGCTTCCAACATTAGTCCCGCATAGGAAGGCGCGCTCGTCTGTTTCGCTCGTGAGAATTGGGAGACTCTTGTAAACTCAATCAATGCACAATAAACCCCCAAGGAACCCGACAAGCACTCAACCAAATTAAACACAGAAGATAGTGAATGGTCCACCCGACGTATCAGGGCTATTGGACAACAAGATCCTCGCCCCACCAACACATGGCACATTGTAGGGATAACAAAAGCAACATGGGTGGCTAACCCAACACTCGTCCCAAAGAGAGGCGATAAACTCTGTGTGTGCATTGACATTCCAATCGAAAGCGATCCAGCAAACTATGCCCTTTCTCTCTGGTCCGCCGTGCAAAAGTTGCGCCTCCAGTCGAAAGCATGAAACACCCTTGAGCCCATAGGGAGCGAAACAATATAACAATAGATTACCTCAAGAAAGAAGCCGTAAAATTTTAGGAAGTTCTTTTACTTTTACGCATTTTATATTCGATAAGGCCAATGACCAGGCAGGTACACCAAAAATGTAAACTCTGCTGTTCGATGATAAGTAAAGAAAATTTCCCAAAACTGGTCTCAAGATTTCTACTGTTCTAGTCATCAACTTGATACATGGGGGCTTCAACAGGAACACCATATAAAAAATCGTCAGCTCCCATACAACATTCCTTTGACCCGAATAGAAGCTGACCTAGCGTGTAGGCATCAGATAAATGAAAAGGTCTCGTGCGACAAAAACAACACCTCGTATAAATTTGCAACCTTTTTGATAAAAACAATGGCATTAAACAATATTTCTCTAAAATACAAAGATATATAATCTAAGCAACAATTAGATGGTGAAATTTATAGAGAAATCTTTGTCTTCCCCCAGGCATCTCCGAACAATACTGATGACAGGTCTACGGGAAGCCACGTAATGAGGTCCATGTTAACCAATCCACCGATAGGAGGGGGAGGCGGTCCCAGAGACACATCATCCAAATCCAGCATTGGGTGGTGCACGTGCACCCAAGAAAGTGCAAGCTTTGCACCCGCCACAAGTTGGAGCTTCACAAAGTGATGAATCGTTTCAGCCGACCAAAATTCTACCATAAAATTAGCTTGACTCTAGGGCTGAGGATCTCAGGGAAACATGGCATTATACACAATAGCCAAGGATCTACGACAACACTCGAAGAACTGCTCCACCTCTGATACGCGATCTTGAAGCATTGCCCCCGTATAGGCATGGAGATGATCAATCAAAAAAATCAACCTCGGTACCTTGGGAAGCAGTCCCTAGAGCATGAATTCGATCGTGTAGACATTGGGTCTCTTCCCTATCCCACAATCGAATGCCTAAAATAAAAAAAGGGAAAAGTCAACTTGTATGACCAAGAAGAAAATACCAAGAAATATTGCAGAATACTTACGTAATATCTTCTCGCTTTCCCTGGAAATTTCCTCCAAAAATACGCTTCAGGATCCAAGGTTTCCGCATCTTCGATTGAGATACGTCCACCATCGCTTGGACGACCCGAAGATTACCCTCAAGTTTCTTCACCTGCTCAATCTTTTTTGCATATAGTGGCAGATCAATCACATGAACAATGGCAGTTTCGGATGCACCTAACCCAGTTGAAGATGTGTGCACATCCGAAGCCTGAGTGGGTGTAGATGTAACCGCCAAATCACAAAGTATCTGGCAGAGCAGACGAAAAATACTGGACCTTCACTATGCGAAGGAAAATTGATACACACAACAAACATATGCAACAATTTCTTCTCAGCTAAAGGGGGACTTAAACAAAAGGAGCCAAGTTCATTACAGCAACAGAATAAAAGACACCTATGACTACAAACTAAACTATGCGGTGGTTTTATCCGCAGAAACCATGGCGCTAGGAGATGGAGCGTCAGCCGAAGGAGGAATAATCGGGACAACACTCGCCGAAGGGGCACGGGCCGATGATTGGGCAGCAGATTTTGCCGGACCTACGCCTATACCCAACAGCAACCAAGAGTACTTCTTGGCCTTCTTAACGAAAGGTTTTAAATTGACCGCCTGGACATTAGGGGTGACTAGGACAAAGGAGCTAACCTTCTGCCAGTCGACTTTCTCGCTGTGCACCATCGCCAGGGCCATAGAAGTTTCAGCGCCACTTTTCGACTGCGTCATGCTGTAGCCAACAAGTGGGCTCGGATTCGCACCAAAGACATCAACAAGGTCGTCAAATTAGGTGGCACCTCCTTCGTCGAAAAAAATCTCTGCATGCAAGCTCTTGAAGGCACTGCGTGAGTGGATAAGAAGATTGTGCCCACGAACGATGTTGGCTTCTAAAGTACCAATAGAATCTGATAAAGCATCAACCCTCTTATCCTCGTCCAGCACCAAATTCTGATTAGTAAGCTCTACAAATACAAACACTCATAGAGTCAAGAATCAAAAGAAAGTAGCGGAAGCAAAACAGAAATCTTCTTTCAAAGATAGTAAACTCAAAAGTCAATGAAGTATTGAGGGTCTCCAAGTTCTTCCGAAGATTTTCATCTCGGGCAACAGTCTGTTTCTCCCTCTCTTTGGCATCAGCTTTGTGTTGGGAATATGCCCTAGAGGAAATCATGTATGATGTAATTCCCAATGTATTCATAAAGTAATAAAGTTGTCCTTGTATGGACATCAGATATATATCACTAAATACGTAATTCAGTTGTGGAACTATATATCCATGTTTGTTTATACTAGATGTCCTTGGTCATTGAGGTTGTGCTGGACACACAACTGAGACCAATGTGCAAGTAGGCTGATGACATGGTTCCACTTTTCATGGGCATGGTGATGTTATTCCGACTTACATGGACTGGGCTAAAGAGTTTAGCGAGTTGGACCGATGCACAGTTGAGATGCAATGAGCATGTTGTCATTTGCAGTCTCAAGCAATGGAATCCTTAGACCTCAGGTGATCGCATGATCTGAGTTGTGCATCAATAGCATAGGTTCTATCAAACGATGTTTCGTAAATGGGCAGTTATAAAGGTAGAGTTCGGCCTAGTTCTGAAGCAAGCTGTGTGACGTGGATTACCAAGATGGGATTTCCCCTCTATAATGGAGAGATATTCTCTGGGCCCTCTCGGATGGTATGATTCGGAAGCATGGCCATGCATGACTTGGTTAAGTGTTAACCAAGGAGTCGGACTAAGTGTGAGTCCAGAAAATTGTATATCACGGAATGAGAAGAGAGAGTCGAGCTATTAAAGGGATGACACCTACTCGCCTGTAGCTTGACAAGGTGTATCATGAGGCAAAGGGATTTGGATGAAAGTCACATTGAGAAAGGTTCGTCTTCTGACTTTACGGCGCTTGGGAGTTGGCACGTCTTGCTCAAGGTCTCTACCAACTATCAACTCGGAGTGGTGACTCGTGTCATGTCCAGGTGTACATGAACCTACAGGGTCACACACTTAAGGGAAAGGAGCATATATGGATTCAATCCATGTGGAGATTGGGGAAAAGCCTAAATGGGCCTCAAGTGGTGAACCCAGCTAGGGTTGTATATAATTGGACTGAAAGGGATAGTCCTTGACCTAGCCGTCACTTTCTCCACTCCTATATCAGGCTAGACAGGATCTAACAGTCCTCTGCCTAGAGCTCCTCCCTGTACGTGTGGATGCATGTAGAGGAATTGCACGTACAGCGCTGGAGACAAGGAGGTTCGTGGAGATCTATACGTGTTGTACGTGGGATCATTCGGCACGGCATCAAATGACGCACTTCAACAGTAATCCGCACATGCACGTCTAGTGGTAAGTCTTGTGGCCTATCACCTGAGCTAGATCTTGGGAGTACCGCGTAGGGGAAAAGTTTTTGGTTATCTCTGCGTGGCCCAACACTTTGGCCTTCTGTTTGGCCTCCTCTAGAGCTTTCTTGGCAACCCGCAGTTTTTCCTCTAAATCGTTGGCGCCCTTTAATTCCTCGTCCCAGATAACCCCGAACTCTTTGGCAGCGGCTGGACAATTGAAAAGGGGCAGATAGTTAGTACAAGAATACATTTCAAGGACACAGGAAACAAACCTTTCAATTCTTCGGCTTTGTTGCAAATCTTGATAAAATTAGAGGCCATATCAACCATCTCACGCATCAAAGGCTGTCAAATGCAAATAGCAGAATATCAGGGAAATAAAAGCACAGGTGAAGCCGCAATTACATTATCCAGAAAATAATACTTACCCTTGCATGTCAACCTCGACGGGACTCTGGGATATCACCACACCCTTGCCTGCAGCTTTTCTTATTTTTTGTGGCGGTAGTTTCGGCAAAGTGGCAACATCTTTGAGGATCATCTTTTCTGCAGGAGACGCATGCGTTTCCTTCGGATCTGCTGACAGTTGAGGAGATTTAACTAGGGAAGGGGCAGCAGAAGTACCAAGAGGAGATGTGGCAGGATCTTCCCCCATATCGCTACTACAGAAGCAACACAAAAACTCTGTAAATTTACCACCTGCAAGAATAAAAAAGGGGAGCCAATGATACGTCCATTTTGCATCACTATTCTATATCATAATTTACAGTTATTCATTGATATATTTCATATTAAGAGGTGATACTGATGTTATTTCATCTATTTTTGTATGGTTGATGACTTTTGGAGCATGGACCGCTGCAGTCAGGATTCTGATGGAAAAGGTGCTGTTTGGAGGCAAAGTTCACGAAGATAAAAAAAATCCAAGAAAATACATGAAAAATCCTATTTTTCCAGAAGACGAAGAAAGCCAGAAGGGGAACTGGAGATGGGCCATAGGGGGCCCACACCACCCCCTAGCGCGGGTCACCCTAGGCCGCGCCACTAGGTGGTGTGGCCACCCTGGTCCACTCCAGCCTCTCCCCTCTGGCGTATATTATCCTCCCGGAACCCTAATACTCGGGGAGCGACCACAGAAAGATTCCGCCACCTCTGCGGGGCGGAAAATACCGAGAGAGAAAGATCTCTCTAGCAGACAGAATTCTGACGGGGGAATTCCTTCCCGGAGAGGGGAGATCGTCGCCATCAACACCACCATCAAGATGGACTTCATTGGGATCATCATCATCATCACCACCATTATCATCACCACCACCATCATCTCCACTTCATACCGTTGTAATAATTGGGTTGAATCTTGCATAGTTCTTAGGGGAAACTTTCCCCGTGTTGATTTCTCTTTGTAGTTGATGCTATTGAGTGAACCATTGAATTATTGTTTATATTCAGATTGTTACACATCATTATTTCATCCCTGATCATGATCCATATGATGTCTTGTGAGTAGTTCGTTTTGTTCTTGAGGACATGGGAGAAGTGATACGTCCATTTTGCATCACTATTCTATGTCTTAATTCACTATTATTCATTGATATATTTTGTATTGAGAGGTGATACTTATGTTATTTCATCTGTTTTTGCATGGTTGATGACTTTTGGAGCATGGACCGCTGCAGTCAGGATTCTGATGGAAAAGGTGTTGTTTGGAGGCAAAATTCGCGAAGATCGGAAAATCCGGGAAAATATACGGAAAATCCTATTTTTACAGAAGACTAAGGATGCCAAAAAGACAGAGTGGAGATGGGCCACAGGGGGCCCACACCACCCCATGGTGCGGGCAGCCCTAGGCCGCGCCAGGAGGTGGTGTGGCCACCCTGGCCCACTCCAGCCTCCCCCCTCTGGCGTCCCCAAGAAACCCTAAGACTCGGGGGGCGACCATAGAAAGATTTCGCCGCCTCTGCAGGGCGGAAAACACCGAGAGGGAAAGATCTCTCTGGCAGACAGATTTCTGCCGGGGGAATTCCTTCCCGGCGAGGGGAGATCGTCGCCATCAACACCACCATCAAGCTGGACTTCATCGGGATCATCATCAGCATCATCACCACCATCATCACCATCAGCACCCTGCTCACCATCTCCATATTGCTGTAACAATTGCGTTGAATCTTGCATTAGTTCATAGGGGAAACTTTCCAGGTGTTGATTACTCTTTGTAGTTGATGATATTGAGTGAACCATTGAATTATTGTTTATGTTCAGATTGTTATACATCATTATTACATCTCTGATCATGATCCATATGAGGTCTTGTGGGTAGTTCGTATTGTTCTTGAGGACATGGGAGAAGTCTTGTTGTTAGTAGTGGAGTTGTGTTGAGAAATATTCAATAGATTGTTATTTAAGTTGTGGTGTACTTCTTCTAGTGGTGTCATGTGAACGTCGACTACATGACACTTCAGCTATATGGGCCTAAGGGAATGCATTGTGTATTTGGGTACTAATCGTAGGGTGTCGTGGAAATGGCCACGGCAGTCGCTGCCATTAGCAGCGATTGAGTGTTTCGTGAGGAAGAGTTGGCGGCCATATGCGGTGCGAGATGGGGGCGGATGCACATGGGTTTATCCAGGTTCGTCCCCCGGAGGGTAAATACCTACTCCTGCTAGATTAGATTATGAGAGAGCGAGATACAAGGGTGGCGAGCTCGGCGGCTAGGCAGCGAGTCGCTTGAGGGGGTGTATGATGGAACGTAAGGTCCCAGGGTACCCTAGGGAGGTTTATATATGAGGCACCTCGCTAGGGTTTACAAGCTGTCCCCGAACAAGATAAGGATTCGGAGACCTTTGACCTAATCCGACTGGGCTTCTCCTACGCTTATGGGCTTCTAGTCGCCAGTCGATGGGCCTTTCCTTTCTTCATAGTTCAGTCACTGTCTTTCAGACGCACTCGCGTGCCTTTTCGGCCCAGTCGGAACATTCTGCAGGGCATACCCCCTTTGGCATATCCCCATCAGTAGTCCCCGAGGCCATCGTTGGTGCAGGCAAGGGCGTCCTTTTGGCGTTCGGGGTAGCCGAGCCCAATTTGGGCATCCAGTCGAGCCGGCGATGGACTCTATTGGAACCGAGGAAGATTTCCCCCAGTTTCCACTCATCATTTCAATGAACATTACCGCCGCCCAGGCATCGCTTCGGTGAGAGGAAAGACTGGCGGGTGGTGGGTAGACCAAGGGAGTTGGACCGTCAAATCCGGTCAAACTATCCATTGGAATTTCCAACGGTAACTACGGCGCAATTACCGTGAGTAACGGCTATCCTGATTTTGGCGGGTGATGTTTCCCATATAAGGGGAGTGATGGCTTCGGCTCCGCAATCCTTCTTCGCATTCTTCATCCTTCCGCATTTGCGCTTTCCTCTTGCGTCCTCCTGACTTGCTCTCCCTGTGTCGCGTGGTTCCACATCTTACTCGATGGCGCCTCCAAAGGGCTCATGGGGGAAATCCAAGTGCACCACGGCCCAACTTAGATCCCTCGAAGACGCCGGGTGCTCCGCAAAGGGAATTGGCGGGTTCCCCCTCTCTGAGACTGAGCCGAGGCCGCGACCCGGCGAATTCATCTGCTTCACCAGTCATCTTGAGAGGGGTTTGGGGTTCCCCACCTCACTCTTCATCCGCCGCTTCTGCGCGTATTACGCGATCAAGCCCTCAGATCTTGGTCCACACAGCATCGAGTAGCTGATGATCTACGTCGCCTTCTGCGAATGCTATCTGGGCTGCATGCCATATTTCTCGATGTGGCTGGAGCTCTTCCATGGCCGCATCGGGCGTGAGGCGTCCAGTGGATTGATGCTGGCCGCAGGCGGGGTCACCTTTCAATTAAAGCCGAAGGTCAACTTCGTCAAGCTCCTCCTTCCGAAAAAGGCCGCCAGCGAGTGGAAGAAGAGCTGTATCTACGTCAAGGAAGCCACTCCCTACGGCGAGGTGCCTCTTCCCGAGTTCGTCACCGAGAGGAGCGAGCCCCGTCGGTTGGCGCCGAAGAAGCTCCCCGAAGATCAGCAGATGGCCGTTGCAGAAATGATGGATCAGATCCTGAAGCTGAAGGACCAGGGGTTGATTCCGATCAATCTCTACAACTGCTGGCTCGGGAAGCGACTGGTTCTGCTGGCGGCTCGACCGCACTGGATGTACGAATACAGCGGGAAGCATGATCCATCTCGAACCAGCAAGGAATCGCGGGAGGCCAAGGACTACAAGGCCGCCCTGAAGAAGATCACTGAAGCGGAGTTCACCGGCGTGGCGGTCGGGGTCGCCTCGTACACTCCTGTGAAGAATGAAGCCCCCATAGTAAGCTCTCTTTCTAATCGCTGTGTCCGTATCTCAATTTCAGTCTTCTCGCTCGGTTTTTTTTGACTCGTGGAGTTTTTTAGCTTTTTTAGGTATTGGAGGGTTGGCTCCCTCCGCTTGATGAAGAGGTTCCCAGGAACTTGAGGAAGACTCCGAGGGGGATCCTTCCGACAGCGACGGGGAGGAAGAAGAGGTCCCTCCTGCGGCACCAGTGGCTCACAAGACCCGGATGCAAAGACAACGAGAAGCCGAAGCGAGCCGCAGCCTAGACGAGCTCGAAGAAGGTGACGAGGTCACCCAGGAGAAAACGTCTCGGCGCACCGCTACGCCGTCGAAGCCCTCGTGCCGGCCAAAGTCACTAGCGAAAAGGCCTGCATCACCGGCCAGGTCATCGGTGGTGTTCGAGTCGGATGATGATTTTGACAACGAAGGATCTCCCGAAGTCTCGCACAAGGCCCCAAGGGACACAGTCCCAGCGAAGGGGTTGGAGGGCGAGGACACGGAGGTGGTGGTAGTGGTTCCCCTGGCGCCAATTGCACCAACAACCTCGGGGGTTCCAAGCCAAGAAGCAGCCGAGGCGATGGCGTCCAAGTCGCCACAGTCGTCAAAGGCGGCCGCATCGGAGCCGAAGATCCCGGCGATTACAGCTTCATCGTTAAGGAAGCCCTCGGTCTCGTGGGCTTCAGACGTCTTCGAGAGGCGGCTCAGCCGCAAACTGGGTCTTGAATTGGACAAGCCCGCCCATATTAGCACCGGGCTTCGCGTCCTTCCGGTCGCTAAGTAAGTAGAACTTCCTCGTCCTAGTTCGCCTTGCTCCTTTTGTGTTGCTGTTGTGTTGATTGAAGGGGCTCGTGCAGGTCGGGGGCAAAAAAGATTGGTCGCCCTTCAGTGGCTAAGATTCCACCGGCCGCCGAGATGGGAGAGGGTGACCTGCCCAAGAAGAGGAAGGCCTCCGAAGATGTGGTGACCGCCGAGGTCGCGAAGAAGTAGAAGGGGGCCGTCGACGACACTGTGTCCAGAGGAAGCGCCACGGAGCCAACTGCCCCGCCAGTCGCCAAAGAGGTTGCGGCGATGCGATCGGAGCCAACCTTGGCTGCGCCCGAGCCGGAGGCGCCGGTCCCGACAACTAGCGCCCCCGCCAGGGCATCGGCGACGTTCCCTCGTTTTATGGCGAAGGGGTTTCCAGGTGTGACGGACACGCAGTCTCCGCAGAGTCCGGAAATCATGGATGTGGACATTGGGTCCCGCAGCGGGCGCACCTCCTTCACGATCCGGTCAACTGACGTCGTGGAACTTCACAAGATGCTCGGCGCTGCTATTCAGGTATGTCCAGTCCCTTAATTCCTAGTCGCTGAATTTCTACGGCTAGGAATTGGTTTTCTTTTTCTGCCTTCTCCAGTCCCCGAGTTCCTAGTCGCTGAATTTAAGCGGCTGGGAACTGGTTTTTGCTCCTTTCCAGTCCCTGAATTCCTAGTCGCTAAATTTCAGCGGCTGGGAGTTGGTTTTCTTTTTCTGCCTTCTCCAGTCCCCGAGTTCCTAGTCGCTGAATTTCAGCGGCTGGGAAATGGGTTTTGTTTTGTCAAATGCTTAGGTGAGTTCTTTGTTTGTAGGGATTACAAAGGGAGTCGACTGATCGGCAGGCTGCGAGAGAGCACTTGGAGCGTGACTTGCGCGACGCGCATGAGATGAACCGGTGGCTTCAGGAAACTATTGGTGAGTGTCTACATCGTCTTTTTTCTCCTCTTTCGGGTTTGAGCTGGTCGTGTATAGAATTCTGATATATTCACGTGCAGATGCTTTCCAGACTGATCTCCAAGGCCCGTGAGGGGTATGTTTCGGTCGCCGAGCTAGACGCGGCGAATGAGTGAGTAGCCTCTTTGGTCAAGGATTTGGAGGAGGCGAGAGCGGACTCAATTTCTTCGGAGGAGCGGGCGAAGGGTGCCATTGCCGTGGCTGAGGAAGAACGTAAAGCCACGGATTCCATCATCGTGGGGTTGCACAACAAGCAGACTGCCTTGGAGAAGCACGTCAAGGAGAACTGTTGCAAACTCCTTGGTGAGTCTTTGTCTTTGCTTGACCCTTTCGTCTAGTCCCTGCTTTGGGGATTTCATAGTTTCACTGACGCCTGACTTTGCAGCTGTGCTAGGCCAAAGTGACCCGGTTGTGCAGACATACAACGCCTCGCAGTGCGTGACGGCCGTGGTGAATGCAGCCATGGCCTCGGCGTTGTGCGTCCAAGCAGCTCTCCAGGGCATGTCTCCCACCGAGTTTATCCCTGGGGGGCTGACAGAGGTATGGCGCTATTTGTAGGAGGTGCCCGCCGTTGTGGAGTGGATGACGCGCTCGGCGTTCAGACGTGGGGCCGCCACGGCGTTGAGCTTGGGTCTCGCCCATTTCCCCGATGACTTCGATCTTGATGATGTGACAAGTGGCTACCCGTCGGCGACCGACACGGTGGAGGTGTCGGAGGTGCTGAAGCTGACCACGAAGGCCACTCCTTACGTCGATCGTGTCTTGGTGATGAGGGATCTGCTGCCATATCAGGAGACGGTGTTGGCGTCTGGCGACCCCGAGCCGGAGTACCGTGACATGAAGTCGGAGAAGCCCTTCCGGTCGTCATTGTCGAAGTCGTTAACAACGTACCCGACGAACCCGTGGTAGCCTTTTGTGCGCGTCAAGGGGGGTGGTGCTTTTGCGTCATCAGGGCCTGTAGAGTAGACAATGTAATTTTCCAAGTTGTGACAAATGCCAAGTGGCGAATGCTGTAAGATATTTTTGTGATATATGCCATGGGGGGTCGATCGACTCATGTTTTAATGAGTAATGTATGTCGTGTTTTTGCTTATGCATTGTTTTGATTGAGCGAGTCCCCGGGCGCGTCCGCCTTCTAATGGGGTATAACTCGATTGTATACTTTTGTGTGTTTGTTTTGGTTATGTGCTCTTTTTATCCCTCGTTTCATATGAGTGGCGAGTCCCCGAGCGCGAGTAGGGCTGATTTAAGAGCGATTCCCCGAGCGTGGTGCCCGACCGTATTGGTCATGATCCTTTTGCAGGTTGTGAGTGCGTTGTTTGGAACGCGTCTCCTCCCCTAGCCTAGAGAGCTGGTCGTTTGGCGAACCCTAGGCATCTCTCTTACTTGGTGTGTTCCCGAGCTGCGTGGGGTTTCCCGTTTTGCGGAGTCCCCGTGCGTGGTACTTAACCGTTCCAGTCGCTTTGCACGAGGGTGGGAGGGATAGTTCACTGTGAGGAGCATGTGTCGGATGTCTTGGCCCCGCGGGCCAGTCGTGCGACACGACTCCAATGGCAGCTCCGGGTTGGCGTTTTTCGTGGACGACCCAAGGCTCGGATATTTCCGGTGCCCTTGTGCCGCACTACTTGGCCGTGCAGGTTGCTCGACCAAAGGTTGACTTCCGTAAGTACCATATTGCTGGCATGTACGAGTGCGAGTGGCACAAGAATATGGCGAGTGGACACAATTTGTGCGATCCGAATGAATTTCATTATATATTCCGATGGAGTACAGTGTGAGGTTCTAAGTATAGAACTTTCTGAGGAGGTTTACATTCCATGGCCTCCCGACCTCCAATTGGCCATCACCCCATATGTCGATGAGGTAATAGGCGTCGTTGCCAAGGACTCAGCCTATGGCGAATGGCCCCTCCCATGGGGGAGAGAGATTGTGCATGCCATTTCTGTCTTGGACCAGTCGTAGGACCAGGTCGCCTTCCTGGAAGGTGCGATTTTGCACTCGGCGGCTGTGATAGCGGCGGAGTCCTTGCTGGTATATGGTGGTGTGGGAGCGAGCCAGCTCGCATGCCTCGTCAACTTGATCGATGCTGTCTTGGCGGCCGATATCGTTGGCCGCCTCGACGTAGTTGGCGACTCGAGGTGAGTCATGCTCCAGGTTGGTTGGCATTACGGCCTCGGTGCCATACACCATGAAGAAGGGTGTGAACCCGGTTGATCGGTTGACGGAGGTGCAAATCCCCCATATCACAGAAGGGAGCTCGTCGACCCAGCATCCTAGGGTGCGCTCGAGGGGCACCTGCAGTCACGGCTTGAGCCCGTGGAGGACGCTCTGGTTGGCGCGCTCTGCTTGGCCGTTTGATTCTGGGTGGGCGACTGATGCGAGGTCGAGTCGAATGCCGTGCTCCTCACAGAATGCCGCCATGGCCCCCTTGGTGAAATTGGTGCCGTTGTTTGTTATGATGCTGTGCGGGTAGCCGTACCGGTAGATGAGTTCGCGTAGGAACTTGGTGGCCGTCTTGCCGTCACACCTTTTTATCGGCTTGGCCTCTACCCATTTGGTGAACTTGTTGACTGCGACCAGGAGGTGAGTGAAACCAGACGGGGCCTTTTTGAATGGGTCTACCATGTCCATGCCCCATACGAAGAATGGCCACATGATGGGGATTGTCTTTAGTGCCGAGCCAGGGAGGTGCATCTGGTTGGCGTACTTCTGGCACCCGACGCATCGTTGGACGATGTTGGTGGCGTCGGCGTGTGCAGTGAGCCAGTAGAAACCGTGCCGCATGGCCTTGGCGACTAGCGACTTGGCGCCGGCGTGATGGTCGCAGTCGCCGATGTGAATGTCCTGGAGGATCTTGCGGCCTTCTTCTGGCTGTCCGCAGCGCTGGAACACGCCGGTCACGCTGCGCTTGTGGAGCTCGCCGTTGATGACGATGAAGGATTTGCAGCGGCGCACAATCATTCGCGCCTCCATTTCGTTGTTTGGTAGGATTTTATGCTCCAAGAAGGCGACGTATGGTGCAGTCCAGTAGCTAGGCTCCACAACCATGGCGACTAAGGCCGGTTCTGGTTGCAGTGGTATTCCAACATCGATCTCTTTCGGTGGGCTGACCGACGGCTTGTGGATGATGTCGAAGAAGACGCCTGCCGGTGGCGCCTGTCGGGTTGATCCGATGCGGGAAAGTGCGTCGGCCTCCTCGTTTTTGCGCCTGTCGATCCACTCGATGAAATAGCCGTCAAAGTGTCCTCCCAACTGGTCGACATCTTGGCGGTACGTGATCATTGTTGGGGAGACAGCATCGCACGTCCCGGCGACTTGGCCGGTGACTAAGTCGGAGTCACCGTAGCATCGTAGATGGTTGACGTTCATCTCCTTGCAGCTCTCATGCCGTGAAGGAAGGCCTCGTATTCTGCCATGTTGTTGGTGCAGGGATTGAAGTTGAGGTGGGGCACGTAGCGGAGCTTGTCTCCTTTGGGGGAGGTAATGATGACCCCAGCCCCCGCGCCGTCGGCGTTTTTGGAGCCATCGAAGTGGAGCAACCAGTAGTGGAGGTATGGGAGCTTCTCTGGCTGTTGTGCTTCTTCCCAGTCTGCAAGGAAATCAGCCAGGGCTTGTGACTTGATCGCTTTTCGGGGCTCGTACTTGATGTTGTGGACGCCAATCTCGACGGCCCACTTGGCGACTCGGCCGGTTGCCTCGCGATTGCGTATGATGTCCTGTACGGGCGCGGAGGAGACCACCGTGATTGGGTGCTCCTGGAAGTAATGTGGGAGTCGCCGCTGTGCTCGGAATACCGTGTACACCAGTTTTTGGTATTGCGGGTAGCGCTGTCGTGTGTCCGTTAGGACTTCGCTGATGTAGTATACGGGGCGCTATATGGAGCGCTCCTTGCCCTCTTCCGGTCGTTCGATGAACATCACGGCGCTGACGACTCGATTGGAGGCCGCGACGTAAATGAGCATTGGCTCTTTGTCGAGTGGCGCGGCGAGTAGTGGTGCCGCTAGTAGCACTTCTTTGAGTGCTTTGAGTGCATCGTCTGCCTCCGCATCCCATTGGAACGTTGGGTTCTTACGCATCAGTCGGTAGAGGGGCATTGCCTTCTCGCCTAGTCGGGGGATGAAGCGACTGAGGGCCGTGACTCGCCCTGCCATCTTTTGGATGTCGCGCAGGCACTCGGGTTTCCCGAGTCGCGTGATGGTGTCGATCTTGGTGGGGTTGGCTTCAATGCCTCGCTTGGAGACTACGTATCCCAGAAGTTGTCCGGTGGGTACGCCAAAGGTGCATTTTCCAGGATTCAGCTTGATGTTGTACCTCCGCAAGTTAGCGAAGGTTTCAGCTAGATCGGCGAGCAGATCGTCCTGGCTGGTGGATTTTACCACCACGTCATCGATGTAGAGTGAATGTTGTAGCCAATTTGGCTCGCTAGACACTCCTGCATGCACCTCTGGTATGTGGCGCATGCGTTCTTGAGGCCGAATGTCATGGCCATGTAGCAGAATGCGCCGAATGGCGTAATGAACGCCGTCTTCGACCGCCATCTTGATCTGGTTGTAACCAGAGTAAGCGTCGAGAAAACACAGTGACTCCGATCCCGCGGTTGAGTCGATGATCTGATCGATGCGCGGTAAGACGAACTCCTCCTTCGGGCAGGCGTTGTTGAGGTTGGTGTAGTCAATGCACATTCTCCAGGTGTTGTTCTTTATGACAACCAAGACTAGGTTTGCTAGCCACTTAGAGTATTTGATTGGCCGGATGAAGCCTGCGGCTAGCAGGCGCTGGACTTCCTTGGCGATTGCTCGACAGCGCTCTTCATTGAAGGGCCGTAGCGACTGCTTTAATGGTCGCACTTTGGGGTTGGCGTTAGGTTTGTGCTCAGCGAGTTCCCTCGGGACACCTGGCCTGTCAGATGGCTTCCATGCGAAGATGTCGCGGTTCTCACGGAGGAACCCGATGAGCGCGCTTTCCTATGCGGGGCTCATGTGTGCCCCGATGGTGACTGTCTGGCTGGAGTCGCCTTGGACGAGCTCGACGGTGCGGGTGTGCGTGGTCGCCTCGAACGTGGACTTCGCGGCGATCGGTTTCTTCAGGATGGTGGGATCGTCCTTGTTGATGTTTCCCGCGTATTTCGTGAGCTCCTCCGCGTGGTCGGTCTCCGCGGCGATGACGGCGTCGGCGAACTCGGCGCCTTTTTCCTCGCATTCCAAGGCCATGTCGGGGTCGTCGTGGATGGTGATGATGCCGCTTGGCCCGGGGAGCTTCATCATGTTGAAGGCGTAGTGTGGGGTCGCCATGAACTTTGCGAATGCCTGGCGGCCCAGGACGCAGTGGTAGGGGCTGCGGAAGTTCACCAGCTCGAAGACGATCCTCTTCGTGCGGTAGTTCGCTGGAGTGCCGAAGGTGACTGGCAGCATCACTTTCCCGATCCGGTACGCCTTCAGACCGGGGATGATGCCGTGGAAGGTCGTCAGTGTTGGCTCGATGGCTGTTTCTGGGAGCTGGAGCCTTTTGAATGTGTCGAGGTATAAGATATTAATGGAGCTCCCGCCGTCCGTCAGCGTCTTGGGCAGCCAGTAGTCGGCCACCTTGGGCCTGACTACCAGGGCGACTCGCCCTGGGTACTCGATTCTTGGCGCGTGATCCTGGCGACTCCAGGTGATGCTCTGCTCGGACCAGTTTAGGAAGCGAGGGATGTCGACTTGCGTCACCGCATTGACGGCGACCGCACGGGCGAGCACCTTCTTCTCACGCTTGGTGCCGAGTCCTGTGAAGGTATGTAGCGACCCGACAGCGGTTCCGAAGCCGCCTCTGTTCCCATTGTCTCGAGGTGGGTTGTTGTTGGGGTCCTCCCTTGCACGTCTCGCCTTCCCAATCTCTTTGAGAGAGTGGCAATCGGCGGTGGTGTGGGTGGCAAGTTTTCCCTCCCTGCTGTGGTAGATGCAGGGCTAATTGAGCAGGGCGGCGAGGTCGAATTTTGGCCTCGTCGTGTTGTTGGCGCGGTAGTTACCGTTGCCGTGGTAGTTTCCTCCATCGCGGCGATAATTCTTTGAGTCGCGCTGGCCATAGCCGGCGTTGGCGACGAAATCGACTCACCCGTCCGTGCGGCGCTTGCCGGTGATGCGGGTGTTGCTGTAGCGCATGTCGCGTAGGCGCCCACTGTCGTGGATGCTGGTGCGACGTCTTCCTCCCGACTCGTCGTCGGAGTCTTGGTTGGGGTCCCCCTCTGCGTAGCGCTTGGCGATCTCGAGGAGGTCGGGGATGTTATCGAGCGTCCGGTAGACTCTCTTGATCTTGGCGACCAGAGGTTCGTACCGGCACGCGTACTTGAAGCAGTGTATCGCCGTGTCTGGGTGGATGCCAGATGCGTTTATCCACAGTTCTTGCCACCTTTGGATCCACCGGTGGGTCGACTCGCGTTGTCCCTAGATGCATTGCTCCAGGTCTTCTATGTGGTGGCGCGGTTGTAGGAGCCCTCGAAGTGCCTGACGAAGGCATCTCGCATTTCTTCCCAGGAATCAATGATGTCGGGAGGGAGCGTGTTGATCCACTGCCGGGTCGCACCCTCCATCATCAGGGGGAGGTAGCGCGCGGCGAGCAGATCGGTGTGGCCTGCGATCCCCATTACCATGAGGTATGTGTCCAACCAAACAGCGGGGTCGTACGTTGGGTCGTACTTATCGATCTCCTTAGGGTCCTTGAAGTTGGCGGGGTATTTTTTTCCCCACGAATCATTAGACCAAAACACTGCGGCCCGACTCGGCTGAGCGAGCGTCTTGGCTCCGGTTCGCCGTGGTTGGTGCGGTTGTGCCGCAAGTCGTAGGGCTGGCGCGACCGCCACGTCTGATTGTTGATGATGTTCGTTCAGGTGTCGAGGGGCTGCCCGTTGGCAGCGACCGTTTTGTTCGCCGGTCGCGGCTCGTTGGTTGACAGCGCGGGATTGGCGGCCCGTGGTTGGTTTGCCAGGGGCTAAGGTGGTGGGCAAACTAATGTGTTTGCCACGGTGGGGTGGCCGCTTGATGCCGCCCTGCTTGCTGAAGAGCGGGAGTACATTCTCCCCCGCGGGTCGACTCCCGCGGCTTGTTGCTCGATGGCCCTGTCGAGTAGGGCCTTGGCGTATTGGATTTGTAGCGTGCCGTCGCCTTGGACATCGAGGTTGGCGATCGCGGCATCAGCCGCGACGACATTGTCCATCGGGGTGGAGTATAGTGGTAGCCCGTTGGCGTCACGGGCTTGAGGCGAGATGATGATCCGCGGTTGGTCCGTCGGGGGCGCGCGACCCATGGGTGGTGGAGGAGCCCCAGTCGCTGGCGCTCCAGGTGGTGGTCTTGCGGGGTTGCTCCCGCCTGGCGGCGCGTTCTCGCAGTATTCGCGCTCGGCGGTGCCCGTGGGGTCGCCCTCGTCGTTGAAATTCAGGATGTGGCCCTGAACGTTAGGGTTCAGGCGGCTCCTGATGCGGCGCTGGTCGTAGAGTGAAAGCTCCCGCGTCGTCTCTCGCTCGAGGCAGTATTTCTCGCGCTCGGCGAGCTCATTGCGTTGCGCCTCCGTGAGCCGCAGGCGGGCTTGCTCCACCTCCGTGGCCGTCGGGGTAGGCAGGATCGGCGTGGAGAACGGATTTGGCGGGGCGGCCATGTTACCTGCCATGTAGATCGCGTTGAAGCGATTGGATCTGGCGTGAAAATCCTCGGGGGATTCCGAGCCGGAATCGGAGTCAAAGATCCCCAAGATGGAGGGATCCTCGAAATCCTCGGGGTTGGAGACTCGCGTGATGGAGTCCTCCCGTGACGCGGCGGTGATGGATCCGCCGACCGATGCAGGGGTCACGGAGTCGTCATTTGTTCAGGGCATCGTCGTTGGTGGCGACGTTAGTCTCGACCGCATCGCTGGCGGCCTAGTCGTACTTGGTGACGTGGCTCCTGATGGAGCGGACCTGCATCACCGTGGCGTGGGTGACCGGGCGTGACGCCGGGATGTAACTGCTGGCAGGATCTGTAAGATCCCGCCGATGGCGATCATGCGACCGGTGGCGATCGGCCGATCGATCGGCGAGTAGGGTTCTCGCTGCAGAACTCAGGCCAGTGCCGCTATGCCCCATGGTGGGCGCCACTGTCGTGGAACTACCACGGCAGTCGCTGCCACTGGCAGCGATTGAGTGTTTCGTGAGGAAGAGTTGGCGGCCATCTGCGGTGCGAGATGGGGGGATGCACATGGGTTTATCCAGGTTCGGCCCCCCGGAGTGTAAAGACCTACTCCTGCTAGATTAGATTATGAGAGAGCGAGTTACAGGGGTGGCGAGCTCAGCGGCTAGGCTGCGAGTCGCTTGAGGGGGTGTATGATGGAACGTAAGGTCCTAGGGTACCCTAGGGAGGTTTATATATGAGGCACCTTGCTAGGGTTTACAAGCTGTCCCCGAACAAGATAAGGATCTGGAGACCTTTGACCTAATCCGACTGGGCTTCTGCTACGCTTCTGGGCTTCCAGTCGCCAGTTGATGGGCCTTTCCTTTCTTCATAGTTCAGTCGCTATCTTTCAAACACTCTCGCAGGCCTTTTCGGCCCACTCGGAACGTTCTGCTAGATATACCCCCTTTGGCATATCCCCATCATAGTGGTTCCCGGAGTGACAGAAACCTGAACCCCCGTTAGGAAACCATTGCACAAGGGACTTAAGCGTCTTAGAGTTTAAAGTTGTGGTTAGGTTTCTACCTTAATTACTTTCTTGTACTTACGGATGTTTGCAAGGGGTATAATCACAAGTATGTATTAGTCTTCGATGGGGCGGTACATTAGCACAGGTTCACCCACACAACACTTAGCAAGCTAGAGAAGATTGATAAACTATATGAAGAGAAAGCACTTGACAGTTTTCCCATGTGTCCTCGAGAACGTTTGGTCATCTTAAGTAATACAACCGGCTTGTGCTTTGTTGCATGAAGGATTGGGCCACTTGCTGCATTCATTCCTACTGTCTTTTATTTACTCGTACTTTGTTTACTTGATTTATCAAAAACCCCTAAAAATCCGTTTGCTAAGTATATGCAGATAATTCCTGATACATACCACTAGCCAGCACCTTCTGCTCCTCGTTGGGTTCGACACTCTTACTTATCAAAAATACTGCGATACACCACCTGTACTTGTTGGTCATCAAGACTATTTTCTAGCGCCGTTGCTAGGGAGTGAAGCGCTATTGGAGAGTGGAACTGGTAAAGGAAACTTCTACTATGAGTATTGTTTACTTCTGCTAGTTGCTTTATTTTCGTTATGGATAATTCGCTGAGTTTCTTATTTGGTAATGCTACTACCACTACTCAGGTAGTAGATAAGCCACCACCTGCTGAGAATGATGTTTTAAAAATACCTACAAGAATTATTGATCGTGTTTTGGATAACTGCTATGTTGGGGATGGAACTGTCCATCCCGCTGATCATTTACTCATTATACACGAATTATGCGGGTTGTTCAAGTGTGCATGTATGACTACAGATCAAGTTAAGAAGAAGTTATTCTCGTTATCACTGAAAGGAAGAGCTGAGGAATGGTATAAGCTGCTGAAGAATGGCAAGCTTTGGAATGGGAGGAAATAGTGCCTCTCTTTTATTCAAAGTTTTATCCTCCTAGTGAGATTCATAAAGATCGGAATCAAATATACAACTTTTGGCCTCTTGATGGAGAGAGTACAGCTCAAGCTTGGGGGATATTGAAGTTACTAATGCTCAAATGTACCATTCATGAGCTCCCCAACAATATTATTATCCATAACTTTTATGCAAGGCTCCCTCTACATGATAAAGATTTATTGCATGCTTCTTGTGCTGGATCATTCACTCGTATGGAACAAGAAGCTAAATGGGACCTTCTAGATCGTATTCAAGACAATGCTGAAGCTTGGGAGAAGGACAAAGGTAGAAAGTCAGGTATAAATTATGATTATGAATGCATTGAATCTTTTATGGGAACTGATGACTTTCAAAATATTAAAAATGCTTATGGTCTAGACTCTCAAGCTATTGCTTCTTATTTTAAGGCTTTTGCTTCCTACATTGAAGTGCCTAAAAATAAGTGGAATAAGTACCATGAACCTTATAAAGATGTTGCTAAGAGTGTTCCTAAAAGAAATACTACAGTTTACACTGCTAGTCATGTTTTACCCAAACCTTACATTAAGAAAATGCCTTTCCTAGTCAAGGTAAAAGAACATTCTATGATAGCTAGTATGGTTAATGAAAGTATGAATGAAGCTGTTGAACCTGATAAACAAAAGGTTGATGAACCTATTATAGCAAATGTGAAAGACTTTGTTACTAAATATGAAAAAGAGGGACACCATATCCTTTGTAAGGATACCTCAAATATTGTTTTGCAAAGTAGGGTTATGAGAGCTAGTATTCCTGTGTTTTCTGTTAGAATAAGTGATCATTGCTATGATAGTCCTTGTGATAGCTATATTGTTAAGTTTATGCATGATACTGAAAGTTATTATGAGAGAGGGAAAAGTGTTCGTATGCATCTCAATAATATCAAGTTTCCTCGTGTTATGCTGAAAGTTTTTATGTTGCACTTATTTTGCCTCCTTATGCAAGTTGCCTCTAGTTTCAATAACTTGTTTGTTTACAAAATTCCTTTGCATAGGAAGTGGGTTAGACTTAAATGTGTGTCTTTTTTCTTCTTAATGCTCTCTTTCACTTCAATTCATATCCCTATGAGAGCTTCTTCAAAATTATCATGCCCATCTTAATGGCTATAAAGAAAGAGCTTTATGGGAGACAACCCAATTTGTTTTTGCTTTTAGTTTGTTTTTTTGCTTTGACTCTTGGAAGTTATTACTTCAGTACTAACCGCTCCTTATCCGTTTTGTTTGGTTTTTGTGTCAAGATCAACCTCTAATGAGAGAGAAGTAATATTTGGGGAAGCTGCTGTCCCGATACAGATTTTGTGGTTCACCGTAAAAATTCGTGAGAGATCTCTGTATGTCGGATTGAGATGTAATTGTTTGTGCTTCTGCCCCAGGTTGTTATTTAACGTTCGTTAGTTCTGCACTTTTTGATTTCAGCAACAGAAGAGTTTCAAAAAAATTGATCTTTATCTGCTGGTCTGTTTTGACAGATTTTCCCAATCCTGCATTTGCTTCTTTATTCGATTTCCTTTTTGAATTCTTTTTGGGTTTTCGTAAGGAGTTGCTACAGTAGCTTATGTTTTGATGGTTTTTAGTTGAAAGTGGACTAAAAAGGTTCTATCACTTCACTTATACTAATGTTGCTAATGAGAACTGTGTGAAGTTTTGTGTGAAAGAAATTTCCAGGAAGTGGAGATAATGGTGTAATAAGGAAGGGAAGGGTTTTATGACTCAAGTAATAAGTATATGAAGAGGAAGATATTGATGTTATTCAAGTGGTGAATCTGCAAGAATCCACTAAATACCAAATTTAGAGACCTACAATGTCTGTTTTCAAATAGGTAACAGTTCTGGTAAGGAAAGTTCCGCGAAAATACAATCCAACTATATTTTTGCAGTTTTCAGTCAATAAGCGAAGCTACGAAGAGAAAAAGGGACGGAAACGGAGCCATGGTGGCTCACACCACCCTGTGGCGCGGGCCCTCCCTGGCCGCGCCACCAGGTGGTGAGTCCACCCCGGACTCCGCCTCCGACTCGTTTTCTCCCAGTACCTTCCTTTTGACATGAAACTTCGTAATATATAACCCCCCGGATCCCCCAAGGTTCGTATATTGTGTTCTCGTTGTGTTTTTGTTTCGATCTGTTTCTGCCAGGACATACTCTTTGAAAGCTTAGAAGCACCATGGTATCTGCCAAGGATAAAGGGAAGGAACCTATGGAGGAAGACCTCCAAGACCCCGGGAAGGAGAAGGAGATCAAGAGTGAAGGTGAAGAGGAGCAAGGACAACACCCGCACACCGGCACTACCATTGCAAGCATTGGAGTGGTGACAAAACCTGCTAGGGTTAGAAGAACAGCACGGATGCAGACTGGGGGGAAAGCTCCTCGTCATAGTTTGGCTCCCCGGACACTTCCTCCACACACCAAGAATCCCTTCCATACCTATATCCATAACCCTGCAGGAAAAGAAGACTCCAAGAGGGAAGAACGGAAAAAGATTCACAAGAGCTGGGATCCACAAACTGAGATGATTATGAGCCGTATTGAGCACAACTCGGAGTTGATTCGTACTCTCACCTTCAATATTGAGGACTTTGGGAAACTAATCAAAGAGCTCATCGAGAGGATACCACCACCACCGAAGGAGTAATTCGTCATCAGGTTTGGCATCCCCTTGGTTTGTTCCAAGCTTGGGGGAGTGTCGCAGTATCACATCACTATCTTCTATCTTTTTTCCTTTTAGTAGAGTCATATCATGAATAGATTAGTTATTATGTAGGATGGTTTGCATTATGGAAGTGTCCTCTCTCGTTAGATATGTATCCCTTGATGTGAGTTTCCGTTATGGAATATTAATGAGAAGTTCTATCATTTACTCTTTTTCATAGCTTATATTAGTTTTCAATTCGTGGTTATATGATTGATCTTGTTATTAGTGTTGGTATCACTTTGCGATCATTGAGTTAATTTAGTTGGTTTTGGCAAATCTGGCTCGGTCAGTAGCATCACTATTTTCGAGAGTTGAATGAGAAGATAGAAGTACTCTAGAGAAAATAATTTCATCTTCTTTCTTTCTTGATTTGCTCATAAGTCTAGTATTCTCTAGTTAAGATTTTTTGTGCTTCCAAGGAAGATTCCATTTTTGTCTTTATCACTTGTATGTTTGTTTGTTTCCTTCAAATCTTATACTTGCTACCCAGGCTTGCTAGCCAAAAACCTGTACTGAGGGAATTCTTCTCGTGCATCCACCTCCTTTAAACCAAAACCCTTGCCATTTGTGTCCACCATACCTACCTATTAGCATTATTTCTATTCCAAGTAAATTCTTGTTTTATATACCTCCCAAATTAAACTTGTTATGTGAAAATTAGTGATTAAATCTCTCACGAACTTGATGGCACACTTTACTTTCTTGCATTTAATAAACTTGAACCATTGGGCCCTTCTTTGTTGCATATATGCTTGCGCTTTTTGATTTGAAGTTAGCCGAACCATGTATCATGTTCTTTTGCTTATGGATCCCAGAGGTGTGAAATAAAAGTGGAACTTGTAAGATCATGGAATTTATATCTGTGTTAGAGAAACACCTGGGCCGCTAGCCTAAGCCATGCCTAATCATGGTGGAAACTTGCAGCATAACTATAGTGAGCATTCTATGAAGCATCCTCAATAAAAACCTATGCAAATAGAAAATAGAAAGATCGCTGAGATGCTCACTATCTGCTTGCCTTGTCATTTCGATTATGGGATAGCTCCCGTGTCATGTGCAAGGGGTACCCCGTTGGTGGTTCTCAATGATATGCATGTATTTACAATGACAAGAACTTGCTCGTGACTAAAGTTGAGTAGCACGAGGATCGGTACTCATAAGTAAGGGGCATGGGACTCTAACTTATAACTTGTCAAGCATATCCTCTTAGTTGTGTCACTTTAACCTTAATCACCTAAAGATGCCTATGATAGCGGCAATGAGAGTTGAAAGCTAGTAAGTATCATAATTTTTGGGAGCTCTTTATGAGACTTGCAATCCCTGCTTCCCTCTGCAAAGGGCCTTTCTTTTACTTTGTAGTTGAGTCAGTAAACCTATTCCCTTCTATCTCAGCAAGTATTTTGAGTTGATGTGTTTCATTCATTCATATGATGATTTATTCAATCATGTTTCTTATGTTCCTTGTTTTGCACATTCCTCTTACCTTGATGTTTACTACTTTGAAAGCTATCATTAAAAAAACCAGCTATTTGTGAACTCCAGCAAATTATCAACTATTCTTCGACCAAGAGCTAAGTTTGCCATTACCAATTATGATTCACTTTATGTATCTTTATTGTGTTTCCTTTACTCATTGCAAGTTGAGTAATATAATAGTGAGTTGTCTTCTATTATGATCTATGCTTTTGATGAATGTGATGCTTCTTGTGCATATTCTTTTATCGACTCTTCACTCCATAAACCTGAGGCCATGTTTATTGAGCTCAGTTTCGCTTGGGGACAAGCGAAGTCTAAGCTTCGGGGAGTTGATACGTCCATTTTGCATCACTATTCTATGTCTTAATTAACTATTATTCATTGATATATTTCGTATTGAGAGGTGATACTTATGTTATTTCATCCGTTTTTGCATGGTTGATGACTTTTGGAGCATGGACCGCTGCAGTCAGGATTCTGATGGAAAAGGTGCTGTTTGGAGGCAAAATTCGCGAAGATCAGAAAATCCGGGAAAATATACGGAAAATGCTATTTTTCCAGAATACTAAGGATGCCAGAAGACGGAGTGGAGATGGGCCACAGGGGGCCCACACCACCCCATGGCGCAGGAAGCCTTAGGCCACGCCAGGAGGTGGTGTGGGCACCCTAGCCCACTCCAGCCTCTCCCCTCTGGCGTATATCATCCCCACGAAACCCATAGACTCGAGGGGTGACCACAGAAATATTCCCGCCTCTACAAGGCGGAAAACACCGAGAGAGAAAGATCTCTCCGGCAGACAGATTTCTGCCGGGAGAATTCCTTCCCGGAGAGGGGAGATCGTCGCCATCAACACCACCATCAAGATGGACTTCATCGAGATCATCATCATCATCACCACCATCATCACCATCAGCACCCTGCTCACTATCTCCATATTGTTGTAACAATTGCGTTGAATCTTGCATTAGTTCATAGGGGAAACTTTCGCGGTGTTGATTACTCTTTGTAGTTGATGCTATTGAGTGAACCATTGAATTATTGTTTATGTTCAGATTGTTATACATCACTATTACATCTCTGATCATGATCCATATGATGTCTTGTGAGTAGTTCGTCTTGTTCTTGAGGACATGGCAGAAGTCTTGTTGTTAGTAGTGGAGTTGTGTTGAGAAAGATTCAATAGATTGTTATTTAATTTGTGGTGTACTTCTTCTAGTGGTGTCATGTGAACGTCGACTACATGACACTTCACCTATATGGGCCTAGGGGAACGCATTGTGTATTTGGCTACTAATCGTAGGGGTTGCCAGAGTGACAGAAACCTGAACCCCCATTAGGAAACCATTGCACAAGGGACGTAAGGGTCTTAGAGTTTAAAACTGTGGTTAGGTTTCTACCTTAATTACTTTCTTGTACTTACAGATGTTTGCAAGGGGTATAATCACAAGTATGTATTACTCTTGGATGGGGTGGTACATTAGCACAGGTTCACCCACACAACACTTAGCAAGCTAGAGAAGATTAATCAACTATATGAAGCGAAAGCACTTGACAGTCTTCCCATGTGTCCTCGAGAACGTTTGGTCATCTTAAGTAATACAACCGGCTTGTCCTTTGCTGCATAAAGGATTGGTCCACTTGCTGCATTCATTCCTACTGTGTTTTATTTACTCCTACTTTGTTTACTTGATTTATCGAAAACCCCTAAAAATCTGTTTGCTAAGTATTTGTAGAGAATTCCTGATCCATACCACTAGCCAGCACCTTCTGCTCCTCGTTGGGTTTGACACTCTTACTTATCGAAAATACTATGATACACCCCCTATACTTGTGGGTCATCAAGAAGTCATGTTGTTAGTAGTGGAATTGTGTTGAGAAAGATT
The DNA here is from genome assembly GCA_910589775.1 of Avena eriantha. Classification (NCBI taxonomy): domain Eukaryota; kingdom Viridiplantae; phylum Streptophyta; class Magnoliopsida; order Poales; family Poaceae; genus Avena; species Avena eriantha. Next base: position 383,146,545 of record OU342744.1, on the reverse strand, counting down.
CAATGGTTTGATATTTAAGTTGTGGTGTACTTCTTCTAGTGGTGTCACGTGAATGTCGACTACATGACACTTCACCTATATGGGCCTAGGGGAATGCATTGTGTATTTGGATAGTAATCGTAGGGGTTGCCAGAGTGACAGAAACCTGAACCCCCATTAGGAAACCATTGCACAAGGAACGTCAGGGTCTTAGAGCTTAAAGCTGTGGTTAGGTTTCTACCTTAATTACTTTCTTGTACTTGCGGATACTTGCAAGGGGTCTAATCACAAGTATGTATTAGTCCTAGGAAGGTCAGTACATTAGCACAGGTTCACCGACACAACACTTAGCAAACTAAAGAAGATTAATCAACTATATGAAGCGAAAGCACTTGACGATATTCCCGTGTGTCCTCGAGAACATTTGGTCATCTTAAGTAATACAATAGGCTCGTCCTTTGCTGAATAAAGGATTCGGCCGCTTGCTGCATTTATTCTTATTGTCTTTTATTTACTCGTACTTTATTTACCTGCATTATCAAAAACCTCTAAAAATCCGTTTGCTAAGTATTTACAGAGAATTCCTGCTCCAAGCCACTAGCCAGCACCTTTTATTCCTCGTTGGGTTCGATACTCTTACTTATCAAAAATACTGCGATACACCCCCTATACTTGTGGGTCATCAAGACTATTTTCTGGCGCCGTTGCCGGGGAGTGAAGTGCTATTGGAGAGTGGAACTGATAAAGGAAACTTCTAATGTGAGTATTGTTTATTTTTGTTAGTTGCTTTATTTTCATTATGGAGAATTCGCTGAGTTTCTTATTTTGTACTGCTACTACCACTACTAAGGTAGTAGATGAACCACCACCTGCTGAGAATGATACTTTTAAAATACCTACAAGAATTATTGATCGTGTTATGGATAACTATTATGTTGGAGATGGAACTGTCCATCCCTATGACCATTTGCTCTTTATACATGAATTATGCGGGTTGTTTAAGTGTACAAGTATTACAACATATCAAGTCAAGAAGAAATTATTCTCATTATCACTAAAAGGAAGTGCTGAGGAATGGTATAAGATGCTGAAGAATGGTCAAGCTCTTGAATGGGAGGAAATAGTACCTCTCTTTTATTCAAAGTTTTATCCTCCTAGTGAGATTCATAAAGATCGGAATCGAATATACAACTTTTGGCCTCTTGATGGAGAGAGTAGAGCTCAAGCTTGGGGGAGATTGAAGTTACAAATGCTCAAATGTCCCATTCATGAGCTCCCTAACAATATTATTATCAATAACTTTTATGCAAGGCTTTCTCTTCATGATAAGGATTTATTGGATGCCTCTTGTGCTGGATCATTTACACGCATGGAAGAAGAAGCTAAAAGGGATATTCTGGACCGTATTCAAGACAAAGCTGAAGCATGGGAGAATGACAAAGGAAGAAAGTCAGGTATAAATTATGATTATGAATGCATTGAATCTTTTATGGGAACTGATGCCTTTCAAAATATTAAAAATTCTTATGGTCTTGATTCTCAAGCTATTGCAACTTATTTTAAGGCTTTTGCTTCCTATATTGAAGTTTCTAAAAAGAAGTGGAATAAGCATCATGAACCATATAAAGATGTTGCTAAGTGTGTTCCTGCAAGAAATACTGAAGTTTATACTGCTAATCATGCTTTACCTGAACCTTATATTGATAAAATACCTTTCCCAGTTAAGATAAAGGAACATTCTATGAGAGCTAGTATGGTTAATGGAAGTATAAATAAAGCCGTTGAACCTGATGAACAAAATAATGAACCTATAATAGCAAATGTGAAAGACTTTGTCACTAAATATGTGGAAGATGGACACACTATCCTCTGTAAGGATATCCCTAATATTGTTTCACAAAGTTGTGTTATAAGAGCTTTGTGTTTTCTGTTAGGATAAGTGATCATTGCTATGATGGTTCTTGTGATAGTTATATTATTAAGTTTATGCATGATACTAAAAGTTATTATGAAAGAGGGAAGACTGTTCTTATGCATCTCAATAATATCAAGTTTCCTCGTTTTATGCTTAAAGTCTTTATGTTGCACTTGTTTTGCCTTCCTATGCTAGTAGCCTCTGGTTTCAACAACTTGTTTGTTTACAAAACTCCCTTGCATAGGAAGTGGGTTAGATTTAAGCATGTGTATTTTTGCTTCTTAATGCTCTCTCTCACACCAATTCATATTCTTATGTGAGCATCATTGAAATTATCATGCCCATCTTAATGGCTATAAAGAAAGAGCTTTTTGGGAGACAATCCAATATATTTTTGCTTTCAGTTTGTTTTTGTTTCTTTGAGTATTGGAAGTTATTACTTCGGTAATAACCTCTCCTTATCCTTTTTGTTTGGTTTTTGTGTCAACATCAACTTCTAATGAAAGAGAAGTAAGATTTGGGGAAGTTGCTGTCCCGAAACAGATTTTTGTGCTTCACGGTAAAACTTCATGAGAGATCTCTGTATGTCGGATTGAGCTGTAATTATTTGTGCTTCTGCCCCAGGTTGTTATTTAACTTTCGTTAGTTTTGCATATTTTGATTTGTGAAACAGAAGATTTTCGAAAAAATCGATCTTTACCTGCTGGTCTGTTTTGATAGATTTTTGGGTTTTCGGAAGGAGTTGCTATAGTAGCTTATGTTTTGATAGATTTTAGTTGAAATTGGACTTAAAAGGTATATTACCTCGCTTATACTAATGTTTCTAATAAGAATTTTGTGAAGTTTTGTGTGAAAGAAATTTCTAGGTTATTGGAGAAAATGGTGTAATAAGAAAGTGAAAGGTTTCATTACTGATGCAATAAGTGTATGAAGATGAAGATATTGATGTTATTCAAACGGTGAATCCGTAAGAATCTACTAAACACCAACTTCAGAGACCTGTAGAGTCTGTTTTCTAATAGGTAACAGTTCTCGTAAGAAAAGTTCCGTGAAAATTCTATCTAGTTATATTTTTGCAGTTTTTATCCAATAAGGAAAGCTACGAAGCGAAAGAGGGACAGAAAGGGAGCCAGGATTGCTCACACCACCCTATGGCACGGCCCACCCTTGGCCGCGCCACCAGGTGGTGTGGCCGCCCCGGACTCCGTCTTTACCCGTTTTCTCCTTTTGTTGTAAAACTTCGTAATATATAATCCCCCGGATCCCCCGAGGTTCGTATATCGTATTCTCATCGTGTTTTCGTTTCGATCTGTTTCTACCAGGAACTATTCTTGAAAGTGAGAAGTATGATGGTGTCCGCCAGGGATAAAGGAAAGGAGCCTATAGAGGAAGATCCCCAAGACCCCGGGCAGGAGGAGGAGATCAAGAGTAAAGATGAAGAGGAGGCAAAGCAAAGCCAACATCTGCACACCAGCACTACCATTGCAAGCATTGGAGTGTTGGCAAGATGTGCCAGGGTCAGGAGGACTGCACGCATGTCAACTGGAGGGAGTCCTCCGCATCACTGTTTGGCTCCACGGTCACTTCCTCCACGCACCAAGAATCCCTTCCATACCCCTATCCATGAGCATCAATACCAGAATATGCCCAAGGAGAAATTACCCTCCAATTGGGATTTGCCTCGTTCTAGCCATGCAGGAAAAGAAGACTTCAAGGAGGAAGAGTGGGGAAAGAATCGCAAGAGCTGGGATTCACAACTTGACATGATCATGCACCGCATCGAGCACAACTCGGAGTTGATTCGTACTCTCATCTTTGAGATCGAGGACTTGGGGAAACTAATCAAAGAGCTCATCGAGAGAACACCACCACCACCGAAGGAGTAATTCGTCATCAGGTTTTGGCATTCCCTTGGTTTGTTCCAAGCTTGGGGGAGTGCCGCAGTATCATATCACTATCTTCTATCTTTTTACCTTCTTAGTAGAGTCATATCATGAATAGAGAAGTTATCATGTAGGATGGTTTGCATTATGGAAGTGTCCCCTCTCTCGTTAGATATGTATCCCTTGGTGTGAGTTTCCGTTATGGAATATTAATGAGAAGTTCTATCATTCACTCTTTTGCATAGCTCTTATTAGTTTTCAATTACTATTATATGATTGATCTTGTCGTTAGTATTGGTATCACTTTGGGATCATTGAGTTAATTTAGTTGGTTTTGGCAAACCTGGCTCGGTCAGTAGCAACACTATTTTTGAGAATTTAATGAAAAAAGATAAAAGTACTCTAAAGAAATATCATTTCATCATCTTTCTTTCCTGATTTGCTCATAAGTTTAGTATTCTCTAGTTAAGATCTTTTGTGCTTCCGAGGAAGATTGCATGTTTGTTTTTATCACTTGTATGTTTGTTTGTTTCCTTCAATTCTTATGCTTGTTACCCAGTCTTGCTAGCCAAAAACATGTACTAAGAGGGAATGCTTCTCGTGTATCCAATCCTTAAACCAAAACCTATGCCATTTGTGTCCACCATACCTACCTATTAGCACTATTGCTATTCCAAGTAAATTCATGTTTTTATCTTCCTTCCAAATTAAACTTGTTATGTGAAAATTAGTGATTAAAGCTCCCACGAACTTGATGGCACACTTTACTTTCTTGCACTTAATAAACTTGAACCATTGTGCCCATCTATGTTATGTATATGCTTGCGCTTTGTAAGTTGTGAATTAGTAGAGCCATGCTATCATGGGGAACACTTTCAACATTGCACCGGTACTTTGTACCTAGTTGATATCATGTTCTTTTGTCTCTGGATGTCGTCGGTGTGAAGTGAAAGGGGAGCTTGTATGTCCATGGAGTTATGTATGGGTGTTAGAGAAACGCCTGGGCCGCCGGTCTAATCCATGCTGTCATGGTGGAAACCTGCAGCGTAACTATAATGAGCATCTATGAAGCACTCTTCTTAGATGAGATAGAGATTGAGAAAAAGAAAAAAAAAGATGAGAAAAGAGGAAATATAGAAAAAAGTGCCATATTCCCATGGTAAATAAGAAGATTGCTGAGATGCTTGTTGTCTGCTTGCCTTGTCATTTTGATATGAGGATTCTTCCGTATCATCGGGCAAGGGGTACCCCGTTGGTGGTTCTCCATTATACACATGTACTTACTATGACAAGAACTTATCGGGTGACTAAACTTGAGTAGCATGACGAGCGGCCCTCGTATTCAAGGGACATGAGATTATCAACTTGCAACTTGTCAAGCATATCCTCATATTTGATCACTTTAACCTTAATCACCTAAAGATTCCTATGATAGGGGCAATGAGAGCTGAAAGCTAATAAGTACCATAATTTTTGGAAGCTCTTTATGAAACTTGAAATCCCTGATTCCCTCTACGAAGGGCCTTTCCTTTTCTTCTTAGTTGAGTCAGTAAACCTATTTCCCTTCTACCTCAGCAAGTATTTTGAGTTGTTGTGTTTCATTCATTCATATGATGATTTATTCAGTCATGTTTCTTATGTTCCTTGTTTTGCACATTGCTCTTATCTTGATGTTTACTACTTTGAAAGCTATCATTGAAAACCAGTTATTTGTGAACTCCAGCAAATTATCAACTATTCTTCGACCAAGAGCTAAGTTTGCCATTACCAATTATGATTTACTTTATGTATCTTTATTGTGTTTCCTTTGCTTATTGCAAGTTGAGTTATATAATAGTGAGTTGTCTTCTACTATGATCTATGTATTGATGAATGTGATGCTTCTTCTCCGTATTCTTTTATCGACTCTTCACTCAATAAACCTGAGGTCATGTTTATTGAGTTCAGTTTCGCTTCGGGACAAGCGAAGTCTAAGCTTGGGGGGAGTTGATACGTCCATTTTGCATCACTATTCTATATCATAATTTACTGTTATTCATTGATATATTTCATATTAAGAGGTGATACTTATGTTATTTCATCATTTTTGCATGGTTGATGACTTTTGGACATGGACCGCTGCAGTCAAGATTCTGATGAAAAAGGTGCTCTTTGGAGGAAAAATTCGCGAAGATCAGAAAATCCGGGAAAATACATGGAAAGTCCTATTTTTCCAGAAGACGAAGAAAGCCAGAAGGGGAAGTGGAGATGGGCCATAGGGGGCCCACACCACCCCCTGGCGCGGGCCATCCTAGGCCGCGCCACCAGGTGGTGTGGCCACCATGGTCCACTCCAGCCTCTCCCCTCTTGCATATATTATCCTCTCGAAACCCTAAGACTCGGGGAGCGACCACAGAAAGATTTCGCCGCCTCTGCGGGGCGAAAAACACCGAGAGAGAAAGATCTCTCTGGCAGAAAGAATTCTGGCGGGGGAATTCCTTCTCGGAGAGGGGAGATCGTCGCCATCAACACCACCATCAAGCTGGACTTCATCGGGATCATCATCATCATCACCACCACCATCATCTCCACTTCATACCGCTGTAACAGTTGGGTTGAATCTTGCATAGTTCTTAGGGGAAAATTTCCAGGTGTTGATTGCTCTTTGTAGTTGATGCTATTGAGTGAACCACTAAATTATTGTTTATGTTCATATTGTTACACATCATTTTTTCATCTCTGATCATGATCCATATGATGTCTTTTGAGTAGTTCATTTTGTTCTTGAGGACATGGGAGAAGACATGTTGTTAGTAGTGGAATTGTGTTGAGAAAGATTCAATGGTTTGATATTTAAGTTGTGGTGTACTTCTTCTAGTGGTGTCATGTGATCGTCGACTACATGACACTTCACCTATACGGGCCTAGGGGAATGCATTGTGTATTTGGCTACTAATTGTAGGGGGTGCCGGAGTGACAGAAACCTGAACCCCCGTTAGGAAACCATTGCACAAGGGACGTCAGGGTCTTAGAGTTTAAAGTTGTGGTTAGGTTTCTACCTTAATTACTTTCTTGTACTTGCGGATCCTTGCAAGGGGTATAATCACAAGTATGAATAGGAAGGTCGGTACATTAGCACAGGTTCACCCACACAACACTTAGCAATCTAAAGAAGATTAATCAACTATATGAAGCGAAAGCACTTGACGATATTCCCGTGTGTCCTCGAGAACATTTGGTCATCTTAAGTAATACAATAGGCTCGTCCTTTGCTGAATAAAGGATTCGGCCGCTTGCTGCATTTATTCTTATTGTCTTTTATTTACTCGTACTTTATTTACCTGCATTATCAAAAACCTCTAAAAATCCGTTTGCTAAGTATTTACAGAGAATTCCTGCTCCAAGCCACTAGCCAGCACCTTTTATTCCTCGTTGGGTTCGATACTCTTACTTATCAAAAATACTGCGATACACCCCCTATACTTGTGGGTCATCAAGACTATTTTCTGGCGCCGTTGCCGGGGAGTGAAGTGCTATTGGAGAGTGGAACTGATAAAGGAAACTTCTAATGTGAGTATTGTTTATTTTTGTTAGTTGCTTTATTTTCATTATGGAGAATTCGCTGAGTTTCTTATTTTGTACTGCTACTACCACTACTAAGGTAGTAGATGAACCACCACCTGCTGAGAATGATACTTTTAAAATACCTACAAGAATTATTGATCGTGTTATGGATAACTATTATGTTGGAGATGGAACTGTCCATCCCTATGACCATTTGCTCTTTATACATGAATTATGCGGGTTGTTTAAGTGTACAAGTATTACAACATATCAAGTCAAGAAGAAATTATTCTCATTATCACTAAAAGGAAGTGCTGAGGAATGGTATAAGATGCTGAAGAATGGTCAAGCTCTTGAATGGGAGGAAATAGTACCTCTCTTTTATTCAAAGTTTTATCCTCCTAGTGAGATTCATAAAGATCGGAATCGAATATACAACTTTTGGCCTCTTGATGGTATTTCCGTGTGTCCTCAAGAATGTTTGTGCATCTTAAGTAATACAACCAGCTTGTCCTTTGCTGAATAAAGGATTGGGTCACTTCCTGCATTTATTCCTATTGTCCTTTATTTACTCGTATTTTATTTACCTGCAATATCAAAAACCCCTAAAAATCCGTTTGGTAAGTATTTACAGAGAATTTGCACTCCAAGCCACTAGCTAGCACCTTCTGCTCCTCGTTGGGTTTGACACTCTTACTTATCGAAAATACTGCGATACACCCTCTATACTTCTAGGTCATCAGCCAACAACACTTACGACGAAACATCCCGCGTAAAGTGGAATAGATTCATCGGTGGCAGAACCGACAAAATAGGAGCAGCACGCAATGGTTTTGAGCCCGTTGAATCATCAGAGTCTTCAATAGTTTCCACGACATCAGTGCGCTTCCTTTTTCACCTGCTGGCACCACTCAAAAATCTCCAGGCCAAGCCGAAGCCATGGACTAGGAACGTGACGACGATTCAGCAAAAGACGCCTCTCTTTCTTCATCGGCAGCAGTTCCAAACCTAGTGAAATCTTCGGGTAAAGAGGGGCTGGATAAGCTCTCCGCTTTCGAGGAGAGGAGGAAGCGAAGACAAATGGTCATAATCCTACACCACGAAAGAACAAAAAAACAAAGGGGAGAGAAACCGTAAGAGATAAAGTACATCAGTATGAAGAACAAAAAAGGAAGTCGATGGAAACTTACATCTAGGAGGCGTTTCTTTTTGCCAAAAGGCTCAACACGGCAACCCATGGGAATCGTGCTCTTCTTGGTCAGCGTGGTGAAGTTTTGAACTCTTTTCTCATAGACCTTGAGGGTACGATCATCCGGTGAAATCCTCATTGGGTCCTTCTTGTCGGTATAGGCCCACATACTGGACAGCCTTGCCTCGAGAGGCTGAATACTTACCTGAAGAAAATATGCCAGGATCTGTAGTCCCGACAATTCCTTGCCAACCTCGTGGCACAACTTCTCTATACGGCTGAGCAATAGTTTAATCTCCGTCATTTCTTCGAGAGTTGGGCGTTGATACCACAAATCAAGCTTCTGACATGTCTTCTTAGGTTCAAAAGGGGATAACCCAAAAGATTGACCCTCAATTTTTTGGTCCTTGATGTAAAACCATTTGGTTTTGTATCCTTGGACGGTGTCCATGATTTTGAAATCAAAATAGTCGAAATCAGAGTGGACTGAGGAAATGGCGCCACTGACATCATGGACAATAGTATTGGTGGCATTGCGATGGACACAGAAGAAGTACTTCCATAGGCCCCAATGGGGATGGATCCCGAGGAAGAATTCGCAAAGAGTTAAAAAGCAGGCAACATGAAGAATATAATTAGGCATGAGCTGATAGAGCTGCACACCATAGACAAAGAGAAGGTTGCGAAGGAATTCGTGAACAGGAAGGGAGAGGCCATGATACATGAAGGAGAGAAATATTACCTACCAACCAGATTCGGGGGCTGGGGCAGCCTCGTCCCCTGGGAGCTTGAAGGAACCCTCTTCAAGGAGACCGAAGTTCTGCGCATCACACAGATCCCGTGTGGAACACTTCGTCGGAGCCCACCCAAGATCCCTTTTCTTCGTGGTTTTGGGGGCCATGGTAGAAGTTCCAACTTTTCTTTTCCCCATTGTGGCTAGAGAACGATGCAGGTGCATCACGAGGAGAATGGAGTAAGCAAAAGTGGCAAACGCAGGACTAGCGCAAGTAAGAAGAAGCATTAGTGAAAGGAAGTAATAAAAATAGTAAAAATCTTCCCCCGGTTTATAAAGAGAAGAAAAGCAAACCTTGACCATTGGATGAAACCAGCGAACAGTCAAAATTCACAGGATGACGATGCATGTCTAGGGCACACAGAAGGATAAAATCATGGGTAGTTATTGCCATGGTAAAAATAGAGAAAATCTCCAGGATGCCTCGATCTTTGCGTGTAAAGGGGGAGGTGTGGTTAAAAGATCTTTGCTGACACGCTGCTAGCGTCATCATTAATGCAGAATGGGCCCACAATCAAAACATCCCATCAGGTTTTGTTTCTCGGAAGTCGCATCGTAACGACTTTGTCAGCAATGACGTTATAGCAGAGGCAATGACCAAACTTCAGCTCTATTTTAGAAACAACAGAGAAAATAAGTACAAACACCTGAGTCGAACTAAGTTCCTCAGCTAAAAAACCTTGAGCCTACAATTGAATACTAATATTCGATTGTAGCCTCCGGGCCTACTACCATCGAGAGCGCTGGTCGCACCTGATAAAAAGGACATAATAAGTCCTAGATAAACCATTGAAAGTGAAGACTTCCTCATAAGAGTAAAAGCTTCGAGCCTATGTCATGATACCGGCATCTGAACATAGACTCAAGGGCTACTCCCATCGGGAGCGCTGACCACACACCCGATAAGAACATTGAAATTTAAGTGTGCCAAAGAAACATTATGCTTGTGTGTAAAACACACCCGATAAAATTAAAACCTATGAGTACTAGATTAGTGTACCCTCCAAAGGTTACTACCATATAGAGTAGTTTTTATATCATCCACAAACTTCAGTAACTCGAATAGCCACACAAGGCAGTCGATGAAAATACTAGAAAAACCTCGGATCATGCCCGACATGATAAAACTCTGAATGCCATGTCCATGACATGAAGATAAGACCCGGAGATCCATCCTGTGTGGCCTGGTAATCGCACAAGAATGTGCTCTGCTAGTAAAATATCCTTATCGACGATGCAATGAAAAATCCCGACGGACGCGTTGGGTACCCGATAAAATAGAACTGGAATTCGTTATTCAATAGTACCTTAATGGCTCAAACTGGATTACGCTAGTGAAATTCCGAGTTCAAACGTGGTGACTTGAACTTGATGTAGGTCTACAGTGTTTTTGCCCAGGAGCATTTAACTGATTCCCAATCCATCGTATGCATCAGGCCTGTTTACCAAATCCCTAGAAAACCAAAAGTGAATATCTCATGAAAATATCTTTGAGACTCAACGCAAATCTATGATTTAGGTAGAGTCTCGGGGGCTCCTGACATAGGTATGATTACTCAGGTACTTATATTTTGTTACCCTAGCCGTATAAAGGCTCACGACCCATGAAGACCCAAGGAAAAGGCCTAGGAAGCATCCAACAGAAGTCTTAGTTTAGTTAGATAAGGATATAGGAACCAACATAGTGTTGGTGTTGTAATCACAAATATGTAACCTATCCATATATGGCCTAGAGAGCCAGCCTATTATATATTATCCATTGATAATCAGACGATTTCAGCTCCCTTGTTTATCGGACATCCGACGAAATCCCCAGCATTCTCTTTTCCACAAAACCCTAACTCCATAACCCTGGAAATTGCTGAGGTTACCCCTCTTCAGGAGGAGAAGGAGAAGAAGGGAAGGAGAAGGGGGGGACAAGGGAGGAGAGGAGAAGGATGGAAGGAGAAGGAGGGAGGATAAAAAGATAAGGAGGGAAGGAGAAGGAGAGAAGGATAGGAGGATAAGAGGAGAAGGATAAGTGGAGGTTAGCTAGGGCTAGATTCAAATTTCAAATCCTGCCCTAGGTTATTCGTGGCGCACCACTATGTGATGCGCCATAGATAAAGTGTGCTCAACTTTTGTTCTGCAAGGAAAATATTATTTTTCCATATCTTTTTTCCTTTTCGAATTTTGTGAATCTAAATAATCGGTAAACGATGAAGACTGTTGCAAGAAGATAGAAAATTGCATGCTCTTCATTTCGATATATTATGGATTTTTTCGACATTGTATGCAAAAGTTATGGCCGTTTTACCGTGTCATAACCTTTTTTGCAAAACAAGTCAAAATTGATGTTTGTTAATTTTTGTACAAACTAGACCACATTACCTATCTAGATGTCAAAGGATTTTAAAATTTGAAGTGTTTTTGATTTTCTTTTATTTTTTGCAAGATAGAAAAAGCGATCCATAGGGGGGAGCGGAATTTGGATGGTGCATGACTTATCTGTGGCACATGTGTTGCGGTGTGCCACTGGGAACGCAGATATTCGTGGCGCCCGACCACCACATGCACCACGGATATGTTAGGGGTCATCCACATGTTATTTACCTATGGCGCACCACTCTTTCCATGCACCACTAGATATCAATCCATGGATAGGCAAATCTGTAGTAGTGATACGAACGTAGAGTCTATCACACCTGATGATCACGTGGTGCTTCGAAATGACGAACTTTTTTAGCGATGCATACTAAGAACGAACATATTATTATCTTGATATTTAATAGGAGGGATCATATTATAATGCTACCGCCAAGTTCTAAGCTAGACATAAGCATAAATAATATGCATCAAAGGATAAAAATCACATGCATATATAATGTGATATGAATGGTCCTTCTCGCATTCGATCTCCATCGTGTGCGTCTTGGTATGATCTCCATCACTCCAACGGCGTGCCACCAAGGTCCATTGCGCCACCATCATGGTTGTTCTCCACTAATCTAATTACATGGATTTCCATTTTCTGACACACATCCCATAAAATAAAATAACAACCATATGACTCATGCCGATTATTGTACAATCAAACACATTACATAAAACAATCTTTCTATCATCGACCATATCACATCACATGCCTTGCAATAACAAGTTAGACGCCTCTAATTTATTTTTACATATTTTACACGACTTTGGGCTTTCTAGGAGAGAAACGCTCTACCTACGAATTTCAGCCACAACGTTGATAATCAAGTTATTTGCAAACCGTTGTAAATTAGATCATTCTTATATTGGGAGAGACAGACACCCGCTGAGCCACTTATGTAATACAAGTTGCATGTCAAGTGTGCGACATGTCTCATGTGTGAGGACATGTAATGTTATTCCGGACCACTTCATTCCAACATGCCACCATGATCAAAATTTACGCAAGTATGAAACATCAAGACTATCAACGCCCACATCTCTATGTGTTCTAACCGCACAAAGCATCTACACATAGACACATCTCTAATACCACTGATGGGGTTCGTTGCATAGAAAATAAAAAATTTCTACGGTTACAACCACCAAGATCATATCTAGGAGATACATATAATAGTTTCAGATGGACTCACCCTCGAAGACCGGAATTCAGGGTAACATTCCCGCAAAAAAACATGGATGATGTAGACTGTGCACGACCATCCTCAAGGACGTGCAGACGGTCAATCCCACAAGAGGCAGCGCCTCCGTAATAGGTCACACATACAATATGCCGACGACTCCTGATCCCTTACTCCAACAGTGCTATGGCATGGTAGAGGTGGTGGAGGGGAAGATCTTGAGCAGGGCTTTGCCTAAGCACCTTCTGGTGGCAATGGACAAGGCTAGGAAGAGGGAGAAGATGACAACCAAAGGGCATATGAGAGAGGGGTGAATGTGTGTGAGAGAGAGGAGAGGGGGTTAACCCAAGGTGGCTAGGTGCACAACCATATGGCTGCCCCCACCTCTTCCCAAATTATGTTGTGGACTCTTCACTCACATAAAAACTCTCTCCACTTTCTCTCATTCATTTTCCACTAAAAAAATAAAGAGTCTTTTCATTAAAACCACTTTTAATTCACTTGATTTAATGTCACTCATTTAATGAGTACTTAATTTAATGAGTACTTCATTTAATGAACACTTAATTTAATAAACACATTAACAATTCAATCCCTTGCTTTGTTTCGATATCCCGAAAACATTTTGCAGATTCGATAGAATAAATTCCTGCGATGTCCATTGTCTTCCCCTTTGTTCCCTATCCGCTCAATTGCATCAACTAACCTTAAGTGTGTCTCCCTACAGGTTCGAGAACTATGTCGACATGATCAAGATTCTCTCCGGTCAATAATCATTAGCGGGACCTAAAGATCCATAATGACTCCCAATAGTTCCACGAAAATCCAAGTGATCATCTTAACCCTTTTCGCTCTAATCGAATTACTTTTGTCTCGCGATATTTTACTTGTCTGAGATTCGATCACTCGGTATCACCCATACCTTATTTAATCTCATTCTCGAGAGGTACTCTTTTTCTCGTTCCTATGAAATAACATTCTAGTAATAAAATCACTTGGTTGCAAGCTATATCATTGTGATATCACCGAGAGGGCCCTGAATATATCTCTTCGTCATATGGATGGAAAAATCCCACTCTTGATCCACGAGCCTCAACTAACACTTTCCAAGTACCCGACAACACCTTTATAATCACCCTGTTACGGTGTGACGTTTGATGGAATAAAAGTACCTTTCTGGTGAAAGTTATTGACGTGATCTCATGGTCTAAGGACATCGGTTACTCTGAATGTGATAACAATATAAACTTGAGGACATGATCGTATTGTTACATCTAATTCGGGTGATTGTTCATCATATCATTCTCTAATGATATGACCCTATTATTAACAACATCCGATGTTCATGATCAGCAAACCTGTGATCATCAGTTAATCAACAAGCTAGTATTAAGAGATGATTAACCAGGAACCTTTTATGTATATAATTCACACATGTATTAATGTTTCCTATAAAAAATTATAGCATGAGAATAAACATTTATCATAAAGATGGAATAAGATAATAAGCACTTTATTATTGCCTCTCGGGCATATTCCTTTCAACTTCATACCAACAAATTCGGTATCCAATACCGATATTCAATACACAAGAACCACATTTTTTAACAAGCAAAGAATACATCCATAACATGTATATCATCTATATACCTAAGCTGGACTTTTCCAGTCTTTTTCCTTTTTGCCAAATATTTACCAGATTCTCTTTCAGCATTACCTTTCCTTCTTAAAGAAGCTATCAACATCAATAGTGGTGCCATACATATGACACATAGTCCAAAGCGTGTATAGTAAAATACTAATACCTTTGTACTTGCCCTTTGAAGCAAATCACCATCATAAAAAATTTGTCGTTCTTTCAAATTTCATTCCTTTTAGTAATCCTTTTAATATAGTAAATATTTTACCTACATCTTTTATCCATCCTTATCAGGAAAACTTTCATGATCAAGCTACTATAGCTCATAACGACGAATCGTGAATATAATGTTAATTCCCAAAACCTTTTGGGTGATCAGGACACCTAGCGTCTCCAACCTTTACAAATTCTCATACAATATGAGAATATGTATTTTATTAAATTATACTCCATCATATTACAACCAAGCCATTATTTTAAATATCACAATATCTTCTATACATGACGGTTTCTGAAACAATTTTTCAGCTCCTATATAACGTTGATATTAAAACAATTTTCAATATCAAGAATCATGGAGGCAAGCATGATACTTAGATACTAACGCTGGAATTTGTTACTCTTGATTCAATACTATTTATTCAATTTAACGAAATATTTGAGGTTTTGCTGAAAGTTTGCAACAGTACTTTAAAACTTTAGATTAACATTCATAAAACAATACGATACCAGTTTGTAAAGTAAAAATTCTAGAATCCATCTCAATCATAGCTAAACACAAGGTAGTTTAACAAATGTCAGTAACTACAAAGAACTATGCAAATTCACTTCAATTCAGTTTATGATAACTTGAGTTAAACTTTAATCATATTACTATATGAACTCCGACTAAAAAACGACATCCCTCTAGTCATTTTTAGTGATTACACGAACCAAATTCACTACGCCACGACCAATCATCACGAGAGGTGGCGCAGCTCCAATGGCGAGCATCGTATGGACATCATATCATCCATATGACTCGTGATTTACCTTTCGGTTCATGTTCCAAGGCCATGTCTGTATATCCTAGGCTCGCCAATTAAGAACTTTAGTATCCGCGTGTGTAAAACTTTCTTACACCCGTTGTATGCGAACGTAGAGTCTATCACACCCGATCATCACGTGGTGCTTCAAAACGATGAACTTTCTTAATTGTGCATCCTATGGAAGAACATATTATTATCTTTATATTTAGTGGGAGGGATCATCTTATTATTATACCAAAGCAATCAAATACTACCGAGGCGATCAAATCAACGTAAAATAAGATGGGTCAAAGGATAAACATCACATGCATATATAATGTGATATGATATGGTCTGTGAAGACCGGAACTTAACTTCCAGACCCCCTTATGTTTATTCGTCAATCCCAAGATCAATGTTGATGACACAGTGAAATATATGTCATTGCAAACATACAAAAGTAATTTATTACAAAGTCTATACAACATCATAGTGAAATATCTAGTGACATTTGTTACATCCAGAAAACATAGCGGAAATATAAAACGCCCAGCGACTCCATCTCAGCCAGAGGCAGTCGATAGTCCACGAGGCCTCACTCATCAGCGTCATCATAATAGTCATAGTCATCTCCTTCTCAATACTACTCTGAAGTATCAACAAAAGCATTGCCATGAGTACATGACGTACTCAACATATCCCATATGCAAAACCTATAATTTCTACATGTAGCTTCAAGGAAGGTTGTATGGTTCTTTTGCATAAAGCCAATTTTATTTTCAATATGGTAATAGTTTTGATAAAAGCGGTTTTAGACAAAAACATGTTTATCATCAATGTGGTATTTCTCAATAGTGTGATTGTCTAAGACAACTCACACAGTTCATAGAATCCAGGATAACGATAGGGGCAAAGAGGGAAGTAGCAAGACAGGTTCCCGTATGTCAAGAAATATTTATGTGTTGTCCATCACCGTGGACTCGGCTATTCGAATAGTTTAAACTCTGCAGAGGTTGTACACTTTTTCCACACGACACAATCCCGTGTTTACACCCACTAGTCGTCGGTGGTTTAATACACACCAATTGGTGCGCTGTAGCGCCCCGGTAAAACCACTACTAGAAAATCGCGTGTTGTTTTTATTTTGTGCATCATCATGACCGCATGCTCATGTCATCATGCCACATTGCATTTGAGCATCGTCATCATCATGCATTTGTTTGCCTAAAACTATTTTCCAAAAGCCTATCTTTGTTTTCTAATTGTCCGCTCTTTTATTCAAAATCAAAACCCCGGTCTTTTCCAGATATTTTGTTTGTCTAAACGATATTTGCAAATGTGTTTAAATAAAAATAAATAAATAAAACTATTTTCTACCTGGGAGGCAGCCCAGCCGTTTAGGCCAGGCCACCTACTACCCGGCAGGCCCGGCCCAAGCCCACCACCACCTAATCCTAAAGCAGCAGAAACCCTAACTCTAGCTATCCCTACCGCCACCCCACTCCACACTCACACGCCCCGCCGCTACCAACTTCACGCACCACCCCGCGATAGAGCCGCCCTGGCCCCACCGCGTCTCACCGCCCACGCCCCTCTTCTTCCCGTCCCCGATTCCCACACCCTGGCCCCACCCCACCAACTGCGTGGTCCGCACGCGTATTCGCCAACCACCACGCATCGCACCCCATCCCCGCGATCGATCCCCACCTCAGTGCCCCGCCGCCGTTGCTCGTACTCACCCCACCTTCCTCGAGCGGAGCTCGCCGCCCGTGAAAGCTCGGCGCCGCCATCCGCGAACCGACCTCGCCGATTTTTCCCTCGAGGCATGTCTTCCTCCTTGGCCTGCTCTGTCCCGGCCGTCGCCGTCTCTGCCATCTCTCTTCCGCGTCCTCCGGCCGCCCGCGCGAGCCAGGACCTCGCCGGCCGCTGAGCCTCGTCGTCCTCCCCACCTTTGCTAGATGCGGTTGTGGCCCGCCTTCTCTACGTCCTTAGCCCTACAGCACCGCTGCTGCCAGCAAACCCCCGCGCATGTCGTCCTCTTCCTCCCCGAGGCCGCCCTCCACCCCTCTGTGTGTCTCCAACCAGGAGTCCGTCGCCGCCTGGTTGTCCTCCATCTACTGCAGCGAGACATGCCGCCGCCTGTGGCCCGTGCTTGCCCCTCCTCGTCGCCGAGCCTCCCTGTCCTGCGTGTGGCCTCCTCCGCTCGCCGTCAACCGTCTCCGTGCCGGCGCCTCCTCTGTAGCCGCTGGCCGCCTTCCATGTCAAGTCGACGCTGCCGCGTTGCTCGTCGCCCTCGCATCAAGCACCTGTGAGCGCGATGAGCTCGAGTAGTGTGTCTAACAATGGCTATCGTCATTGATTCAACGCTAAGACGTTCCCCTGCAGTGCGTGCTACTAATGTGCTGCTACTCTGTGCTGAGACCAAAAGAGACGGTGGAGTCGCATCTGTGTATTTTGTGATAAGTCGTTTCCAAATATCTGCTAGAGGATGAACTGATGTGGTGGTGGCATGGTGAATGCGCAACCCACCGCAAGAACTTCAGAGCACATCCACACAAAAAAATCGACAAGCTTGACAAAATCGTTGTATGTCGTGGATTGCACCAAGTCCGACCTCAACCACCCGCGGCACATTCCAAGACCTTTGGCACGGAACACCAAGTTCTTCATCTCGGACCCGAAGAACCGATCCCGCAGCCCCTGGAGTCCAAGATCGTCGAACCCTAATATGATCCCTTTTCCGAGACCTTCCTATTTTTATAATATATGACATCTATATTGTTGCATATTAAAGTGCTCATACTCGCATACATATTCATTTGTTTGGGGGTATTTAGTCGATTCACCTCATAAATTAAATAGAGAGACCATGTGGGGGTTTTATATTCTTATATTAGCCCCATTTAAATTTGTGTAGCGAACCGATGTCATGTTTTGCCTTGTTAAATCAACATTTAAATTGCGGGGTAGTTAAATAACATGAACCTTCTAATTAATCGTCGGGACCCCCGGTTCCACTTAATATTGCCTAGTCGCATCGCATCTTTGCCATGTCATGCATCATACATGTATCATGCCTGGTCTTCTGCCGTAGTATTAAGTTCTTCGCGGATTAGGTCGTTGAGTGGATGCGAGTATCAACAAGTTCTTCGGATATTGTACCTTCGACAGTGTTTTCCAGGCGAGCAATCTCCCCCTTTCTACCTATTTTGCTTTTATAGTCTTTATTTCCTCCTGTTGATCTATTGCTATCCGTGTTGCGATGCTTTAGTTTCCGTGCACCATTTATACTCCTTGCAGCCCCTATATTGCCATGGACACATCCTATTGCCTATTGTTTGATAGATAGTCGGCCTTGTGTGTCGTAGTTGCTTGCTCAAGTGCTGCTTCACGTCGTTGTTGATCCACCGTTGTTGGAAGGTTGGCACATGCTTAATGATGGTGATGCTTAATGGTGGAGATGATCATGGCTTTAATTACAACTTGATATTAAATTGATGGGATAACTAATGAAAGAGGCACCAGTGGACAATATCTGTTATTTGGTTTTTCATGTCCACTTGTGTCCCGTAGTCCCCGAGTACTTGATACCTGTTCCTTGACTATTCGCACTATCCACATCCGGGAGACCCAATGGATCCTCCTTAGCCAGAGCTTGATTCATTTCTTATTTCTTGGGGCCACAAACTAGTTTGGGGCTTTATTAATATCCTGTACTTATGCCATGCTTTACTGCTTTATTTACGATTGTGCGTGGAGCACATGTACTGTTTAGGAATCGCGGAGTGTTTTCGCGGTATCGACAAGCCCAGTCACACTTTCAGGTTCCCAGTCGTTTACAGCCATTGGCGCAAACCTTGGGTCCGTCTCGGAGCAGGCCAACTTCGTTGCGGGTAGCTTAATGGGGTGGCCCCCTGAAATATTTTATGAATCCTGTGATTGCTTTGTCGTGAAAGCCTTGTTGGGTTTTGAGTTGGTTTTTCTGAGGTTGATCGTGTGTGTTGCTATTTGTGCACCCCTGCAGGGTAAATCTTTCCGAAAGCCGTGTCCGCGGTTATGGACGACTTGGAGCACAGTATCTCGATCATAGACAAGCATAACTAAAGTATTGCTATAAATTTGACTTAATATGTGACTAGTAATCAGCTTCACTACAATGGAATGGATAATAAAAGTGCCAACAACTGGTGGAACTAGGGTGTATCGTGTCATGTTATACCTGTCTAGTAAGTATCGCAACTCCAATGGAATGAAATAAAAGTGCCAACAACTGTTGGGTTTGGGATGTCACATGCTAATTGTATCTGACTAGTAAGTTCTGCAACTACAACTGAATGGTTAACTAAAACTGCCCACTACTTGTGCTATCAGGATGACTCATGCTATCTATATCTGACTAGTAAGTGCTTCAGCTATAATGGAATGAATACAACTGCCAACTGTGTGAGTTCCTCGGTTTGACTTTCTCGTTTGGTCTAGAGGGGGAATAGCAGGATGGATATGATTGATGTTAGTATCAGGTGGTTCCGAATAGATCTTTCTTATCACTCTCTAATAGCCGACAGTTATCGAGTCTCTATAGGTTGTTTAGTGCATGCTTCGCTGCCACTTCAGTCCACCATACCTATGTAGGCGAGAGCCACCGAATTCTAGCCTCGCCGTGTACTGGCCTCAGTATTGACGCTCCTCTTTTTCATTTGCCCTTTGTCGGCACCCCTTTTGTTTTAGCAGGTATAAGTTCAACGTCGTTAGCAGGGTTACCCTTCCGGCTTGGCCTGGGCAGGGTTATGGACGCCATTGGTTATTCTTCAGGGCTCTTAGCCCCATTTGCTTCTGATCCGTACTCGGATGCTGTATCATTTTCAATGTGATTTGGATCTTTGTATTGTATATCTGTATTTTTGACTCATGGAGTCGTTGTTGTATATATACGTTTCTGTGGGTTCCATCGCGGACTATTGTGTATGTTATTACTTCGTTTTCCACCTGCACGCAAGTGCCTGGTGGGCGTCCTTGAATCATTTTTATGCGGGTTTGGCGAGAAGCGCTGAAACTTGCATAGGGTCAATTCGAGGGTGTTACATGCACCGACAGAGGGATTGTGACGAAGTCTTTTAGCTAGAACCTCCAAAGATGTGACATGCCCACCGGGTATGGCGCACGAAACAGAGAGTATGTCCCCAAACCGGTCCCCCCATCTGTGTCGAAGGCTCCCCCGCAGGAAGACACCTCATTCCTGGTACGGCGACATCGACACCTAAGGCTGCCTAACTTACTTGACCAAGCCAAAGCCCATTATAGCATGTGGTTGTACGTTGGTCACAATCTTCAAATGCAAGACTTATTTGGCCCTCACGCGACACGGACAACGAATTGCCCACTTCAACTAGTTAAGGGCAGCCAATCGCTCCTTCCTTTGATCCAGCTGTCGCCCGCACCAATGTTTAGACGGTAAGTTTCACCCAGAGTAGAATAGAGTAGAGGAAGCAACACCGACTAGCTCAACAAGCTCATCAAGCTTCAAAAAGGGTTATATGTGACCGGAGTGTCATCTAATTCATCCAAAGAGGAAAGATCAGGGATCCTAAATATTAGTAAGCATGGCTAAACCATTCTACTCTATTAGGATTACTATATAGTATCTACTCAGGGTATTGTAGGGCGACAGGTAGATCAAGATATGTGTGTAACAAAATTTGTAAACCAGTAAAATAGAATGCACTTTATAAAACTAGGATAAGATATGAAAAGGGGCATGCATTTGTTATCGTGAAAGTGTTCTTTCTCGTAATCTTGATTCTGCTCGAACTCATCACTCCCTAGTCATCATAATGATGGACCACACATAAATAAAAAATTCTAATAACCACAAACAAAAATCCAAATAGAAATATCCAAATAGGCTTGCGAAGTTTGAATGGTTCGGTATAAGGGTTGGTCTACCGTCTCGATTAATATAATATATTAGGAAAAATAATATAGTTTTAATATAGCCCATACAGATGGCATAGATATAATATGCAATGAACAAACATACAAGATGCTAGCTAGACATACTACTAGGCATACAGATGAAATAACAGTAGCATGCAGAAACTACACACATGCCATAGAAGCATACGTGAAGAACTAACTAGAGTTAGGCTATTAGCACATGCAAAGTACACATACACATGCATGCATGGAAAATTTAGGATGAACACATCTGGTTTATGCGCAAATGAGCAGCATCTAGTTCCAGGGTCATGCACCTAGCATGTAATATTGACGGTAGCATGGCAAAGATAAACCGATACTAATTATTACTCTTAACAAGATTATCCAAAGAAAAAATAATTACAGTCTAAAGGAATATCCAACAAGATAACCAACAACCACAAAGTAAATTCTACAATTATTTTAGTCTACAGGCAACGATCAACAAACAGTACAAAAATAGGATTTGCCAAAAACTTGTCATGTTATACAGATGGTAACCCAACTATGTATGATGATCAAATGCTCCTAAATATAAGCAACATGAGCAGTATATTGTAATGGTAAACAAATGATTCTAGAAAAAATCAAACCTACTCAATAACTAGCACATGCATCAGTACAACAGGGATACGCAGCTACAGCTACTCTCGGCTCTAATTTCAAAATCTGAATATCAAGCAACGTATACTAGGCATATAAAAGTTAGGATGGCATACCAGGCTGCACCGTTCAGGCAAATATGAATTCCTAACTAGCTAGCGGTAGTACCCTAGATACTGACAACATGTACACAACGATGCACCAATTCCAATCTCCTTTTTTTCAAAATAGTTTGATAAACAACAATATACTCGCATCTAACGGTATTGGTGGATTCCTTAGGTTCGTTGGCAAGTATTTCATGTTGGGCTCGACTGGATTTGAGATGCGTAAGTCAGCCTATGCTGCCAATGCCACCGAGCGGCATTCGGTTCACTGGCACCACTGTCAACTAGAACGATATGATGTAGGAGGTTGTCTAGGAGGTAGGCATACATGTGTATACTATACGGATGCAAGTATTTGACAAGTAGCTCACCGAGCATGATGTAATTGTTCAACGAAGACGATGAACTGAGATGAACTTGTGGCGTGGTATGTCGTGGATGATCAACAACTCGAGCGTCAGTTCCGTGGATCAGCTCACCTCCTCCTCATGGTTCTGGTGGTGGCCGCCGTGGAGTCCCTCGTGGCCGGAGCTGCTGGGTATGCGAGCAGTGTCTAGGCGGCGGCCTGGCGGAGTTAGATCGATGTTTGAGGAATAGGCTCAGGTGGTAGTGCGAGATGAAAAACGAGATGCAGGGCTTCGTTTTGGGACTATATATGAGAAAGGATGTGCTTGCTAATTGATGGGATTAAAGGAAGAACGAGACATTTCTTAGCTGGCTCACCTTTGTGGGAGAAGAACTGAGGACGTGAGATGCTTGGGATTTCTGGAAGAAGAATCAGGCAATGCTTCGGCTTGATTGCGTGTGGAAAGTGGACCGATGGTCTCACTCGGTCCAGAGTTCCAGACCAGGTGTTACCGTGTGTGGCATGCTAGCCTAAGAAATTTGAGCATGTACTTAAAAGCTGATCCATTCTAGAGTTGCTAGAAAATAAATGAATAGGAAGAGAGAGAGCGCTACTCCATGCATGCATATCGTACATGAGAAAAAAAAGTAGGACACAGACTAGCTAATTACTCGTGCTCGTGCACCTACATGGACGTTCATGGCTATAGGAAAAAGATCAACTCCAGTTAGGAATTTAAGCAGAGCCAAATCAAAAGGGAAATTGGCAATTTAAAAGCAAACTAAAAATAAAGCACAAGAAGAGAAATTTATATCCTTTTATTATACGTAAAATTAAATCCAAATTATTAGGAATTGATTTAAACAGCGCTAAACAAGAAGTTTATTTTTATTTGACGATCTTGCAACATCTCTTGGCAAAGTTAAAAAAAAAATCTGCCCGTAAAAATCAGGATTTTACATGGTCCTTCTCGCATTCGACCTCCATCTTGTGCATCTTGGTATGATCTCCATCACTCCAACAGCGTGCCACCAAGGTCCATAGCACCACCATCATGGTTATTCTCCACTAATCTAATTACATGGAATTCTATTTTTTGACACGCATGCCATAAAATAAAATAACAACCATATGACCCATGTCGGTTGTTTTACATAAAACACATTGCATACGACAATCTTTGTATCATAGACCATATCACATCACATACCATGCAAAAACAAGTTAGACACCTCTAATTTATTTGCATATTTTACGTGGCTTTGGGATTCCTAGGAGAGAACCGCTCTACCTACGAATTTCAGCCACAAAGTTGACAATCAAGTTATTTGCAAGCCATTGTAAATGAGATCACGATTATGTTGGGAGATAAAGACACGCGTTGAGCCACTTATGCAACATGAGTTGCATGTCAAGCGTAGGACATGTAAAGTTAGTCGGGGTCGCTTCATCCCAACATGCCACCATGATCAAAATTTACTCAAGTATGAAACAACACGACTATCAACACCCACATCTCTATGTGTTCTAACCATACAAAGCATCTACACATAGACATAGCTCTGATACCACTGATGGGGTTCATTGCATAGAAAACAAAAAAATCCTATGGTTACAACTAGAAAGATCATATCTAGGAGATACATGTAACGGTTTCAGATAGACTAACCCTCAAAGACCATAACACGGTATAATATTCCCGTAAAGAAGTGTGGATGTTGTAGATTGTACACGACCATCCTCAAGGACGTGTAGACGTTCAACGCCACAAGAGGGTAGTGCCTCTGTAATCGGTCACACGTACGGTGTGCCGATGACTCCCGAACCCTCGCTCTAGCCGGGCAGCAAAAGTAGTGGATCCCCGGGAACTGCGCCAATACTACGACATGGTGGTGATGGTGGTGTAGAAGATCTTGAGTAGGGCTTCACCTAAGCACCTCGCTCGTGGAAATGGACAAGGGTAGAAGGGGAGGAAGATACCAACCAAAGGGCATATGAGAGAAAGGGTGAATATGTGTGGGAGAGAGGAGAGGAGGGGGGCCTTTTATAGGTGAGGGCAGCAGCCTAAGAGGTCATGGCGCACAGACATATGGCTGCCCCCACCTCTTCCCCAATTATTTCGGTGGACTCTCCACTCACATAAAAACACTCTCCACGTTCTCCCATTTATTCTCTACTCAAAATTCGAGAGTCTCTTTATTAAAACCACTAATAATTCACTTGATTTAATGTCACTCATTTAATAAACACTACATTTAATGAACAGATTAATAATTCAATCCCCGATGATATTTTGATATAGCAAAACCATTCTGGTAGATTTATTAGAACAAATTCCTGCGATGTCCATTATCTTCTCATGTGTTTCCTATCCACTCAATTGCATCCACTAACCCTAACTGTGTCTCCCGAAGAGGTTAGAGAACTATATAGACATGATCGAGACTTTCTCCGATCATTAATCATTAGCGTGATCTGGAGATCCATATGACTCCCACTAGTTCCACGAAAATCAAATGATCGTCTGAACCTTTTTCGCTGTAATCAAATTCCTTTTGTCTCGCGATATTTTACATGTTTGAGATCCGATCACTCGGTATCAACCATACCTTGTTCAATCTCGTTACCGAGAAGTAATCTTTTTCTTGTTCCCGTGATATAATATTCTAGTGATCAAATCACTTGCTTGTAAGCTACGTCAATGTGATATCACCGAGAGGGCCCTAAGTATATCTTTCCATCATCCGGATGGACAAATCCTACTCTTGATCCACGAGCCTGAACTAACACTTTCCAAGTATCTGATGACACCTTTATAAGCACCCTATTACGGTGTGATGTTTGATGGAATCAAAGTACTTTTCTGGTGAAAGTGATTGACATGATCTCATGGTCTAAGGACATTCAGTTACTACAAATGTGATAGCAATATAAACTTGAGGACATGATCGTATTGCTACATCTACTGCGGGTGACTATTTATCATATCATTCTCCAATAATATGAGCCTGTTATTAGCAGCATCCAATTTTCATGATCAAGAAACCTTGATCATCTATTAATCAACAAGCTAGTATTAAGAGAGGCATTACTAGGAACCTTTTTTGTTTATAAATCACACATGTATTAATGTTTCCTCTTAACACAATTATAGCATGAAAATAAACATTTATCATAAATATGGAATAAGAAAATAACCACTTTATTATTGCCTCTCGGGCATATTCCTTTCAGGGTATACCTGGATTGCCTGGCCAAGTTAGCAGTGGAGCTCGATCGCTCCCATTGGTGCCGCTCCCTAGGTCCCCTACGCCATCAGGCCAACGTTGCCGTCGATGATTTCAGCCACCAACAGCGACTGCACCTGTGCAAATGCGGACGCTCCCTTTGCAAGGAAGCGCGGAAATATCGCAGGTTCGGCTATTGTAGATGGGAGTGCCGTCACTATCTCCTTGGTCACGTCGAGACCTTGTGCTTCAACCTCTAGGGCCATGGCCCTTTCTTCATGGACGACAAGGTCGCTCGTGGTACCTTCTGTGGGCACCTCTCCTGCTGGGTCGGGGTCGACCATCTTTTGCTTCTTGGTGGCGAGCTCCAACGCTTCACCGATGTCACCCTTCCTCTTCTTGGAAGGGTCTTCCACCTCCTCGATGTGGCTCGAGGGAATCTTGAACACGGTCACCCGAGTTATCCTCTTTGTTTTGCTCCCACGGGTTCAGAATAATTAATGAGTCAGAAATTACAGTGAGTGAGATAATCATTCAACCCAATAAGATAAAGATACTTACTTGGTGACTGGGACAACACGCACACCAGTAGTGATGTGCACTAGCTTCTCCAGCTAAGGGCCAATGGTGCATGTCAGTCCCGCCTCCAATAGGCTAGCTTGACGCCGTGGTTTGGTCAGCCCCACTAGCTTCTTCGTCGACCTGGCGTCGCTGTTTGGCCTCCGACGCCTTCACTGCCGGGGCCTCTGACATCTTCATTGTTGTCGGGGCCTCCGGCACCCTCGTTGTTGCCAGGCTTCCAACCCCTTCGCCACCGGCAGGGATTTTGCTCCAATCACCGGCGCTGGGTCCTCTGACCCCTCCACCATTCTCAGCACCACCGCTTCCTTTTCGGCGTCCTCCTCCGAATCGAGCATCGCTGCCAGGTCGGTTGCTTCCTTCGCTAGCGGCTTTGTCTTCGAGACGGCCTTGACCAGACTAGCCACCCATTTGGAGTTGTGCTTGTCGACGCTCTCCATGTCGCTGTAAAGTTCCTTGAGGCTACGGTTGGTCTTGATCCCGCGACACTTCTGGCCACGAGTCTTCCACGGCATGGAGACTGGTTCTTCTTCCTTTGTGGCCTCCTTCGATCCATCGGACTTGTCCCCTTGTCTTCATCGAGGAGCTCCTCTATGTCTCCTTGTCCAATGGGGCAGCCAGTGCTCTAGAACCTGGAAGGTCTGTGAACAAAGGCAATGTGCAAGACATATAAGAGACTTCAAAACATGACTGGCAAAGGAAAACAACTACAAATGAAAAGGGAATATTACTAGAGGGCCCGGTTTTTTGCTTGGCCAGTATGGGGTGAGGCCCTCCCGGAGGTCGGTGAAGGTCGCCTCTGTGATTTTATTCAGAGCCACGAAGTAATCCTCCATGACCCAAAAATTGGGGCTCGACCTGGAGGGATCAGGTCGCCAACCATATTCATACATCCAACTGGCTCGAGTGGCGAGCGACTCTAGTCGCCGCCTGAGCTAGCAATTGAAGGGGTTGATCATCTTCATCCCCTCCTCCTCGATCTCGGATTTGCGAGCCTACATCTCGTCCACAACTATTGTGGTGGTGTCCTGGCAGATGCCATGGGTATGCTAAAGATGGGGCCAATGTGCACTAGTGGTATCCAGGGAGGGATAGTGTAGTGAATCTACACACGAAAGATAGAACAACACACACTCGATGAACTACTCACAGATCTTATATTATAATCCAAAATCTATTATAGATTCTCCTTGAGCGGTTTCATATAGAGAAAGGAGATGAAGTGCTCCTGCTCTGTACTCTCTCTAGGGTTCTTCCCTTAGGCAAAAAGATTGACCCCTCCCTTGGAGGCCCTGGCTCACCTTATAAAGGGGTATTCAGGTACATCTCGAGCTTAAGTGGCCTAGTATATGGAATATGATTGTCCCAAAGAGGTAACTCGGCGCGCTCCTTTCCCCTGTCCATAGCCTCTGTAAGGCAATGGCATCGCTAGCGCTTGTCTCTCCTTAGATTCCCTTAGGAGAGAGAAAAACGCTGACACTGAGCTCCTTCTTTAGCAAGCTAACTCCCGACTCGGCCTAGGCATAGTTAACCCAACCAAGTTGGTGCCTGCAAAGGGAATGATTCTTTTCTCGTACCGACATACCGTATATGTGGGTCGAGTCTTGTCAGTGCTTCCTGGCTTAGGGTAATCCGGCCATACCCCGGTCGACCCTTCTATGATTCGGCCAGCTCATGCTTTGACCTATCTCTACCTCGACGGACCTTGTCCTTTTACCTCAGCTTTACCCTACCTAGGGTCACCCCCAACATTAGTCCCCGAAGCAGGTGCGTTCTCATCAACCCTTCGTTGGTAAGGCCACATCAGGTTCAACTTTATCTAGAACTTTGTCCATCTAGCCGACATACGCATATGTTGGCCTGCACCAATCTTTACTCGGCATTTCCTTATGGTCATTCAATTCTCATCTTGACTTCCTTTGTCTCTTTCCGAGTTACTTCTCATAGTCTGAGTCACAGTTTTGCCTCCGGGTCACCCCTCTTAGATGCCTATCTTCCCGTGTCACTTCCCTGTATCCTACATGGAGGGAAATCATTACTTTTGCCTCATTTTAAGGGCCATGATGTTAGTTACTGCACATGCTATCAGGGATTACTGCACCCCCATCACATCGTGGTGTGCCTCTTCGATAACCACAGAGCCATGTTGTGTCGCTTGATCTTCTGTGCCATGTGACCCTCTGTGTGGCTCGCTGCTGATACGCTCATTTGGGAAATACACGCCCGGACCATGTGGTTTTCCGCAATAAGCGATCCTACTACCCATGATGTTTGTTTGGTTAAATATGGGAGTGGGAGAGGTCCTTAGCAACTTCCCCTATTCACCTCTCCTTCTCCTTCTTCTTCCTATCGCTGCCGCTACCGCTGCTATGTGCTTAGCGATAGCACCGGCACTGCCATCTTCTATGCTTCCTCTCTCCACCGCAGCGCTGCAGCTAGCTGCCGGTACGGGGCCGCGCCAGTCTAGGCCCTTCTACCCCAATCCGTACTCTGCGTTCGAGGAAGAAGATCTAGAGATGCCGCAATACGTCACTGTTGTGGAAGAACATGAGGAGGGTGGTACCGACAATGAGCGTGGTGCCGGGGCTGATTCTTGGGTGATGCAGAATGACATCGATTGGCTCATCTGCATGCACCACATCCCCGCAGGGGTCAGTTGCCACATCCCTGGCAATGAGCTTGTTCCCTGCCCTGAGGCTAGTGAGTTCATGGTTTTCCTCTCTCACTTATCTCGCGGCTTTAGCCTTCCCATTAGCGACTTCTTCAATGATTACCTCACCAGTTTTGACCTCCAACCTCACCATCTCCCCGCGAATGCCATCGCCTCTCTTTCGTCTTATGCATGCATCATCGAGGGATATCTCGGCATGTGGCCCACTATCTAGATTTGGTCTAAATTCTTCGGATTCTGGGCTAATGTCGTTCCAAATAAGGAGCTTTGTCCTGGTGATAAGGCTTTGACCCAGTGCAGGGCGGACTCGATTTCACCTTGGCGAGGTTGCATCTTTCATCGGGTCACGGGCTTGGAGTCCTGCAAAGGGTGGGCAAAGACGTTCATTTATGTAAAGAACGACATGTCGGATGACAAGATTCGGCTACCTCCCTTTTCTGTCGGTGTCCCCAATAAGAGGAACTGGGAACTGATCCCCAAGAAGGGTAGTGCCCTGGTCGATCTCGTGGAGAAGCGCGTCCTTGAGCTGATCGCTGATGGATTAACCGATGAGGATCTCACACTTTCATTTGAAGTCGAATTTGTCCGCTCCAAAAGCACTCCCACAAACTCTGCTATATGAGCGGTCATCTTGACCCCAACCGAGTTTCATCGATCGAGCTCTCCGACGCTCAAATCTTTCGGCGGGTTAAGTCCAGTTTCAAGACCTCCTTGACGGAGGATTGGGAGTGGGGGCTAGAGCCCTTAACTGAGACAATCCCATTCCCCTGGTACATCTTCTAAGTGTCCCTTTTCTGAGTTACACCTTATGTCAGCCTTTATCACTTATTTGATCCGTTTGCATTACTTTATTGAGAAATTCCTTTAGCCGACAATCGAAGACACTCAGACTCTGGCCCTTACTTGGGGAAAGGATTGGATACCTCGGAACTAGAGGAGACGAATTCCGAGGAATTCATGCCTATTACGGACTCTAGCTCCGGTCAATCCTTCGGTAAGACTTGTGTCTTAAAGGATTGGACGAATGATGATTGTGAAGTTCTCTAGGTACTTGATTTGATACCTATTTCTTACAACTTTCTGGCTTATCCTTCTCCAACTAACCTGGCTAGTCAGGTGCATGATGTGCCTCCTATGGCAGTGGGAGAGCAGGGCCCCGTGAAGAAGCGAGCCGCAACTTTGGCTCCTCCAGCTGAGCGAGCCAAACCCGGCAAAAGGTTCAAGAAAGCCGGCAAGAAGCCCGTGATCTGGAAAGCTCCTATGCCTAAGCCTCCTCCCTCTGTATCCGAGTTACTTCTGTGTTGTCTGTTCTTCTTCTTTTTCCTTGTATTTCTTGTTTCTCTTTTACTATTCAACTCATCTTTTTCCCTATATTATTCGGCAGTGCCACCGCGGACATTTCCCAAAGTGGCTCCAACATCAACTCTCCTATTCATGACGCACCACCCTCTCCCCATGGTGACGCTCTTATTCTGAGCCCAATTCGGGAGACCTCTCCCGCTGCGCCAAACAACAGTCCACTTTGGCGGGAGGAGGGCGATATCGGCATAGGTGGAGGGGGCACCCTTGAGGACATGACTATGTCGGATCAACGAGTTCTTCATCCACAACCCAACAAGAAGATCGTGGCGCCAGCAACATCGGCATCGAAAATGTTTCTACCGAGATGCTGGAAACCCCGGCACCATCTCAAACTCAACCTCCACCTTAACCTCAGCAAATTCTAGCTTCAAGTTCTCACCAGCAAGCACCTCCAGCCTCGTTTGAGTCTCCCTGGAATCGGCGAGAAGATCAACCTCGGTAGAACCCGCAGACCAAGTCTTCCGTGCCAGCTTCTGTGGCCGAAGCTCAACCCTCAGCTTCAAAGCAGTAGGCCAAGGCAACAACTAATGTCAAGAAAATTGTCGAGGCGATCAAGGTCAAGAAAACTGCCGAGGTGGACAAGGAAATTCCCAAAGGATCAACAATTGGGTGTGGGTAGTGCACCATCGCTTCCATGATGCAACAGGGTAGCGCTGATTCTAGCCCTACCTCGGATAAGCAAATCACACTGCACACCAGTCTGGCCGCTGCCAAGGTCGCTTGCCAAGCCGCACACAAGAAAGGGTTAGTCCTGACTCAGACTCTTAGTGGTGGGAGCCTCGGCTCACTCGTTGGGTACGCCGAGAATTGTAATAACACCAAATACATTGATGTCGGCTCTAGGAATCCCGTGAAGTTCGTCCCTGTGGAGATTGGGCGCAGTTGAACACTTCTAGGAAAGCCATTGCTTATGCCAGAAAAATGATGGAGGTAAATGATATGTCCATTTTGCATCACTATTCTATATCATAATTTATTGTTATTCATTGATATATTTCATATTAAGAGATGATACTTATATTATTTCATCTGTTATTGCATGGTTGATGACTTTTGGAGGATGGACCAGTGAAGTCAGGATTCTGATGGAAAAGGCACTCTTGGGAGGCGAAATTCACGAAGATCATAAAATTCCAGAAAAAACATGGAAAATCGTATTTTTCTAGAAGACAAGGATGCCATAAGGGGGAGCGGAGTTGGGCCACAGGGGGCCCACACCACCCCCTAGCATGGGTCACCCTGGCCACGCCACCAGGTGGTGTGGCCACCCTGGCCCACCTCTGGCTCTCTCCTTTGGCGTATATTATCCCCACGAAACCCTAAGACTCGGGGGACGACCACAGAAAGATTTCGCCGCCTCTGTGGGGCAGAAAACTATAGAGAGAAAGATCTCTCGGGCAGACAGAATTCTGTTGGGGAAATTCCTTCCCGGAGAGGGGAGATCGTCACCATCCACACCACCATCAAGCTGGACTTCATCGGGATTATCATCATCATCATCATCACCATCATCATCTCCACCAGCACCATCATCACCACTCCATACCGCTGTAATAATTTGGTTGAATCTTGCATAGTTCTTAGGGGAAACTTTCCCGGTGTTGATTACTACTTGTAGTTGATGCTATTGAGTGAAACCATTGAATTATTGTTTATGTTCAGATTGTTACTTATCGTTATTTCATCTCTGATCTTGATCCATATGATGTCGTGTGAGTAGTTCGTTTAGTTCTTGAGGACATGGGAGAAGTCATGTTGTTAGTAGTGGAATTGTGTTGAGAAAGATTCAATAGTTTGTTACTTAAGTTGTGGTGTTATTCTTCTAGTGGTGACATGTGAATGTCCACTACATGAAACTTCACCTTTATGGGCATAGGGGAATGCATTGTGTATTTGGCTACTAATTGTAGGGGTTGCCGGAGTAACAGAAACCAGAACCCCCGTTAGGAAACCTTTGCACAAGGGATGTCAGGATCTCAGAGTTTAAAGCTGTGGTTAGGTTTCTATCTTAATTACTTTCTTGTACTTGCGGATGCTTGCAAGGGGTATAATCACAAGTATGTATTAGTCCTAGGAAGGTCGGCACATTAGCACAGGTTCACCCACACAACACTTATCAAACGAAAGAAGATTAATCAACTATATGAAGCGAAAACACTTGACGGTATTTCCGTGTGTCCTCAAGAATGTTTGTGCATCTTAAGTAATACAACCAGCTTGTCCTTTGCTGAATAAAGGATTGGGTCACTTCCTGCATTTATTCGTATTGTCCTTTATTTACTCGTATTTTATTTACCTGCATTATCAAAAACCCCTAAAAATCCGTTTGCTAAGTATTTACAGAGAATTTGCACTCCAAGCCACTAGCCAGCACCTTCTGCTCCTCGTTGGGTTTGACACTCTTACTTATCGAAACTAATGCGATACACCCCCTATACTTGTGGGTCATCAAGACTATTTTTTGGCACCGTTGCCGGGGAGTGAAGCGCTATTGGAGAGTGGAACTAGTAAGGGAAACTTCTATTGTGAGTATTGTTTATTTCTGTTGGTTACTTTATTTCAATATGGATAATTCACTTAGTTTCATATTTCGGAATGCTACTACCACTGCTAAGGTAGTAGATCAACCACCACCTGCTGAAAATGATACTTTTAAAATACCTACAAGAATTATTGATCGTGTTGTGGATAACTACTATTTTGGAGATGGAACTGTCCATCCCGGTGATCATTTGCTCTTTATACACGAATTATGTGGGTTGTTCAAGTATGCAGGTATTACAACAGATCAAGTCAAGAAGAAGTTATTCTCATTATCACTAAAAGGAAGAGCTGAGGAATGGTATAAGCTGTTGAAGAATGGCTAATCACTTGAATGGGAGGAAATAATGCCTCTCCTTTATTCAAAATTTTATCCTCCTAGTGAGATTCATAAACACCAGAATGAAATATAGAACTTTTGGCCTCTTGATGGAGAGAGTACAGCTCAATCTTGGGGGAGATTGAAGTTACTAATGCTCAAATGTCCTATTCATGAGCTCCCCAACAATATTATTATCAATAACTTTTATGTAAGACTTTCTCTTCATGAAAAGGATCTATTGGATGCTTCTTGTGCTGGATCATTTACACGCATGAAAGAAGAAGCTAAATGGGATCTTCTAGACCGTATTCAAGACAATGCTGAAGCATGGGAGAATGATAAAGGAAGAAAGTCAGGTATAAATTATGATTATGAATGCATTGAATCTTTTATGGGAACTGATGACTTTCAAAATATTAGAAATGCTTATGGTCTATACTCTCAAGCTATTGCGAGTTATATTAAAGCTTTTGCTTCTTATATTGAAATTCCTAAAAAGAAGTGGAATAAGTATCATGCACCTTATAAAGATATTGTTAATTGTGTTCCTGCAAGAAATACTGAAGTTTATACTACTAATCTTGTTTTACCCGAACCTTACATTGAGAAAATGCCTTTCCCAGTTAAGGTAAAGGAACATTCTATGATAGCTAGTATGGTTAACGAAAGTACACATAAAGCTGTTGAACCTGATGAACAAGTAGTTGTTGAACCTATGATAGCAAATGTGAAAGACTTTGTCACTAAATATGTGGAAGATGGACACACCATTCTTTGTAAGGATACTTCTAATATTGTTTCACAAAGTGGTCTTATGAGATCCAATATCCTTGTGTTTTCTGTTAGGATAAGTGATCATTGCTACAATAATCCAGGTGATAGTTATATCGCTAAATTTATGCATGACACTAAAATGTTTCCTTGCTTTATGCTGAAAATCTTTATGTTGCACTTGTTTTGCCTTCCTATGCTAGCAGCCTTTGGTTTCAACAATTTGTTTTCTTACAAAGTTCCTTTGCATAGGAAGTGGGTTAGAATTAAACATGTGTATTTTTGCTTATTGATGCTCCCTCTTTACTTCAATTCATATTCTTATGTGAGCATCATTAAAATTATCATGCCCATCTTAATGGCTATAAAGAAAGAGCTTTTTGGGAGACAACCCAATATATTTTTGCTATCAGTTTGTTTTTGTTTATTTGAGTCTTGGAAGTTATTACTTCAGTAATAACAATAACTTCTACTTATCCTTTTTGTTTGGTTTTTGTGTCAAGATCAACCTCTAATGAGAGAGAAGTAATATTTGGGAAAGTTGCTGTCCCGAAACAGATTTTTGTGCTTCACTGTAAAAATTCGTGAAAAATATCTGTACATCGGATCGAGCTGTAATTTTTTGTGCTTCTGACCCAGGTTATTATTTAACTTTCGTTAGTTTTGCACTTTTTGATTTGAGCAACAGAAGATTTTTGAAAAAATTGATCTTTCCCTGCTGGACTGTTTTGACAGATTTTTGCCACTCTTGCATTTGCCTGTTAAATTGATTTCCTTTTTGAATTCCTTTTGGGCTTTCAGAAGGAGTTGTTTCAGTAGATTACGTTATGATGGATTTCAGATGAAATTGAACTTAAAAGGTTTATTACCTTGCATGCACTAATGTTACTAATGAGAATTATGTGAAGTTTTGTGTGAAAGAAATTTTCAGGTTGTAGGAGAAAATGGTGTAATGAGCTAAGTGAAAGCTTAAATGACTCAAGAAATATGTGTATGAAGATGAAGATATTGATGTTATTCAAGCGGTGATTCCGGAAGAATGTAACACCCCCGGGATCACGGTTAAACAAATCTAGACCTTAGACTGACATAAGCTTAACGTAGAGCTCGAGGATATCCAGTGAGAAATCGGTAACACAACAGTAACCCTGCGACACAAAAATTATTACAGCAAGCTCATAACTGAGCGAAGAACCAAAATATTAAAAGCAGATGTCACTGACCACAAACATCAAACAACGGACCACAAATTATGCTATTAAGCATTGCAAACTTAACAAATGGCCTAAGAGGCCTGAAGCATAACGATGACGTCCTAGCCCATAGATTCCAGGATGCCGGCCGATAACCCCAAGCTACTCGTCGTTGTCCATGTCGTACCAAACTTGTCTTCAGGGAACACTTATTCTGCTACAAAAGTATCAACAAAGAAAGGGTGAGTACAGGGTGTACTCCGCAAGACTTATGACTGGTGGAGTTATTTTGCATAAAGCCATCTTTGTTTTGTAAAACAAGAGGGAGAAGAAGCTCATCTAATCAGAATATTGTAAAAGGGGATACGAGAGCGACATCTCTGAAGAATTGATATCCACCAAAGTAATCCTCATCTCACAACTTGGATCACCCCCTCGTACCGATGAGGAAGCATCCTTAACAAAGATTATTTTCCATGTTTTACGATTAGGTTATAGTTCTCCATGATCTCACGTTCACTCCCAAGTCGTCCATAACCGTGGACACGACTTTTCGAAAAGATTTAACCCTGCAGGGGTGTACAACTTTACCCACACATACTAACCGACTCTTAATGCCAGAATCATTAGCCCTCTTCCTTGGAAGGCCGACAGAGGGTGGTTAGACACAACCTTTACCTTGCTTTCGCCGAGACCATGTGTCATGCCCTAAGGATGGTTCCACCATAATGGGTCAAATCCTGATGCCGATCCCTAGAAATGTGAGGCGAGGTTGGTTTACTAGGGGCCCCATCTACCCCAAGCAACCTCGTCCACGCTTACCTACCTGTTATGATGCACCTTCACCCGCCAAATCTTTCAAAACTGTTTCTATGCATCTGTCAAATGGAACGCCGAACTATGTGACTCATGGAATCTACTAGGCAAGTTAGTCAGCGGAGGGGTCCCTATAAACCCCGTGTGGTTGTACGCTCGTCTTGGTTCCGAGGGCAAGAACTCGGGTCCTAATGGTGGAGAGCATGGGACTACAAAACCCACATCCCACAGTGGCCTCCCATACAAGCCTTAGCATGTTTAAACTTTACCACTGATCTCATCTCATCACGTTCTCCTGTCATACTAGATTCTCTGCATCTGGTACATCATCTGGATGAACCAACACTAGCAGCTAAGCATGGCTAAGAAATACACAGATAATAGCTCTAGCAGTGCACATAAGCCAAACCTAGTTCTGCTAGGAGTAGTGGATCAGGTAATATAAGCTCAAAGGGAGTAATGCAATAGATAGGATATTCTATCTATCGATAAAAGACCACAGTAGAATCGTATGCATCATGGCAACAATGAAATACTT
The DNA here is from genome assembly GCA_910589775.1 of Avena eriantha. Classification (NCBI taxonomy): domain Eukaryota; kingdom Viridiplantae; phylum Streptophyta; class Magnoliopsida; order Poales; family Poaceae; genus Avena; species Avena eriantha. The sequence continues at coordinate 383,109,952 of OU342744.1, read as the reverse complement.
TCAAAATCATAGGATTGTATCATGGTGGGGCTATGCTTGCCTTATTTGTTGATACCCAAATATAGATCTTCGGAAACATTGTACTTGACTTGGTTACAGTTGGTCAAGTAATGTTCGTCGGTCTTCGATGGTGTTGTTCTCGGTCTTCGATCTCGATCTTGATATCGTATTGTACCGGAAAGAACCAAACACTGGAAAGAAAGGGGAAACAACAATCAACACATGGCATCGATGCAATGCTAAAGCAAGGATGATGATATGACAAGTTTAATAGTATTGTAATGAAACCCTAAAGCATGCTTGGAAATTTAAGCGGCGTCCGAGGGGTGCAAACCCTAATACAAGAGAGACCCTAGAATCACCCTCGGGAGTTCATTTAGTTCTCTAATTAGACTTGTCATTTAAGTTTCTTAACAATGCATGATTATAGTTTAAACATATAGATCTCATTTTTCTGAACATTTTGATATATTATACATATTTTTCTGCATAATAAATAATTAGATATTGAATTTCTAGTATTTATCATTTTTCTAAAATTTAAAACAAAACTAGGAATTACTTTTTATACCGGCCACGCCCTACCCACAGCAGCTGACAGAGTGGCCCCAGGCCACCTCAGCATCCACGTAGGCAGAGTGGGACATGTCTGGGTTTGACCGCGCGCGCTGGCGTCTAGATGACGTCAGCGCGACGTCACCTGACGGTGACCACCCCAGGTCATGCACGGGTCGGTCGCTACGGGGCGCGCGAGGCACGGCGGCCAGCTGCGTTCAACGCAGGGGGTCGAGGGGAGCAGAATAGCAGTGTCACCGCTCCGTTTGGGTCGCCGGAGCATCGACCACGACGACGGTCAGCGGCGGCAGTTGCATGGTGCGGGCACAACTTAGGAAGGGAGGGAGGGATTGAAGGCCACTGAGAGGTGCAGGAGCTCACCCGGAGTGCGAATAGCGTGTCGGGAGGCCAGGTGCCATCGGTACGCGCCGGAATCGGTGATTGAGTATGGCGGCCGTGGGCGGGGAAGAAGCATCGGCGCCGTCAATTCATTTAGCTCCAGTTCGATTGCGCTAGCGAGTAGAGGTAGGGGAACACGGCGGTGCTGGTGGCTTGATCGTACATGCACGGTGGAGACCAGAACGATGGCGACCGGCGGGGTCTAGGCGGCTAGGGTTCTGTTAAAGAACCACAGAGCGGGAGGTTGCTGGGAGGGGGAAAAGAGGATGAGGTCGAGAGAGGCACGGCTCAGCGGGTCCTTATCCTTCTCTGCGAGCGGCGACGGCATGAATCGCAGTGCGGGTGACGACGGGCGGTATCAGCTTCGCCACGGAGGATCTTCTCCTTCTGTTAGCGAGGAAGAAGAAAGAAGAGGAACAACAGAGGGGTATGGGCCAAGTGGGTTGTGTTTGGGCCAGGAGTGGGCTGTGACAAAGCTTCCAGGAAGGAATGGGCTGGTTGGGCTGCGGCTGCTCTAATTTTTTTAGACAACATTTTTCCAAATTTGTTTTCACTTCTCGCTTTTGTATTTCCATTTCTAAACTATTTTTGCTCATTTCAAAAATACTAGAACATTTGTAAATATCCAAATATTTCAGTGACCCCTTTATACTATTTGGGATCCACACTTTTGATATTTTCAAAATACAAAAACTATTTTGAGTCCATTTTAGAGAGAGGCGGAAACTAGGGTTTAGGGTTTTCACATTACTTTTTCTTGGCATGCATAAAAAAATATGATGCTCGTGAATGCACCAAAAAATCCCTAATTAAGATTAACTAAAACTGGGGCGTTACAGCTCTATCCCCCTTACGAGAATCTCGACCCGAGATTCCGCAGGTAGGAAGAAGAAAGAGAAACATGGTCACTTCTAAGGATAAGAGGGAAACACACTAAACAATACACAGAGTGTATCATGGTCAACTCATGAAGGAGTGTTCGGAAATGACTCTGAGATGACAAACATGAAACACATCAAGGTAACAGAGGAAACAAGAGGAGAAGGTTTCAAGTTGTTAGATTGTTGGTCTTCATAAGGATGGAGACCATGGAGCTTCATAAGAGTTTAAGCTTGTTAAAAGGAAAGCTTACAACGGAAAGAACATGACGACAGACATCGAGAAATGAAACTCTACAAGACGGCTTAAGACGAGATTTCATGGATACCGGGATACGGATAACCTAGTTGTTGATCTACTTTTGATACAGAAAGATCACTCTTCATTCAACAGAAGGTTGAGACAGAAAGGTGTTTTTGTGGTGAGAACTCGTAGGAGTCATAAGGAACATGTAACAATAGAAACTTTAGATTACCAAAATCATAGTCGCCCTATGCACATGTTAGAGGAACCGAAGGAAACTCTTTATTCATCGAGGTTTATATAAATCTTTGCCAGAGATCATGCTATCACTTCACACCACTAAGATGAATATATATAATAAGATTCCTGATGACACGAGGAAAAAGAAACTTCATTCTCAGACTTCAATTATTTGGCACAACAAGAAGTTTGTCAACATAAAAAGTCTGTAGGATCAACCGAGAGACATTTAGTAACACTAGTTTAAATGTTCTCCTTGATGTTCAAGACACGAGACGTCAAGTAAAATATCGGACTTCGGAGACAAAGGAAACATAAGCACAACTCCTATAATGAATCATAGAAGATGCCTCATGAAGAGTGGTTGTTATTTGCTGATTCAATAGAATATGACAATAGGCCTTCTGACTAGTTGTGTCAACCATTACATCAATCTTGCCGGATTTTCAGAGAGACCCATGTCAATTCCTTGAAGAACACCAACCATTATTACCGCTTGAGATTCATCTCTGGTTATGTGGAATGATACTTCAGACTCAGCATGTCCGAATAGATAGTTTGCAACATTTACCGTAAAGGTAAAGTTACTAGATTCTCAAGACATGGACTATAGTGTTAAGCTCCAATAGACTGAGCTGAATTGCTAGACCCATGTATTAACAACTTGTCAGAAGACAACTGCTTATACATCAAGTACTTGCAATGAAACACAAGTGTCCATAAGAAAACATAGACAACTCTACTCGAATCCATGGCGACATCTCTCACCATTTTCCCGTGAATCGGAGAAGGTTACTTCTAACATCCAGAACACATACTTCGAGATAACTCGAAGACGGTTCTCTAAAATGTTCCAACATTAATGCCAATGGTTCCATATGAATCTAGTCTAGCTTGGAGAAGATAAGGATGTTATCGATGGGCTCAACAACAAACTTATCAAGATACTCCAGGATGATGGACTCATATGTTGTATCAACGAGGCAAATGTATTGGTCAGACCAACGGACGTGAAGATGTACTCAAGTGAAACATCAGAAGTAGTAACATCATCAGTATAGTCCTTGGAACTTAGTTTGATTTGATGATAACCCAAATCAAATCAAATGTGGGGGAAGATAACATATCCATGAAGGAGATACTATCTTTCTTCAGCAGGAACTAAACTAGACATCCCTTTAAGATAAACTAAGTCGGGTAGAACTTTTGTCTTACAACTCTCTAGGTTGTTGTTTAAGATCAACCAACTAGTTCAGGGGTATCCAGTACAGATCCTTGGAGAAAGGAGCAGTTCACAGAACTTGCTTGCTCAAGAACTTGACAAACACAGTCATGTGGCAACATGGTGATACTTCTAGTAGACATATAGAATATCACAAACCACCGATATGTCACTTAGTTCAAGAGGGAACTTGCTTGATAAGGCAAGAGACATAGTCTTAGAGTTTTGGCACAATCCTAACTCTTTGACCGAAGAGAATGCACCAGAATAACGGACTTGGTAGCACAATCATCCTTTGCTTAGGGATAGGGTTAACCAGTCATGCTAAAGATGACACAAATGTCCTTGGAGCTCGAAGCAATACTGTTTGCTAAGAACCTCAGATGACGACATTATTACGCTCGAAGCATCATTTTCAAGAACGAAAGCTCGGAGGAAGGGTGGGTAATGATATGTAAGAGCATCCCCTCATTAAGAAGGTCATGAAACTCAGCACAACCTCTTAGTATATAAGAGTGTGACACTCTAAGGTAGAACAAACAGAAGCTAATCACTGCCTCTTAATCTGCGGATTACAACACTTTGACCTGGTCCTAGATATGACGAGGTACTGGAGTTTGTTTCTCCAGACATTCCGAAATGGTTTGTCATGATGGACCACAAGAGTATCTTGCATCGGAAGACACCAATGCAAATTACTACTTGGCTACCAACTGATAGACAAAGGTCGGAAACAACAAGGGGAGAAGAACATGCTCAGGAGGGAATCCCGAGATGTGGATGCATAGATTATCAATCTTCCGAAAACCAATGCATAGAAGGGAGGGTGTGGCAGAGTCACGAGTATAGATGCGACACTCATGAAGAGTACTCTTGTCGTGATCTTTTTTGTTCCATTAAAGAACATCTACCATAGCTAGTGGTAGGGGAAGTCCTTAATTATCGAAATTAAATCGCAACAAAGAACACAAGCTTGAAAGCTAGAATTGTAGTACCAGCCATCCTGAGGTAATGTGTGAACATTACAACAGGGGACAAATGGAATGGATCTTGGGTTAAAGATCAGTTTCATGTGCAAGATTCACCACTAGAATCCAGCACAATCCGGGAGGTCCGAGGGTTAAAACCCAAGAAAGAAGTAACTACTATTTGAGTGACACTGCATACACTGCAAGATAGCAATCACAAGGTAGCTTCCAAGAGAAGAAAGAACTTCTGAAGTACCCAAACAAACAAAAAGGAGGCACACGAGGCAAAAGGAAACCTTGAAGCCTAGAACATAACACTTTGGATCCTACAATATAATATGTGGGCCCATAAGACGGAAAGATCATGATGGAAAGGAATCTCTCGAACGAAGCAGAGCAAAGGGAACACAAGGAATTCACAACACACCCAACTCTAGAGAACTCAACACTAGGTCAACTGGCTGAGAAATGGCATGCCTGGAAGGCACCTAAGCTTTGAAAGATTAGAAGAGATATGTAGCAACCTCACCCGATAAGGTACAGGTCCCTGTGTTTATAGTGCTAGTCCCTGGATCGAATAGCTAGCACCCATAGTTTAAGATGTAATATCAAGAAACAAAGGTCATATTACATCGCATACCCAGGAATAAAATAGTTCATTACAACTTACATAGCTCATATGGCTATCTTATTACAAGGCAACAAATATAACTAGCATGGAGTCCTTCATCTTCATGTGTTACAGGCAAACATGTTGGGTGCAGACTCGTAATCCCTACTCATCAAACTTCACTATCATCAAGTAATCTTGCAACATGATAAGTTACAGCCAGAGAGGGTCAATACATTTGAATTGTATTGGTAAGTGTCACTAGTATGTGGATATAAAGTGGAACCTACTACTACATGCATATCTGGCTAGGTAGAGCTTTGGCTAGTTTGCAGCAAGAAAGTCTTTCCCTATCTTTTTATAAATAGTTTGGAATACTTATTATCAACTAAGTTACATACACTGGATACCCTCCAGGTAATATTTCGAACCACAACATCGTGGTACCACTGATAGAAATCAGTGAACCCAGGTTCCATTGATAGAAATCAATGAACCAACAACCCTTGTTCACCCATCAAGTTTTAACTTAGGAAATTAGAATGAGGAGATTCTTGAACTGCTTCATTGTCTTGATGCTCAGAAGTTGTCCGTAACCGGGGACCTTAGTTTTACCCTGTCGAGAGGTGGTGCACTTTCCCCACAAGACTCGACATGCATCGAGACGAGACTTTTCAGAAGCAATCCCTCAGACCACCACGGACACGTTCCATCCTATCATAACTACCACCCTCTATCCATCTGGCAGAGTTCTCGCAACTTAGTGGGTCAAGGCAGAGCCCATATGCCATGTGGCTGCACTAGAAGCTTCATGACAAGAACGTCTCTAATCTCTTTGTTCCTGGGTGGCCATCCACAAGTGTGATACACCAGCCGACCATAGATATGGCCCCTGGGTAACCACTCAACATAATCCATACAAGTCCCATTTTCACCCAGGTGTTTCATTAAGAACTTGTTTTATTATACAAAACATATATTTCCAGTACTTCATAGTAATAACATGATATTCCACCCCGAAACTATAACAACGCTAAGCATCTCTAATCTTACGATGTTTCACCCACCAATTGGAATTTACCATTTCCTATTCTAAATAGGAGAGCATAGCATAATAATAATAATATAGTAGTCCTATCATGCATAGTACAAATTCCACTAAATATAATGAAATTACTAGGACATGGATGATAGTGCAACTTGCCTTGTTAGTTGAATATTTAGGTACTCTCCTTGATCTTGCAAAATATCACACTCCTCAAAGTCTACAACAATACAATCAAACAAAAGCACACTCTCAAACTACATCACAAAACAACACAAGAATATAATGGAATCTATGCAAGCATGAAACAAGATAAAATCATGGTACAAGTCATTAAAACAAGGGTTCTAAAACACCTACTGGTCCTTTTATACAAGTGGGATTCCAAATGTAATTGTTTTAGTACAAATAGATTATTTAAAAGCATTTTCTATTATTAAAAAAGCATATGATATTTGCTACTAGCATCGAAATATATGTTCAATTTTATTTTCTGGTCAAAGGGTACAATTTTCAACTAAATACATAGGAATCACTTAAAAGTTACATAACTTTTTTACAGTTAAAAGTACTCGATTAAAGTTTCTGTGGAAATTATTGTTTTAACAGATATAAATGTGCAAAAGAAATTGCACTATAATCTACTCATTATTTTGAATCCAAGGATACTGAATTTGCTAAATTTGCATTACCAAAGCTTAAGTTATGAAGTTCAAAAGATTTTGACTAGTCCTAGTCACGTGATGGATTTCTACATGTGAATATCGATTCCATAACTAAATCAATATGGGCATCTAGATCCTAGGGTCACTTGTTAGTTTGGTTCAACTCTAGTTCCATCCGTGTATGAGAGACTGAAATTCCTGGAGATGACATTAGTAGAATATTAAGGCTCAAATAATTCTGCCGTGATACATCAGTATACATGCTACACCATGTAACGATCATTAGATCATGAGAGCACATGGAGCGCGGGCATGCAAGAAATTGACTAGGCTCCTCCTAGCTACTAGGATCGATAGTTTACTAAGAGAGCAGCGGAATTACTTGGTTGAACAACAACGACCATACCTATAGTGGCACTGTTGGTCGATGGTGATATTAGGGACGGTATAGAAGCAATGAAAGTGCGTAACGGGAGACGTCGTAACATGAGTCGTAGCCAATATGATGGGTCCTTTCCGGTGCTCCTCGTAGCAACGAAGTACAGCCAGAGCGGAACTCACTTTGGCCTTTGTCGTCCAGGGTCGTAGGATAAACAATAAGACGATTTTCAGATCAGAATTGATGCTACCAGTCTAGAGAAGATGAAAGAAAGAAGAAACATGGTCTTAGTCCCTCTGTACTAGACGGAATTGATGACTGTGTTGCCGCGGACGTCGGAACTTTGATGGAGAAATCCGGCAGTAATTGGGCGTGGATTGGAGGATAGACGAAGTAAATCAAGGGGACTCACTAGGCTGAATATATTGCTAGGGGAAAGAGATCCAGTGACAGGACGCCTAGGTGTAGTCTAGGAGCGTTTCGGCTCTGACGTACGGGGGATTTTTTTATGCCGCGAAGTGGAGTTTTAATAGCCTTAATGGGACCGCGGTTGAATGGGCAATAAATTTCGTTTTCATGGCATGCACTATCGAGGTATAAATTGTGTCATATGAGTAGGGGAAGAGATGTGCCATGGTGCTTCAGTTTTTTACGTGTGTTTCTTGTAGAGGTGAACTGAAGGAGAAAGACGATTCAATCGTGTCGGTTGGGCTGGGAAAATGGATCAAGGATTTCAGCCCAACAAAAAATAGAAGAAGTGAAAAAAATAAACATAAATAGAAGGGGTAGAAGGGCTGATCGGTTGGGCTGATCTTGGCCACTTTCGGCAGGGTTGGTCCACCGAGGTTGGTTCTTTCTTTTTGTCTTTTTTTTGTGATTTCTTTTCTAGTCTTCAATTTGTCTATCCAAATTAATTCAAAGATTTTCATAAATTTTAGAATAAAATATATGTGGATGGCTGATTTTAAATAGAACATTTCGGCACTATTTTTATATATAATAATTTAAATAAAATTTGAGTATGTCACATCAGGCTATATAATTTTATTGTATTTTTATAGTTCTTTTTATTTATCTTATATATGTTATAACTTTTGATTTAGAGCTCCAAAATGGTTCAATCTAATTTCTATAGTTGGGTATAAATTATTTTCTGCATTATAGACTATTAAAGAACACTTTCTTACAACTTAAATATTGAACATAGCCATATACTTGAATTGTACTTGATGTGAATATTTTCTTATTAGGGTTTAGGTTTTGGTTTTATTCTTTTTTAGAGGTTTAAATTGCAAATGTTTAGTGACAAGATACATGGAATGCATGAATGCTATTTGAAATTTTGAAAAATTGTTCGTCACTTCCTTATTAAAAATTCATTTGTTTAAGTAAGGTTTTGATGTTTCCATTTAAAAACAAAAAGTTTCTTTTCCCCCTAAATTTCATCATTTTTTTCACATTTCAAAATTTAGAAATTTTTGGGATGTGACAAGATATCAAAACTTTTCCAATTCAACACAAGATAAGATGACCCAGAGTTAGAGCGAAACTGGATAAGGAGAAAAAGAAGTATACCAGAGTTTTCATCAATACTTTTCAACTTTAAAATAGTTTTCACAAGAACTAGACTCAACATCGACCAGTAGCAAGGTTTTCCTACGGTCGATACTGCTCTGATACCAAGAACTATAACACCCCCGGGATCAGGGTTAAACAAATCCAAACCTTAGCCTGACATAATCTTAACCTAGAGCTCGAGGATATCTAGTGAGAAATCGGTAACACAACAGGAACCCTGCGACACAAAAATTATTACAGCAAGCTCATAACTGAGCGAAGAACCAAAATATTACAAGCAGGGGTCACTGACCACAAACACCAAACAATGGAAGGCAAATTATGCTATTAAGCATAGCAAAATTAACAAATGGCCTAAGAGGCCTGAAGCATAACGATGACGTCCTAGCCCATAGATTCTAGGCTGTCGGCCGGAAACCCCAAGCTACTCGTCGGTGTCGATGTCGTACCCAACTTGTCTTCAGGGGCACACTTATTCTGCTACAAAAGTATCAACAAATCAAGGGTGAGTACAAGGTGTACTCCGCAAGACTTATGGCTGGTGGGGTTATTTTGCATAAAGCCATCTTTGTTTTGTGAAACAAGAGGGAGAAGAAGCTCGTCTAATCAGAATATTTTAAAAATGAATAAGAGAGCGACATCTCTAAAGAATTGATCATCATCTTGATATCCACCAAAGTAATCATCATCTCACAACTAGGATCACCCCCTCGTATCCATCCGGAAGCATCCTAACAAACATTAGTTGCCAAGTTTTACGATTAGGTTATAGTTCTCTATGATCTCACGTTCATTCCCAAGTCATCCATAACTGTGGACATGGCTTTTGGAAAAGATTTAACCCTACAGGGGTGTACAACTTTACCCACACGTACTAACTGATTCTTAATGCCAGAATCATTAGCCCTCTTCCTTGGAAGGCTGGTAGAGGGTGGTCAGACATGACCTTTACCTTGATTTCGCCGAGACCATGAGTCACGCCCTAAGGATGGTTCCACCGTAATTGGTCAAATCCCGAAGCCGGTCCCTATAGATGTGAGGCGAGGTTGGTTTACCAGGGGCGCCATCTACCCCAAGCAACCCCGTCCACGCTTACCTACCTGTTATGATGCACCTTCACCCACCAAATATTTCAAAACGTTTTCTATGCATATGTCGAATGGAACACCGAACTATGTGACTCATGGAATCTACTAGGCAAGTTAATCAGTGGAGAGGTCCCCATAAACCCCGTGTGGCTGTACGCTCGTGTTGGTTCCGAGGGCAAGAACTCGGGTCCTAATGGTGGCGAGCATGGGACTACAAAAACCACATCCCACTGTAGCCTCCCATACAAGCCTTAGCATGTTTAACCATTACCACTGGTCACATCTCATCACGTTCTCTTGTCATACTAGATTCTCTGCATCTGGTACATCATCTGGATGAACCAACACTGGCAGCTAAGCATGGCTAAGCAAGACACAGATAATAGCTCTAGAAGTACACATAAGCCAAACCTAGTTCTGCTAGGAGCAGTGTATCAAGTAATATAAGCTCAAAGGGAGTAATGCAATAGATAGGATATTCTAACTATCGATAAAAGACCACAATAGAATCGTATGCATCATAGCAAGAATGAAATACTTTCGAAATCATAGGATTGTATCATGGTGGGGATATGCTTGCCTTGTTTGTTGATACCCAGATATAGATCTTCAGAAACATTGTACTTGACTTGGTTACAGTTGGTCAAGTATTGTTCATCGGTCTTCGATAGTGTTTATCTCGGTCTTCGATCTCGATCTCGATATCCTATTCTACCGGAAAGAACCAAACACCGGAAAGAAAGGGGAAACAATAATCAACACATGACATCAATGCAATTATCAAGCAAGGATGATGATATGACAAGTTTAGTAGTATTGTAATGAAACCATAAAGCATGCTTGGAAATTTAAGCGGCGTCCGAGGGGTGCAAACCATAATACAGGAGAGACCTCGGAATCACCTGTAGGGGTTCATTTAGTTCTCAAATTAAACTTGTCATTTAGGTTGCTTAACAATGCATGATTATAGTTTAAACATATAGATCTGATTTTTTTGAACATTTTGATATAGTATACATATTTTTCTGGATTATAAATAATTAGATATTGAATTTCTAGTATTTATCCTTTTTCTGAAATTTAAAACAAAACTGGGAATTACTTTTTATACCAGCCATGCCCTACCCACATCAGCTGACAGAGTGGCCCCAAGCATCTCAGCATCCATGCATGCAGAGTGGGACAGGCCTAGGTTTGACCGCGGCTGAGTGCGTGCACTGGCGTCTGGATGACGTCAGCGTGACGTCACCCGACGCTGACCACCAAAGGTCGCGCACGGGCCGGTCGCTGCGGAGCGCGCAAGGCTCCACAGCCAGCTGCGTTCAACGCAGGGGTCGAGGGGAGCAGAATAGTGGTAGCGCTGCTCCGTTTGGCTCACTGGAGAATCGACCACGACGGTGGTCAGCGGCGGTGGCGGTAGTTGCCATGTGCAGGCATGGCTGAGGAAGGGAGGGAGGGATTTGAGGCCACTGAGAGGTGCAGGAGCTCACCCAGAGTGCGAATAGCGTGTCGGGGAGGCCAGGGGCCGTCAGTACGCGCCAGAATCGGGAACTGAGTACGACAGTCGTGGGCAGGGAAGAAGCATCATCACCGTCGATTCGTGGAGCTCCAGTTCGATTCCGCTGGCGAGTAGACGTAGGGGAACACGACGATGTCGGTGGCTTGATTGTACAGGCACGGGGGAGACCAGAACGATGGCGACCGGCGGGGTCTAGGCGGCTAGGGTTCTGTTGAAGAACCGCAGAGCGGGAGGTTGCTGGGAGAGGGAAAAGAGGATGAGGTCAAGAGAACAACGGTTCAGTGGATCCTTATCCTTCTCTGCGAGCGGCGGCGGCACAAATCGCAGTGCGGGTGACGACGGGCGGTATCGGCTTCGCCACGGAGGAGCTTCTCCTTCTGTCAACGAGGAAGAAGAAAGAAGAGGAATGACAGAGGGGTATGGGCCAGGTGGGCTGTGTTTGGGCCGGGAGTAGGCCGCGACAGAGCTTCCAGGAAGGAAGGGGCTGGTTGGGCTACGGCTGCTCTATTTTTTTGCAGCAAACAGTTTTCCAAATTTGTTTTCACTTCCCTCTTTTGTATTTCCATTTCAAAACTGTTTTTGTTCATTTCAAAAATACTAGAACATTTGTAAATATCCAAATATTACAAGGACCCCTTTATACTATTTGGGATCCACACTTTTGATATTTTCAAAATACAAAAACTATTTTGAATTCATTTTAGAGAGAGGGGGAAACTAGGGTTTAGGGTTTTTACATTATTTAAAGATGATTCTCATGAATGCACAAACAAATGCCTAATTAAGATTAACTAAAACTGGGGCGTTACAAAGAATTTATTAAATACCAAGTTCAGAGACCTGCAGAGTCCATTTTCAAATAGGTAATAGTTCTGCTAAGAAAAGGTCGACGAAAAATCTGTCAAGTTATATTTTTACAGTTTTTATCTAACAAGGAGGGCAACGAAGTGAAAGAGGGACGGAAATGGAGCCAGGGTGCCTCACACCACCCCGTGGCGCGGGCCCACCTAGCCGCGCCACCAGGTGGTGTGGCCGCCCTGAAGTCCGTCTCCGACCCGTTTTCTCCCAGTACCTTCCTTTTGTTGTAAAACTTCATAATAAATAATCCCTCTAATCCCCCGAGGTTTGTATATCGTGTTCTCGTCGTGTTTTCATTTTGATATGTTTCTGCTAGGAACTATTCTTAAAGTTTAGAAGCACAATGGTCTCCACCAACAATAAGGGAAAGGAGCCTGCGGAGAAGGATTGATATGTTGCAAACGTATCTATAATTTTTGATGTTCCATGCTTGTTTTATATCTACTTTCTTATGTTTTGTCCAGATTTTGCAGTATTTTTGTACACCTTATGGGAATAAGCTATTAACAAGATGCCACAGTTCTAGTTGCCTGGTTTTTGCTCTTTTTGGTTCCAGGAAAGTCAGAAAATGAATATCCTCGGAATTGGTTGGGACAAAATCCAAAGTTAATATTTTACCAGAAGACACGTGGAGTCTGAAAGAGAGACGAAGGGGGCCACAGGGCGGCCAAACCAACCCTTGGCGCGGGCAGCCCTAGCCGCGCCAGGGCATGGTGTGGGCCCCCTGGCCAGCCACCGACATTGCCCCTTCGCCTATAAGAAGCCCCTAGGATGAAAACCTTAAATCGACAAGCCTCCAGCCACGAAAAGTTCCTCAGCGCCGCCGCCACCGAAGGGGAGATTTGGGGGACAAACAAGTCTTTGTTCCGGCACCCTGCTAGGACGGGGAAGTGCCCCCGGAGCCATCTCCATCGATATCCACCACCATATCCATCCCCGCTGCTGATTCCCATGCTGAGAAGGGAGTAGTTCTTCCTCGAGGCTAAGGGTTCTATCGGTAGCTATGTGTTCATCTCTCTCTCTCTATGCATGATCATATTGTGATCATGAGCTTCGTAATCAAGTAGATCTACTTTGCTACTCAAGTGCGTTAATAGATCTCTGCTCTCCCCATGTGTGTGAAAGTGACAGCGTGTACACCATGGTGGCACTTAGGCTAGAGATTGCAAATACTTGTTATGAGTTATATTTGGAGTTGGATGTTTCTATTAAATTTTGGTGTTTTTTGGAACCATCTAGCGCTCAAGGTGATAGTGTGGGGTTAGCTAGATGGGAAAGGCTTACTTTGAGGAGTGTTGTTATAGCCCTACCATGGATTAGAGTGTCCAATCGGAGAGTAATTCAGGGTAGTATCATAAAGAGAAGATATTTATATGAGAGTGTTGATGGCTACACACTTCTATTCTTGTAGACAGTTATTGGGCCTCCAAGTGCAGAGGTTTGTAGAACAGCAGCAAGTTTTCCCTTAAGTGGATAACCCAAGGTTTATCGAACTCAGGGAGGAAGTGGTCAAAGGTATCCCCTCTCAAGCAACCCTGCAATTAAGATACACGAAGTCTCTTGTGTCCCCAACACACCCGATACACTTGTCAGGTGTATAGGTGCACTAGTTCGGTGAAGAGATAGTGAAATACAAGTGGTATGGATAATTATAAGTGGCAACGGTGCTAGAAAATAGCTTGATGGCATGGAAAAGACTAAAGGCAAACTGAAATAAATATGGAAGAAAGAAAACATGTAATAGATCTAATTGCAAACGGTGTTTCAATGCTTAGAAACAAGGCCTAGGGATCATAATTTCACTAGTGAACACTGTCATACAAATATCTTCTCTTTATGATACTACTCTTAACTACTCTCCGGTTGGACACTCTAATCATTGGTAGGGCTATAACAACACTCCTCAAAGTTCGCTTTCCGCATCTAGGTAACCCCACACTGTCACCTTTAGCACTAGATGGTTCCAACAAACACCACAATTTCATAAAGACATCCAACTCCAAATATAACTCATAACAAGTATTTGTAATCTCTAGCCTAAGTGCCACCATGGTGTGCACAGTGTCAACTTCATACACATGGGGAGAGCAGAGATCTATTAAAGCACTTGAGTAGCAAGGTAGATCTACTTGATTACAAAGCTCATGATCACAATATGATCATGCATAGAGAGAGAGAGATGAACACATAGCTACCAGTAGAACCCTTAGCCTCGAGAGAGAACTACTCCCTTCTCATCATGGGAATCAGCAACGGTGATGGAGATGGCGGTGGAGATCGATGGAGATGGCTCCGGGGCACTTCCCCGTCCCGGCAGGGTGTCGGAACAGAGACTTTTTCTCCCCCGAATCTCCCCTTCGGTGGTGGCGGTGGTGCAGAACTTTTCGTGGATGGAGGCTTGACGATTTAGGGTTTTTGCATCAGGAGGAATATATAGGCGAAGGGGCGAGGTCGGTAGCCAGCCTGGGGGCCCACACCATGCCCTGGCACGGCTAGGGGGACCCGCGCCTAGGGGTGGTTTGGCCACCCTGTGGCCCCCCTTCGTCTCTCCTTCTAGCTCCATGAATCTTCCGGGAAAATAACGACTTTGGCTTTTGTCTGGTCCAATTCCGATTATATTCATTTTCTGACTTTCTGGAACCAAAAACAACAGAAACAGGCAACTCGCACTATGGCTCTTGTTAATAGGTTAGTCTAAGAAATCATATGAAAATTACTCCAAAGTGTGGACAAAACATAAGAAAGTAGATGAAACCAAGAATGGAACATCAAAAATTATAGATACGTTTGCAACGTATCAAGTGTTCACTAGTGAAAGTATGATCCCTTGGCCTTCTTTCTAAGCATTGAAATACCGTTTGCAACTACATATGTTACATGTTTGCTTGCTTCCATCTTTATTTCAATCTGCCTTCAGTCTCTTCCACGCCATCAAGCTATTTTCTGGCACCGTTGTCTCATATCCATACCACTTGTATTTTACTATCTCTTCGCCGAACTAGTGCACCTATACACCTGACAAGTGTATTGGGTGTGTTGGGGACCCAAGAGACTTCTTGTATCTTAATTGCAGGGTTTCTTGAGAGGGGATACCTTTGACCACTTCCTCCCTGAGTTCGATAAACCTTGGGTAATCCACTTAAGGGAAAACTTGCTGCTGTTCTACAAACCTCTGCACTTGGAGGCCCAACAACTGTCTACAAGAATACAAGTGTGTAGACATCATGCTGTTTTCTGGAGCCGTTGCTGGGGAGGTAAGGTAAAGGTACTCACATCCTCCGGTGTGAGTGCCCGAAGTTATTTCCTTTAGATTCTACAATTTTTTCTTTTTTTTCTTGTTTTCACTAGTTAAGCTTAATGGAAAACAACAAAATATTAGAGAGCTTTTTAGTATTTTTCCTAATGTGGAACATGAATGGTCTGAAAATAAAATTAAAAAACCCATGGAACTTTTTTGCATGCTAATAGCAATGTTATTAGTATGAATCTTTTGAACACCTTTGTTACTAATGCTATGGAAACGTCTAAGCTTGGGGAAGTTAGTTTTTATGAAAATGATCTTTTTAGTTCCCCATATTTAAAGAAGAAAATTTGCTCTGATGATACTTTATCTCCCATATGTGGTAATTCTAATGATACTTGTGATATTTTAAATCCACATACTGAAAGCATCTCTTTTAAAATACCTAGAAAAATTGTTGAACGTGTTATGAACAACTGTTATTTGGGAGATGGAACATTCCATCCTGGTGATCATTTACTCTTTATACA
This sequence comes from Avena eriantha, assembly GCA_910589775.1. Taxonomy (NCBI): domain Eukaryota; kingdom Viridiplantae; phylum Streptophyta; class Magnoliopsida; order Poales; family Poaceae; genus Avena; species Avena eriantha. The sequence goes on along the minus strand of OU342744.1, from coordinate 383,093,933 downwards.
CGAATTATGCGAGTTGTTCAAGTGTGCAGGTATTTAAATGAACCAAGTTAAGAGGAAGCTATTCCCTTTTTCACTTAAGGGCAAAGCAAGGGAGTGGTATGAGCTACTAGACGATCCTCATCATTTGGAGTGGAAGGAACTTGAATCTCTATTTTACTCTAAATTTTATCCTCCTCATGAAATTCATAAAGATAGGAATTACATTTATAATTTTCATCCACATGATGGAGAAAGTATTGCCCAAGAATGGGGGAGATTGAAGTCACTAATGCTCAAATGTCCCATTCATGAGCTCCCCAGTAATATTATTATTAATAATTTCTATGCAAGGCTTTTAGGACATTACAAGGACTATCTAGATACTTATTTAGAGGGATCGTTCACAAGTAAGGAGGTCAAAGCTAAGTGGGATCTTCTTGAAACAATTCAAAGAAATACCGAAGATTGGGATAACAACAAAGGTAAAGAACCAGGTATAAACTATGAGTATGATTGCATTAAGTCTTTCGCTGAAACTGCTGATTTTCAAGAGCTTAGTGCTAAATATGGCCTTGATCCTCAAATTCTTGTTGATTTCTATAGAACCTTTGCTTCTCATATTAATGCTCCTAAAGAAAAATGGGACATGTATCATGAGCCTTATTGTTATTAATGATAGCAATAAACATGCTCAAACATCTAAAAGTACTACTTCTTATAAGCATGTTAATTTTTGTGGAATACATAGACCTTGTGAGAATAATCAAATTGAAGAAGAATATTGTATCACCCATAGGAATGAAAAAACTACAACGTGGTATAGGGCTCTAAATGATCTTGGTAAAAAAACTATGTGCCCTCTATCCTTTTATTTGTGAACTTTTCTTTGAAGTGGGTCATTTGAATTTTCAATACTTAGGCCATAATAATAGCCCTTCTAATCCAATGAGTACTGCAAGTTTGTATTGTGATGACATGATCACTCCGAATCAGCATGATCAACTTACATTATTTTTGGGGTGTGAAGAGTTATCAAGAAACCCTGGTAGATATGGGTACTTTTGATATGAATAGTGTCTTGCATGGTTGTCATCTTTATTGTGTTGATAATTGCCACACAAATACTTACATACAAAATATTATAAAATATGAGGGTTTACCAAAATATGACAGGACTAATATGTGTTTTGATCTTATTAATGAAAAGGAGGAATCCTCCAAAATTTCTTCTATTGTCTCTAACAATAAACTAGGGTATATGGAGAAGCTTCCTTTAAATGCTCTCCCTCCTAAAGAGAAGAAGAAAAAGAAAAGGAGGAGTAAAAGGAGAGAGGAAACGGTAGTTTCCCCTAAGCACGTTGCTCCTATTATAGTTTTCGATGAGTCTGAACTCGATGATGTTCGTATGCCTATTACCTATAGTAGTGATCATGATTGGGAAAAGCACACTACTTTTGATATTGAAAATCTCTTCGGTACCAATTCTGAAAATGATGATATTAATAATTGTTGTACTATTAGTGATATCCATGATCCTTCCAATGATCTTGTTGCACTTTGGAAGACAATTATTCTATTTCTTATGATGATACTACACCTCCAATATATTATGATTACAATAATGAATATGATATTTTCAGTCCACCTACTATTGAGGAGAAAATTAATTATGATTACAATATGCCTCCTATATTTGATGATTATGGTGATGAGAATAATAATGATAGCTAATTTGATGAATTTGCTCCTACTACAATTAATAAGAATGACTATGTTTATGTGGGGAGTATTAATTCTTTTATGCATGTGGCTCATGATAAGAATGTTTTATGTGATAGTTATATTGTTAATTCTATTCATGATGCTACTGAAAGTTATTATGAGAGAGGGAAACATGGTTTTATGCATCTCAATAATATTAAGTTTCCCCTCTTTATGTTGAAAGTCTTGAAGTTGCACTTGTTTTGCTTTACTATGCTTGTTGCTTTGTGATTTCATGACTTGTTTCTTTACAAGATTCCTATGCATAGGAAGTGGGTTAGACTTAAATGTTCTTTGAATTTGCTTCTTGATGCTCTCTTTACTTCATTTCATATTTTTTATGTGAGCATCTTCTCAAACTATCATGCCCAACTTAAAGGCGTTAAAGAAAAGTACTTATTGGGAGATAACCCTAAAGTTTAAGATGAGTCTTGGAAGTTATTATCTCTGTAATAACCTCTCCTTATCCTTCTTATTTTATTTTTGTGCTAAGAATAACCTCTAATGAGAGAGAAGTAATGCTTGGGAAAGTTGCTGTCCCGAAACAGATTTTTGTGCTTCACTGTAAAATTTCGTGTAAAATCTCTGTAGGTCGTTTTGAGGCGTCAATTTTTGTGCTTCTGCCTCAGGTTGTTATCTAACTTTTGTTTGTTCAACACTTTTTTATTTGAGCAACAGAAGGTCTTCGAAAAAAATGGTTTTTACCTGCTGGTCTGTTCTGACAGATTTCTGCCATTATTTGCATTTGCTTCTTGTTGGTTCCTTTTTGAGTTCTTTTGGGGAATTGAGCTTTTGAGGGAAGTGCTACAGTAACTTGTGTTTTAATGGAAGTTTTATTGGTGTTAAAACTGAACCTAAAGACTTATTATCTTGAGTGCACTAATGTTGCTAATAAAGATTGTGTGAAGTTTTGTATGAAGAAAAAATTTCAGGTATATGGAAGGAATGAGTAATGAGATGAAGAATGGACTAAACCTAAAGCTTGGGAATGCCACGCGTGCCACTCCAAGAAATATCCTAGAAGTACAAGCGTAAAATCTTGGGGATGCCCAAGGCATCCCCTTCTTCATCAATAAAAATCCCAGGTTTCTTCCAAACACTTCATTTTTATTGTTTCATGCATAGTTGTATTGTTCTTTGAGTGTCTTCTTTTTCGTTTTTATTTCGGTTTTTCGTTTGCTTGGTTTGCTTAGTTTTCTGAATAAATTAGTTGGACCCCTCTTTCATACATTGGTTTTCAAATAGTTCGGTTTGGATTGGAAAAGAGTAGGAAAGTTCATGCTTAAGTGGTAAAGCAAGCTTGTTTTTGACTGTGGCCTATGCTTTGTAATGCCATGCTTGATATTGTTTTGGCTTTATGCTTAGTATTCTTTGCTATAGCATGACATGTTATAAACAATTGAGATTGCTTAATGTGCCTTTGAAGAATCATGCGTTGTTTTAGAATATTAAAGCATAGTATTGTGGTATTCTTCTTTCATGCTTTATTTGGGTTGACTTGGCACATGCTCACACCATGTTATCACTATCCCAAGTTACCATAAGCCTTTATGATCCTTTAGTTTTCAACTTGTAGTATCACTTTATGCTTTGATTAATGATGTTTTCCCTTTGCATGATTATGGCCATTATTGCTCTCTTAGTTGGTCGCTCCTAGTCTTTTGCTAGCCTCCATAACCAAGTATGAATTCCACTCATGCATCCAACTCCAAATAAAACCAAGTTATTCCAAAGAGTCCACCATACCTACCTACTAGCATTTGCTATTCCATGTATATTCATGTTTTTATCTACCTTCCACATTAAACTTGTTATGTGAAAATTAGTGATTAAAGCTCTCATGAACTTGATGGCACACTTTACTTTTCTTGCCCTTAATAAACTTGAACCATTGTGCCATCTATGTTATATATGCTTGCACTTATATGTTGGAGATTAGCAGAACCATCATGTCATGGGGAATGCTTTCAACATTGCACTTGTACTTTGTACCTAGTTGATATCATGCTCTTTTGTCTATGGATGTTGTCGGCGTGAAATGAAAGGGGAGCTTGTAAGTCCATGGAGTTATGTATGTGTGTTAGAGAAACACCTTGGCCGCCGGTCTAATCCATGTTGTCATGGTGGAAACCTGCAGCATAACCATAATGAGCTGTCTATGAAGCATTCTTCTTATAAAAAAAGAGTTAGATATTGGGAAAAAAGAGAAAAAGAAAAAAATAGATTTGAGAAAAGAGGAAACAGAGAAAAAAGCTCCATTTTCCCATGGTAAATAAGAATATTGGTGAGATGCCCGTTGTCTTCTTGCCTTGTCATTTTGATATGGGGATTCTTCCGTATCATCGGGCAAGGGGTACCCCGTTGGCGGTTCTCTATGATACACATGTACTTACTATGACAAGAACTTACCGGTAACTAAACTTGAGTAGCATGAGGAGCGGCCCTCATATTCAAGGGATATGAGATTTCCAACTTATACTCCATAGTTTTTTCACTTTAACCTTAATCACTTCAATATGCTTATGATAGGGGCAATGAGAGCTGAAAGCTAATAAGTACCATAATTTTTGGAAGCTCTTTATGAAACTTGAATATCTGCTTCCTTCTATGAAGGCCTTTCATTTAGTTTTATGTTGAGTCTCCATCTTCTATATTTATGCACCTATTGAGAGAGCATAGTGGCCATTCTTAGTTCTATGTGCATTGTCCCAAGACTTGTTGATTGATGCATAATTTTGATATGGCTTGTTCTTAAACTATTTGTATCTAGTCACTCTTATGAATTTTGAAGGTGTCCTATGCATTTATGTTTTGCTACTCTATGAGGGACAAGCTGAATCCCACTATGCTATGTTTTCTTTATGTGAAACAAACCAATGTCTTTCAAAGCATTGTTATTCATGAATCTTTTGTTTGTACCTTTTCATGTTACAACATAGTTGCTATGTCTTATTGTTAGAACTTTATCTTTCATGCTATGTTGAAGTACTATGATCCTAGCTATCAATGTTTTACAAATACTTTGATCAAGTTCATGATGGTGCATGTCACCTCAAAAATTATTCTTTCTTTTTATCACTTACCTACTCGAGGACGAACAGGAGTTAAGCTTGGGGATGTTGATATGTTGCAAACGTATATATAATTTTTGATGTTTCATGCTTGTTTTATATCTACTTTCTTATGTTTTGTCCACACTTTGGAGTATTTTTATACACTTTCTGGGAATAACCTATTAACAAGATGCCACAGTGCCAGTTGCCTATTTTATGCTCTTTTTGGTTGCAGGAAAGTTAGAAAATGAATATTCTCGGAATTGGACGGCACAAAAGCTAAAGTTAATATTTTACTGAAAGACACATGGAGTCCGAAGGAGGGACGAAGGGGGGCCACACCAACCCTTGGCGCGGGCAGCCATAGGCCACGCTAGGGCATGGTGTGGGCCCCCTGGCTAGCCACCGACCTTGCCCCTTCACCTATAAGAAGCCCCTAGGACGAAAACCCTAAATCGACAAGCCTCCAGCCACAAAAAGTTCCGCAGCGCCGCTGCCACCGAAGGGGAGATTCAGGGGACAGAAAGTCTGTGTTCCGGCACCCTGCCGGGACGGGGAAGTGCCCTCGGAGCCATCTCCATCGATCTCCACCACCATCTCCATCACTGCTGCTGATTCCCATGATGAGGAGGGAGTAGTTCTTCCTCGAGGCTAAGGGTTCTACCGGTAGCTATGTGTTCATCTCTCTCTCTATGCATGATCATATTGTGATCATGAGCTTTGTAATCAAGTAGATCTACTTTTCTACTCAAGTGCTTTAATAGATCTCTTCTCTCCCCATGTGTGTGAAAGTGATAGCGTGTACACCATGGTGGCACTTAGGCTAGAGATTACAAATACTTGTTATGAGTTACATTTGGAGTTGGATGTTTCTATGAAATTGTGGTGTTTGTTAGAACCATCTAGCGCTCAAGGTGACAGTGTGGGTTTACCTAGATGGGAAAGGCTTACTTTGAGGAGTGCTGTTATAGCCCTACCATGGATTAGAGTGTCCAACCGGAGAGTAGTTCAGAGTAGTATCATAAAGAGAAGGTATTTATATGAGAGTGTTCACTAGTGAAAGTATGATCCCTAGGCCCTGTTTCTAAGCATTGAAACACTGTTTTCAACTAGATCTGTTACATGTTTGCTTGCTTCCATCTTTATTTCAGTTTTACTTTAGTCTCTTCCATGCCATCAAGTTATTTTCTAGCACCGTTGTCTTATACCCATACCACTTGTATTTTATTATCTCTTCGCCGAACGAGAGCACCTAGACACCTGACAAGTGTATTGGGTGTGTTGGGGACAAAAGAGTCTTCTTGTATCTTGATTGCAGGGTTGCTTGAGAGGGGATACCTTTGACCATTTCCTCCCTGAGTTCGATAAACCTTGGGTAATCCACTTAAGGGAAAACTTGCTGCTATTCTACAAACCTCTACACTTGGAGGCCCAACAACTGTTGATGACCCACAAGTATAGGGGGTGTATCGCTGTATTTTCGAGGGAAGTGAAACCCAATTTATTGATTTGACACAAGGGGAGCCAAAGAATATTTATAAGCCTCAACAACTGAGTTGTCAATTCAGCTGCACCTGGAAACAATCTTGCTCACAACAGTTTATCAGTAGCAACGGTTTTATTGTAGGAATAGCAAAGTAGCAGCAGCAGTAAAGTAAAGACAGTAGTAACAATAGCAGTAAACAATATGATTCGAGTGCGGTAGGCAGGGGGATGGATGGATGGGCGTTGCATGGACAAGACAATTCACATAGCAATCAGAAGATAGGGCAATTGCAGATAAATAAGATAAATCATCCAAGTACTAGATAATCCTAGGCATGTGTTCCATATATAGTCATAAGTGCTCGCAATGAGAACTTGCACAACATGTTTTGTCCTGCCAGCCCGTTTGCTGCGGGGCCTCAAGGGAACTACTGGCAATTAAGGTGATCCTTTTAATAGAGCACCGGAGCAAAGCATTAACACTCCGTGAACACATGTGATCCTCACATCAAAGCCATTCCCTCCGGTTATCCCGATTTCTGTCACATTCGGGCCATTGGTTCCGGACAACAACGTGTGTATACAACTTGTAGGTACGACCCTAAACAATACTATCATAATGAATCAATAACATGTTCAGATCTAAAATCATGGCACTCGGGCCCTAGTGACAAGCATTAAGCACAACAAGTCGCAACAAAGTCATAAAGCACTAATAAAGATACTAGGCACCATGCCCTAACAATCTGATACCATTACATGAATGTTCTCATCCAATCCCTACCATCCCCATAGCCTACAGCGGGGGATTACTCACTCATAGATGTGGGAAACATGGATGGTCGATGGAGAAGCGATGGTGATGATGATGGCGATGATCTCCTCCAATTCCCCGTCCCGGTAGGGTGCCAGAACGGAGTTTCTGGTGCTGTTTCGTGGAATCTTGTGGTGGCGGCGGAGCGGAACTCCTTCTGGAAAAATGTCGAAACCCCCTGAGTTTTTAGGTCAGAAGGCATCTTATAGGCGAAGAGGGAGACCGAGGGGGTGTCTGGGGCGGCCAGACCACCCCTGGCACGGCCAGGCCTAGCCCGCGCAGCCAGTTGGTGTGGCTGGGCCCCAACCCCACTCCATCTCATATTCTGGCTCCGGGAGTCTTCTGGTGAAATAGGATTTTTTTGCTTTTGTCCTGTCCAATTCCGAGAATATTCATTTTCTGACTTTCCTGGAACCAAAAACAGCAGAAAACAGGAAGCTAGCACTATGGCTCTTGCTAATAGGTTAGTCCAAGAAATCATATGAAAAGTACTCCAAAGTGTAGACAAAACATAAGAAAGTAGATAAAACCAAGCATGGAACATCAAAAATTATAGATATATTTGCAATGTATCAACATCCCCAAGCTTAACTCCTGCTCGTCCTCGAGTAGGTAAGTGATAAAAAGGAAGAATAATTTTTGAGGTGACATGCACCATCATAAACTTGATCAAAGTATTTGTAAAACATTCAAAGCTAGGATCATAGTACTTCAATCATAACATGAAAGACAAAGTTCTAGCAATAAGACAAAGAAACTATGATGCAACATGAAAAGGCATAAACAAAAGATTCATGAATAACAATGCTTTGCAAGAAATTTGTTTGTTTCTCATAAAGAAAACATAGCATAATAGTATTCAGCTTGTCCCTCATAGAGTAGCAAATATAAATGCATAGGACACCTTCAAAGTTCATAAGAGTGACTAGATACAAATATTTTAAAACAAGCAATATCAAGATATGCATCAATCAACTAGTCTTGGGACAATGCACATAGAACTAAGAATGGCCACTATGCTCTCAAAGTAAGTGCATAAAGGTAGAAGGTGGAGACTCAATATATAATGGTGGAAGAAAGGCCTTCATAGAAGGAAGTAGGGATTCAAGTATCATAAAGAGCTTCCAAAAATTATGGTACTTATAGCTTTGAGCTCTCATTGCCCCTATCATAAGCATCTTGAAGGTAATTAAGGTTAAAGTGACACAACTAAGAGGATGTGCTTGACAAGTTATAAACTGAAATCTCATGCCCCTTACTTACGAAGACCGAACCTCATGCTACTCAACTTTAGTCACGAGTAAGCTCTTGTCATTGTAAGTACATGTGTATCATAAAGAACCGCCAACGGGGTACCCCTTGCCCGATGATACGGAAGAATCCACATATCAAAATGACAAGGCAAGCAGACAATGAGTATCTCAGCAATCTTCTTATTTACGATGGGAAAATGGTGTTTTTTTCTCTCTTTCCTCTTTTCATAAATCTCTTTTTTTACTTTTTCTCAATAGCTATCTCTCTTTTTTCATAAGAAGAATGATTCATAGATATCATTATGGTTACGCTGCAGGTTTCCACCATGTCAGCATGGATTAGACCAGCGGCCCAGGCGTTTCTCTAACACACATACAAACTCCGTGATCTTACAAGTTCCACTTTTATTTCACACCGTCGGGATCCATAAGCAACAGAACATGATATCAATGGGGTACAAAGTATAAGTGCAATGTTGAAAGTGTTCCCATGATACATGGTTCTGCTAATTTCAACTTATAAAGCGCAAACATATACGCAACAAAGAAGGACCCAATGGTTCAAGTTTATTAAATGCAAAAAAGTAAAGTGTGCCATCAAGTTCGTGAGAGCTTTAATCACTAGTTTTCTCATAACAAGTTTAACTTGGAAGGTAGACAGAAGCATGAATATACTTGGAATAGCATTAGCTAATAGGTAGGTATGGTGGAATCTTTGGAATAACTTGGTTTAAGTAGTTGGATGCATGAGTGGAACTCGTACTTGGATGTGGAGGCTAGCAAAAGACTGGGAGCGACAAACTAAGAGAGCAATAATGGCCATAATCATACAGAGCGACAAAACATCATTGATCAAACCATAAAGTGATACTACAAGTTGAAAACTAAAGGATCATAAAGGCTATGGTGACTTGGTATAGTCATAACATGGTGTGAGCATGTGCCAAGTCAACCCAAATAAAGCATCAAAGGAGAATACCACAATACTATGCTTTAATATGCTAAAACAACGCATGATCCTTCCAAGGCACATTAAGCAATCTCAATTGTTTATAACAAGTCATGCTATAGAAAATAATACTAAGCATAAAGACAAAACAATATCAAGCATGGCATGACAAAGCATAGGCCACAATAAAAAACAAGCTATATTTACCACTTAAGCATGAACTTTTCCTACTCTTTTCCAATCCAAACTAAACTATTTGAAAACCAATGCATGAAAAAGGAGGTCCAACCAATTTATTCAGCAAACTAAGAAAACAAAGCAAACGAAAAACCAAAACGAAAACGAAAAAGAAGACGCTCCAAGAACAACACAACTGTGCATGAAACAATAAAAATGAAGCGTTTGGAAGAAACCTAGGATTTTTATTGATGAAGAGGGGGGATTCCTTGGGCATCCCCAAGATTTGACGCGTGTACTTCTTGGATATTTCTTGGGGTGACACGAGTGGCATCCCCAAGATTGAGCTTTAGTCCATTCTTCATCTCATTACTCATTCCTTCCATACACCTGAAATTTTTCCTTCATACAAAACTTCACACAATCTTTATTAGCAACATTAGTGCACTCAAGATAATAAGTCTTTAGGTTTAGTTATAACACCAATAGACTTCCATTAGAACACTAGCTACTAAAGCACTTCCCTCAAAAAGCTCAATTCCTTAAAAGAACTAAAAAAGGAACCAACAAGAAGCAAATGCAGAAAATGACAGAAATCTATCAAGATAGACCAGCAGGTAAAGATGAATTTTTTCGAAGACCTTCTTTTCCTCAAATCAAAAAGTGTTAAACTAACGAAAGTTATATAACCACCTGGGGCAGAAGCACATAAATTCACGCATCAAAAGGACATACAGAGATTTTACATGAATTTTTACGGTGAAGCACATAAATCTGTTTCGGGACAGCAACTTTCCCAACCATTACTTCTCTCTCATTAGAGGTTACTCTTGGCACAAAAATAAAATAAAAGGGATAAGGAGCGGTTATTAATGAGGTAATAACTTCCAAGTCTCATCTAAAACTTTTGGGTTATCTCCCAATAAATACTTTTCTTTAACGCCTTTAAGTTAGGCATAAGCAAAAACTAAAATGGATAGAATAGAAGTAAGCGGAGATAATCATGGTGGAAATATTGTTTTGTTCAATGAAATCCTTTTGTTAACAAGGTTGATCAGGTCTTGTTACCAAAAAAATTTTATATGAAACAAAACTTTTTTTTCCACTAATAATTATGTTACCTCAACCTTGATAGCAATGGTCCCAATCATAATAGTTTCAAAATTTTCTCTTGGTATGGGACAATATATTTCTCCAACTTGAATGCCTTCAACATGTTCAATTGAATTCAAACCATAAGTCCTTTCAATCTTCTTGGGGAAATAGACAGTATGTTCCTTGTCATTAACATTGAAAGTCACCTTTCCTTGATTACAATTAATAATAGCTCCTGCAGTATTAAGATAAGGTCTCCCAAGAATAATAGATATATTATACTCTTCAGGCATTTCAAGCTCAACAAAATTAGTTAATATCAAGCAATTATGAGCCACTTGAACAGGTACATCCTCACATATACCAACAGGAATAGTGGTAGATTTATCAGCCATTTGCAAAGATATATCTGTTGGTATCAGTTTTCCAAGTTCAAGTCTCTTATAGAGAGAGAAAGGCATAAAACTAACTCCAGCTCCCAAATCACACAAAGTAGTTCTAACATAACTATTTTTAATAGAGCAAGGAATAGTTGGAGTCCCTGGGTCTCCAAGATTCTTAGGAACCTTACCATTAAAGGAATAATTAGCAAGCAAAGTAGAAATTTCTTCATTAGGGATCTTCCTTTTATTCGAGACAATATCCTTCATATACTTTGAGTAAGGAGGCAATTTAATAGCATCAGTCAAAGGAATTTGCAGGAATAAAGGTTTCATCCACTCACAAAACTTATTATAGTGTTCATCTTCCTTTGACTTGTGTTTCTTATCAGGGAAAGGCATAGGTTTTTGGACCCAAGGTTCTCTTTCACTACCATGTTTCTTAGCAATAAAATCTTCTTTAGTCTATTTAGTATACTTAGTGTGGTTTTCAGGTTCTTCTTAAACTTTTTCTTCATTAGGAACTTCATTTTCTTCATTACCACTTTCAGTTTCAGCATTAGAAATAGATATACTATTAGGATCTATTGCAGGTTTAGAAGGTTCTACAACAGTTTTATGTTTCTTTTTCCTTTTCTTACGAGTAGAGCCACTATTTTCAGCTTGCTGAGAATCCTGCTCAATTCTTTTGGGATGCCCCTCAGGATATAGAGGATCCTGGGTAGCAGCTCCACTTCTAGTTCTAATTTCATAAGCATGTTTTTATTTAGCAGCATTAACTAGCAAGTATTTTTACACTTTAATGAGTTGATCTATTTGAGTTTGAGCCATTTGAAAGTGTTTAACAATCATTTTAACATAATTAGAGGTTCTTTCCACAATATCTTTCAACTCAACAATAGCTCTAGTGTTTTCCATTAGATGATTTTGCACCCTTTTATTAAAATTATCTTGCTTAACAATAAAGATATCGAATTCTTCTAAGTATTTATCAGGAGGTTTAGAGTAAGGGATATCACCTTCATCAAAGTGTTGGAGAGAGTGTACCTCGATATTGGATGAGTAGGGAATAGGCTTACATAACTCTTCAATAGGAGGTAAGTTCTTGACATCTGCAGCTTTAATTCCTTTCTCCTTAAGACATTTCTCAGCTTCCTTCATCACTTCATCATTTAATTCAATAACTCCCCTCTTCTTTGATGTTGGAATAGACACTGGTATAGTAGGTTCAGGTACAATTACTTCAGGTATAGCTTGTTCAGGTGGAGTCCAATCTTCATAATTATTTCTTATTTTAGCCATTAATTCCTTGGCTTCCTTAGGAGTCCTATTCCTGAAAACACAATCAGCACAACTATCTAGGTATGTCCTAGATTCTTCGGTTAGTCCATTATAAAATATATCAAGAAGCTCATTCTTAGGTAATGGACTTCCAGCCTATGCATGAATCAAAGCACAAAACCTTGCCCAAGATTCAGGCAATACCTCTTTTTCTCCCTGTTTAAAATCAAAAAGTTCCTGCAAAATAGCATGTTTAGCACTAGGAGGAAAATATTTCTGCGGGAAAGTACTAATCAAGCAATCAGGGCTATCAATAGATCCAGGAGGTAAATTACTAAACCAAGTTTTAGCTTCTCCTTTCAGTGAAAAGGGGAAATCTTAGCAACAAAGTAAGTACGCATCTTAATATCATCAGAAAACAAGCCACTCATGGTAGAAAGTCCATTCATATGTGCTACCGCACTTTCATTCTTAGTCCCACAAAAAGGTTCTTTCTCAACAATAGCTATGTAAGATAGATCGAGAGAGAAATCATAATATTTATATATAATGTTCATGGGAGAGGCAGCAAACTTAGCAATAGGAGATAATTTGGGTCTAATAGTACGCCTCTCAAGGAGACTCCTAGCAGCGCTCCTATCATGGGTGTTTTTACATTCTTTAATAAATTCATCTGTCATCTCAACATAACCATCTTCAATATCATAACTTTCACTAGACTCAGGTGAACTAACAGGTGTGGTAGTGTCTTTATTAGGAGTTTCAGTATTTCCAGCTATAGTTCTAGCAATCGTAGCATCTAGGAAAGGACCTAATGAAACATTCTTATCAAGCACAGTAGAAGCAGCATCATAAGCATCAGAAGTTTCAGATTCAGTAGTATTAGCAGTGTGTGTAGCATTGTATGTGGTGGTGTAACGAGCTTACTTATAATAGATGGTGAATCAAGAGCAGCAGAGGTGTTCAGAACCGTACCTCTTCTTGTAGTGGATGGTAAAATAGGAAACTTGCCATCACGAGACTTACCCATGATGGATGGATAGCAGCGAACAATAGAGAATCCAAGTGAACTTAATAAATAAAGCTATGCTCCCCAGCAACAGCGCCAGAAAATAGTCTTGATGACCCACAAGTATAGGGGGTGTATCACGGTATTTTCGAGGGAAGTGAAACCCAATTCATTGATTCGACACAAGGGGAGCCAAAGAATATTTATAAGGCTTAACAACTGAGTTGTCAATTCAGCTGCACCTGGAAACAATCTTGCTCACAGCAGTTTATCAGTAGCAACATTTTTATAGTAGGAATAACAAAGTAGCAGCAACAGTAAAGTAAAGACAGTAGTAACAATAGCAGTAAACAATAGGATTCGAGTGCGGTAGGCCTAGGGATGGATGGACGGGTGTTGCATGGACAAGACAATTCACATAGAAATCAGAACATAGGGCAATTGCAGATAAATAAGATAAAGCATCCAAGTACTAGATAATCCTAGGCATGTGTTCCATATATAGTCATACGTGCTCGCAATGAGAACTTGCACAACATCTTTTGTCCTCCTACCCCGTTTGTAGCGGGGCCTCAAGGGAACTACTGGCAATTAAGGTGCTCCTTTTAATAGAGCATCGGCGCAAAGCATTAACACTCCATGAACACATGTGATCCTCATATCAAAGTCATTCCCTCCAGTTATCCCGATTTTTGTCACTTCGGGGCCATTGGGGCTGGACAACAACGTGTGTATAGAACTTGTAGATAAGACCATAAACAATACTATCATAATGAATCAATAACATGTTCAGATCTGAAATCATGGCACTCGGGCCCTAGTGACAAGCAGTAAGCACAACAAGTCGCAACAAAGTCATAAAGCACTAATAAAAGATACTAGGCACCATTCCCTAACAATCTGATGCCATTACATGAACGATCTTATCCAATCCCTACCATCCCCATAGCCTACAGCGGGGGATTACTCACTCATAGATGTGGGAAACATGGATGGTCGATGGAGAAGCGATGGTGATGATGATGGCGATGATCTCCTCCAATTCCCCGTCCCGGCAGGGTGCCAGAACGGAGTTTCTGGTGCTGTTTCGTGGAATCTTGTGGTGGCGGCAGAGCGGAACTCCTTCTGGAAAAACGTCGAACCCCCCTGAGTTTTTAGGTCAGAAGGCATCTTATAGGCGAAGACGGAGACCGAGGGGGTGTCTGGGGCAGCCAGACCACCTCCTGGCGCGGCCAGGCTCAGCCCGCGCGGCCACGTGGTGTGGCTGGGCCCCAGCCCCACTCCGTCTCATATTCTGGCTCCGGAGTCTTCTGGTGAAATAGGATTTTTCGGATTTTGTCTCGTCCAATTCCGAGAATATTCATTTTATGGGTTTCCTAGAACCAAAAACAGCAGAAAACAGGTAGCTAGGACTGTGGCTCTTGTTAATAGGTTAGTCGAAGAAATCATATGAAAAGTACTCCAAAGTGTGGACAAAACATAAGAAAGTAGATAAAACCAAGCATGGAACATCAAAAATTATAGATACATTTGCAATGTATCAACTGTCTACAAGAATAGAAGTGCATAGACATCAAGGATCTCAAGGACCCTGAGAAGGAGAAGGAGATAGAGAGTAAAGATGAAGAGGAGGCAAAGAAAAACTAGCATCCGCACACCAGCACCACCATTGCAAGCATTGGAGTGGTGGAAAATCCTGCCAGGTTCAAATGAACTGCACGGATGTCCACTGGAGGGAAGCCTCTGCGTCACTGTTTAGCTTCGCAGTCACCTTCTCCATGCACCAAGAATCATTTCCATACCCTTATACATGAGCATCAATTCCAGAATATTCCAAAGGAGAAACTACCCTCCAATTGGGACATGCCCCATTCTAACCATGCAGGAAAAGAAGACTTCAAGGAGGAAGAGTGGGGAAAGAATCGTACAAGCTGGGATTCACAACCCAACATGATCATGAACCGCATTGAGCACAACTTGGAGTTGATTCGTACTATCACCTTTGAGATTGAGCACTTGAGGAAATTGATTGAAAATCTCATCGAGAGAACACCACCACCACCGAAGGAGTAATTCGTCATCAGGTTTTGGCATCCCCTTGGTTTGTTCCAAGCTTGGGGGAGTGTCGCGGTATCACATCACTATCTTCTATCTTTTTACCTTTTTAGTAGAGTCATATCATGAATAGAGAAGTCATATAGGATGGTTTGCATTATGGAAGTGTCTCTCATCTAGTTAGATATCTATGTATCCCTTGGTGTGAGTTGCCATTGTGGAATATTAATGAGAAGTTGTATCATTTACTCTTTTGCATATCTCATATTAGTTTTCAATTTCTATTATATGATTGATCTTGTTGTTAGTATTGGTATCAATTTGGGATCATGAAGTAAATTTAGTTGTTTTTGGCAAACCTAGCACGATCAGTAGCAACACTATTATGAGAACTGAATAAAAAGATAAAAGTACTTTCAAGAAATATAATTTCATCATCTTTCTTTCTTGATTGGCTCATAAGCTTAGTATTCTCTAGTTAAGATATTTTTTGCTTCCAAGGAGGATTGAATGTTTGTTTTTATCACTTGTATGTTTGTTTGTTTCCTTCAACTCTTATGCTTGCTACCCAGCCTTGCTAGCCTAAAAACCTGTACTGAGAGGGAATGCTTCTCGTGCATCCAATCCTTAAACCAAAACCTATGCCATTTGTGTCCACCATATCAACCTATTAGCATTATTGCTTCTCCAAGTAAATTCATGTTTTTATATATCTTCCGAATTAAACTTGTTATGAAAATTAGTGACTAAATCTCTCACGAACTTGATGGCACACTTTACTTTTCTTGCACTTAATAAACCTAAACCATTGTGCCCATCTATGTTGCGTATATGCTTGCATTTTGTAAGTTGGGAATTAGCAGAACCATGTTGTCATGGAGAACGCTTTCAACATTGCACTTGTACATTGTACCTAGTTGATATCATGCTCTTTTGTTTATGGATGTCATCGGTGTGAAATGAAAGGGGAGCTTGGAAGTCCATGGAGTTATGTACGTGTGTTAGAGAAACGCCTGGGCGGCTGGTCTAATCCATGCCTAATCATGGTGGAAACCTGCAGCATAACCATAATGAGTAATCTATGAAGCATTCTTCTTATAAATAAAGAGATAGAGATTGAGAAAAAAAGAAAAAAAAGATGAGAAAAGAGGAAAGAGAGAAAAAGGCACCATTTTCCCATGGTAAATAAGAAGATGTTGAGATGCTTATTGTCTACTTGCCTTGTCATTTTGATATGGGGATTCTTCTGTATCATCAGGCAAGGGGTACCCCATTGGCGGTTCTCTATGATACACATATACTTACTATGACAAGAACTTACCGGTAACTAAACTTGAGTAGCATGAGGAGCGGCCCTCGTATTCAAGGGACATGAGATTTTCAACTTATAACTTGTCAAGCATATCCTCATATTTGATTACTTTAACCTTAATCACCTACGGATGCTTATGATAGGGGCAATGAGAGCTAAAAGGTAAAAAAGTACCATAATTTTTGGAAGCTCTTTATGAAACTTGAAATCCCTGCTTCCCTCTGTGAAGTGCCTATCTTTTACTTTTTAGTTGAGTCAGTAAACCTATTCCCTTCTGTCTCAGCAAGCATTTTGAGTTGTTGTGTTTCATTCATGAATATGATGATTTATTCAATCATGTTTCTTATATTCCTTATTTTGCACGTTGCTCTTATCTTAGTAAGTATTACTTTGAAAGCTATCAATTGAAAACCCCTTTATGTTTGAACTCCTGCAAATTGTTAACTATTCTTTGACCAAGAGCAAAGTTTTCCATTACCAATTGTGATTTACTTTGTGTATCTTTATTTGTGTTTCCTTTACCTATTGCAAGTTAAGTTATATAATTGTGAGTTATCTGCTTTTATGATTTATGTATTGATGAATGTGATGCTTCTTGTCCGTATTATTTTATCGACTCTTCACTCCATAAACCTGAGGTCATGTTTATTGAGCTCTGTTTTCGCTTGGGGACAAGCGAAGTCTAAGATTGGGGGAGTTGATACGTCCATTTTGCGTCACTATTCTATATCGTTATTGTCGTCGGATTGATGATAAGTACGCCATGAGGGGGTCCTCGAGGCGTGCGGAAGAGAGGGGTGTGAGACGTACAGTGTTCCGGGATGGAGAGAACACAAGTTTACCCAGGTTCGAATCCGCTATCTTTGGATGGATCCTACTCCTTCTAGCAATCCAGTAATACGGCAGAGCCGGAGTATGGGTTACAAGGGTTCGCCTGTGCGAGTTGAGATTGTAGAATATTGAGGTGTGTCCTAAAGGCTCTCCCTAGGATGGCTTATATAGATATCCTGCCTAGGTTTTACCGGAGAGATCTGTCTGGCTACGACTAAGAGTTGGTTACAGAGTACATCTTGAACTACAAGTGACACTATGGGCCTAAGTCAGTAAGTCTTCTGGGCCTTCCCGTAGCCGGACTAGAATCCATCTCTTCTCCCTTACTGGGCCGCCCGTGAAGCAAAGCTCTAACCCAAAGTGGGCCACCCTAGTCAGTGAGGAACTGTGAGGATACCAGGAAAGTATATCCCCAACAGCAGCCCCCAGAGGCCTCCAATATCCAAAGTCAGATTCATCATCGTCTAGCTTGATCTTCGGCTTGCATAATCTTGAAGGGTTCCTGAAACTTCATAATAAAAGATACGACTTGGGTCTTAAAAATAAGTCGGACCTATCAACATGTTACTCAGATTTTCTAGCTTGATTTTCAAACTAAGCCGGAACTTGGTATCTGACGTCACCTAACACTGGTCATGGTCAAGTCACGTCATCTGACAAACATCCTGTCAGCACGACCGTTGGTGGGTCCATCATTCGCGTAACCGAGGCGCCATTTCAATGCGTACATGGAGATTGAGGCAACGTAATCATCGCGTGGGTCCTTCCCAGTTCCTTCCACGATGCGTGGCGGTTACATAGTGTGATTTGCATGAATCTTGGCGCAGGTAGGTGGATATAAGGGGTGAGGATTTCCTTCTCTCCTCTTCACATGTTTCCTTTGCCGTTCCTTCTCCTCCACATCTCCCCAGCGCACATAGCTCTCCCGCCTCCCAGATTCCAGCACCGCCCATCCAAGGTCACCGGCGCACCAGAGAAATGGCTACTTCCTCATCATCCGGCTTAGCAGCGGCAGCGGCGGCGACGGTGGCGACAGAGAAGGAGAGCAACCGGGGAGTCTGGATCCCGTGCCTCCTCGATGACGAGAAACTCCGTGGCATGAAGAATGAAGGTCTCCTCCGTGCCAACGACTGGCGGAGCGGTTCCGGCGAAACCATCCCCCATCTGCACGCCGACAAGCGGGTCCACTTTGGAACCCACCTCGATAAAGGTTTGCCCTTTCCTCCCTCGGAATTCTTTTCCGTGGTAATCGATCACTACGGTGTATAGCTCCACCATCTTCCCCCGAACTCCATCCTAGAGATGAGTTCATACTCAACTCTGTGCGAGGAGTATCTTGGCATTAGGCCGAGTCTCACTTTGTTTTGTTTCTACTTCCATGTTCGTAGAAACTCTATCACTGCCGGTAATCCCTACATTACCAGTACTATTAGCCTTTCTCTTAGACGCGAGCGTAGCTATCCTCGCATTTGTGCCAGTGAGTCGGTCAAACAATGGCCGGCCACTTTCGTCTGCCATAAGGATATTCCTGCTCCCGGCAAAGCTACCGCTTTGCTGGCTTTCGCCGATGGAGCCGCCACGGCCTAACCGTCTTGGGACGAGGCCCCTCCGGCTCTTAGTGACGATCTGATCCTCGCCAAGAGGCGGATCGAATACCTAATGAAGCACAAGGGCCTGAAAGGGTCAAACTTAGTCCAGTGCTGGGTGTCATGCCGGATCTAGCCTCTCTAGTACCACGGCGACCGACTGATGCATTCCATCACGAAGTCAAAACAAGACTCCCTCCGCATCAACCCCAATGCC
Source organism: Avena eriantha (assembly GCA_910589775.1). Taxonomy (NCBI): domain Eukaryota; kingdom Viridiplantae; phylum Streptophyta; class Magnoliopsida; order Poales; family Poaceae; genus Avena; species Avena eriantha. Next base: position 383,074,696 of record OU342744.1, on the reverse strand, counting down.
CTGAAGCCACAGGACTACATAAGCTAGATTAAATGGCTGATTAAGGAGCGAATTGAGAGAAAGATTCCAGATGTGTCTCTGGACATGCACACAGCAGAAGACCCTGTGGTTCCAGTAAGCTTCAACAATAAACCATTTTATGTGTTTCACCTTTTAAGTTACTTTGCAATACTGAAATATTTTCTTGTTTTCAGCTTGACGACCTCCCCGAGTCGGAGCTAGCTCCCCTCGAAGGATATCCTTCGGATTTTTGTCAGGAGGCGGAACTAGTCCCACTGCCGGACATTGTGCCCAAGAAGCACAAGGCTTCGACAGTGGTTGTCGGCACAAAGGAGATGCCAGTCGTGAAGAGGTAACCTTCAACACAACTTCCGACTTTGTTCCTTATTTGAATTTTGATTCCGAGATGTAATGCTTTCCATTCTTATTACATTCTCAGAGCTAAGCAGCTCATCAAGGGTAAGGGGAAGGGAACTTCTTCGAAGCCCTTGCGGCAGACAAAGCTGAATATAACTTCTCCTGCCGTGACTCCTCCGACTCCAGCTCCTCAACCCTCTGCAATGCCGGTTATCACACCAATGTCGGTTGTCGTAGAAGATCCGGCTCCTTCAACAGAGCCAACGACCCTTGAGTCGCAGACTGCCGCCACCACGGGTGGCTCAGGTTTAGATAAGGGTGAACCCTCTTCGGGTAATGATCCCTCGGCAGAGACATTCGCCGAAAACCTCCTGAACAATCCGGGACTTGCCAAATTTGGCTTGTCTCAGAAATCTGCGGAGGAGATCTAGCGGCTAGCCCGCCTGGACAAGACAAAATCTCTCTGCCAAAGAAGTAGAACAAGAGGCGGAAGACATCAAGTACTTCGTCCTCCTTGAACAAGTTAGCCTTCGCGACGAGGGACTTAGAGATGGTGTACTTCCACCACCTCTGGTTATTCCACTCACCCTCACCGAGAAGGTTACCACCGAGGTGAACATGTGTCTGAACATGCTCACACATGAACATCATGTAAGTCGGAATTCCAACTCACGATTTTCTTTATTGTATTTCGTATCATATCCTCTAGCCCCCAAGCATGAAGTAGGATACACAATCCGGGTTGATGCTTCCTTAGGATGCCAAAGAATGAACTAGTGTAGCCCCCAAGGCTCGTGCTGATATTAGTAACAATATTAGCCTGAGTCTTCAGTAGACATCTGACTCTGGGTATTCTGACTTACAGAAAGTTAATCCATATAACCAGGAATTGTTGAAGAACATCTGCAACAAGCGGAGAGAGATCAAAGCTCTCCGACTTAAAAATGTTGAGCTGAAGGTTTCCAAGGATGAGGCCGAAGGTAAACATTCCGAGACTAACCTTGTCCTGATTTTCATAGTTGGATATTTTTTACTAAACTGTTATTCTTTTGTCTTATAGCACTGGTAAAACAGTCATGTGCTATGATCGAAGAGGCCGAGAATTTGAATACCTTGGTGGTGGAAAACAAGGATCTCCGCCAAGAGCTAGACCAGCTGAAGGCGGAGCATGAGAAGAGCATAGATCAAGTTCTCGAATCCTCCTCCATGGCCACCGTGGAGCGTGATCGCAAGATTTTACTCCACGAGAAGAAAATCTCGGATCTCAACAACGAGCTTTGCAGAGAGAGGGACCGTTCCGCGGCACTCCGGGCTGAACTCCGGAGTCTTCGAGGAGAGAAGACCAAAGTTGACAATGTCATCTTCGGTTAGTTTCCATCTTTCTGACTTGCTTTTATTCTTCGACTTTTTCAATGTCGGATGTTTCTTAACTGTTTTGTGTTATATACACAGGTCCTCTGAACTTGACGGACTCCTCTGCCGGACCCTGCACGCACCGGCTTACCCAAGTCGGTGATTTGCTCCATGACTTCCGCCAATCCATCGAGGACATTGGCGTAGCTCTCAATGTTCCGGACATGCATAGAATGTCCAACTTTCAGGTGCGGGACAAGGCCAAGGAAATGCCGTAGCTTGTCCAGGACTGGAACATGTCCTACGCGCGATCCGCTGCGCAGAACGCTCTCACCATGGTCATGAGCCACCATCGAAACATTGAAATATGGCAAGTGACCAGAGGGTACTGCAAGGTGGATGAAGACGGCCAGGAGCAGGATATCAGGGCCATCATGGACTCCTGCACCGGATATGGGTGCCACATAGCTGACTTAACCAACTACGATACTCCCGTCTTCACCCGCGTCGACACACCGCCTCCGCCTCCGGAAGAAGCTGCTGAAGTTTCTGACAACGAACAGACCATATCGGATCTGAATATCTCGGATCGTTATCAAAGCGAGCTGATGCATCCAGCAAGACGGCAGCGCCTACCTCTTCTCCTGCACCATAGATTACCAAAAACAAATGTATTATTCCGATAAACATTATGGGTTTGTAAATATGCAGTACTATAATTTTGCTAGTGCTAAGCTTTTGATCTATTTAGCACTTTTGGCTTTAAATTTTTATGTGCCTAAAATGTTTACGTAAGCACTTATAATTTTTCGTCTACACTTGCCGTTTATCTGGCTTTCCGCCTCATCCCTTTCGTGAGCCGGCTAAACCTTTTGCACAGAAAGTTTGCCGAGCAACGGAGCTCAATTGCTAAACCAGTTTAAACTCGGAAACAAAGCCGACTTCCAGTACCAACAATTCACTACTCGAAAAATACCCGCATCCGGCAATCAGACAAGTAACCAAAGTGTAGACTAGAAACTTTAGAGTTATACCCGATGGTAGCATTTTTAGAATCGGAAATCTAAACCAGAACAAACATGAGCATAAAGTACTTTCAATTATTCTAGGATTTTCGACTATGATATGATCATTCGGAAATAAGATGGTAGAAACTTCTCAGAAAAAACTTGAGGCAACCAAGACTTTTATTTCTCACAGAACAAGTACATATGTATGATTACAAAGAAGGATAAACTAAGAATAAAAGGGACGTAGCTGAGCAATATTCCATGGTCTGGCTAACTCATCCGGATTTGTACTGCCTCCAGCTCTCTTTCTCTTCTTAGTAGCAGGTCTTTCTTTGATTGGCCTCATGTTAGTTAAGTAGTACGAACCATTGTGCAATACTCGACTAACCAATAAGGGCCCTTCCCATACTAGGGAAAGTTTGTGCTTTCTTTGTTGCACAAGCCGGAGAACCAAATCGCCTTTATGGAAAGATCTGTTTTGGACTCGCTGGCTATGATACTTGCGTAACTTCTGCTGATAGGTTGTTGATCTCATTTCAGCAATGACGCGAACTTCTTCGACTAAGTCGAGATCATTTTGTCGAGAAATCTCGGCATCTTCTTCGATATACGCGGCCACTCTAGGAGAATTGTGAATCAAATCACTAGGAAGAACTGCTTATGCGCCATAGACCAACAAGAAAGGTGTGTATCCTATTGACCTATTCGAGGTTGTTCGTAAACTCCATATTACAGAGGGTAATTCCTCTTCCCAAGCCCCCACAAAACGTCGTAATGGTGCTTCGAGTCGGTTTAGGCCTTGTAAGATTAAACCATTTGCTCTTTCAACTTGTCCGTTAGCCTGTGGATGTGCGACTGACGCAATGTCAAGCCAGACATTTTTCTTGTTGCAGAATTCAGCTAATTCTCCCATAGAAAAATTACTCCTGTTGTCCATGATAATACTATGCAGATAACCATACCGGATTATAACATCCTTGACAAATCTTTTGGCTGTTGCTCCATCACAACTAGTGACATGTTTGGCCTCAATCCATTTTGTGAATTTATCCACCATCACTAAGAGGTGAGTAAATCCACTTGGAGCTCGTCTAAATGGTCCTACCATGTCAAGCCCCCAGACCGTAAAAGGCCATGTTATAGGTATTGTTCACAGCTGATCAGTCGGAACATGAGCTTGTTTGGCGTACTTTTGAGAGTCCTTGCATGTCTTGACCAGACTTTCGGCATCTGCCTGGGCTGTAAGCCAGAAAAAACCGTGTCTGAAGGCTTTTGCCACTAAAGATTTGGCCACAGCCTGGTGACCACACTCGTCTTCGTTGATTTCCCTTAGGATTTCCACTCCCTCTTCTAGAGATACACAACGCTGAAAAACCCCAGAAACACTCCGCTTATAGAGCTCACCTTTAACTATAGTATAGGCTTTTGCTCGTCGGACAATCTGCCGGCTCAGCACCTCGTCTTCGGGTAATTTTCCATCTACCAAATAATCGAGGTAGGGTTGAGTCCAGCTAGGAATTATAGCCAGAACTGCTATTAAAGGTGTGTCGGATTTGGTCGGATATTCCTCATCTACTCCCTTTATTGAGGGAACTTTGAGGTGCTCTAAAAAAGCGCCATTCGGGACCTCTTTCCGTGCAGAGCCTATCGGAGATAAGGCATCTGCTTCCTCATTTTCTGCTCAAGGGATGTGTTGAACCTCAAACCCTTCGAACGATTTAGATACATCATCCACGACAGCTTTATATGCTGCCATGTGTTTATTTGCATTACAAATATCCGAAACTTGCTGAGCAACAAGATCCGAATCTCCATAACACATCAAACGTTGGATTCCAATATCCTTAGCAATCCGGATTCCATGTAGCAGTGCTTCATACTCGGCAATATTATTTGTCGCTGTGAAGTGAATCTGCAACACGTATAGAAGTTTATCACCTTGGGGTGATTTGAGCACCACGCCAGCCCCCACGAGCCTTAGACCCATCAAAATACAGGGTCCAATATTCTGACTCAGGGAGGGTCATATTCTCCTTTGTCTCTGTCCAATCAGCGACAAAGTTGGCAAGGATTTGGGATTTGATTGCTGTCCGAGGTTTGTACTCAATATCGAAAGCTAAAAGCTCTATTCTGCATTTGGCGACGCGTCCTGTGGCGTCACTTTTGTTGATTATATCTCTCATGGGAGCTGTGCTCACCACGGTAATTGGATGCTCCTAGAAATAGTGCCGTAGCTTATGAGATGCCAAGAAGACATCGTAGGCCAGCTTCTGATAGTGTGGATACCGCTGTTTTGATTCTGTCAGGACCTCACTGACAAAGTAAGTCGGATGCTGCACCAAGTGTTCCTGATTTTCTTCCGGTCTCTCCACCACCATGACAATACTAACGAATTTGTTTGTCACAGCAAGATAAAGCAACATCGGTTCCTGTGGTTCCGGTGCGGCAAGGATAGGAGCAGATGACAGTACTTTCTTCAGGTCTTGTAATGCAGCTTTAGCTTCATCGGTCCACACAAAATGCTTAGTATTTTTCAGGAGTTTGTATAATGGTGCGGCTCTTTCACCAAGCCGGCTTACAAACCGACTGACTGCCGCAATGCAACCAGTTAGTCTGTGTACGTCCTTCAGGCGAGTTGGCCTAGAAATATTGAGTATAGCCTTGATTTTGTCCCGGTTCACCTCTATGCCTCTTTGAGACACAATGAAACCTAACAATTTTCCGGCTGGTATTCCAGAGAAGCATTTCTTCGGATTAAGCATTATGTTGTATTTTCGTAGATTGGCAAACGTTTCCTCCAAGTCAGAAATCAGTGTTTCCTTCTTTTTGGACATCACCGCGATATCATCCACGTATGCATGTACATTGCATCCACGTTGGTCATGGAGGGAACGCTGCATCGTGCGTTGGTACGTAGCTCCTGCGTTCTTCAGCCCAAAGGGCATCGTAACAAAATAGAAAGTTCTGAAGGGGGTTATGAATGAAGTTTTGACTTTGGTAGACTCCTTCATCCGAATTTGGTGATAACCGGAATATGCGTCGAGAAAACAGAGGAGTTCCAAGCCTGCCGTAGAATCGATAACTTAATCAATCCTAGGCAGAGCGAACGGATCTTTTGGACAAGCCTTATTCAAGACAGTATAATCAACACACATCCTTAAATCAGTGGTGTCCTTTTTAGGGACCATTACAGGATTGGCCGACCACTCAGTGTGGATGACTTCTTCTATGAATCCGGCTAACTCGAGCCGTGCTAGTTCCTTAGCTATTTCCTTACGCTTTTCATCGTCGAAACGTCGTAAGGACTGTTTGACGGGTTTAGCGTTCGGTTTACATTTAAAGAGTGTTCGGCAAGTTCCCTAGGTACTCCGGTCATGTCAGATGGCTACCACGCCAAGATATCTTGATTTTCTTTGAGGAACTCGACGAGCGTGCTTTCCTATGCGCTATCTAGGCCTACGCCTATCTGGGTCACCTTGGAGGGGTCATCATCCTTCAACGACGTCTTCTTCGTCTCTTCTGATGCCTTGAACTCTAGATTCGGCTTTGTCACCTCCTTCTTTGTTGCCGCTATCTCGGACGGATCTTTGCTCTTCTTGATCTCCTGGTACTCCTAGGCATGCAGCACGGCTTCAGCAAAGGCAACATTTACATCCTCGCACTCTCGTGCTTTCTTCGGGTCTCCCCTGATGGTGATTACGCCATTGGGACCTGGAATTTTCATCATATTGTAAATGTAACACGGACGAGCCATAAAGGCCCAATAAGCCGGACGTCTGAATATAGCATGGTACGTGCTCTTGAACGGGACTACTTCGAAGGAAAGTGCCTCCGTCCGATAGTTCTTTGGAGTTCCAAAGGTAACATACAAAGTGATTTCTCCCAGGGAATTAGTTTGTCTTCCTGGGACAACTCTGTGAAAAATCACAGAGTTGCAGCTGTGTCTCCGAGATCTTCATTCGGCATAGCATTTCGACATACAGAATATTGATACTGCTGCCACCGTCCATGAGAGTCTTGGAGAAACCATAACCAGCAATAAGTGGATTGACGATTAAGGCATATTTTCCTTGCCTGTGTAGCTTAGGCGTATGATCGGCACGGTCAAACGTGATTGCCACTTGTGACCAATCCAAAATTGGGGACAGCCGGAACTGTTGCATTGAGCTCATGTAGAACTGCTTTCTTGATCTTTGCTGGTTGTGATCCGAGGAAGGTGACATAAGTGTCTTTCTTGGTCGGAAAATGTTTCTTCCCTTCTGGCTTGGGGTTTGAAGCATCAGCTTCCTCCATGTCGGAATCTTCCTTGGTCTCTTTATCTTTTTCGGGATTCTTCTTTCCCTTCTTCCGCTTAGCTTTGTAGCCAGCGGTGTCATCTCTCTTAATGTCGTCATTAAAACGACACTCAGAGTTGCTGTGGGACGAGCCCCCATTGGCGTCTAGGTGATGCACACATGGGTTATTGGCAATGTCGGCCCAAGTGTAGGTTTTGCCTGGTTGCTGGTCTCCTCTACCTTGGACTCTCGAAGTCCCACGACCACGCCCGTGGCCTCCGCCGTGTCCTCCTCGTAATCTAGACCCAAAAGTAGCAGTGACCACTGCCGTTTCCGCGTTGGGTTTCTCTTCTGAGGTGTTCTTGCGCTTCTGAGCTTGTTGCTTTGGTTGTTTTGCTGACTGTGGTACAGCTAGGGCATTGAGTAATCCCTCTGCGGCATCTTCAACATCTGCATACTTGCTCGCTGTTTCTATCATTTCTCCCAAATCAATGAATTTGTCGCACTTCAAGCGATGACGTAGTAAACCAATTGGGAGACCTACAATGAAGGCTTCAATCGTAGTTTAATCGTTTACTCCTTCACAGGAGTTCTTGGTGTCGATCCATCGTCGGAGGTAATCCCGACAAGTTTCTCTGGCCTTCTGGGTGGAACGTTGTAGGTCTCCGACCATACAGGGCCTCCGGTATGTGCCTTCGAAATTCCGAAAGAACGCACTTTGCATGTCATACCAATTGTGGATGGTGTTCTCGGGAAGTTCATTGAGCTATGATCGTGCCATCTTCCGCAACATGAGTGGGAGATATCGGGGACCAGGTTGTTTCCGCCTTTGGCAATGCAGCAAGCTTGGAAGAAATTCTGTAGCCAGGTATCTGGCCGAGCGATGACGTCGTAGGCTTGGATATGTCTCGAAATAGCGAATCCTTCCGGGAATCTTGTGGCTCTTATGCGTGGTCCGAAGAATTTTGGGCCCACGTATATATCATCATTTTCATAGCACCGCGCCTCTATGTTCGAGTTGATCATGTGCCTTGCATCGTTCGGGGATAGAGATCATCCCGAGTGTCGGTTGTGGCTGCGGTGCCATGGAGCCAGACTTCGGCTTATGCCACCACCTCCTCCACCTCGACGCACTCCCTAGCCTCCTTGAGAGCTATGTGATGGCTACTTGGTGGAGATGGTGGAGCAGCTGGGTTATTTCCGGCTGATCGCCGGCCTCCATCCGGAGCGTCATTATTCCGGTTCCGGGGGGTCATCATTTCGACGAGCCCCCTGCCGGCTTGACTCAGCATGATGTCTGTCGTTCCTTCGTCCGTCATTACCACCACGGTGGGGCTCAGCCGGACAGCTTGCATGTCTAGGGGGTGGCATTCTTTGTCGGTCCTCCTCCCAATGTTTCTCTTTGTCTTTTTCCCTGCGATTGTTTGACTCTTGCTGGGGAGGATTTCTCGGATATAGTGCAGCAATTGCGTCTTGCTCGGTGGCTGGAGCAACATTGCGCCAGTCACGTGTACTTTTGTGTAGTTGTCTTGATGATCCGGTTTTGGAGTAGTTGTCTTCCCGTCGGTCGAAATGGTGATGCTGATCTGGAACATGCTGGGGCCTTATATCATTCCAGGCTAAGTCCGTGCGACATTGGTTGGATTTGGAGACGAGTTTTCCACTTCCGGATTTCGCAGCCATTTGTTGTTCCAGACCCTTGGTGAGTAGCTTGATGACCAATTGAACCTGTTCTAGGCCTGGATTATTTGACAGGATATCCCGAGCTGCGACAGTGTTCTGTACCGGTGTTGGATACACCAGATCTCCTTTGAGGTCGAGACGAGGCATCCCTGGGTCTCCCTCAAAGAGAACCTTGTGTATTTTCGGAAATTGATCATCACGTGTGTGACGTTTCCGGGTCTTCTGATGCTGCCGAGATATATACTTCTCCCCAATTGCGATTCGTTTCTTCTTCGCCTCGATGTTTTTAGCTTCATCCAAGAGTTGTTGACGACGCGCTTCTAGGGCATGTGCCCTTTCGTCTAGCTGTTCAGCAGTAAGTTCTGCAGCTGTAGGGATATGCGCACCTTCAGTGATCACGTGTCCATCCACCGGTTCTTCTTTTTTGGGCTCGTCTGGGATAAGTGCTCCATCCGAGTCTTCTTCGTATTCCTCGGCAATCACCTCCTCTGTCAGAGGATCTTTTGTCGGGGTCTTGTTCTTCTTCTTTGCCTTCTTGGCAGCGCCGGTAGCAAAGACAGCTTTGGGTCCGTTTCCCGGAGTCAAGCTCTGATCGGTACTTTCGGACATCTGGACTTCGGGATTATCTCCGACTTCCATGTCATCCTGTTCTTTGGGAGAGTGTTCCCCGGATCCTTCATCCATGGCTTCTCCTTCTTCTGCAGCCTTGGAGTTATACTCCTCTTCATATTCCGCGGAGAACTTTCGGAAATCTGCTGACGTCATCGATTCATCCGAGGATGCGGGTACGTCGGCGTTTGTTCCAATTGTCTCCAGCACGGAGTCGGTATTGTCTCCAGCATCGGTAGAGCCGGATTCGGATCCAACATATCCGACAAAGTGCGACGCGTGCTTCCTGAGGTATCTGCGGCTCTTGCGATCAGCTTCGTCGAAATTTTTGATGGCCTCGAGAATTGCAGTTGCGCTTGAGTTTTGCATTATCATACGTCGTAGCGTGTACCTTAGGAAAGGCATGTCTGTCCCGGCATCATCAGAGCCAGAATCAGTGTCGTTGTTATGCTCCTCCTGGATTACAACTTCGGCGGGTGGGTCGATCTGGGATTCGGTCTCTCCACAGAGATCCACTCTAGATTCGATCTGGACCGCTAGGTCTGCTTCAGGCTCGGATTTCTCCACTATCTCCGCAACTAGTGCAGGCTGGGTGGGATAAGGGTTTTTTGAGATCCGAAACTCCGCCGCCTCCACAGGCAAAGGGGACCCAAAAGATTCTTCTACCTCTATCATCATCGCTGGGGTGGGTTGGACAGGTTCAGCAAAGCCGATGTAAACATCGATCTCGCCAAAAGACATGATGGTGTAGGCAGTCATAGCCTCCCTAGCCGGAATCTAGGTCTCATCGAGAACGATGAGAGGGACGTCGCTGGCGTAGAGGATGCGACCAATGGCGATGGTTTCGCCGATTCCGATTCTTGTAGATTCTGCTTGGAACATAGATCCGAAGCTCACTTGCCCCACGGTGGGCGCCAACGGTCGTCGGATTGATGAAAAGTACGCCATGAGGGGGTCCTCGAGGTGTGCGAAAAAGAGGGGTGTGAGACGTACGGTTTTCCTGGACGGTGAGCACACAAGTTTACCTAGGTTCGAATCTGTCGGCTTTGGATGGATCCTACTCCTGCTAGCAATCCAGTAATACGGCAGAGCCGGAGTATGGGTTACAAGGGTTCGCCTGTGCGAGTTGAGATTGTAGACTATTGAGGTGTGTCCTAAAGGCTCTCCCTAGGACGGCTTATACAGATATCCGGCCTAGGGTTTATAGGAGAGATCTGTCCGGCTACGACTAAGAGTTGGTTACAGAGTACATCTTGAACTACAAGTAACACTATGGGCCTAAGTCGGTAAGTCTTCTGGGCCTTCCCGTAGCCGGACTGGACTCCGTCTCTTCTCCCTGACTGGGCCGCCCGTGAAGCAAAGCTCTAACCCGGAGTGGGCCACCCTGGTCAGTGAGGAACTGTGAGGATACCCGGAAAGTATATCCCCAACAGTTATTTACTGTTATTCATTGATATATTTCATATTAAGAGATGATACTTATGTTATTTCATCTGTTTTTGCACGGTTGATGACTTTTGGGGGATGGACCGCTGAAGTCAGGATTCAGATGGAAATTGCATTGTTTGGAGGCGAAATTCGCGAAGATCATAAAATTTTAGAAAATACATGGAAATCCATATTTTTCCAGAAGACGAAGGATGCTAGAAGGGGGAGCGGAGTTGGGCCAAAGGGGGACCGCACCACCCCCTGGCGCGGGCCACCCCTGGTCGCGCTACCAAGTGGTGTGGCCACCCTGGCCCACCTCTAGCTCTCCCCTTTGGCGTATTTTATCCCCATGAAACCCTAAGAATCGGGGGGCGACCACAGAAAGATTCCACCCCCTCTGCGGGGCAGAAAACTATAGAGAGAGAAAGACTCTCCGATAGACATAATTCTGCCGGGGAAATTCCTTCCCGGTGAGGGGAGATCGTCGCCATCAACACCACCATCAAGCTAGACTTCATCGGGATCATCATCATCATCACCATCTTCATCTCCACCAGCACCACCATCACCACTCCATACCGCTGTAACAATTGGGTTGAATCTTGCATAGTTCTTAGGGGAAACTTTCCGGTGTTGATTACTACTTGTAGTTAATGCTATTGAGTGAAACCGTTGAATTATCGTTTATGTCCAGATTGTTACTTAACATTATTTCATCTCTGATCTTGATCCACATGATGCCTTGTGAGTAGTTCGTTTAGTTCTTGAGGACATGGGAGAAGTCATGTTGTTAGTAGTGGAATTGTGTTGAGAAAGATTCAATAGTTTATTACTTAAGTTGTGGTGTTATTCTTCTAGTGTTGTCATGTGAACGTCGACTACATGACACTTCACCTTTATGGTCCTAGATGAATGCATTGTGTATTTGGCTACTAATCTTAGGGGTTGCCAGAGTGACAAAAACCTGAACTCCCGTTAGGAAACCTTTGCACAAGGAATGTCAGGATCTTATAGTTTAAAGTTGTGGTTAGGTTTCTATCTTAGTTACTTTCTTGTACTTGCAGATGCTTGCAAGGGGTATAATCACAAGTATGTATTAGTCCTAGGAAGGTCGGTACATTAGCACAGGTTCACCCACAGAACACTTATCAAACTAAAGAAGATTAATAACCTATATGAAGCGAAAGCACTTGATGATATTCCCGTGTGTCCTCGAGAACATTTGGTCATCTTAAGTAATACAGTCGTCTTGTCCTTTGCTAAAGAAAGGATTGGGCCGCTTGCTGCATTTATTATTATTGCCTTTTATTTACTCATACTTTATTTATCTGCATTATCAAAAAACCCTGAAAATCCGTTTGCTAATTATTTATAGAGAATTCCTGCTCCAAGCCACTCGTCAACACCTTCTGCTCCTCATTGGGTTCGACACTCTTACTTATCGAAAATACTGCAATACACCCCTATACTTGTGGGTCATCAGTAAACCTTTCGGCCATCTTCTTTACATATGCGCAAGTACTTGTACATATATCCTATAGTCCCTGAGCCTCCGGGGGAGTAACATGTTACTTGGTCGGATGCTCTTAGCAACAAACTTGCGCAGTTTTTCCTTTATCTTATTCTTAATTCCAAAGTATCTTGGCTTAACTATTAGAACTTATACCAATAGTTCCGTTAGCCAGCCACCTAGATTCGAAACGACTTTTACTCGGTTCAAATCTTTAGCAGGTTCAGATATCCAATCACCTAAAGTCGGGTTAAGTTTCCCTTGACTCAAATCTTGAATAACTTCAAATATCCAATCGCATAGAGGCGGGTTAAGTTCCACTTGACTCGGATCTTGAATAACTTCAAATATCCAATCAGCTAGAGCCAGGTTAAGTTCCACTTGACTCGGATCTTGAATAACTTCAAATATCCAATCACCTAGAGCCAGGTTAAGTTCCACTTGACTCGGATCTTGAATAACTTCAAATATCCAATCACCTAGAGCCAGGTTAAGTCCCACTTGACTCGGATCTTGAATAACTTCAAATATCCAATCACCTAGAGCTGGGTTAAGTTCCACTTGAATCGGATCTTGAATAACTTCAAATATCCAATCAGCTAGAGCCGGGTTAAGTTCCACTTGACTTGGACCTTGAATAACTTCAAATATCACTTGACTCGGATCTTGAATAACTTTTACTGTCCTCATTACTTATCAACTAATATTTTTATTTTTAGATCACCACCAACTGTCCTTATGTTCCTGTTATGTCCTCGGTGTCATAATAAATCAACCAGTATTATGGCTTGGTACTACCGTCATATGTCCTTGTCCCTCTATCCAACTGGAAGTTCGGCATTGTGGGTTCTCTCATAATCCAAGGTCCAAAACATGCTAGGCCCGGAGGACCTTATCCCTCCATCATTTCTGACCTAAAAATCCGGTCTAACTTCAATCTTGCATCATCTGGCTGTAAGTTCCTATTTCCTAGCCTTGATCCTATCACATGATGATCCGTCTTAGGAAACTCAGCATTGGCCATCGTCGAGTAACCATCATCATATATGTTTTGACCTGGATGAACATATTGCTATTGCATTGTCAGGCCCGCACTTTGCTCCTACCAAGGAATGTATTGTTGTTGATGTTGCCGAGGTGGATTATGTCTAGCTCCTGCCGAGTTACACTGTCCGGCATTGCTGTACCCAGCGTTTCCCTATGTTGCATGGCCTTGGCCGTGGTTACCTTGTCCACCTTCACCTCAGATGGCACTATGATGGTCCTCATCACACTATATTACTTTTCCTTTCCCTTCCCTTGCGGGTCATACGGGACCATCTGCTTGTTTTTTCTCCAGAGGTTTCTACCTCTTCTCTTCTTGGACCCGCATGAGGGGATGACACTTCCCTGACTGATTTTGCTAGAGCGCCCCCTACCAAATGAACAACTCGATAACCCTGCTCTGGTCGGGTTTTCTTTGAGTAGCTCCTCATTCTGCTTGTTAGCTATTTTCACTAACTCAATAACTCTTTCCTGCTGCCTCTATCGGGCTTCACTGGTCAGACCCTCTAACTCACATCCTGCTACATTTGTAGCCTTGAGGTTCTATGCCAGGGTGCTATATCTCGGCAGATCTGCTGACATGGGGTTACCTAATTCTCCCGGCCTAGGAACATATTCCTTATCCATCTAGCTGAGGAGGTTTCTACCCCTGATCTTCACTCCATCCAAAAGGGTAGGACTAGTAATAATTTTGTTGCCTTGGCGTACACACGTAGCATGATGTTCAACAACTGCTGAGTTGCAGCTACCTTTTTTGCACCCTCTATTATTTTCTGTCGAGTTTCCTCCAACTTGGCCTGTGCCCAAGACGGATCAACTATGGGAGCTACAGGTGTAGTTAGGCTCTCTATTGCTTGCGGCAGTATATTCTGTCGCCTCTCTAGCGGAGGACCTCGGGCCCGAGGTACCTTTGGAGTTGTCTCCGGTTCTTCTGCCAGATCCTTGCTCGTTCCTGCGTCAGGTGCAGTCATCATCACCTCGGCGCGGTGAGCGAGGCGAGCGATACATGGACCGCGAGCCGCGCTGAGGGGAGGTTCTCCTCCCTCGACAATGTGCTATGGGTGCACGCAAGACTCGTCGACGCCGTCATTGATCTTGTGGGTGCCAAAGTTGAGGAAGAGCCCGTTGCACGGAGGAGGGCGCTGCTGATGCTGCATGCATTATCGCTGACGAAGTCCAACGCGGCAAACCGCTACACCAGCCCGGAGACAATGCGCTTCCCGGTGTCGATTAAGTTTCCCGTCTGGATCTTGACACAAGCTAGCACCACTGTTGGCCCCATGATGGGTGCCAACTGTCATGGTGGTGTCACAGCAGATGCCATAGGTATGGTAAATATGGGGCTAATGTGCACTAGTGGTATCCGGGGAGGGATAATCTTTTATCCCTTAGGCAAAAAGATTGACCCCTCCCTTCGAGGTCCTGGCTCAACTTATAAAGGGGTGGCCAGGGTACATCTTGGGCTTACATGGCCTGTTATATGCTTGGAATATGCTTGTCCCAAAGAGGTAACTCGGCACGCTCCTTTCCCATGTCCACAGCCTTTGTAAGGCAATGGCACAGAGCCCACGCACTATGCCCATTGCCGCAAGTGACTGTCACATCTGTGATGATCTCTTCTGTCGCTGACCCTCTGACTCTTGTAGCTAGCACTTGTCTCTCCCTACATTCCCTTAGGAGAGAGAAAAGCGCTGACCCTGAGCTCCTTCTTGAGCAAGCTAACTCCTAACTTAGCCTAGGCATAGTTAACCCGACCAACTTGGTGCCTGCAAAGGGAAAATGATTCTTTCCTCATGCCAACATACCATATATGTCGGACGAGTCTTGCCAGTGCCTCCTTGCTTAGGGAAACCCGAGCATAACCCGGCCAACCCTTCTATGATCCGGCCAGCTCATGCTTTGACCTGTCTCTACCTTGGCGGACCTTGTCCTTTTACCTTGGCTTTACACTAACTGGGGTCATCCCCCCAACAAGAACTTCCTTTTGGACCTTGGGGAGATTTTTGTACCGACACCCGTCGTGGATTGCTTCGCTCCGCAGTGTAGGCCAAGATCGCCACCTCCCTAGCCGGGGTGGGTTCCTTGACGTAAAACCACCATTTCTTCCATTTATTGGCCGCCTTCTTAGGCAACAACAACTTGAAGAAGCTTGCGTCGGGCTCCAGCTAGAAGGTGATGCCGCCAGCGGCTAGCAGAGGTATGCCCTTCCCCTCGTGGCTGGCCCGGCCATGGAACAGCTCGAGACAGAGCGGGAAGTAGGGCCGACAGCCAAGCTAACTCTCGCAGAAGGCGACAAAGACCGCCAACTGATCTATGCTATGCGGACCTAGATCTGAAGGCTTTATTTTGTAGAAGTGAAGAAATCGCCTGAAAAAGATGGAGGTGGCAAACCCTAACCTGCACTCTAGATGGCTGACAAAGGAAATAAATTCCCCAGCTCATGGTTTGGTCTCGCTCTCACCCGTAGGAGGGACTCACCACTGGCCCTTCACGAGGATTCATGCGTCCTAGAAGGTCTACAGTAGGTTCGTGGAACACTTGGTCTTGGATCACGCAGGCGCCCGGCACGGAGTCACACAGTCTAGAATCTGGGTCAGATGCTCACATGTAGAAGAAGAAAGGAGGAGAATGTGGAACATAGAGAAAGGATCAGTACTTCCCTCTTCAGCTCACCTTTTATAGTGCTGCTGCCCAATGATCACAGACTAGCCGTTACCTCGCAGTAATTCTACTGAGGTTATAGTTGGGAATTACCTAACGGCTAGTTTGACCAACTTTGACGGTCCAACTTCACCTAGAGCAGTCAATTGACTCGCTCCCTCCGTCCCACTTACTCATTCCAATCGGCTAAGAGAGGTGACCTGAGAACAAATCGACTCACCAAACTGCGACCAAAGACACGCAAAAAGCTTCGCCATTCAATGGAGGAGTTCTCCACCGATTCGACTAGGCATCCACTCGGACTTGCCTACTCCGACTGCCAAGTCAACGCCTTCATCGAACCCCTAACGCACTCGGGGACTACTAATGGGGATATGCTAATCACGGTATGCCTAGAAGGCAGATTCAACTGGCCTGCTGGCACGGCGACTGGAAGGAGGCTTTGGATGAAACCTAGCGACTATAGATGGAGGCCCAAGACTCTAGCTAGGCCCAGTCAGATTAGGTCAAATCCACCGAAACCTAAACTAATTTGGTTGTAATCCTGCAAACCCTAGTAAGGAGACTCTATATAAACCTCTCTAGGGCTTTCATTGTACTTACGTCCTATTAGCTACCCCATCCATGTGTCTCGCTGAATAGCCGCCAAGCTTGCCGCTCTTGTAATCCACTCCTCGATAATACAATCTAGTAGGAAGTAGGTCTTTACCCTAATGGGGACCGAACCAAGGTAAACACTTGTGTTTGCTTCCAATCTCGTTCCGCAGATGGCAACTCGCTCTTTCCCCCAATTGTATCAATCGCTACCCTTGGTAGGGACAGTCGTGGCCATTCCCACGATAATTCTTATCAACTACATCATACCCTTGCTATCTTGGTAACAAGTATCTTATTCACGCATACTATTCTTCCACCCAATCTCTTGTAGGTTGCATCTTGGCTTGAATTTCTTTGTTTGTAAATGTTGTGGTTCTTGCAAGGATCTGTGAAATACATCTCTATCCTTATTGCTTACGTGAGTAATTTGAGATGATACATATAATGGGGAGTATATAAAATCATATATTCTCATGATTCACCAATCCCAAATATGCGTTCTAGCAATTTATTGCATATAAATTTCTCAATGTGCTATCATGTGCAATATTATTGAAATTGCAATGAATCCTTCCTTTTGATGCTTGTTGCCTTTCTCAAAATATCCCAACTAGCATTAGTTCCCTTAGCATTTGTTGTGATAATTTTGAGGTTTTTTCCTTGTTTAAGTTCACTGATATACCATAAGAGAGAAAATGGAGCCATGGCCTATATATGCTTTTAAGAAAAAAAATCCTTTTGGTATATCTTTTGACTTTCTCTTGGATATCATGTATTTTTTCCTCTTATGTGTGGATGTTTCTTTGTGGATTATTCTTCATGTTTTGTCCACTTAGAAACTGTAACATCTCAAAAATATTAAACAAGCTTATCAAGTTCTAATCACCGAAGATTAGGGTTAACAAAAACTTTCATTATAAAATTCCATACGAGTGCATGTGTGATTTCTATTAATGTATGAAGGCTTGCATTTGCCATATTTTCTTGTTACAAATGATAAGGATTAGTTTAAAGGTGAATACCACATCATCTAGGTCAATTACAAACAAAATCAAATGAAGGAAAAATCAAATATAAGGCATATGATCTTATGGTCACTTTTGCCAAAATTAACCACTAGCCCACTTTGGGCATCTCTAGTAAAAGATTTCCAACAGAAAGAATTCTAGTTCTTTTCACCCCTTGCTAGACTAAGTAAAAGTAAACCCAAGCAAACTTTACAATTTACATAAACTATTTTCAAACCCATTTGAGAGGCAATTCAAAATTGAATCAAGTGTAGGTGCATAGATCACCACTTTTCAAAAACACTCAAACAATCACCCCTTAACAATCCTTAGCAACCAGACTACTAAGCATGTGACTAGCTCACCCACCAAAAATCATGGAAAAATTCCAAAGTTAAGTTCATGCGGCCATTTAGTCGAACACTTAGCAGACAGAGTACAAACACAACAATTATCTACTGTTTTGATTCAATCTTGTGTTCATTCTTGTACTGCAATCAACCTCACTTGCTCACCCACGTTCACCCCAGTACCTGGACGTGCAAAGGAGTAACCTCACTCACCAAAATGACTAGTGCCATAACCGTACCGATCATGTCATGCCGGTCGACCATGGACATGTCGCCTCACGCCACACCGCCCTCTCCCACCATGCCTAGCTGCTAGCCATGACCTCAGCGCCTCTCTCTGTCCACCCCTTGACCAACAACGTGGAGTGGAGGAGCCAGAACAGCCGCGCCCATTTATGTCTCTGCCATGCCGACAGCATGACGGAGCGCCAAAGCCACCGCGCGCGCACATGCCGTGCCTCGCTCTCTCCCCTCGTACCCACACCCGCCGCGTCACCGGCCACCTCCGCACGCACCGGAGCAGTTTGACATAGACGATGAACCTCAGTCGTAGATCTTGTTCTAATCGTAGCGCTGAGATTTGTTGATACCATTTCGGTTAGATAGCGCCGCTGACGCGTGGGACCATTCTGTCAGCAGCCCGCTGTGCGCGTGTTGTGTAGATGGGCTGGCCCAGTTTCTTTCCTGCGCAGAGCCCATCAATTCAAATAGAATTTTGCTATTTAGTTAAAAACCCTATTCTGTAGCTGTATTCAAAATTGGATTCAAAGAGATGTACTGAACCAAATTGCATGATTCCAATTTTGTTAGAAAGCTATAAAAATATCTAATCACTCCCGTTGGATTCAAACCATTTCAAATTAGAGATCACCTATACTAAAAATAACAAGGAAGAGAGTCTTACCACTTCAAACATTTTTATAAAATCAACCATAAATTATTTTGAGTTAATTCCAATTCTCAAAAATCACATTTGCCATGCTATATTTGAATATGCGAAAATATTTGGTTTCACAGATATTAAACATGGATTAGTATTAAAAGAAGGCTATATAGGCATTTCTAGTCACTTTAATATTATTAAATAGTAATATTAAATCTTGTAGGGTATGACCACCACTTTAAATCACATTCCCAAGTATTATAATATGTGGTGATGACATGTGTCAATATGATCCCATATTTTAATTGGAGAATATTAAATCTTAATTACTTTCAATGAGTAGAAATTACTTTTCCCAAAATAAGATAATTAAGAAGGTGCCATTATTTCATATGATGAGTAGGATGATGCTAGATCATCTAGTGTGAACCTTTGTGTGCTAAATAGAAGTAGTGAAGTGTTGTTTGGTGATTGTGTACCTCGTATGTATTTATAGATGCTAGTACCAACCCGGCGTACGATGAGGAGGAGTACTTCGAGCAAGAGGAAGAAAACTTCAACGACTGGAACCAACAAGGCAAGCCATCACTAATACCAGCTATCAGTGCAAGCTAACCAATGCAAGATGCACTAGGCAAGCTTGGTTATGCAACTTTGATTATACCCATCCCAAGTTTTACTTGCAAGCTTTACTTTTCCCTTTTACTAAAGTATTCTTACTTAGTTAATGAATTATGATTAGTGGAAAAAGGATGGATCCCATCAAGATCCTATAACTAGTCTTGGATACTTATACTTGATTAGCACCCCTCAATAGTGATACCCTCAATACTAGTGGCTAGTGCTAAGCTAAAACTTGATCACTTTAGATGGGAATACTTGGAGAAAAGGATTATGAAAACCTTGGAATGATGATTCATTCTATTGAATTTTTTTGACATGTGTTATGAAACACAATTGTTTGATGATGAAACTGGATGAGGCATGAGCCTTAACTTTGAGAAAAAATGATGGTTGGTTTTGGATGCGATACCATTCCAACTTTACCGTACAACCACAATACCTGAGTTGGGTAGGGCTTAACTGGAAGTTTATATGTCTTAGTATGGGTTCCCTTGTAGAAGAGGTTGACCTGAGGCTACCTCGTGAATGAATGTCCACCTATGTAGTGCCCAGGATGGCAGATGGCCATGGCTGGGAGGCCAAACTCATAGGGGAGGTGCCTATACTAGGGTGTGTAATTGAAAGGTTAGGATTGATTATCCGCATACCAAGTATGATGATTCAGGGTTATCCTTGATGGATGTATCGAATTTTGTGGTGAAAGTGTACCACCTCTTCATAGTGTCAAACTATTTGAATAGCCGCGTCAATGGTTATGGACAGTTGGAGTGGCCATATTGTTCCGTTGTCAGATGTTTTCAAAATGACTTATGACTTGAAATATGATTTTGACTTGACCACAATAGGGTTGTGGACATGAAAACTAGTTTCCCACCTAAGTAATATAGAGAGCGAATATAGTATTTACTCTAACTTATGAAATAAACCTAGCTTTTTGCAAACAAACCTAGAGTTTAAGATTCCTACTAGAACTACCTTACTTATGCTAGTGTTAGTTTGCGAGTACTTAGAGAGTACTCATGGCTTTCTCCCTAGCTATTCCCATGGCCATACTATGAGGAGGACTACCCAGAAGATGGACAGTAGGAGGTCTATGATAACTAGGAACATCTCCTAGCGTTAGCATTGCCTATGACTATCATGAAGATGGAGTATACTACATTATATTTCCACTGCTATGATTTGTATTAAGACTAGATCATGATATACTTTATTTGTAAGACTATTATGGTTTGTAATGGATGATGTACTGTGGTACCAATTTTGGTATGTCTCTTAAAAATGGTAATCCTGGGATTGTGATGTACGGCATAACAGGCATATGGACTTAAAAATCCGGGTGTTGACAGAAACACCATGATATCCATGTTCTTTGCCGACCATCTTTTTTATACTCTTGGTTTTTAATGGTATTGGTAAGGACTTGATTTATGAGTGTTCATTTTACTTTCATTACTGCTTCATGAACTTATATCTCATAACTGGTTTCTTTTGGACTTAAGCTTGTCTTGACAAGTGCATTTATTTATATCTATACTCTTTGTATCTTGGGTGTGTTCTAAATGATATAGACGGGGTGAGGATCCCATGTTTGTGAATATTGTATATAGATGCAACATTTATCACTTATGCATGAACCTTGGGGAACTTCCTTATTTCATTTAGCACTATTTGTCCATTTTATTCTTTGGATCTTTCAATTGCTTGCTTCATGTGTGGAAGTCAATTCACCTTGTTATCTCTTTGGCAATCTTTGATCCTCAATATAGTTTGATTTGATCAAAGTATTCATCATTGGATACGTGCATTCTATTTCACTCATATTATGAGAAATGCACACCTTGGGGAGGAACTCATACTATATTGACCTTCTAACTTTGTCATCAATTTTGGCACTTGTTTTAAATGTGGAGAAGTTTATAGGGTTTAAGGAAAATTGTTTTATACTTAAGATTGGTTTGTTCTTAAGTGTTTCCCTTTCATGCTTTTCATCTTTATTATGTTTTACATCGTTGAATATATAGTATAAACTCTCCCGAAGGTTATACTTGACAATGTACGTAATGAAATTCAAGTTCATCACACGTGCATATATTGTGGGTGAGTTTGATTTATATATGTTGGTTCTACTCACATATCTTGCATTAGTTGTAGTTTGTATGAGTAGAATCAGTTTTGATATGGGCTAGTAGTTTCGTGTTACTTGACCATATCAAATACATCCTCTTGTATACAATTTTTTCTCGGATAAGTTGCATACTTGTTTCTAATATTCATTATACTACCTCTGTCCCAAGGCTTAAGGCATATAACTTTTTTTTTAAAGTCAAACCAACTAAATTTTGACCAAGTTTTTAGAGAAAAATATTAATATTTACACTATGTAATTCATACCCTTTCATACATCATGAAACATATTTTCACATGGTATCTATATAATATAATAGTACTTGATAGTTTTCTCTAAAAGTTTGGTCAAACTTTACATGGATTGACTTTTCAAAAAAGTTATATGCCTTAAGCCTTGGGATGGAGGGAGTATAAATCCTCTTGTTGTGATTGTCATCAATTACCAAAATGGGGGAGATTGTAAGGGTAATTATTCCTATGTATGGTTATGGTAATTAATGACATTCCCTATGGTGACACAAGGGAGGAGAGGAGAGCGCATGAGGAGAGCATGACACCCACCTCCGCACGGCACTCCGGTGGAGGCATACAGAGCCCCATGCTGGCCGCCACTCCAGTGCCACCGGCACCCCTGGCCACCATGGCTTCTACTCCCAAGCCCCCTCCCACACCCCTCCCTCTCCACCCACCTCTTTCTAGGGACGGTAATGGGCCAACTACTCTGATGATGAGGACACCGAGCACTCCCCTTGTTCATACTGGGAGGTTCTCCGTAGCAACACGCCCTCGCTGATGGAGCGCCGCTCCTCAGCAAAGTCGCCCACCCCGGTTCTAGCTTGCCGAGCATATCCTCACCAGTCATCCCGGTGGAGGACGTGGGCCATGGTGCTGAGCAAAGAGGCGAGCAGGGCAAGTGGCAGCGGGCGGACGGGAAGAAGAAGCGGCGCAGTGGAGGTGCCAAGCTCCCAGCGCTAGCCATCCACGATGATATATCCCCGGACTTGGTAGGGTGTTGCTTCAACTGTTTGAGGGCGTGCCACATCTCGAAGGACTGTACCTTTGAGACGGTGTGCCTCCAAAGCAGGGAGAACTAACACCATGCCCGTGCTTGCCTGGATAAGTATGGAAGGTGGCAGCAGCACCGGCCATGTGGAGATGGCGAGAAGCAGTAGCGGCGGGTGCAGGAGCGTGGCCCAGGCTTGGAGGTGCTGCCGAAGAGGAGAAGCAGCCCGCGCGTGGGCGTGAGCGCGTGGTGGCTGGCCACCAGAGGAATTTTCAGGACCGGTTGGGAAACCAAATCCAACCAGTTCCCATGCCAGCGGCACTATCGATGCCGCCTAAGTCGGCCTCACCGCCGGATGGTGCCTAAGGTGTCCCTACAAGGCGGTTCTTGGGGGTGCGGCACCCCTCCCCCTCCCCAGCCCAGCTCCATCAGTTGTAGGTGGGCGGGGCACGAGGAAGGTTCTATTGGCTATCTTGGCGGGAATGGAGTGCGTGGTGCCCAGAGCGCACGTGGTGGCCACAGGGACAGCTAGCGCGATCAGTTTGTTGGGCATGAAGGTCGGAGCGTGGTGCCCAAGATGGGCGTTGTGCGCATGGCCAGGTGTAGCATCCCATATGTCTAACATCTGTAATGCTACATGGTCTAATAATAAAATGCTACTTCCTACATATAATTGTTGCATCATAATTATATCATGCTCATGTCATCATGCCACCTTGCATTTGAGCATCATATAAAACCCTTTTTTCTTTTGGTCCTTATCTCATATGCATTTATTGATTGTATTTGCTTCTTGTTACATTGTAGTTGGTTCTTGATAAATGCTTGATGCCCAAGTTGAGTTGGGGGCATATCTTTTATTAACTCCACCACCTTTCTTGTCACCACCCCATAATTCCACCACCCTACTACATGTAAGCTTTGCATTTTAAATTGGTTTTACCTCTAGCTCATGTGAGTTGGGATGGATCCACTTCTAATTACACATGCTCCCATATATGCATCATGATCTTTTCACATTATTAATATGTGGAGCCACATGGCCACCTTTGCATGCTATGTGAGTGGAACCCTTTTCAAGCCTCCATATGGATTGTTTTGAATGTATGCTTATGTTGGAATATTTTTGAGTCTATTATTCATCTAGTGGAACATACACACTAGCATGTCTAAATTATATTTATATATGAGCATATGCCATCTACTCCACATGGAACATCCACCTTATTTATTTTGGCTTGGCCTTAGATCCATATTTATGGAATGCATGTGAATAAATGCCATGTGAATTATTATTGTCTTCACAAGAATAAGCATGGCATTTAATGGATATGCATGGACCATGCAACTCAGAACCATCTTGTTCTCCTTTGGTTTTCCTTTGTTTTTGAGTGGATCCTTTCTTTTGTGAGCTCCCCTTTTCTCTCTCAACCTCCTCATCTTGGTCTTAGTTTCCTTGCCATGTGCATCAAGATCCTCACCCTCTCACCATCTCCTCTCACCCTTGCTTGATCTTGCACTTGGCCAAGGTACCCCCCCCCCCCTAACCCTAACCTCACCACCACCCCATGCTCTACCTCACCATGCCAAGGCACCACTCCCATCTACCCCCTCCTATCCTAGCTAACCACACCCATACCACCCTTTCTCTCTAACCCCCCCTCTCTAACCCTAAGCGGCCGAGCCACCCTCCTACCCTAACCCATGCCACCCTAACAACCCTAACCCGAGCCTCCCCTCTTCCCTCTCTCTCTCCCCCTGCCAAAGAGGCCCCACAACCGAGCCTCTCCTTCCCCTCTGCTGGGCCCAGCCGCAGCCACCCTGCCCGGCCCCTTCCCACGTCGAGCACGTGAGGGAGAAGAAGAAAAAGGTGGCCGCAGCCACCTTTTCTCCACCCGAGCCCCACGGCACCCCCTCTCTCACCCCGTCCTTATCTCCACCCCCTCCCGTCTCTCTGCCGTGCCGCAGCCCATCCCCAGGCCCCTGCGCCTCCCTTTTTCCTCACCTGCCACCACTTCTCCATCGCCTGCCACCGTCGGCCTCCACCGCCATCTC
Source organism: Avena eriantha (assembly GCA_910589775.1). NCBI lineage: Eukaryota > Viridiplantae > Streptophyta > Magnoliopsida > Poales > Poaceae > Avena > Avena eriantha. The sequence goes on along the minus strand of OU342744.1, from coordinate 383,050,118 downwards.
CTCAGGCGGCGGGTGTGGCGTGTTGGTGTCGGGGAAGGTCATGGAGCACCCTGGACCGTCCATGTGCACCGCAGCGAGGAGGAGGCGATCTACAACCGCTACACGCTGACAAGGCCGAGCCAAAACCCTAGCCGCTGGCCGCCTGCTACGCCGTCGATCCGCTGCTTCCCCGGCCGCACCAATCCCACCGACGCACCCCCGATGAGGCCCCGACCCCCCCAGACACCTTCCCTCTCGCCATCGTTTCCTGGTCGCGCCAATCGCTCCTTCGATCACCCTCTGTGCGCCGGCGTCGCGGTTGGTTTCCTCGCCGTGGCTTCGCAGAAGCATACCTAGCCGCGTTCCCCTTTCCCTCCAACAAACACCAGCCAGCCGCAGTGGCTTCTGCCCCTCCGCACGAGCGAGCACTCGTGGGTTCGATCCCCCGTAGCGACGCGCGGTGCGCGCCGTCAGTTTCGTCAGACAAGTGCCCCTGGAAGAAAAATAGTAGTGTTGGCCTCTTTGCAAATCCCCCCCCCCCCACCTTTTTACCGGCTCAACCCGCGCTCCCCCAGGTCCCACCTGCCATCGGCTGAGGCCGTTTTACAAAAAGGCACCTGAGTTTCCTAACCCCTCAACCCGCGCTCCCCGGTTTTGCCGCGTGGCACCCGCCCGCTCAGCCACTGTCGAGTGGGCCCGTATGACCTCCAACCCCACATGTCGGTCTCGGTGGCTCGGCAAACGCGCGGTGAGAAAAACCCGAGCCAATCCCGCTGTGTCACCGAGCGCTGAGTCAGCACAGGCCCCACCCGTCAGCTGCAGAGGCTAGTTTCGTTTGTGTATAAAAAGTGTCTGTTCTTTTCTGTTTAAAATAAAAATGTTTTCAGAAATGTTTAATATGATTTTAAATCCAAAAATTAATAACTTATAATTGGTAATTCCAAATTTGACAAATAATATATGTTTTTGAATCAGAAAAATGTGAGGATTTCAAATCTTCCATCCAAATCAATGTTTGACTAATTTAAATTTTTCGAAATTGTTTAATTGCATTAAAAATGCCTTTTCTTAATTAATTAATAACATTAAATCTACAACTCCAAATTTGATAAATAATATGTCTAAATCGATCAGCGCGATGAGCCCGTTTTGTTTATGCAGTCCGTGTTCTGAATGCAGCATGCATCATCTAAATATTAAGTGGACAGCAAGTTATATGGGAGCAAAACATGACTAAAACTTAATAAAATGCTTTATTCTTGTACCCCACACCTCATTCATGCCATGCTATATTATTGCCATGTAAATTGTGCATCATTCATCATGGCATGCTTGTTTACTTGTCGCATTTTATTCATATGCTTGTGCACTTTATTTATGTTGGCCCTTGTTTGTTTGGTTCTTCTTCGAATAGACGCCGAGCAGGGGAAATATCAGGAATCCCAGGAGTACTACCCAGATCCGTCTCTCGCTTCAACTGAGCTGCCAGGCAAGCACTACCACATGCTTGCATACATAGTACCTATTGCCTCTATCTTATTCTTGCATCATTGACTCGCGATTGCATTAAAATTGAATCCCAAGTACTGCATAGCCTTTACTTTTTAAACCCCACCGAAGCGTGTTCCTCCACCCATGAGCCATTACTACAGGAGTTGTTTGAGCCATGTGAGTCGTAGAACAGCATGTGTAGGGTATGTGAGTGTCTAATGGATAATGAGGTACCTAAACAACTTAACCTGAGTAGTAATGGGATAACTAATGAAAGAGGCATCGGTGAGCAATATCTGTTTTTTTTTGGTTTTTCATGCTCACTTGTGTCCCGTAGGACCCCGAGTATTTGATTCCTGTTCCTTGACTACTCGCACTATCCACTTCCGGGAGGCCATGGACCCCCCTGAGCTAGAGCTTGACTCATTTCTATTTCTTGGGGCCACAAACTAGTTTGGGGTTTTATTACTATCCTGTACTTATGCTATGCTTTACCGCTTTATTTAAGATTGTGCGTGAAGGACCTGTACTGTTTTGGATCGCGCCGGGTTTATGCGGTATCGACAAGCCCAGTCACATTTTCGGGTTCCCAGTCATTTACAGCCGTCGCCGCAAAGCCTGGGTCCGTCTCAGAGCCGGCCGACTTCGTTGCGGGTAGCTTATTGGGGTGGCCCCCTGAAATACTTCTGAATCCTGTGATCGCTTTGTCGAAAATGCCTCGTTGGGTTTTGAGTTGGTTTTTCCGAGGTTGATCGAGTGTGTGTTGCTATTTGTGCACCCCTGTAGGGTAAATCTTTCTGAAAGCCGTGTCCGCGGTTATGGACAACTTGGAGCACAGTTTCTCGATCATAGACAAGTATAACTAAAGTACCGTTTTATATTTGACTAAATACCTGACTAGTAAATAGCGCAATACTCATGGAATGGTTAATAAAACTGCTAACGGATGGGTTATTCGTCCGCTTTCTCGTTGGTAAGCGAGAAGGAGGATGGATATGTTACTTTATACTGTTATAACTGTTGTTACTAATTAACGGACATCCGTTTATCGTTGGTTCGGCGGATGGTTAGGGAGTATCTATAGACTTGTTAGTATTATCTTTTGCTGCAATTGTGTCACCCCAGGTATATGTCCCCTTTAGAGGCATAAAGACTTGCTGAGTACCCCTAGGGTCTCACACGATAAATTGTTTGATTCAGATGAACAGGTGTATTCGCAAGATGGATACTGGGTGGAGGAGACAGATGATGTTGGCAACGATCACGCGGTGTAGAGATTCCGGGGATGGGGATTCGCGAGATCTGTGGGCGGGATGTGCTTACTTCTATGGCATCTTATGCCGATTTGCTTCTTGTCCGTACTCAGATCTTGTTTCCCGCTTCCGCTTGAAACTCTGATGTTTGATGTATGAGGAGCTATCCTAAACTATTATATCTATCTAGGATATTTGGATCTTGTCGTATGGCATTGCAATATTTCTATTTCTTTTATATGGAATGGCTCTGAGAACTGTTGTATGGTAGCTTGCATACATACTCACTTGTGTATGTATTTGATCTCTTCGCTTGTTGCCTACGCCGCTCGCTCATGTCCTGATGTCTTCCAAGTGGTTAGGACGGCCGACAGGTCTACACGTGGGTGGCCCCTGGCCCCCACTGTACTATTTTAACCACTTCCAGTTCATCCAGGCTTGAACTTAGAGCGTAGGGTCCGAGGTAGTTACAATTGGTCCTTGAGCTTTGCGGGCACGTGGACGCGTGTGGCGGCCGTGGGGACCGAGATGCCCCCGGCGGACATGGTGAGCACGACTGTCGCAATGAGCGACAGGGAGGTGTCAGGCACGGAGTGCATGATGGTAGGCGCGGGAAGAGCCCTTCCTCTCACCGGTGAAGGGATGGTGGTATTTTAGGCTGGGGAAGACGTCCCTCCTCCTGCAACTTGCCATCTTCTTCCCGATAAGAGGAGCCCCATGATCCTGCCATGGAAACGGGCATCATCCCAAGATCGGCAGAGATAGTCGTGGCAGAGGATGTGCTTTAGTGGGCGCTAGTGGACTTTGTCTCTAGGAAAAGGGCTAATGTCTCTCTGATCAAGGAAAGGGTGGTGGTGGCGGCGCAGGTGATGATGGCGGCAGACAATTTCTCGGTGCACTGGTCGGGGCCAGCTGATTTCCTGGTGGTCTGTAGTAGCCACCATGTACAGGATGATGTGATGGCCGCCAGAGTGGTTGATAGGATAGGTTTCTCCCTCCGTTTATCACCCTAGAACTGTCAACTAGGTAACACACCAGTTTAGTTAATCTTAATTAGGGTTTGGCTTGTGCATTTATGAGCATCATTATCTTTGTTAAGACCAAATCCAAACAAGAAAGAAAACAAAACCCAAAACCCTAACCCTCCCCCTCTTTTTGAAATCATTCCAAATGGTTTTGATATTTTGAAAATTATCAAAAGCGTGGAGCCTAAATGGACTACAAGGGCCCCTACAATATTTTCCATAGTTTCGTAAACATTCTGGTATCTTTGGAATAATTCAAAACACTCAGGGCTGCCCCTGAACTAGGCTAGCCTAAACCATCTCCTCAATCTAACCGCCACTCGCGCTCAGTTACCATAGCTCAGCGGGGCACAGTTAGCAGCCCACCAAGGCCCAGGCCCAAATACCCTTTTGGCGCTTCTGTTCATCATCTTCCTCACCGAGAGGAAGCAGCTGGGTGTCGTTGGTGCCGCTGTCAATCACTGCAGCGCTAAGATCCCTATCCCACCACCCTGGAGGAGAGGATAAGACCTGCATTTATGCCCCTAGTCCTTCCTATCCTCCTATCCTCTCTCTCCCCCCTCCCTGACCTCCCTCTCTCGTTCCCTCCCTGGCCGAAACCCTAGCACCGTAGATGCCGCCAGCTGCCGCCGTTCTGCACCACCTCGAGGCCAGCCGAGCATGCCAACGCCTCTGCCTCGTCTCCTCATCCATCTCTACCAAGCATATGGAGCTAGGGCACCGCAAATCGAGAGGATCAAGCTCATCTCTCTAAGGTCTGGCCGCCACCGTCGTCATCAATCGCCGTTGTTCCAAAGCTCCTCCAGCCTCACCACCACCATCAACGCACTCAGGGTGAGAATGCGGTGCTGCAGCACCACCTCGTGCTTCTCCTCTCTCTCTAGTTTGGTCTCCCTCCATTGGTCACTGCAGTGGCTCGTTGTGGAGGTCACTCCGGTAACCATTTCTGGGCGGCACCATCCTAGTTAGGCTCCTCATGTCACGCTGCTTCGAGCCATCGCAACCATGGGTCCGTGCTCGCCCCCAAATGCTGCCACCATTGTCGATCTAGGGAGAGCCACAAAGGTCAATGTCGTCCTGATGTCAGCGAGCACAGGTCAGACCCGATCAACTGTTCGCTGGTCACACCTGCCCTCATTGCAGGTGAGGTGGCCTAGGGCCCTGGGTAGCCTCTGCCCCGATGAAAAATGACCCTCACCCTGTGATGACGTCATCCTGCTTTTATAAATGCTTTTAATATTTCCATATATTTTCATAAATTGGATAAATGTTGTAAAATCAATAACTAATTATTTTTTAAGTCGGAAAAATATGAATAATATATAAAATGTTCAAAAAATGAGATCTACACTTTAGCATCAAAATCATGCATTGTTCAACAACTTTAATTACAAGTTTAATTAGAGAACAAAGGGAACCCTCGCAGGTGACTCCGAGGTTCCCCCTATTCTAGGGTTTGCACCCCTCGGACCCGATTTAAAATGGCGAAGCATGCCTTAGGGTTTCATTTCAATACAATTTGACTTGTCATATCATCATCCTTGCTTTATTATTGCATCGATGCCATGTGTGGATTGTTTCCCTTCCTTTCCGGTATTTGGTTCTTCCCGGTAGAATATGTTATCGAGATAAAGATTGAAGACCGAGATCAACACCATCGTAGATCGAAGAACAATACTGGACCAACTGTAACAAAGTCAAGTACCAGATGCCCGAAGCTCTGCTTATTAGTTATCAACATGCAAAGGAAAGCATAGCCCCACCATTATACAATCCTATGATTTCGAAAGCATTTCAAATCCTGCCATGATGCATACCATTCTACTATGGTCTTTTATCAATCGATAGAGTATCATATCTATTGCATGGATCCCTTTGAGCTTATTTTACCTGATCCATTGCTCCTAGCATAACTAGGTTTGGCTTGTGTGCACTTCAAGAGCTTTTATCTATGTCTTGATTAGCTATCAGTGCTAGTTCATCAAGACAATGTATCTTTGCAGATAATCTAGTATGAGAGGAGATCGAGACATACTGATGATGTGAGATTTGTGGTAAAGGGTAAACATGCTAAGGCTTGTATAGGAGGCCACAGTGGGATGTGGTTTTTGTAGTCCCATGCTCGCCACCAATAGGACCCGAGTTCTTACCTGTGGAATCGAGACGAGCGTACAACCACATGAGGCCTAGAAAACCCCACGAGTAACTAACTTGCCTAGTAGATTGCATGAGTCACATAGTTTGGGCTTTCCATTTGAGATATGCATTGAAAATGTTTTCAAAAGAGGAGGAGAAGGAGGTGCATCATAATAGGTAGGGAAGCATGGACCGGGTTGCTTGGGGTTGACAGCGCCCCTGGTAAACCAACCTTGCCTGACACCTCTAGGGACCAGCTTTGGGTCTTGACCTATTTCGGTGGAACCCTCCTTAGGGCGTGAGTCATGGTCTTGGAGAAATCAAGGTAAAGGTCGTGTCCAACCGCCCTCTCTCGGCCTTCTAGGGAAGAAGGCTAATCTTAAGTGAGATTAAGAGAAGGTTGGTACATGTGGGTAAAGTTTTACACCCATGCAGGGTTAAATCTTTTCGAAAATCCGTGTTCACGGTTATGAACTCTTGGTGACCGAATTCTAAGATCATACAGAACATTGACCTAATCATAAAACTTGGAGGTTTCAACATGTGCTTAAAGATGTTTCCTCATGGGTATTAGTGCGTGATCCTGGTTGATAGGTGATGATGATTTGGTGGATATCAAATATGAAGATCAATACTTTGGAGATGTCACTCTCTTATCCCCTTTTAAAATATTCTAATTATACGAGATTCTTCTCCCTCTTGTTTTACAAACAAAGATGGATTTATGCAAAATAACCCCACCAGCCATAAGTCTTGCGGAGTACACCCTGTACTCACCCTTGCTTTGTTGATACTTATGTAGCAAAGTAAGCATTCCCATTAATACAAGTTTGGTACGACATCGACACTGACAAGTAGCTTGGGGTTCTCCGCCGGCATCCTAGAATCTATGGGTTGGGACGTTGATACCTTCGATCTGGATTCACAGATGTAGTATAATAGCTTTTTCCCTAGAAGACCTAGGTTTAATCGAACCTCGGAAAGAAGTGCTAAAAAGTAATAAAAAGGACATGTCTACAAGACTTTGTTTTTTTGGTTTACCTTAGTTGACCAGACAAATGTAGTTTACTTTATAACAGGTTTGAATCAATGGATGGAGATAGGCCAGGGTTGAATATCCACCTACAGCTACACATCAAATGGGATAAAAGATAATAATAAGCATAGTCATGTATTATGTTTATATCGAGATAATCACTTGTGGGCAACACATCCTAATATTATAGAGCCCCCGTTATGCAGCGGGCATAGCAATAGACTTTTAGTCCAACCGAGAGTAACCGAAGCCATGGGTTACAAATGATTATTAAGTGCAAAACACAGATCAAAGCTTTAAGGGGTGGTGTTGTTGTTGATCCCGAATGGGGCGCTAAGCGAAGACCGTACTACTCTTTCTATAACTGAGGTTCCTATGAGATCGCCGCTAGCCAAGTATCTCAACTCAAGCCTTTATCAATCTATGCGATCTTGGGTACCTACAAGTCCATAGATCGAAACAAGAGACAAAGAAACAAAAGATAGAAATCACAATTCCAAACAAAATACAATTCTCCCATGATCTAGATGCACATAATTGCTGCGAGGTTTCTCCCCAACCCGTAGCCCGTGAGGTCTACTCACTCATAACAAATAGATCGAAGATATAAAACATCATACAAATACTTAGATTGAAATCAAATATTCTTACAATGGACGCCAAATCACAAGGAGATCTAAAGTACAAAGCAATGGCTATGGCTAGTGGATAGATGGATGGGGAAGTGATGAACAATGGATGAACAATGGTGTGGATCTCCTTTGGTGGTGGTGTGATGCAATCTGAGTATGGCGGCTCTCTGGTCGGCGGTTGGAGCCTCAAAATATATAGGTGTCTTCATGAAAGTTGTAGGGTTTGATGAGACGAAGCCATCGCCACCTGGTACGGGTGGGCGATATGGGCGGACCGCGCCTGTACCAGTGGTTGTTAAGCTTGCAGACGCCTTGGAACGCTTCTCTAATTACTTGGTCGTGTGTACTTCGTCAAAATCCTTCATTATGACTCCTTATTTTGCTTTAAAAGCCATGATTTCCTGAACAACATAAATCAAAGAAGGGATTTGCATATCTTTGCAATTATTAGTCATTAGTGGCAAGAGTTGAGAGTTTCTTTGGCAATTTCTTGACCAAAAACAACGTTTAAACGCAGTGGAAGACGGCAAAAAATTGGAGCCATCAACTTCACCAAATCTCAAACCTTGATCGTCCTCGAGCAAGAAGAACCAAAAGAACTATAAGCAAATCAGCGTTTAAACTTTAAACAACGAGAATAAGAGTTCACTTACAGTCGGTAGTTGTATGTGCTCAACACTTCATTCATTTGCGAAGCTTGTCAAAGTTAGAGAGATGATAAGAATAATATACAAGCTTCGGTAAGTCAAGATAATCGAAGTAAAGTTTAATATAAGTATAGGTAACTAGAAGTGTAGCAACCAATCCAATTCCTCTAATTAACTCTAAGCTTGCCAAGGAACACTAGGATGTTTAAAATAGCATAATTGAGTAAGGGAGTTTCATGTCCCAAGTAGTATAACAATGAAGTGTCTTATTTACACCCATATTAATAAATCAAGTCTATCTAAAACACTTATAATCCAATCATTGTATTTCAAGAAAAAATTGTAAAGTAGTAATGAGACCATGACAAGGACTTGTTATGTGGATCCTCATAGATATGTTTTTTTCAAGGATCACTGATTGTTTCTTTTGCAAGTGTTTGCACAACATCTGAGAGTACCAATAATTTTGCCCATACATTGACACAAACTCGACTCATGTCATCAACACACAGCCAAAATCCGGGGTTATAACATAGATCGTTCAAAAGCTAGCGGAGTTGTTGGCATCCCAAAGGTGTGCATTAGAGACATAGAACAAAGTTGTTTCACTTGTTTCTCTTTCTCTTTTTTGAGCTAGTAACACGGTTTGATCCACAAGGTTACATTTGGCATGCATCACAATTACCACTAGACTTATTTCAATCAAACAACTCCTTTCATGAGTGTAATCGAGACTATCAAAATATCTATGAGGTTAAGTATCATCAAGGGTATACTATCAAGACAATCATTCATCAAACAAGTCGTAAATTTCTTAATTTTTCTTATTATACTTGTTTGGCATTATTATTTCCAAGAAAGACTCGGTTAACTAAAAGAACTAGAGCAAAAGCTTCAACAACTAATCATCATACCAATAAATAACCATATTAAATTACTTCCCACTAGCATCACAACCAGGAAATCAACTAACTAAGATAAACAATTCAAACTTCATAAATGGGAGACATAGGACATACCTCTCATAAGTAACTTCATGATCATGTTCCTTATAGGGATGTGTTCCTTCAAAACTCAAACACGATTACTCTCGACATGATATTAAAGCAAAGACGCAAAGTATGAATCCACGTTTACGAAAAAGGATAAACGGGGAAATATTTTTGTATTTTTGAGGATAGGGGTTAAAGAATAGAAAAGAACTTGTGACAAAGCAAGTGTTTAAGAAAAGAAAAAACGAAAAAAATAAACTAAAACAAAAGCAAATTAAAAAGCAAAGGAAAAAAGCAAACTTTTGGAACAACCCAACACGAGTGTTTCAAAGCTCCCAAGGAGCTGGAGTACAAATTCGTTATTACACAAATAAATTTTACAGGGGAACACATCCCCAAGCTTAGGCTTTTGCAAGCCCTTTTATTGCTCATTGTGGTGGCGGTGGATAATCTCCCACGTTCCATTGGCTGCTCCAATCATGGAACTGGGAGGCGAGGCTTGCAGTGGCATCTCGAAGGTTGATGGAGAGGTTGTTCATGTTTTGAATACTTCCTTCGAGTGCATAAATGTCTTGAAAGGTGGTGTAGTAGTTTGGTGGTTGCACCTCTTGTTCGGGTCCTCCTTGTTCTACTTCTTCATCTTCTCCTCATCCACGTGTATTTCTTGTTGGGGTAGATTAGCTTCAACCTGCGTGTCATAACACAAACGTCCATCCTCGATAGAGAATAAACCGTTATGCAAAGGAGCTGGGATCAAGTGATCCGCTCCAGGTGTATTGAAGAAATATCTACCATGATTTTTATAAATCATTCCACATTCCCTTAGAGTAGAAAGACCAAGACGGTTACCTCCATTCAATGGTTGGATGTTACCTAGGTAGATTTGAAGTTCCCGTGCAAGAACGGTCACAACTCCTCCTCCATATATGGGTCCTCGAGATTGAAGAGCCTGATACTTAAGGTAAAACAAAAGAAGAGCACCCAAATTTGGCGTTAAGTTACAATTGATAAGGGTAGCTTTTGCGAGGATCAACATGTCCTCCTCATTGACTCTAGTAAACTCACCACGTGCCTGCAACGTGTTAGCAATCACATAGAATAAATATTGAATAGCAGGATGATCAATTTGGTTCCCCTTTGGTGTGTTTCTACGAATTCTCGTCAAATTAAAATATTGTGAAGGGAAGGATCCACAACAAAGGTAGTTGTGCGTACATCGGTGGTGCTGTTGGCAAACCCAAAGCATTGAGCCCATTGGCTGAGTGTCAAAATATACTCACAGTTCATAAGGCGGAATTTCATTCGATCAACTCCGGGCCTTTGTTTCTTGGAACAACCACAAGGATCCTCCATGTGTGTCAAGGTGTTGAAGAACTCAAGCGTCAAGCGGCAATATGTCGCAACATCCTGAAAGACAAAATTGTACAAACCAACATTGTTGCAAAAAAATCAAAATCAACATGAATGCCAAGTTGGTTCAGGATATAAGGACACGCCCACTTGGTGGACTTGATCTCTCAAATCTTGAGAATATTGAAACGGGTCAGATGGAACTCCTCGGTGAACTCAATGCCAAGTGACTCGGGGAGTTAATGTATCAACGGGTGGTGCGGAGGATTCCGCAGCCATCTCACGTGTACGACTCCTCGTGTTCATCTAATAAATAAAAACAAGAAAAGTAAATAAAGATTGCTAATAATTTTTTTTGTCCAATAGAAACATAGAATAGGTGATTCTCTACACTAACTACAAAGAAACTCCTCTAAAAACAGTGCTAGGCATACTTAATATCAAGATTGAATCAAGAATAAGACCTATGTCTAGATTGACAATGATGAATGATTGAGTGAAGCTTTTGCACATATAAGTTGTGGATCGTAGGAGAATCATACCTTAGATCGAGTGAGTCCGAAGAATTGAAGAAAGGTTGAGTAAATTTTAAGATCCAATGGAGGTGGTTTGAAGTTTGGAGGTGGAAGAAAGAGAAAAAATGATTTGGGGATTTTTAGGTTACCTCCTCGGGGTGCTTATGGCGGCCGCGTAGATGGTACGGGCCGGCGGTACAGCCAGAGCCCGCTCGTACCAGGTAACTTACCTTGGGGGCGACGACTGCTCCCAAGCGGTGCACTCGGTATGGGCGTGCGGTACGGTAGCGGGCACCTGTACTACTGGTCATTAACGTTGCGGTAACTTGTGCTTAAAATCTAATATTTGCTCGGGGGTACGTTACGGGCGCGCGATATGGGCGCATCCGGCCGTACCAGTGGTCGTTATCGACATTGTTCCTTTCGGCAAACATAAAAAAATTATCTTCCTTTCCCTTGAGGTGGTACGGGCGCATGTTACGGTCCACTCTGGTCGTACCAGCGGTCGTTAAGAACACTGTGAACTACAAAGCTCAAGGAATTTGATTAGTAGCCCCGTGCGCCTTTGCACATCTTATCAAAGGGTTAGATAATAGCAAAAACACTAAGTAATGATCCAGCAATACTTCTATGGCCATGTGTTAGTAAAATAAAATATAGAGGATTACCTTATTTCTTCTCCTCTCTCCATAGGTCTTCTTGAACACTCTTTATTTAAAAAAAAAAGCAAAACGAGCATAATAAAATATAATCGAAAATATAAAGATTTTCACATGGGTTGCCTCCCATGTAGCGCTTGTAGTTAAGGTCAATTATCTTGACCTCGATGGAACTCACTTAGGTTTGTGAAGTGGAACACCCATTCCAAAGTAGTTAGCTTTCAAAGTAATTACACCATCATCATCATTAGGGTTGGCCTTCTTTTTCCTAGGAAAGTGGACTACAAAAGGATATCTATATGGTAGCCATATTCTCACATTCCCTTCATGTAAATTAATCAAAGATTTAATAGTTCTTAGGAATGGCCTACCTAGAATTATAGGTGCTATGGGATGTTCAGGCATGTCCATAATAACAAGATCAATAAGAGCGGGACTACCTTTAATTTCAACAACTATATTTTGTTTTACCCCAACAGCTTGTTTATAAGTTGAATTGGCTAGATGGGGTCTCAATTCAGTTGTAACAAATGGCCCCAAGTTTAACTTATCGAATAGGCTTTTGGAAATTGTTGAGACGCTTGCACCAAGATCACAAAGTGCGGATATCTCATTACCTCCAAACTTAATTTTAACAGTGGGCTCAAATATATCATCTAGCTTAGCTAGAATATTATCAGCTAGTCTTTTATATTCCATCTCTAAATCACGAACCTTAGATGCTATGGGTTGTATAAATTGTTGGTACAGAGCATCATTACCTTGTTCTATACCTGGATTCTTAGCGGTGATCATCTTCAATAGATCTTCCATGGTATATTCTGGTGTTGGCGTGTTGCTATAATCCAGGTATTCAGGTTTTTCATCATTGGTTACCACCCTCATCATTTTGAGGTCTTCTACAAGATTTGGCTCGGGTTTTCGGGCAAAATTTGCTAGTATGAGAGCTTGGCTCTCAGCTACCTTACCCAGCTGAGCCTCTGTGGTCTTTGTTCTTTCCTATAGAGCCTGCACATCATTTCTAATTGGGATGGCGTGGTTAGATAATCTTCCTATACTACTTTCATGGTTCTCCGTAATCTTAATAAGCATATTATTTTGCTCAGTTTGAGCTTGTATAAATGTTCTAACGGTTTGCTCAAATGGGAGATTGCCATGATTTTCTCCATTAGTATTATCATAATTATTATAAGGAGCTCATGCAGGATTAGAATGATATTTTTGAACATTAGAAGCATAATTATTTTTCCATGCAGGATTAAAATGTGTGTGAGCTATAAAATTAACATCATTAGCATCGGTAGTGATGGCATTAACTTGGGTATCTTCCTTACCCTTTACTAAGCTAAGCAACTCATCTACCTTAGATGTAAGCTCCTCATTGTTTACCTTGGTAATTGAACTTACTCTTTTCGTGGTTCTTTCCACAAGCCATTGGGCATGGTTATTTTGCATATCATCAAGTAACTTCTTTGAAAAACTCACATGCTTTCCCACGATCATTCCTCCTGCTGCAGTATCTAGCAAAGACTTAGACATTGGGTTAAGACCATTATAAAATAAATCTAATATAAGCCACTCTTCCATCCCATGATTATGAAATTTCATTACGGCTTCTTTCATCCTTTCCCATGCAACCGCTAGTGGCTCACAGTCTTCTTGTCTAAAACTTGTAATGTTGGATCTTAGCTGCATAGTCTTAGCTGGGGGAAAATTTAGTCATAAACAAACTAGTACATTCCTCCCAAGATTTAATAGTGTGCTTTGGTAGAGCTAGGAACCAATCCTTGGCCTTTCCTCTAAGAGAGAAAGGAACAATCTTAGCTTAACAACATTTGGATGTACATCCTTAATTCTCATCATGTCACAAATTTCAGTAAAAGTATGTAACATCCCAATTTTAGCAGCCCTGATGAGTTGTCCAAAATGCAAAAATCAGGGGGAACAAAAAAATCGTATTAAGTGATGCAGTGTTTGCTTGCTTGCTTGTTAGCGTTTATGCATCTGACTGTGTATTAGATGATATACTCCTGCCCTCAACCCCAGTTGACAAAAGCTATTTAACTGTCCTAGCTCAATTTTACATATTCTCAAATGTTCTGGAATTTCAAAACTTGACCCTAGATGCCTTTGCAGCAACAACTATTTCTTAGCTTCCATTTAACAAAACTATGGAGATCAATATGATATAATCTCCCTATGTTTTCAAGACAAAACCCTCAACTACTCTTACCTCTAGATTTTTCCAAAACCTTTTATAAAGATTTCAAATTCTATTCTTGGTAGAGGTACCAATGACCTTACATCATTCAAAACTCCAACCTTTCAAAATATACATCCTTACCTCAAGATAGGCTTGATGATAACCCTACTAGTAGTTGAGTGGCTTGGTAAGATGAATTACATGGATCTGATGTTTGACTTGTCTTCTTAGGAAGTAGTATGAGCTACTCTAGGAGCTCCTCCTCTAGGAATAAACCAAGTTAATAAATACCAAACCCTAAGCAAAATATCAAAGCTTGATCTAACCTCTAGTCACTAATGTGATTATCTAATCCCTTAAATAGATCACCTTAGAGTCAATCTCCTTCTAAAAGCTTCCAATGCCATGAAGAACAACTCCAAGCATGGATCCCTCCTACTCAACCTATACTTAGTCATCATCCACTTGATGATGATTTGGAACCCCACATCATCTCAACACCATCATCTCTTCCATTATAGTCAAAAACTACAAATCTGCCAAAATGGCTAAGTCTGAAAATCTGTTATCAATATCACATATTTGAGTCTCCCTCGTTTCGAACCCTTGTGCATTTTTGGCAAAGAAATTGAACCATATTTTATACCATCATAAGTAATACCAAGGCCCATTTTTTGCCTTGTCTATATCATCCCCAACACACTTGTTCTTGATGGTTTTGTAGGCAAGAAAATAACTTTTTCTGCAAATCTTACCAACTAGCCTACTTTGTTAGAATCTCACATCTTCGTACTACATCCTTTTGATCAACTACTTGCATTTTTATGTTCTACTCATGAAGTTCTATCAATCCCTACTTCACTTGTTTCAATTGGATCCTTGTGGTTCCAAAACCCACAAGGTTTTGAAGGCCATTTGATAATCTGCTTTGGCGGGCTTATTTTATCCAAAGTTTGGAATCAATTCTTGTAGAGGTCAACCATGATCAACCTCAAAAATCTATACCATGGTGATATACATAACTTAGTATATCTATACATATAGCCCATGACCCAAGGGGAGCTCTGAGCTCCAAGATCCAACAAGGTTTTGATGGTATGATTTAACTTTGCCCAAGATCCTCTTATCCTTGTTTTCTACAAAAATCAAGTTGGATTCTCAAAACCCAAGGTTTTAAATGATTGTTATAGATTGTGTATATCATCTAACTTTTTCATAAAGATTTATAAAATATTATCCATAAGTATTATGGACTAAAACCTATTTAATTTCTTTAATGGACAAAACCTCCAAAACTCCCTCTATAAAGGCAAGTTTGTTTTTCTCCATCACACCTCCAAATTTAGTATCATTTGAGTCATATATCTCCTACCCTATATTCCCATCCCAAAAATAAATACTTTTGAAGAACTTTATTATTTCTTTTTGCCCATTTTCTTAAATGGAAAAAATGGGATAATAATTGTTTTAAATACTTTTAATCCCCAATAAATCATGGGAAAATTTCTCAAAGTATGGATTTATATTTAGGACCCTATCACATAAAAAACCCATCATGTACCACACAAAAATTTCAAAAGATTTCAAATAAAAAATTTAGCACTATTTGAATAATTCCTACAAAGTGGACCAAAGATCACTAGAAAAATGCCAAATAATTCTTGTACATGTATCATGATCATAGCCATCCACTAGTATCAATGCCCTATCATGCCAAGTTGATAAATAAATAGATGCTTCATGGTCATCATTTTGGGCAATATTTGGAACTATTCAAAACTATGCCCTAAACCCCACCCAATTTGTCCAAGCAAGCTTGCATAGCAACCACCATCACCTTTGGTTGTGCACTGTAGCTCCACCTACTGTAGCACACCACCCCCTCCTTGTCCTCTAGATCTCGGAGTAAGAGAGAGAGAGCGAGATAGACCATCTCTAGGCCAATCTTGAGAAATAAGTGCAGCAATAGCACCACCCTCCCTCCCCCTCTCTAGTCAATCCCTGACCCCACTTACCTCCCCTCTACACCACTGAGAGCCACCCTAGCTCTCCCTAGACATCTCCCCCTCCCCTCTTTTCTTCCACACAAGGTAAAAAGGGTGGAGCGCCCAAGGCTCCTGTGCTATAGACACCGCTCCTCCTCTGGTCACTGACCCAGAACGACACCCTCCATCGCCCCTGTGACCCAACCCTCGAGCCCTACCCCTCCATGCCCTCTCCCTTGGACCTAGTCTATGCTACACCATCACCACTTGGTAAAAAGGGCCAAAGGCCACCCCAGCCGCCCCTCTCGCCACCATTTCCACTCCTCCCCACTTCTCTCGCTCCTTGTAGATCCCTCATCAAGTCCTTGTCCCTGTAGTGTCCTAGAGAAGAGGAGAATGTCCTTTCAGGCTACAATAAAGGGAGGACTGTGGTGACGTTCCCCTTCTCTATTTCTACCAATTTCTCTAGTATCTGGATGCCCTCATCCATACCTAACTCCCTATGTGCTTCTTTTTCTCCAAGAATACCTCTGCCGAAGGTTGCAGCAAGCTCTTGAACCTGCGAGGTCCACACTGATGCGGGAACAATCTCTTGGCACCGAATGCCTTGCTCCCGCCCCTCGTTCGGCTCACCCTGAAGCACTACGTTCCCTCGCCTCCTTCCCGACGCCTCCTAAGGCCCTCTGGTGAGCCCCCAAGCCCCGCTATGCCCCAACTAGGGTTTCCCCTCAATCTGCCGCGACAGGAGGTGGAAGATGACTCCCCACCGTCGGTGTTGTTTTAGATCTACGACCCAGATTACCCCATACCTCTTCGGTAGGACTGAGTCGCTGATTGTGGGCCCCGCTTTTCAGCGGTTTGAACTGTGGCATCCTGCACGTGTGCCCCGCGAGCTGGGTTGGCTAGCCTCTGTGCGGCCCATCATCCCCAGGAAACCAACCCGCCACCACCTTCTTTTAATCAATTACCACTAGATCTGCAAATAACCTTTTGGTTTAAATCCTTTTGAAAATTCAAAATACATCCAAATACCCATATCTAAATTTTCCTATGCACCTACATGTTTTATTCAACATGCCCTATCAAAACCTGGGAAAAATATTGTTTTTACACATTATGTAAAATTATCTACCACAACTTAACCTTTTCAATACATAATTTTCCTAGTGAGTTCAACAAATCCAATTAGGGTAAATCCAACTTCCCCTGGTATATACTTAAGATGCCTATCACCGCACATTTGCCTCAAGACAAGTGGACCTATGAATCAGAAGAACTAAAAATAAAAAAATCAATATAGTTATGACTTGTAAAACTTCTCTAGGTCAACCTATACTGGATTTTGGGTTTATTCCAACTCTACTTCAAGTGGTACTATAATTCCTAACATTACCTAGGAGATCAGGATTTATACATCCGTTAATAAATTTTGGAAAATTAAACATCTCTATCTAGGGTATTTCAGTATATAAATCACTACAGGAGTTTCACAACTCTAAAAATGATGAATCCAATTTCCATAGAAATGTATTGGAAATACCTTCCATGTGTCCTTTGATTCATGTCAAAATCTTCTATAGATTAGATATGGTTAAAAAGACAAATTTCTTACATAACTGACTTTGGGAATTTCTGAAGGGAATTCTGGTAATTATTTTGATGTGATTCCAACTCTCGAAAATCACAAACTCGAATATATTAAAACCCTCTGAGGAAAGATTATTGGAGCCACAGATATTTTCTGGTGAATTATTCACATAAACTAGGAGTTTTTTGACCAGAATAATCATAACTAATTAAGGAAAATTGATAAAATCATGAAACTACTTTTGTTGGCCTTGTTATTTCAATACCTATCTATTGATATCATTTTTGCACACTGATATCATACAGACCCAAGCCTTAGTCAACCCCCCCCCTTCATTAGGTGGTATTTGACAATTTAAATCATAAAGGAAATCCCACAAAGGCAATTATAGTATTTCCATTTGCAACAAACTCAATCTATCAAACCCTACTGAATTCAATGATGTGTTGTAAGTTTGTTTGCTGTGTTATATTGGTGATTGTATGCATTGTATTGATTGTGCTCTTTGCTTGCTTGCATGTGCTCCATATCGATGATAGATGTGATTAAATCGGAGACCAGAAGAAGATGGTTATTATTATTATTGTTATTATAGGTATTCTAAGAAGAAGTTTAGGGACATATTTCCATTTTGCTGATCACAAGAAAGCCACCTTCTTGCCTATAAGATTTGTCCTACTATTTTACTTATGCATGTTTTACATACTTTTATGAAACTGCATTGTTTTAATATATGCTAAGCTATATTGGTAGTGGCTTGGCCCATCCAAACCATTACCCACTGGTACTACTAAGTACAACCACCTTGATGACACCTACTTGTCCCTTGTATGGTAGTTGGTGTATAACACCATACCCCTTTGTAGACCCGATTTAGCCGAAGAAAAGCTATAAGGTTGGAAGACCCCGGAAAAGTCTTACAAAATGTTTTATGATAAATCTTGGTGAGGTTTGACCTACCAAGAGAAGTTTGAGAATGGAAAAATGTTTTGTTTTTCAAAATGCTGAAGGAAGGATGGAGGAAAAAGGGAAACGCACCCGGTTCTTTGCAGTTTTACCAGAATAATTAACCCGTGCAACCACATTACTCCTAGATGGGAAGGGGCTAGACTAGAAGTTTGTTTACTCTGGTATGAGTTACCTCGCAACTACTATAGGAGATTTCGATCTCTAGAGGATTGGTCTTCTCCTGTAAGGGTTCATGTGAAGCATCGATCCGGAGAAGAAACGAACAGTTGGCGGGCCGCCATGCGTTACTATGAGCCTCTCTTTGAAAGGGCATACTTTGAGCAGTGAAAAAGGCGCTCCGGTTGGTCCACGGTACCCGACGTCCCAGTGTTGAGGGGACCGACTCATAGGGTAGGTGCTTATACTAGAGCGGACATTCCGAAGGTCTTGACCGGTTACTCGACCCACAATCCATAGGGGATCAAGGCAGGGTACTCGGATGGTGTGGGCAAAGTGTACAACCTCTGCCGTGTCCATGGTCATGGATGGTTGGCAAGGTTGCTGTAGAGTGGTGCTGGCTTTAAATTTCAAAAAGGACTTCGGAAAAGCAAAGGTTGTGGAAATATTTGACAATGGGATGGTTGGAAAAGAAGGATAAATGTTGGTCATGGGATGACCGGAAGGAAGAAACGAATGGGTGGCCCAATCCTAGTGTTTTCCAAATATTTCCAAAAGGGGTTCCAAAATGTTTTTCAAAAGTTTTCAACAAAGCTATGTAGATGCTATATCTACAAGAGAAAGTATTTTAGAAAATAACCTCTCTTGGAGCACTCCTACTACCACAACCATATTGCATATCCTCTTGATATTATTACTCTCTGAAGGTCGTTTGCCAGTACATTCAATGTACTCACTGGCATTATCGCTGGCTATTAATTTGGTCAGATTCGAGAAGTACATGGAGGAGAAGGTGACGTTGATGTCTATGCGAGCTAGGAGGTTCTCCCAGCTAGATTCCTATAGGTTAAGGCATGGCTCGGGCTCTACGCTTGATGATGTTTCGTTGATGATGATTGATGTAGCCATAACAGCAAATAAGGTATGACATGTATCCGCTTAAGTATGGATGTTTACTTTGATACTTGTCGGTTATGTGCCACGACTAACTGATCATGGGATCGTGGTGTATACATAACAGGGATTCTCGGAGGATTAATCCGAGGGGCACAAAGTATTTAAGTGCAATCCCGAATCTTCAGCGGATGAACCCCAAATTGGTTGTGTTGAACCAAACATAAAAGTTTAGGCTTTATCTCATATGTTTCTTTCTGCATCAACTACGGGCTGAGTGATGGGTGCACGAATAAAATCATCAGTGGGAGTAGCATACTCCCTTAATCTCTTTTGAGCCATGGCTCTTATCTTATTGGTAATTTTTTAAGTAATGAAAACGAATAACAAGTAACTAATTTTTTTGGGTTTTTAATGAGATAACAAGAATTAAACTACAACTAATAATAAAACTAAAAACAAGGTCTCTAATGACCTCACCAGGATAGCGAAATTGCTTCCTTGCCACAGTGCCAAAAAAGGGTTTATACCTTCAATCCGGATTGATGAATGTAGTACAATAGCTTTTCCCTATAAGACGAAGGTTTAATCGAACCTCGGAAAGTATTGCTAAAAGGTAATAAAAAAGAACACATCTACAATACTTTGTTTGTTCATTTTTCCTTAGTTGATTGGACTAGTCTAGTTTACTTTATAACGGGTTTGAATCAATGGATGGAGATAGGCCAGGGTTGAAGATTCACCTGTAGTTGCACATCAAATGGGATAAAAGATAATAATAAGCATAGTCATTTATGGGATCTTGGGATCTTGGGTACCTACTAGTCCACAAATTGAGACAAGAGATGAAGAAAAAAAGATACAAATCACAATTCCAAACAAAGTACAATTCTCCCAGGATCTAGATGCACATAATTGCTGCGAGGTTTCTTCCCAACCCACAACCCGTGAGGACTACTCACTCATAACAAATAGATCAGAGATAGAAAACATCATACAAATACTTAGATTGAAATCAAATATTCTTACAATGGTCGCCAAATCACAAGGAGATCTAAAGTACAAAGCAATGGATATGCCTAGTGGATGGATGGACGGGGGAAGTGATGAACAATGGATAAACAATGGTGTGGATCTCCTTTGGTGGTGTTGTGTTGTAATCTGAGAATGCTAGCTCTCTGGCCAGCGGCTGGAGCCTTGAAATATATAGGCTTCTTCACGAAAGTTGTAAGGTTTGATGAGACGAAGTCATCGCCACCTGGTATGGGCAGACGGTACGGGCGGACCGCGCATGTACCAGTTATCGTTAAGCTTGCAGACGCCCCGGAACGCTTCTCCAATTACTTGGTCGTGTGTACTTCCTCAAAATCCTTCATTATGACTCCTTATTTCGCTTTAAAAGCCGTGATTTCCTGCACAACATAAATCAAAGAAGGGATTTTCATATCTTTGCAATTATTAGTCATTAGTGGCAAGAGTTGAGAGTTTTGTTGGCAATTGCTTGACCAAATACAATGTTTAAATGCACTGGAAGATGGAAAAAAATGGAGCCATCAGACGTCATCATTATTCTTTAGGCCCCTTAGGCCATTTGTTAAGTTTTCTATACTTCATAGCATAATTTTCCTTCCGTCGTTTGATTCTTGTTGTTACTGACCCCTACTTGTAATATTTTGGTTCTTTGCTCAGCTATGAGCTTGCTATAGTAATTTTTGTGTCGCGGGGTCACTGTTGTGTTACCGATTCTTCACTAGATATCCCCGAGCTCTAGGTAAAGCTTATGTCAGGCTAAGGTCTAGGATTTTTTTAAACCCTGATCCCGATGGTGTCACAAACTTCAAGGGATGCGACGGCCACTCCAGTACCATGTGCATATTGAGCTTATCGGTATTCCGACACACGCCTAGAACCGCTCTATGGGCGTGGTGATACTTGGCTCTGTGATGTAGGTGGAGCAGTTGGGCATGATGATAGACAGCCGGGAGGACCTTGGCCGCTTCCAGGTTGTGGCGTGCATCAACAACTCTGATCAGCTGCCACGTGAGAAGGAGGCGCTCATAGAGGATCCAGACGACCTGATGGAGGAAGACGAGGGGCTGGTGCTCCCCGGTGACACCTTGATCTCGCTAGAAAATCTGATGCTGCAATACATCATCAAGATCCGGCTGGTTCGGGCTGAGGATATGGCAGTGAGCGGTAGCAGGCCAGCACCTTGGGGAGGGGGAGGAGGATGAGATGACGATGATAGGGATGGTGACGATCGTGTTAGGGGAGATGGCGTGGTTTCCAGAAGAATTGTGGCGGCGAGAATGTGCAAGGTCGAGAGGGTCAGCCTAGGTCGTGTGGACCGTAAGGCGTGGGAGAGGTAGTTGGGTAGCATCGGAAAACGTCAAGGGAGGATTGGAGCGACAGCCGCCACATCGCCATTTGTTCACCGCTGGAGGTTGAGCCATAGCCAGAGGTGGAAGGGGAGAACCCGAAGGAATAAGCTAAGGAGGAAGGCGATAGGGCCTACCAGGCACCCTTGTTGGGGAAAAGCAAGGAGCAACGAGTGGCAGTTGGCGTCACTGCGACATCTTTTAACAAAGACGTGTCACCATCTTCTATGGAAAAGAAGTTGGGCCCACCACATCTGTTCTCCTAGGCTAGGTGGAGAATGTGTTATCCATCGCGCACGTGGGAGTGGAGGCAGATGCAGCCGCCTTTTCCTTGTCACCTAGGAACCGGTCAAACATGGATGGGGCCAATGGGCAAAATTTTGAATCAGAGGCATGTGCATCCATGATCTCTACCCCATGCCAAAGTGGAGCTTGTCATCTGGGATCTCTAGGGTTACTATTGTTGCAGTTGGACACTTCAAGTGGTGCCTGCTAGTCGCTAGCCTCTGGTCAGATGGAGTCCCCCATATCGGTTCTTGACATGTTAAACGTGTTCTCGGTACGCCTCTCATAGGTCTCGGTTGCTTTCCTTTGAGCATGTAAGATGTTGATCAACTCTGTTTTGAGCAGGTCAGTAGACATGCAATGCCGAAACAAGAAGTATGCAGGGCTAGTCAAGAGGAGTGGACGGATCCGTGGGCGGTTTTCCCCTGGTACATCGATGTGCTAGCAACAGCGTACCCTCATCACCAGCGTCGGCATCACTAGGGAGGGCAAGGTGATTGGTGACGAGGCCTTGGATGCCTACCTGGACCTATTTGTGAGACCCCTACATCAGCAGCACATCGACATTGTCCTTCGTCTATTTGGCTAGATGCCTAAGGTCTTACCCTTGTGCGATGACACATTGGTGAAGTATCTAGTCTGATTAGTGGATTTTCCAGATTTGTTCCGCTCTCCCCTTTTTTGGCATTTGTGTAATAATGGATGACCCAAACTTTTGCATCGGTATTTGGAATGTGCATGGTTTGAACTCCCCGGCTCACAGTCTTGGAGTCTCGCGGATCTTGTCGCCCACCAGGGAGGCGGTGGTTTGTCTGCGGGAAACCAAGATGGAGGTCATCACGAATCGCGTGGTGCGGGAGTGTCTTGGCCCTTATTTCGAAAAACAATCTTCCTGCCAGCAGATTGGACCTGTGGTGGGGTTCTGCCGGCCTGGCAATCTACTTTTGGTCTCCGTCACCCACCCACACCATTCCAACAACACGATTACAACATGTATCTTGATAGGCGTGGTTCATAGCTGGTGGTTCATGAGAGTTTACGGGCCCTAGAGCGACAACTGCAAGAAGGCCTTCCTCCAGGAACTCTAGGATATCCGGGACCTTCACGCTGGTTTGTGGATCGTTGCTGGTGATTTCAACCTCATCATCCACCCGGAGGACAAGAACCAGGGGCCTCTCCATTGCCGCATGATGGCCAGATTCAAGCGTACTCTCGCTATCTTGGATCTTAAGGAGATCTACCTCAACGTGTGTTGATTCACCTCGTAAAAACGAGCGGGTGCAACCGACCTTGGAGAAGCTTGATAGGGTCTTCACAATGGTGGATTGGGAAGCTTGTTACCCATACGCCTTCCTATCATAACTGTCATAAGGCTCCTCTGACCAGTGCCCGTTGTTGCTTAGCCTTGCACGGGACTTGCAGATCGGGCGTAGATTCTAGTTTCAATCCTTCTAGCTCAAAGTGGACGGCTTCATGGAAGTAGTCCAAGAGGCATGGACCTTGTAGCCATGGGAGCCCAACCCATTCAAAAGGCTCGATGCAAAGCTGAGATCTGTGGCCAAGAAGTTGTTAGGATGTAGCTCCAAATTCATCGGGAGCATCAAAACGCAGATTCTCTTAGGTACGGAGTTGATTCTTTGCTTCGACATGGCTATGATGGGTAGGCAACTCCCTTGTATTGGGACGTGACTCCCTTGAGAGGACATGACTCCCTTGAGAGGACACTGGCACAGAAGAGATCGAGGATCCTCTCACTTTGGGAGGGACATGCATGCATGCATTTTTTCCACACCATGCTAGCCATCGGAGGCAGAAAACTTCATTAGCCACCTTCTTGCAGATAATGTATGTATCTCAGATCATGAGTACATGTCTGAGGTGATGGATAGTTTCTTCAAGGACCTACTGGGAGTGACAGGAGACTGAATGTTCTCACTTGACCTAGACTTCCTAGGTCTACAGTCGAACCTACAACACATTTATGGTGAGTTCGCGGAATAGGAAGTTTTGGCAGCCATCAGAGGCACGCCATTGGATAAGTTTCCTACACCGGATGGGTTCTCTGCCCTTTTTGTGACCTGCTAGAACATTATCAAGGATGATGTCATGGACGCTTTCAACTCGCTCTCTAGGCAAGACTGTCAGGGATTCGAGCGGTGAACAACGCCCCGATCATGCTCTTGCTCAAGAAGCCAGGCATGTAGGAGGTAAGGTACTACCAACCGATAAGCCTAATCCATGGGATCGCCAAGTGGCTAGCCAAGGTGATCACCAACAAGGTGGCACCTAAGCTCCCTAAAATGGTGGGGATGCACTAGAGTGCATTCGTGCATGGAAGGTTCCTGCATGATAACTTCATGATGGTAAAAGGGATGGCTTGCAAATTTCACACCAGCAAGACCCCAAGTGTTCTCCTCAAACTAGACATCTCCGAGGATTTTGACATAGTGGAGTGGGCTTTCCTTTTGGAAGTCCTGAGAAAGCTGGGCTTCGGGGAGCGGATCCTCTCATGCATATGTGCTCTTCTATCCACGACCACCACATGCATCTTGATGAATGGCTGCCTAGGTGCTACGGCTGCAAATAGGCGAGGTCTTCGACAAGGGGATCCCCTCTCCCCACAACTGTTCATCCTCACCATGGAGGTGTTTCACCTAATGATAGTCAAAGTAGAGAGTTAGGGCCTTCTCACTAGGCTCGCAGCAACAAGCTTCCAGCACTTCACATCAATCTATGCAGATGATGTGGTCACCTTCCTGAGACCTCCAGTAGTGGATTTTCAGGTGATCTTAGGGATCATCGAGGACTTTGGAGTGGCATAGGGCCTATAGACCAACTTTAACAAGTGCTCAGCTAACTTGATCAGATGTTCGGCCAAGGATAGAGACCTGGTCTCCTAGGAGCTGTGATGCCCAATTAAGCAATTGAAGGAGATATGCCCTAGAGAAAAATAATAAATGGGTTTTATTATCATATCTCAATTAGTTCGTAATAGTTTAATATTGTGCTATAACTGTATCAAGCGGAAATATTGATACATGTGTGGTATGAAATACACCTAGTCCTACTAGCCTCTATTTATACTAGTTCATTGGCGCATTTATGCCAATTAACAACAGAATCATATAATGATATGATGTAAATTACCCAAGGATAGTTATTGCAACATGATCAAGTCACATGGTTCATCTTTGCAATAGTTAGAAGCATACTATCCTTCTCCGTATACCGTGAGATCATATTAATGACTATCTCCCGAGGTTGCTTTGATTACATCAACCATCATGTACATAACTGGGAGGCCATAAAACTGTGTTTCTAGGCTTCCAATGGAATAGTTGAGGCCTATGTATCAAGATAGGGATTTGTTCACCCCGCTTGACGGGAAGATACAAACGGCCAACTTGGTGAGATTACATCTGTAATGTTGCAACATGTGACTAGGTCACGAGGATGGAATATCATGGGAACAAGTAAAACATAACTTGTTGGTAACGAGATTGAACAAGTTATATGATACCGATGACCAGATATCAGACAAGTCGTATTGATGATACAAAGGGAATTAGACTTAGCGTTTGCTGTTGAAACGACATTACATCGTGGAATGCATAGGGGTCATTATGAGAATCCCTATCCGGCTAAAGATCATTGATATGAGAGGATTCTCGACCATGTCTGTGACATTCCTGAGCCATTGGGGTAACACACGTAAGGGTACGAGGATGCTAGGAGATTGTTCTATAAGATGGAATCACAGATGAGAGAAACCGAAATCGTTCCAAAGAGAATCCAAAGTTGTTCGGAGGAAGAGAAAGGAAATAAGACTAAAAGGTGTTTCGGACAAATGGCAATTTATACTATGCATTTATTATATGTTAATTGCGAATTAATATATACGAAATAAATAATTATAGGACAACTTCCTCAAAGGGCCAAAACCCTGGAGGGGATCGGCCCAGGAGAAAGCTACTCGAAAAAGGCAGCAAAACAGCAGCCACAGGCAAGATGGGCCATTTTGACTGGCCTAGGTAGACAAGAGGGAAGGCGGGTGATGTGTGCCGTGCAGGCGGTATCCAGCCGGGCGATGCACGCAGGCCTTGGCCAGACGGCCCATCTGGTCGAGCGCCGCTACCGCCGCCTCGCCCTGCTACTGGGCCGCGCACGCAAGTAGAGGTTGGCCCACCCAGGCCTGGCGCTGGCTGCTGCCTCCATTTCTATGCTGGCGTGCTGGCGAGCGGGGTGGCCGGCCCACCCAGCCACTACTGTCGCCGCTGCCAGCTGCTACCGTTGTGCTGGGCCGGCACGGGCAGGTGGCACACCCGGCCACCGCCATAGGACCAGCCAACCAGCTCCTGCCTCTATTTTTCTTTACCTTTTATTTAGTCCCACATGGGAAACCTTTGGTGGGGAGTAACCCTCCTCCACCTATACAAAGGGTGCACAAGGGTAGGATTAAACACACAATAATCCAATATTCTCTGAGACACTTTCCTCATGGAATCTCTCTCTCTCTCTCGTTGTTCTCTCGATGGTGTAGTCCCTGGAAGGATGGCACATACAAGAGACGACATACCTACCGCACGTCGTTGCACTGCGGGGATTCTAGCTAGAGGATCTAATTCTGCAACCTCGGCAGGGATCAGAGCATGGGAGTCATTGATGTACAGCGTATGTGTGCAAAGCCAACAGGGTGATGCCACTTGTGGCACCTTGGATGCAGTGAGCCAGAGCTGCTGCACGATTAAGCAAGGGGTGACTTGCGAGGAGCTTCGCGACCTTCAGGCTGACTTCGAGTACGACTACATCATCCACGTTCCCCTTGGAACATTAACCTCTTTTGGACTACATGGGTATTAGAGCAGATCTAGGCGTAGTAATCTACTAGGGAAAAGCCTACTCGAGTCGCATATGAAAAGCCATTAGAGGCGTATTTCACATGCGACTTGTATAAGCTACATATGTGAGGTGCATATCAATATGCACCTCCTATAAATATATATAGGAGTCACATATTGATATGCTCCTCACATATGTATCTTATACAAGGTGCATGTGTAATGCGACTCTAGTATGTCTGCGAGATGCGCCTTGCCTATGTCTGACATATGCGCCTCCGATAAGTTTACAGATGCTCCTCAAATAGCAATTTCGAATTTTAAATTTTACAAAACCACAATATAGTCTAGAGTACACAATACACAGGTATTATACAGTCTAGAATATAGTATAAACAACACAAAATTTCCAGAAAGTTGCAATTGGCCCAAACATAGTATAACCAATACTAATACAAGTACATCACACATCAACTTGAATTAATCCGCAATATACGAGAGTTCACACATGAACCGACTAGACCGAGTTCACATCTCTTTCTAGACCGATCGGGTACAAGTTCACAATCACGTTACAACTACATGTCGGGCAGAGCTCTCTAGGTGAAGTAGAGCACACAACCTACCATTAAGAGCAAGGTGGTGATCATGACGAAGTTCCTCCACTTCTTCCTCCCGTGCTTCCTCCACATCTCGTCCGCCACCTCTCTACTCTTGTAGCCTTTGTAGCTGTTGCACGAGAATTCATTCACTTGCTTCTGGTTGTCTTTCCACTCCTCATACACACCTGGAACCCTACCGACGTACATGACATAGCACTTCTTCGCCATCTCATGTACACAAGATAGATGATATTAGCTATGTCAGTGGAAATCAATAGCAGTTCAAAAGATAATAGCATTCATATATATAGGTGCCACGCTATACGAGTATCGCCATGCTATACAAATCACGAACTTATTTGTCCCCTATCGACTTTTGGGCTACATAGTTTATCATTTCATTGTATCGCCAAAGATGAAAGGAAACAAATCATTCCACGATTCATATAACAATGTCGCCAATGCTAGATGAATAGTGAAGTAATGTCTTTCCTTTCAAATTTGGGGCTACAATGAGATGTTTGAAACTACATAATTCACCATTTCATTTAATTCACGCTATCTAATCTATTTCTATCGCTAAATAGAAAAGAAGAGAAATACTTCCATGATTCATATAGCATGGGCATGATATGTCTAGTGGTAAAGCAAGGAAAGGATTCGGTCTCCACGGCAACGACTCATTTTGAGTTTAGTGTGTCCAAAGGAGTCATTGCCATGGACTGATGGCTCAGTGTTAATGTAGAGCTTGTTGGGAACCCCAAGAGGAAGGTATGATGAGCACAGCAGCAAGTTTCCCTCAGTTATGAAACCAAGGTTTAATCAAACCAGTAGGAGCAAGGAAACACCCCAAAGGTGTTGCTAGCTGAGCCTTGGCAGGGCGCACTACCGGTGCTAGTAGCAACGTGGAGACCTGCACAACACAACCACAGAACTTTGTCCCCAACTTGCGATGAGGTTCTCAATCTCACCGTGTTTTTCTGAAAACAAAGGATTAAATCTATCGAATAGAAGGAAGTAATAGTTTGCAGAAAGTAAACACAAAACAATAAACAGTTTGTAGATTGTATGTAAAAGAAAGGACCGGGATCCATAGTTCACAAGAGGTGGCTCTCCTTAAGATAAATAACATGTTGGGTGAACAAATTACAGCGGGGAAATTGACAATCATCGAGAAAGCAATACATGCATATACTAATCATCTTGACTCCTTTGAGACTTGATTGGGAATTACAACATTATACATAGACCGCCATCCAACTGCATCTATGACTAATAATCCACCTGCAGGTTATCATCCGAACCGCCTCCGGTTTTAAATGTGCAAGCAATAGATTATTGCTTTACGAATTGCGTGTAATGTAAACAATACGATTGTTCTATGAACAAAGGATTGTTGTTTTCTCCCTAGTAGAAACAACACATCTAGTACCTTAGAGATTTCTGTCACTTCCCCAGATTACCAGAGGCATGAACCCACTATCGAGCATAAATACTAACTCTTGGAGTTGATAGCATCTACTTGGCCAAGATAGTTACTAACAATGGAAAGCATGCAAGATCACAAATAACAAAGACATGATAGAATCAATAATCAATCTGAAATAGCATCTCAATATCCATCGTATCCCCGCAAACACAACATGCAGAATTACAAATAGATGATCTTGATCATGAACGGAGCTCACAAGATCTAGACATGAAAGCACAAAGGAGGAGAACCAGCCATCAAGCTACTACATGGATCTGTAGTCCAGAGATGAACTACTCACGCATCACACCGGAGGCTTGCATGGTGATTAAGGAGGCCTCCAGGGTGAATTCCCCTCTCCGGTAGGGTGCCCGGAAGAGCTTCAGATCCGTCTCGATCTAGGGACAGAGACGACGATGGCTACAGACTCTTTCGTGGATTTTTGATTGGGCACTTAGGGTTTTCGTCCCGAGGGCATCTTATAGGCGGAAGCAGAGGCTGAGGGGGTGCTGGGGTCGGCCAGACCACCCCCTAGCGCAGGCCAGGCCTGGCCGCGCGGCCAAGTGGTGTGGCCGGCCCCCAGCCCTTCTCCGTCTCGTATTCTGGCATCTGATGACTTCCGAAATATAGGCACTTTGGCTTTTGTCCCGTCCAATTCCGACAATATTCATTTTCTGACTTTCCTGGAACCAAAAACAGCAGAAAACACGCAGCTGGCACTGTGGCTCTTGTTAATAGGTTAGTCCAAGAAATCATATGAAAAGTACTCCAAAGTGTGGGCAAAACACAAGAAAGTGGATAAAACCAAGCATGGAACATCAAAAATTATAGATACGTTTGCAATGTATCATGGACCCATAATCCTTTCCTTGGCTTTCCACTGAACATATTATGTCTTATGTATATGAATCTCGAAAATATTTGTCCTCTTTCGACTTTGGGGCTACGAGATGAAATAGTATTAACTAACACAGTGTCTCCATGTTATATATATACAAATCACGAACTTATTTGTCCCCCTCCCAACTTTGGGGCTACATAGTTTATCATTTCGTTGTATCACCAAAGACAAAAGGAAAAAAATCATTCCACGATTCATATAATTATGTCACTAATGTTATACAAATAATGAAGTAATGTCTTTCCTTTCTACTTCGGGGCTACAATGAGATATTTGAAACAACATAATTCACCATTTCATTTAATTCACGCTATCTAATCTATTTGTATCGGCAAAGACAAAAGAAGACAAATACTTCCACGATTCATATAGCATGGGCATGATATGTCTAGTGGTAAAGCAAGGAAATGATTCGGTATCCACGGCAATGACTCATTTCAAGTTTGGTGTGTCGAAAGGAGTCATTGCCGTGGACCAAGAATCCTTTCCTTGGCTTATCACTGAACATATTATGTCTTATGTATATGAATTTCTAAAATATTTGTCTTCTTTCGACTTTAGGGCTACGAGATGAAATAGTATTAACTAACACAATGTCACCATGCTATATATACGAACCGCGAACTTATTTGTCCCCCTCTCAACTTTGGGGCTACAAAGTTTATCATTTCCTTATATCACCAAATACGAAAGGAAAGAAATCATTCCATGATTCATATAACAATGTCGCCAATGCTATATGAATAGTGAAGTAATGTCTTTCCTTTCGACTTTGGGGCTACAATGAGATATTTGAAACTACATAATTCACCATTTCATTTAATTCATGCTATCTAATCTATTCATCTATCCAAAGACAAAAGAAGAGAAATACTTCCACGATTCATATAGCATGGGCATGATATGTCTTGTGGTAAACCAAAGAAAGGATTCGGTCTCCACGGCAACGACTCCTTTCGAGTTTAGTGTGTCGAAAGGAGTCATTGCCGTGGTCCTATAATCCTTTCCTTGGCTTACCACTAAACATATTATGTATTATGTATATGAATCTCAAAAATATTTGTCCTCTTTCGACTTTGGGGCTACGAGATGAAATAGTATTAACTAACACAATGTCGCCATGCTATATATATATGAATCGCGAACTTATTTTTCCCTCTCTCGACTTTGGGGCTACATAGTTTACCATTTCATTGTATCGCCAAAGACGAAAGGAAAGAAATCATTCCATGATTCATATAACAATGTCGCCAATGCTATACGCATAGTGAAGTATTCCAGAGGAATATTAATCACTATCTCCCGAGGTTGCTTTGATCGCATCAACCGTCATGTCCATAATTGGGTGGCCATAAAGGTGTGTTTTAGGTATTCCAGAGGAATATTTGAGGCCTATGTATCAAGACCGGGATTTGTTCACCTGCGTGAAGGGAAGATAAACATGCCCCACTTGGTGAGATTACATCCATAATGTTGCAACATGTGACTAGGTCACGGGGATGGAATATCATGGGAATAAGTAAAATAAAACTTGTCGTTACCAAGATTGAACAAGGTATATGATACCGATCATCAGATCTCGGACAATTCGTATCGATGAAACAAAGGGAATTGGACTCGACGTTTATGGTTCAAACGACATTACATCATCAAATGCAGAGGGGTCATTATGGGCATCCCGATCCCACTAATGATCATTGATGTGAGAGGAGTCTCGATAATGTTTGTGACGTTCCTGAGCCATTGGGCTAACACACTTAAGGGTATCATGATGCTAGCAGATTGTTTTGTAAGATGGAATCATAGATGAGAGAAAACCCAGAATCGTTCTGAAGAGAATCCAGAGTTATTCGGAGGAAGAGAAAGGAAAAGGGCGGAAAGTGTTTCGATAAATGGCAATTTATAATATGCACTTATTATAATCCATCCAATCTATATTAATGTTCTCAACTTTGTCTAGATCCGTATGTATCTAGTTAAACATTTAGACTAGGTGCATCCGTATCTAGACAAAGTTGAGAACAATAATATGGACTAGAGGAAGTATGTTAATTATGAATTAATATATACTAAATAAATATTTAAATTAATATTTATAGGGAAACTTCCTTAAAGGGCCAAAACCCCAGAGGTAATCAGACCAGGAGAAAGCTACCTAGAAAAGGCAGAAAAACAGCAGCCACAGGCAATATGGGCCGTTTTGACCAGCCTAGTAAGACAAGAGGGAAGGTGGGCATTGTGTGCCACGCAGGAGGTAGCCAGCCAAGCGGCGCACGCATACCACGGCTAGCCGGCCCATCCGGCCGAGCGCTGCTACCGTCGCCTCACCCCACTTCTAGGCCACGTGCGTGTAAGTTGACCCACCCGGGCCTGGCACTAGCGACTGCCGCCGCTGCCGTGCTGGCGAGTGGGGTGGTCAGCCCACCCGGCCACTACTGCCGCCGTCGCCAGCTACTGCTGCCGTGCTAGGCTAACGCAGGCAGGTGGTCCACTCGGCCACTGCCATAGGCCCAGCCGGCTAGCTCCTCCCTCTATTTTCCTTACCTTTTATTTAGTCCCACACGGGAAACCTTGGGTGGGGAGTACCCCTCCTCCACCTATATAAAGGGGTGCCCATGGGTGGAATGAAACACACAATAATCTAATATTCTCTGAGTCACTGTCCATAAGGAATCTCTCTCTCTCTCTGTTCTCTCGATGACGTGGTCCCTAGAAGCATGGCACATGCAAGAGAAGACACACCTACATCACACTGTTGCGCTGTAGGGATTCCATACAGAGGATCTACTTGCGCAACCTCAGTAGGGATCAGAGCCTGGGAGTCGTCGTCATACACCATATGTGTGAATATCCACAAGGGTTCTGCCACTTGTGGCACCTTGGATATCGTGAGCCGGAGCTGCTGCATGATGGAGCAAGGGGTGACCTGCGAGGAGCTTTGCGACCTTGAGGTCGGCTTTGGGTACGACTACATCGTCCACATTCCCCTTAGAATGTTAACTACTTTCGGACTACAAGGGTATGTATCCGCAACCTCGGTCATTACTACATTACTCCTAGATACTTATTGGGATTTCGGAGGTGCTCCAACGTAGTAATTTTTTGTTTTCTGCCACGGAATCCATTCAGCAATTTCTACTCCGCTATATAGGGCTGCCACTCTCCTCGAGGAAACCATCCACATCACAGATACAGTCGCTAGTTAATCAAGTGGATGCCAAGTTACCATCGTGGAAAGCCTCAATGCTCAGCCGAGGAGGGCGGCTTAATCTCGTTGACATGGGTATACCCTACAGGTACTCGAGCTTGGTATATACGGTCCAAATACGTACAGGCCCACGGTGTCGCCAAGGCCCAAAACAAGGGATTCGAGTGGCCTACGGACTCTCGATTGCTTGAAGACTAAGAAGAAGTTAAAGATAGAAAGTTTGAAGGGGAAAAACCCTAACTTGTAACCGACTCGACCTGCTACCCGAGACCTAGCCTATCTATATAAAGGCTAGGAGGGGGCGGCGAAGAGGACACACGCAACCCTAGTTTCCACAACCCTCGCCAGATTGCATCTGCGCACCATTGTAACTTTCGACTCCTTCGATAATTCCATGAGCAGACAAGCAGGAGTAGGGAACTCTACGAGGCCTGAACCTGGGTAAATCCTTTGTCCCCTGTGTGCTTGTTTGCTAGCCGATAGATGTCTCCAGCGCTCCCTCCTTCTCCAAAACCCAAGTCCATAACAATGGGCATTGATGAGTTAAACCCTCGTCAATTGGCGTCGTCTGTGGTAATTGGGAGTGCTGATGTTGCGGCTTCTTCGGCCCCATCAACTGCGATCTACGACTCCACAACAGCGGAGATTCGCCAGCTCTTCGGCGCCTTCGACTTCACCGTCCACATGCCGGCCACCCGCCTGGCCTTCGAGTTCGTAGGCGACAGAATCAGCCTGCGATTGGGAGCTTCCACTTCCAAGTTGGTCAGATGGGCACGCTTCGCATGCCTGATCAGCCGACAGCACCGGCGATTGCGCGGCGTCATGGTTCCCTCCATCGATCGGCACCCTCAGCGAGCTCAACACTCTGGTGGCAGTCGAGAACACGGTCAGCGACAGCAGTCGCGATTCCGATCTGAGAGATCTGGCCACCGAAGATGGAACCTACGGTTCCGGATCTGAGAGTTGTGGAAGCAACAGCTTCCCCAATCACTTCATGTGCGCCGTCATTAACACAGGCGACTCCTCTGCCAATCGCGACAATGGTGGCAACCCTGGCAACGACACCGATCCACCCAACGCCGGCAACGGTGGCAACGGTGGCAATGGTGGTAATAGCGGCAATCGCGTTCCCATCAACAATGGAGGAGCAGTCGAACCTCCCAGCATAATCAATGAGCAAACCGGCGAACGCGTCGTAATCAAGCTCAACGAGCAAGAGTGGGCTCGCTGCCGCGAGGCCCTACGGGGCACACCTCTACCCTTAGGGTCCCCGCAAGAACTGCTGATGGGCTACCACTGGCTCTTGAAGGAAGAATTCAAGCGACAGGTGCAAACAATCGCGCAACTTGAGGCGCGTAAAAAGGCAGCGGACGAATCGAACCTTCGTCGCGCCGGGCTCTCCTCCTACGGAGGATCCTCCTCAAAGGGCAATGAATACCTCTCCAAGAAGAGGCAGTCACGGATGGCTCACCTCACCAAACAAGAGCGCATAGAGGCCGCGAAAGTCCTCGACTTTGGCTCTATGACAGTCGACACGAGAGGCAACATGGTTCCCAGAACGCCGTAGGCTGTGGTGACGGCAGCCACCATGTACCTAGTCAACAACCAGCCGCCAGCTGGAGATCCCCGATATACCATGCACCAATCTACGATCGCGGGCTTGGGATTAATCAAGGCCGCCCTCGACAAGGAGCCAATACTAGACCCAAAAAAGGGCAAAGCGCTAGCGAAGCGCCACTCCTCACCCTCATCCAGCGACGACAGTCACGACCTGTCTCGGTGCCGCCGCTCACGACGACATGATCGTGACTACGATGCGCATGACAACCTCACACAGCGCAAGATCGACAAGTCAAGGGCACGTCGTGCTCGGTCGACTGACATGGAAGAAGAAGATGGGGAGCTCTGTGGCGCCAGATGCTTCAGCAGATCCATTAGGCAGAAACGGATGCCTAAAGGGTTTAAACTCCCGTGGGAGAACCCGAAATTCGACGGTCTGCAGGACCCCAAGATCTGGCTGGAGGACTACATCTCCTCCGTCAGGCTCCACGGAGGCAGTCGAAGTACTTCCATGCAATGTTTGCAGCTACAGCTGCAGTGCGCCGCCCAAGCATGGCTCAATAACCTCCCACGCGGATCCATTCGCAGTTGGGATGAGCTGGTTTACAGCTTCGTGCGCAACTTTAAGGGGCAGGTCCAAACGGCCCGCATCAATCGAAGAACTGAGATGCTGCCAGCAAAGATATGGCGAATCGTTGCGCTCATACATCCAAAGGTGGTCCATCATCAAGAACTCCGCGGAAAACATCTCGGAAGACCGCGCGATTGATGCATTCAACGGTGGCGTCCGCCTCCTAGAGCTCAGGGAGAAGCTGGGTCGCTCAAAGCCCCAGACCATCGACCACCTGATGGAGATCGCGAATCGGTGGGCCGATGAAGAAGATTCGGTGAAGAATCACGCTCACTCCGACGAGGAGGCGGAACTCGAACGCAGACGCGACCGCCGAGGCAAGCGTCGCATGCGCATCTACGATGATCGCGACGACGTCAACATGGTCGCAGCCGGCTACGCCAATAGACGCGACGATAACCGCAACAGCGGATACCGTAGTGGCGGATACCGCGACTCCGGGAAAACCACGCAAGTATGGCAACACCGCACTCGCGATGAGGCACCGGCGACCTCCTTCGAGGATAAATTGTCCGGGCCATGCACGGTACACTTCTACATCGACAAGCATGACAGCAAGAGAAAGTCCAGCCACCTCCTCAAAGACGGCCGCGAGTTCCTCAAGCTACACGAGGGATTGGTTCGGATGAACCGCAACGCAGTCAAAAGAGGCTACGGAGCCTCTCTAGGCGCCGTGGCACACGGCGCACCACCACCACCACCTGGGCCACCCCCGAACGGAGCCGCACCGGACCAGCACCATGGAGGAGAACCGTACCCACGGGCCATGGGTACCATGATGATCCAAAAAGGGCCCCCCTCAAACAGGGTGCAGAAGGCCATCACTCGCCAAGTCAACTTGGCCACGCACTCGCCACCATCCACCACTGAGTACCTCAGTGGCAGCGAGTCGTGCATCACCTTCGACAAACGCGACCACCCGCTTCAGATACCTCGCCTAGGTCATTGCCCGCTTGTACTCGAGGCGCAAATTGGAGGATTCGACATGAGTCACGTCTTCATGGACGGCGGAAGCGGCATCAACCTCATATTCGCGAGTACCTTGCGAGCGATGAGGATCCCTCTAACCTGCCTGGAGGCATCGACACAATGTTCCATGGCCTCGTCCTAGGGAAAGGCGTATACCCCCTGGGCAAAATCAACCTCGACGTCATCTTCGGCACGCCGAAGAACTTCCGGCGTGAACGCATTGACTTTCAGGTCGTCGACTGGCCCTCACAATACCACTGCATCCTCGGGCGCATTGCGTTCGCTAGGTTCATGGCAGTGCCCCACTACGCCTACCTACAGATGAAAATGCCAGGCCCCAACGGCGTCATCACGATCAACGGGGGCTTTGAGCGATCTGACAGTTGCGTCAGGGAATTCAACAGAATCTCCCAGTCCTTTGGCATGCAGGAGGAACTCGCAAGACTGAAAGAGACGACAGACAACAGTCTGCCCCCCCCCCCCTGAGCAGGCCAAGCTCACCTGACCTCTCCTTCGACTCATCTGTGCACACAAAGAAGGTGCAGGTCCATCCACCCGCCAAGACGGCCCTCATCGCCAACAACTTGAGTCTCGCATAGGAACTCGCGCTCGTCGAATTCCTCCGTGAGCACTGGAAAAATTTTGCCTGGTTTCCTGCGGACATGCCAGGAGTTCCCAGGGAATTTGCCGAGCACGCACTCAACGTCTACCCTGATGCAAGGCCAGTCAAGCAAACAATCAGGCGACTGTCTGAGCCACGGGCGCAGGCAGTCGGAATGGAGATCAACAGACTCCTCGAGGCCAAGTTCATACGCGAGATCAAGGAAAGCACTTGGCTCGCCAATACGGTGCTGGTACCAAAAAAGGACACGGATAGCCTGCGGATGTGCGTGGACTTCACTTCTCTGAACAAGCACTGCCCAAAGGATCACTTCCCGCTGCCACGGATCGACTAGATCATCGACTCCACCGCGGGATGCGAGCGTCTCTGCTTCCTCGACGCCTACTCAGGCTATAATCAAATTCGAATGAAGGAGGAAGATCAAGAGAAAACAACGTTTACAACGCCCTTTGGTGTGTTCTGCTACAACACAATGCCCTTCGGGCTAAAAAACGCGGGAGCCACCTACCAGCGGTGCATGCAGGCTTGCCTCAAGGAACAACTGGGTTGCAACATCCAAGTCTATGTCGACGACATAGTAATCAAGACCAAGGAGGAAGCCTCTCTAATCGACGATTTGCGTGAAACCTTCGCCAACCTCGACCGCTACCGGATCAAGATCAATCCAGACAAATGCGCCTTCGGCGTACCATCTGTGTAGCTACTTGGGTATCTCATCTCCGCGAGGGGAATCGACGCGAACCCAAAGAAGATAAAAGCCATACTGGCCATGGAGAAGCCGAAGAACATAAGAGGCATCCAGCAACTGGCCAGACGAATCGCGGCCCTCAGTCGATTTATCAGTCGGATGGGCGAAAAGGCACTGCCCTTCTACCAGCTCCTCCATAAAGCTGAAAAATTCGAGTGGACCAATGAAGCACAAGAAGCATTCGAAGATCTCAAGCGCCTGCTATCCACTTCGCCAGTGTTGGTGACTCCACGAGAAAGGGAACCACTATTGCTGTACATCTCCGCCACCAACCAGGTGGTCAGCACAGTGCTCGTCATCGAGCGGGCTGAGGAAAACAAGGTCCCCGGCGTACAACACCTAGTATACTACCTCAGCGAGGTCCTCACGCCAACAAAATAGCGGTACCCGCACAACCAGAAGCTGGCGTACGGCGTCTTTATGACCACCCGGCGACTGCGCCACTACTTCCAGGAACACCCAATCTTGGTAGTCAGCGACGTCCCGTTGGGACATATCCTCAATAACCCCGACGCCACGGGGTGAGTCGCGCTTTGGGGAATAGAATTGTCTCCACGAGACATCACGTACGAAAACGCGACGCAATCAAGTCACAAGTTCTCCCTGACTTCCTCGTGCACTAGATTGAGAACCAACTCCCGACAAGCCAGATATGTCCTACCTCTAGACAATGCACTTCGATGGGTCCAAGCGGAAAGACGGAGCAGGCGCAGGTGTCATACTGACATCACCTCAAGGGGACAAGCTGAAGTATATCCTGCGAATGCAGTTCACGGCCTCAAACAACGAAGCTGAATACGAGGCCCTGTTGCACGGGATGAGGATGGCCAAAGCTTGCAGCGCCAAGAGGCTCATCATATATGGCGACTCCAAGTTGGTCGTCAACCAAACAATGCATGAGTGCGACGCACTGAACGATAACATGATCGCGTACAGCGATCTCTACGATACACTCGAAGGAGACTTTGATGGTTGCGAGCTACGACACATAGGTCGCGAAAGCAACGAGGAGGCGGACACACTCGCCAACATAGGCTCTACCTGCGCCCCTATACCACCTGGGGTATTTCTCGAGCGCATATGCGAACACTCCATCAAGCCAAAGGCCGCAGAGAATAAAACAAGCGCAGCAACGGACTCGGGGGCTACGCCACCCAATGAGTCCATGGCACTCGATGACTTGGAGCTGGACACTGGACTCGAAGGACCTATGAGCGTCATGCTGATTGAGCAATCATGGACGCAGTCGTACATCACGTACCTCCTCAGAAAGAGCTACTAGACGATCCGACAGATGCACGGCACATCGCGCGGCGCTCCAAGGCATTCGCTGTTATCAACGGCGAACTGTATAAATGCAGCATCACAGGAGTGCTACAACGATGTGTCTCCATGGCCGATGGAAGAGCAGTTCTCCTCGACATCCATGAAGGGACCTGCGGGCACCACGCTGGCAGTCGCGCCCTCGTGGCCAAAGCTCTACGAGCTGGATTCTACTGCCCTACGGCCATGCGGGACGCCAAGGATATCGTCCAAAAATGCAACGCTTGCCAGTGATTCGCGGACAAGCCGCACGCACCGGGCGTAGAGCTACGGCCAATCCCATTGGCCTGGACCTTCACGCCATGGGGACTCGACATGGTCGGCAAGCTTCCAAGGTCCTCGCGAGGAGGCTACCTCTACCTCTTGGTCGCAGTCGACAAATTCACCAAGTGGATTGAGGCCATGCCAGTAACCAACCAATCCACGCATAGCGCAGTCAAATTCTTTGAGTCCATCGTCTACCGCTTCAGGGTGCCACATAGCGTCATCACCGACAACGGGACGAACTTCACATCCAAGGAGTTCCAAGAATTCTGCGAGAACCTAGGGATCAACATCAGCTACGCCTCAGTAGCGCATCCACAGACCAACGGTCAGGTGGAAAAGGCAAACGGGCTCGTCTGCAGCGGCATCAAGAAGTGACTCCTCCGACCACTCGAACAAGCCGCGAGCTGCTGGCCGAATGAACTGCAATCCGTACTCTGGAGCCTACGTACAACTCCAAACAGCGCCACAGGCTACACGCCATTCTTTATGGTGCACGGAGCAGAGGCAGTGCTACCCGCCGAAGTACGGTACAAAGCGCCACGCGTGGTCGCCTACAGCGAACAGGAATCATCCCTCGCACTCGAAGACTCCGTCGACCTCCTTGACGAAGCAAGGGAAATCGCCGTAGAAAGATCCACGATCTACCAGCAGAACCTGCGTAAGTACCACAGTAGAAGGCTTCACCCCAGATCCTTCGTCGAAGGTGACCTGGTCTTGCGACTGAAGCAGCAAGGGCATCTCAAGCTCGAGTTCCCCTGGGAAGAACCATACGTGATTACAGAAGTAATCCCAGGTGGCGCCTATCGCCTTAAAGATTTAGAAACAGGAGTCGCATACTCCAACCCCTGGAACGTCGCACAGCTGCGACGCTTCTACCCTTAGTTCGTTTTTACTTTTACATTGCAAATAAGGCTACCCAGCCAAGGCTACTTAGCCACACATTGTACCTCGCACTGTTCTTCGAATAAATAAAATCTAAGTGCCCCAAAACTCTGTGTTCTCCTTTACTTTTTCAATTTATATACTCGGGGGCTGCGCCACCCTATACACATCTATTCTTCGAACCAAAACGCGGTATCCTGAGTAGCTGGTACATCAATCGAAACCCTTAAAACACGACCTCAACTCAGCTGCAACGCACCTGACAGGTTGACAAGAGACCGAGATAAAAGATGGCCAGGCTAACGAAAAGGACTCACATAGTGCAACGCACCTCACGCTCACAGAGCTCTTTATACACATTCGACAATTAATTATCTACCACATCTATACAAACTTTAAAACACAAGTACACTTATGTGCAGGATACAAATTTGGCTACTCTTGCAACAAATGAACGTTGGTTTGTTCCTCAAACAAGTCGACGATCTCCTCTGCTGGACGGTCCACTGCCTAATAGTGCGGTACCATATTCCAGGCAGATCCTCCTAGTGGCGCTGGTGGCCTAGAGGTAATGGCGGCAATATCCACGTCAGGCCTGTGCAATCGCACCATTGAGAGGGTAGCCTTGGCACCAGCCACCAACTGCTGCCTCACGCACTCGCGATCCGCGGCAGATCTTGAAATTTGGCAAGAAGAGCCAGCAGGCTTGATGGAGT
The DNA here is from genome assembly GCA_910589775.1 of Avena eriantha. NCBI lineage: Eukaryota > Viridiplantae > Streptophyta > Magnoliopsida > Poales > Poaceae > Avena > Avena eriantha. Next base: position 383,009,207 of record OU342744.1, on the reverse strand, counting down.
GTCGTCCAGCGGAAACATCGCCCGATAAATGTTCTTCAGGCACGACTGTGACTTCTTTAGAAAAAGCAGCACTCGCGACGCACGATCCTGTAGGGTCGCCAACGCAGTCGCACGATCATGATCTACCCAGAAGTATCCACTCTCTTGAAGTTGCTCCTGGGTGAGATCATGAAGGCGAATGGAAATTCTATCCTTCTCCTCCTGCGGATGGCGCGCGCTAACAACTACACGAAGCAGCATCAATAGCATGAGTACAACGTACCGCTACGAGAAACTACAAAGGAGAAGATGAGAATAGGCAAACTAACACTTAAACTGGTCGCCCAGCTGCGCCACCTCGCCAAGAAGATATTGCTCGCGGGCGGCGGCTTTTTCCTCCTTCGAATTCCACACGTCTGCGCTACCGCGGACCACGGGTAACTCACGCTCCAGCTGCTTCACGCGGTCACGAAGTCGCGAAAGCAAGGATAGCTCCTCTACCCTGGAGCGCGGTGGTGCCACTGCATCACCAAGAGATGGCGAGTCCTGGGTTCCCCCCATGGGATCACTTGATGTACCCTACCACAAGTCAAGATAGAAGCAAATAAGGTGACTAAATCAACACAAAGGCAAAAGGGTCAGATGCATTCAAGACCGGCATAAGTATCAACAGACACACTCGCCAGCAGGCATGTTGTTAAACAAAAGGACAATTAATCAACTATTATAAAAAGCTAACTACGGAGCAGCTGGCTTCTTCGACTTCGATGGCTTCGGGGGCTTCATCAAATCCGTGGCAGTGTCAGATGCCACTGACTTTCCAACGGCCCCTGAGGCCGAAGCCTTCGCCGCCTTCTTAGCACGTTGGAGCTCCTCCGAGTACTTCACGACAGTATTTATCAAGTGATGCCCATATTTGCCACAAGCAGTCGCAAAAGGACCGAAGACTACCTGCTGACCATCTGCGCCAAGAGGCATCGCCTTCGACACCGTGGAGGGATCGATCTCGATTCCATGGGCCTGCACCATGGTGAGTGACATGGTCGCGCCAGCCGCGCGGAGGGAGTTCTTGTAGGTGGAAGGCACACCCCCGGCGAGTGACTCCGCCAGCTCGTCCATATTATCGACCAGCTCCGCCTTCGGCATAAACTCCTCCCGGAGGCGACTGAGGGAGACCTTGGCCTTGGAAAGTGTATCTTGGACGGCGGCGCTACGGTCCTCGACTGCAGCCACCGCACCTGCCAGAGTGTCATCGCGATGAAGGGCCTGTCGGTCGAAGCTCAAATCGCCAGCATCTGTACATGAACCCACACATGGATCAAAACTTCAATGTCACCAGCAAAAACATTCGACGCAGAGAAGGACAACATATCCACAAGCAAAAATACCTGAGAGAGCCTTGGCGACTGAGAATAGTTGTTCTTCGAACAACTTCTCCCTAGACGCAAAGGAGGCACGTAGATCCTCCTCACGATTTTGTGCCTCGTCACGAGCCGCGAGTGCCTCGTCGCGACCCTTCACAGCTGCGGCAAGCATTTTCTCCAAGGTGGCGACATTGCGTAGTAAAGCGTTATCTTCAGCTACATGGCAATCAAAAGTTGACTATCAGTCGACTATACAAACAAAGGAGAAGAGGAAAAATAATAAGTGTAGAACACTCACTTTCGACCACGCGGTGACGCGTCTCCAGCATTGCATGCTGGCGACCCATCGCCATCACCTGCTTTGCCACTTGCGCGGCTTCCTTTACAAGGAACTGTCGCACAACCAAAGAACCATCAGAGGAAATATATAACATCGACTGCAGCACTAGAAAGGAGGAAACAACTATACTTACATGGTCCTCCAATGACTCCGAAGATGTTTGTTGTGCCGTCATCCGGGCAACCATTCGATGCTCCCCTGCGTGGGGAGAGCTGGAAGAGTTCTGCCCGGAGTGGGCCGCCACTGGAGGGGAAGGAGCGTGCTCGACCTCTTTCTTGGCCTTTGAGGTTGCGACTCCAGATTCCTTCAAAAACTCGACGTCGCTAGAAGATGACGACGCCTCTTGACTACAAGAGCAAAACATACCTTGAGCAAAGGCAAACTCCAGGGCAAGTCAACAAGAAGAAAACAGAGAAGAGCAAATGAACTTGAAAACTTACCAGTCAAACTTGTCAAGATCAAACGTGGCCTCCGCCGACTCCGACGAAGACTCCTTAGGTAATCGCATCTTCTTGCGAGAAGACGATGCCACAGTCCTCATAGGAACGGCAGGAATTGGCGACTCCGCACCACCACCCGTACCTTCTGGAGTCGAAGGAGACGACGCGTCCGAATCCTTGTTGCGCGAATGCTTGCGAGTGTCCGGACTCTCGGACTCGGGGGCTTCCTCCTCCACATCAGAAGGGACAGTCAACTCAGACTCATCCTCTTCCAAAGCTTCTCGAGGAATAACCCCCTCAGGGAGAGGAGGCATACACGGCGATACCGCCCAATCCTGCATACAGACAACAAAAATCAGCAAAAATCAAGTAAGCAACAGAAAAGCAATCGAGAAAATAAGACCCCTAAGAAAGGGGTAGAGAGGCAAGAAGAGACCGTGAATGACGAATGCAAGAAACATCACTCGAAAACCAGCGGGAGGAGCAGGAATGGCCTCACCGCTGGGGACGCGCGTGTCGGCGACTGCTGCGGAGATAACTCCGTCTTGGCGAAGAAGACGGAGCTCCGACGCCTTGATGATGGAAGGGCGCCACGCACCATTTGTCACGCGGGTGCCTGCGATCTTCTTCTTCCCGCCGACGGTGATGCTGGTTCCCGCAGTAGCGGAGCCACCCTTCTTCTTCGCCGCGGCAGCAGTGGCCGCGGAATCAACAACAGCGCCTCCCTTCTTCTTTCCCATTGTGCGACGACGGTGAGAACGGAGGAAGTAGCTGGGGAAGATGCGGAGCTGGTCCAGCGCCGCCGCAAGAAAGAGCGCAAGGAAGCAGAGAGCAACATCAATGGCGATGACAGCAAGGAAGAAAGAGCGCAGATGGGAAATTACCGTCGCAGCGCCGCTACTTAACCCCTGGAAGATGCAATCCAACGGCTCAGAAAAACCCTACCGGACGCGTGGCACACATCGCGTTGGACACGTGGAGAAGAGGAAGCACGATCCGTCCCTCCACTACTCCCATTACGCATGGAAATCGAGGAGGCGCAGTTATAATAAAGATTATGCATGCCCAGTCAAATCAAAGTCAAGAAGTGGGACCCACTGCTCGTCACGTCCCGTCAAACTTGCTCACGCGGGCAACTGAGGTCATGCAAGTGTCAGCACTAACGTCATCAAAGCTACGCAGTGGAAAAATTCGACTACTTTAGTCCTTGCTGGAGTCTTCGACTCCACCAAGCACTCGGGGGCTACTCCCATAGGGAGCGCTGGCCGCGCACCCTACGATTTTCTTTTCTTTTTTCAGGAACATGGACAATCAAAAGTAAACCCAACTACTCGAAATACGGTTCGACTATGGACATGGGTTACTCCCATAGGGAGCACCAGAAACAAATTCGACTGAAACGAGCAAGCAAAAGACGACAGCAGTCGCAAAGGCTATTTAGTCCCTACCTGAATCTTCGACTCAACCAGGCACTCGGGGGCTACTCCCATAGGGAGCGCTGGTCGCGCACCCTATGATTATTTATACAGAAATTTGTGTGTTGATAACATCCGCACTCGAAGCCCATGGCGACACCGCCTCATAATTTTCCCTACAAAGAGACTGCGTCTCCAGGGCCACCCGAATCATCTCTGCGATGATAAAATTCGGATACCGCGCTTACAGCGTGAAGGTAAGACATGAATAAGGCCTAGCAACGCATTAGCCGCGCACTACCAGAAATATATCCGTGCCTACAGGTACGATGAACATGCTTTGATGGACGCGCCGAGTGCTCACACCCACATTACTGGAATTCGACTCCTATAAGACCTCCGCGGCCTGAGTCAAGTTACGCCAGCACTTTTCTGGATTCGAGTCCGGGGACTCGAGTTCGAGTAGATTGCGTTGTTTCACCCTAAGGTGGTTAACTGATACCGATACTTCGGTTATATCAGGCGCCTATATCAACAATCCCTATGACACAAATAAAAGCAGTCGAAATGCACTCAGGCACTCGAAGACTTCAAAAAGTCCCCAGTCGAATCTGCGATTCCACTGGACACTCGGGGGGCTACTGACATGGGTATACCCTACAGGTACTCGAGCTTGGTATATACGGTCCAAATACGGACAGGCCCACGGTGTCGCTAAGGCCTAAAAGAAGGGATTCGAGTGGCCTACGGACTCTCGATTGCTTGAAGAACAAGAAAAAGTTAAAGATAGAAAGTTTGAAGGGGAAAAACCCTAACTTGTAACCGACTCGACCTGCTACCCGAGACTTAGCCTATCTATATAAAGTCTAGGAGGGGGTGGCGAAGAGGACACACGCAACCCTAGTTTCCACAACCCTCGCCAGATTGCATCTGCGCACCATTGTAACTTTCGACTCCTTCGATAATTCCACGAGTAGACAAGAAGGAGTAGGGACCTCTACGAGGCCTGAACCTGGGTAAATCCTTTGTCCCCTGTGTGCTTTTTTGCTAGCCGATAGATGTCTCCAGCGCTCCCTCCTTCTCCAAAACCCAAGTCCATAACAATGGGCATTGATGAGTTAAACCCTCGTCACTCGTAAATACAATGCTTTTGGCCATCCTAGTTTTTGCCATGATGTCCCTGGATATTCCTATTGATAATATAATCACCATCGAGAATATAATCCATGGATTCCTATGGAAGGGGAGGAAATACATCAACGGTGGTCACTGCCTGGTGGCGTGGGATAGGGTGCGCATGCCCAAGGAATTAGGGGGCTCGACATCCCCATTTGTGCCTCATGAACGTCACGCTAAGGCCCAGATGGTTGTGGTTGAAGAGGGTGGATGTGGCTAGGCCATGCCACGATCTTGGTATCCCTAGTACTCGCAGGACAACTTTTCAACGCAGCTACGACCTCAGTGCTTCGGGATGGAGCCAACACCTTCTTTTGGTCAGACAAGTGGCTGCCATGTGGAAGGATCAGAGACTCCACACCAAACCTATTTGTGACAGTCTCAGTGAACACAGTCGCGGCTCACATAGTACACGAGGGTCTAGTTGGGGCTTGGTTACATGATGTCCCACCAGCCTAAATGCGGTAGCCATTAGAGAGCTTCTTTGAAGTTGTAGATCGTCTATAGGAAGTCACCCTGATAGAGGGGACGCAGGATATCTTCAAGTGGAACTAGAACCTGACCAACTGCTACACCGCGAAGTCTTTCTACCAGGTTTTGTTCGCAAGTCGGACCTCGATGGAGGGTCCCTACAGATCTAGCTCTCTCAAGCTCCCACCAGCTGCAAGGTCACTCTTCGGCTGGCTGTGAGGAACAGATGCTGGACCGCCAATAGGTTGAGCAGGCGCGGGTTGCAGCACCCAGTAGTGTGTCCATTTTGTGACCAATCTAGAGAGTATATCTACCATGTCCTCATGGGGTGCGTCTTAGCTCCAGAAGTGTGGAGAACCTGCCTTGGATGGTGGGGTAAAAGCTAGTGGATGCCAGATGACGTTACGAAATTCATCACTTGGCTCCAGGACATGTGCGGCGGGAAAGGCCGAGAGCGTGACCTCTAGACGGGGGTCTCCTTGGTCAGGTGGACACTTTGGTGTCACCGAAACAACGTCATTTTTTAAGGAGCCCCCCTTCTGTTGTAGTGGTCATCCAAAATATTTCCCACTAGGCAAACCAATATAGAGATGTGCGACTCTCCCGGGACTGCTTGAGCCAGGTAGATAGGTGGAAATGCCATGATTAGTTGGTTAGAGAGTGAGTGTTGCCTTCGAGGTAGCGTGGGGTTGTACTCGGGGCACCTGTGCCGCGGCGTGTTGTAAATCTTGGCCTCATGAGCCTCCTTCTATGAAAAAGATACATCTCCAAGGACGTATCCTTGAAAATAAATCCTTATGGTCTAATGTTTTCATTGAGTTTTATATGTAGGAATACTCCATAGGTCATGCTTGTAGTCCATGTGTTGGTTTCGAGTATGGATGACATGAATATAAAGATATACCTTGAACATTGGCATCAAGATCATTGAGTTGAAGAGAATAATATGATATGTTCAATATCTTGAGAGTTTTATCAAGAGAAGAATACAATATATGGCTCTAGTTGGTGTCATGATAGCCTCAGGAGTTGAGCTATGTTTGACTAAGATTTAGAGCATGCAATCAAATTAAGAATTATTTATGTACCTCAAGATATTGAGATAGATCATGAGAAGATACATGGTCGACCAATACAAAGAGTGAAGAGTGATTTCAAGTTTTTCAACACATGAAGCATAAACAATGTACCACATGGATCTTGTGGTATGGTAAGCGTTTTCAATCATGCTTCATGAACTAACTCATTATATATGTGCCTTGGCGTTTCAATATGGGCTAGGTATCTTTCCATGGGTATGCATCAAAAGTGAAGATTTCATATAGACCATGCGAGGATGCCATCAAGTGGTGATCGTCATCAAGGTTGAGAAGTGCAAGTTCAGTATAAGAATTTCACGAAGATCATATGGTTGAAGCTTGCTATCCATATTGGTGATAATGGACATGTGAAGATGTAACTTAATGAAACTATCCTGTAGTGGTATATGATGGAGCCAATTATGAGTCTTCAAGAAGCAACAATGATCCAGTGAAGCATTCTGTCTTTAAAGAAGCTTGAAGTGTTGTCATCAAAGCGGGATGCACAAGGAAAATGTATGGCCTTGCTAGATTTTGCTTTTACCGGTCTCAAGGTGGTTGTTGGGAGACCGGGTTATATGATAGATAGCTGCACTATCAAGAGGAGCTTTCAGTTGGGTAACTTCATCACATCGTCTTAGGGAGCTCAATCCTTTGCATACTTTTCATCTTCCTACTTTTTGCTTCTTGGTGTTTCTCTGTGTGAGGTTCTTAATCTTGTTGCGAGCTCTTTAACAAGGCTAAGGTTATCAAAAATGTCATTTGCTTATATCTTCTATCGGATAGCTAGTATAGGGGGTACCCCCGATCCGTCCATGTCTGGCTGGCGCGGCAAGACTTGGGTGGACCTCACGAGGGAAGTGCCACTTTCCTCATGAGGAGCGCCTCGCTAGACCCTCCAGAAGGCTTCCGGAGGAGGGAACTGCGAGAGGCGTAAGAATCCCTTGAGGGGGAAATGACAAGTGCAATGGTGACATTGGATGCCACCGCCCGTGGTCCATGAGACGGGGTCCTGGTCAAAAGTAGGACCGACAAGGCTCTGACCGACAGGTTGGGCGGCCTCAACAAGAGCATGACAGGTCTGACATACTTTGGGGCAAGAGAGGCTGTGGATAGCGCCAAACAAGGACAATCGGCGAAAAGGAAGGTTACTTTGTCCAAGGATGGATAGGTGCCCAGCGTCCAAGACTCGGTCCATCAAAAAGTAGCCCTATAGACCAGGACCTCGGGGAACGGAACTTTGGAGACCCTTCTCACCCATAGACCATGGGAAGAGATTCGATGCTGCCCTATATAAGGCTCACTTCTCCTACCTTGCAGGGATCGATCCTTGAGATCTAAAACTCTAGACTTTCATCCTCCATTGTACCCTCGCAAAGCACACGAGCAATATAACAAAGGAGGAGTAGGGACTTTACCTCCCCATGAACGTCTCGAACCTGGGTAAAAAACCCTGGTATCACCTCTCTGTCATGCGCTTGCTCCGTCGCTGCCATCATTGCCGAGTTCCTTTAGAACTGGGTGTTCACCCTCCTCATGAACCAAGGGATCATTGGACCCTAGTTCCTTCTCGGGGCAAATCTCTGACATCTTCTATTGCGTTTTCAGGTTTGGAGGTTTTACCAGTTTGTCTCTAATAGAGGTTTCATACCTCTCCTTATTTCGTAATATACCTCTTGATATTTCTTGGGTCTTATAGTCTAATAGATAGAGATTGTACTTAGCTTTTCAAAAAGCCCAAGTTTGCTAAAATCAGAGTCCAAACGCAAAAGTTATCACCATTTTTGTAAGCTATGTTTTTCATCTGAAAAATCATTAGGCAAACCAGCGCCCCCGACTTTGTCCCTGAACCAAACCGTGGGCTGCCGTTTTAAACTAGTTCCTACCAAACAACTATATCGAGCTACAGTTCGGCGGGGCACCGATTCAATCGTTGTCGGATCATTCCAACGGGCAGTCCGACGCCACCAGACTCCTCGCCAAACATTTCGGTGTACATCCCAGTGCTGCCGGAATTTTTGCCAATCTGGACTAGACTACATGTTTTTACCCTCAACGGGTAGATTTTCTTTCCCCTATAAAAGAGGATTCTTCCCCAAGGTTTTCTAAGGTTCTTAAGCACGAAATTGACCACCATTGTTGAACCTCTTGAGCTTGCTTTCTCTCCCATCCCTCCTATGACTCTTGCATCTTTTTGAGGGCTTTGGAAGAGAAGATCTAGATCTATAATTTCCACCAGTCAATTCCTCCTTTAAGTGATGGAAACCCATTGGATCTAGATCTTGGAGTCTTTTGTTGATTTCCACCATTGTTCTTTCTCTCTAATTCCTCCCTAGAACTTGTTGGGTGACTTCCTAGTTTCCTTGGCGGTTGGTGTCGTGGTGCCCTCTTCGTGGAAGATTGTGAAGAGGCCCAGGCTTTCCCCTTTCTGGGATTTGTGAAGTGGTTGTGGAGCTTGCCATCTCCAGAGTGGAGGAAAAGCTAGCCATAAGGAAAGTGGCTATTCCCCTATCGGGATATCCTCGGACATAAGGTGCCCTTCGTGGCTTGCGGAAATCCTTTGTGGGATCTCACACCTCTCCAAACGTGACATACCTTACTTCTAAGAGAACACAAAAATACATCTTCGTCTCCGCGTGCCTCGGTTATCTCTATACCCGAGTTTACTTTTCTTGTGATAGCCATCGAGGTTGAAGTACTTATATCTTGCTTATCACTTTTGGTATATATATCTTTTGCTATCTTGATTTGCTTAACTTGTTGTTGATGCACTTAGTTGAGCCCAGTGTATTTAGGTTTTGTGCTTTTAAAATAAATGTTAGTTTAATTCCGCATTCTTTCAAGCCAAAATTGTAATAGTTTATAAATTTCCTATTCACCCCCTCTAGGCAACATCTCTATCCTTTCAACGTCAACAAATTGTTTCTATGCGGGTTTGAAGGGAATCGTGAAATCTACACAAGTACGATTCGAAGGCGTTACATAAAATAACCAAACCAATGCATTATACATCATAATATATATCTAGAGTACGCGCAACATAACAATAACTTCATAACATATATCAACTCATACCACAATATCCACCATAGGAATTACATAGATAGTTCCCTAATCATGTAAGGCAACTCATAAACACTATAACAATGATCTAGAGATATTGGATCAAGTTACCACCACAAACCCATAGTACACGGAGTGGACTACTACCCTCTCTTGGTGTAGAGTGTCGTAGAGGCGTTGGAGCAGGAGGAGAGGTGTTTTCGGCAGTGGTCCCCCTCCAATCATCCTCTAGCGACGGACTACTAGCTCTCTATTATTTGGTTTCCTATCTCCTGCTCCGCATGTCATGAGAAGAAACCTCCTAGGTTATATATATAGGTGGGTTTAGGTCAAAATGACCGCGATAGCATGAAAAATAAGACAGTCGGATGTTCGAGGCTCCATATCCTGCTAGTAGCGCGGGTCACCTTGTTGGGACTGCCATTTTCAGCTTGTTGGGTCCCTAGGGTCCTACTTTAGCTTGTTTTGTTCATATGGATTTTTTTTAACAATCCATGTTTACTTAGACCTTTTTCGAGTTCAGTAGCTCCCTGGAAGTGAAAATACTAACAAAAGATTTCTCTGCCTTCCAGGGTTAAAACCAAGATAACTGGGATCTTTTGCAAAGTCTCCAGAATCAATGTAATTTAAGGAATTAACAATGGATATGATGCAAATATGTTATAATATAACACAATAAACTACAAAGTTAATGTATGCCTTTTACATGCATCAGTACCAAACCAACTAAAGCCAGTTTTGCATCCAATTTCAAAGCAAAACTTGTAGGCAGTTCAACTTCATAAAAGTACTCCTTTGTTTTTTTAACAAAGGAAAATACTGCCATTTTCATTATTAATACGAAGTTTGGAATATGTGTGTGGGAAAAGTTCCAAGGCTTTACAAAAATCCTACTCTCTCAGAATTATATTACTCAAGTTTAGCCCCAGCTATGCTCCATGTTTGAGCCTACACGTTGATCTTCATGATGATTGTCGTTCCGTGGAAGCATGGTAGCGGAATTCCCTAGCATTTCTCTCTTTACAAACCTCCCACAACACCAACCTTAGCATGGAGCTCATCGCTTTCTTAGAGTTCTTTTTTCCCAAAGCCATTTTCGATCACCAATCCACGAGGCTCTCGAATTTGGCCAAAGGAATGTAGCAATATCATCATGAAGGATAGCGTCCAAATGTGGGTAGTGAAGCGACACTTGAAGAAGAGGGGAGATGTTGATTCTTGAACTTGGTTACACATGGAGAAAATTCCATAATTTGTCCATCCTCATCGACTCAAACAGTGGTCCGTCCAGATCCTATTTTGCAAGACTAACCAAGCCAAAAACTTGCATTTTGGTGGAGCCTAAGTCTTACAAACCATTGTTTGAAGGGATGAAGGCGAGGTGCCTTCCAATTGCATTTTATAGGCCTAAGAAGCGGTGTTGATGTCACCATTGGTACACTTCCAAGCAACATTCTTTTTGATTCGAATGGTGAGATGGACATTTGCAAGCAATTCACAAAGATAGACAAATTGTTGGATGTGCTCAACGTCAAAGCCTTGTGTCAAATCAACTTGGTTGACCCAAAAATTATTGTGCAAAGCATTCTTGACCATGCAATTATTTTTCTTTGAGAGCTCGAAAAATTTGGGAGCAATGTCTTTTGGCCAAAGCCGGGAGAACCAAGGGGAGGACTAAATTTTGCTTTCTCTCCATCTCCAACGATGAAAATGGTGGCCGCATGAAAATAGCTTTATCTAGGGCATTGCATGGGTCCCCCAAACCAATACAAGTTTTTGGACTTGTCAGTCCGTTCATGCCAAAAACAACGGAGGCTAAGAGCGGTAGTAAATTATCAGTGTTGAGAATGCCGAAACCTCCAAACTTTGTAGGGGCGAGAAACTATCTCCCAATTCAATTTGCATTTTTAACCGGAGACCTTATCACAATCGGTCCACGAATATGCACAAAGGAGGGCTTTGATCTTTTTTATGCCTTCTTTGAGTAGATCCAGGGAAGTGAGGTGGTAAATAGCTTGCAATGTAAGAACGAAGCTAACAAACTTTTTTCTACTGCAAGCAAACAACCTATATTCTGCGAGTTAACGAGGACCACCGCAACAATTGGCATACCAAGTTGGATGGATCTCTCGACTGATCTGATTTTCTGTTGCGGTTAACTTTTCCCGTTTGTTTACCGTCCGAGCTCCGTTACAAAATCAATCGTGTTACCAAAGAGGTGTACATGCCGAGGAGCTTTATATTCCAGGAGCATTCATGTCAGTATCAAAGCTAAGTTCTGAATTAATGACGGGTAGTGGTGCTCCATGTTATGTCCTACTGGAAGCAGAATGGATATTTGAGGGAAATAGTTGAGCATGGAGCGCGCGAGACGTACGCAAATGTGTTTGTGCGGCAAACACGTCTTGACAGGCATGACAGCCTCGCATCGCCTCGCGAATGATCCAAAGAGTTAGTTAGGAGATACGTAGGGAGGAAGGGCATTAACATCTCTGATCCTGGTCCTGGGGATTGACACTCTACGAAATGGTTCGCAACCATCTAAACCAACACATATAATTTCTCTCATTTGGATCACAGAGAGCTGAAGAGCAAAATCTGAATCGTGGCTTGGTTTTTTTTTTTTTGAACAGGGGAAAGGCCCAGAAGGGCCAGGATACTGCATTAATAATAATTCGGTGCGGTACAATTTACATAAAGGACCCCTAAAAAATAGACAATACAATCAGAGTCCTTCCACTTTGCAAAACAGACTCTCATAACTTTGCAGAAAAAGCAATCGGGTCCGCCGACACCGCCGGTGAGGTCTGGCCTCAGGCAGCGAGCACCACCGCCGGCACCATCAAGGCCACATGGAGCTGGGGAAGAAAGGGGCATCGCCGCATCGCCAGAGAAGGGCCTCCGCAGGAGGTTGAACACACCCGGAATCGACACCGTCGCCGGGGTCTGGAGGCGCTGTCTGTCAGCGACGGGATTCGACAGACGAACTTGCGCTGCCGATGGAACACTCCAGAAGAAAGCAGTATGGCGCACTTCCCAATCTTCTCTGTAGTCGGGAGTCGTCTCCTTAGGAAGTCCTTCCGCCGAGCCTCCATGGCCAGTCAGAAGAGGCGTCGAAGAGAACGAAGACCAGCACCAAAGAGAAGCAAAAGCCCGCTTATTGAAAGAGGCCTCGCCAGATCCGCCATTGGTGTCAAGCTTCCACCATGGAAGCTCAACGAACAGCAGCGGTGGCGACCGTCCGGTGCCGCGGGAGGGCACCATCTCGAGAAGCCTCCAAAGGAAGGGGAAGACGGCCTTATTGTCGGAGATGCCGCGCCCTAATCTCCCCCCACGCCGCCACTCTTGCCACCAGAGGAGGGCATCGAAGAAGATGAAGCAGAGGGCGCACTGGATTCGGCCGATGAAATCCAGTGTCCTACTCCCAGTCGGCACAGAGGCACAACAACTACAGCATCTAAACCTAGATCCTAGACTAGTGGAGTCGGCGCCTCTCCTCTGCCTCCGCTGGCCGGCGACGCCGGCGCCGGGAGAATCAGATCGGGCCGGAGCACGGAGGTCGACTCTCAAAATGGGTAGGTGGAAGAGACGGGGACGAGGATGTGTTGTGTGGAGTGAGCTAGGAGTGAATCGTGGCTTGGTACCCACTCGCTACTGAATCGTGGGGCTTGGTAGGATGAAAGGCGCCTTCAGTAAAGCAATAGTACATATCTGGAAATGTTATACCCTGAAATCAGCAGGAAACTAGTTGAGACACGAGAGAACCTGGGGTCGGCACCTGCTCCTTTGGCCTTTGTACAGAAGAAGGCGTTAGGACGACGGACAAAGTCTAAATCGCACAAGTGGTTTGTTTGTACTGCTGCTGGCAAGAGCATTGCAAAGCCGCGAACGTACGTGAGCGTGTCTAGCTCCGTGTTGTAGGCTTTGCAGTTGCAGCCTTGCAATCTTTCCAGGAGTGGCCACAGGAGGACCCCATTCATTGATCTCTTATCTCCCAACTCATGTACTACTCTTTGCTTGCATCAATATGCCTCCAAATCTAAAGTGTAACTGCTGCTCCACCACACACGTGGGAAGGATAGTACAAAAGTGCAGGATTCCTGTCCTTTGTAGTAGTACATTATACATACAGCATCTTGCTTGCATCTTTACTCTACCACGGTGCAGTCGAATTTCCGGTGATCCGCCGGAACCCAGCGGTTGATCAGTCCGGTGCTCCCTATCTGAAACGCCCTAACTTAATTCCCTCCGGTAGAGCATCACACTCACACAGCGCTCAGGACAAGCTCCCCATACTGACTGCCAGTCCGCCACATTAAGCCCTATAAATATAATCCGCGACCTCATTTATGCAAGTCCCCACCATCACTTGCTCTACTATCTCGAGATAGTGACACAGGAAGGAAGAATCATTTTCCTGTGCTAGCCTAGCTGCTGCTTTGAGAGATGGCTGCTAACGGCATACTGCAGCTTCTGACAAGAGCGCCGGCAGCACTAACGGTGGCCTTCTTGTTGCTTCTCGGCGTCTCGCACGGCCAGCTCCAGTTCGGGTTCTACTCCGACTCCTGCCCCGACGCCGAGGACATTGTCACCGCCGTCGTCCAGAACGCGGCCGCCTCCGACGCCACCATCCTTCCCGCTCTCGTCCGACTCCAGTTCCACGACTGCTTCGTCAGAGTAAGTAGCCGAGTGAGTGACAGCATTTGATACGTGCGCCTGCGTGTCAAAGTCAGGGTAGCAGCGAGTGACTAGTGAAAGTAGTGATTGATGTGGGTGCGTGTGTGTGCAGGGCTGCGACGCGTCGGTGCTGATTACCAGCACGGGCAGCGCCGCGGAGGTGAACAACATCAAGCACCAGGGCCTCCGCGGCCAGAATGTCGTCGACGACGCCAAGGCGGAGCTCGAGGACCAGTGTCCCGGCGTCGTCTCCTGCGCCGACATCATCGCCCTCGCCTCCCGAGACGCCATCGCCATGGTACGTCGTAATGTGTTCGAGTTCAGTGCCATGAACTGCGCGGTGCCACCGACGATCGAGAGATCCTGTTTGTCTGACGCGCGCCATGCATATGTATGTCTGGGTCTGGCAGACGAACGGGCCGCCGTTCCAGGTTCCGACGGGGCGGCGGGACGGGATTTTCTCGAACGTCCGCGACGCCGACGTGCTGCCGGACGTGAGCGACTCCATCCAGGTGCTCCGCTCCAAGTTCGCCGCCAGCGGCCTCAACGACCGCGACCTCGTCCTCCTCACAGGTACGTACCGTACGTCGTACCCCCAGTGAACACCGTATGCTATGAACACACGTCACACGGTGACACGCGACGGGTGTCCTCCGCAACATACATCCATATGCAGCGGCCCACACCATCGGCACGACGGCGTGTTTCTTCGTCAAGGACCGGCTGTACAACTACCGCGGCGGCACGGGGTCGGACCCGTCGATCCCGCCGGCCTTCCTCTCGGAGCTCAAGGCCCGGTGCGCGCCCGGCGACTTCAACACGCGCCTGCCGCTCGACCGCGGCAGCGAGGGCAGCTTCGACGACTCCATCTACCGCAACATACGCGCGGGCCTCGTCCCCATCGCCTCCGACGCCGCGCTCGACGCCAGCAACGCCACGGCCGTGCTCGTCGCCGCCTACCTCGGCGCCGCGTCCTCAAGCTTCGCGCAGGACTTCGTGGGCGCCATGCTGAAGATGGGCACCATCGGCGCCATCACCGGCGAGTTCGGCGAGGTCAGGGACGTGTGCTCGTCCTTCAACTTCAACTGATCGGTCCACCAAAGCTATAGGTGCTCGCATCAGAATTATGACTACTGTACATTTCTTGGGGAAACGTGAATTCATTCCACTGAATTGGCAATGTCAAGATTTTTCCTCTACAAAGATAAATATATACACATATATATATACTTCCGATATCGATATGATCGAAAATACTAGTCTGGGATTAAGGGATTGCATTTTTGATGTCTGAGTTGTTATCAACTTTGTTGGATCTCTAGTGGCAAGAACATGCAGCAATTAATGGGCGATGTGATAAGAAAAAGGAGAACTACTACTACTACTAGTAGCAGAAAAGAAGAGAACTGTTAGTACACGTACGTAATCTGGATTAAGTTGTACTAATAATGTGCTGGTATGAGCTGTCTACGTGCGGTGCGATTTAATGTTCCCAAGAAAAATATGGCGCCCATGCGATTGCACGACCTGTATGTTTCGGCTGCTACGCACTCTGCACCTTTTCGAGATAGCCACGCGGTGCACTCTGTACGCCGTGTACCTCTTGTGTCCATAATTTTGGATCAAGAGATCTAGTCTAGTACTACTGCTGCTCGAAATAAATCCTATATGACCCAGATCGTACTAATCCGTCGGTGGACCACATCCATTGCCGTACACGTTGCAAACCAATCTTAAAGCAAGTCGGCATCTTCTCCTAATTCCCAAATTGCGATCTCCGGTGCTCTCCTCCGCTGTGTACGACACACACCCTCGGCGTCCAGTTGTTCGGCATTCGGCATGGACGAGCTGGCTTCACCATCCCCGCCGGCGAAACTCCCTGCTCTTTGCGCCGAGGAACCACTGGCGCTCCGTCCAAGCTCCTCGACGAACGGCCTGTTTGCAAGACCGCCCCTGCTGCCATCCCCGTCAGCATCTCTTCCTTGCGGATTCTGTCCATGGCCATGCTCATCAACGCCCGCCGTCGGGCACCAGCGGCGACTGCTTGCCCATATCAGCAACGGAATTTAATTAACGAGGATTAGCAGGGGTAAGCAGCCTACTTGCTTTGAGATTCATTCTGCCATATGTACACTGACAAATTTGGTCCACCGATGGGTTTGTACGACCTGGGTCGTATAGGATTTTCTTCCACTGCTGCTGCTGTGTAATCTTTCCTATAACATCCCAATTTTAGCAACCCTGATTAGATGTTCAGAATGCAAAAATCAGAGGGAGGAAAACTATTTCCTTGTTTAGTGTTGTAGTGTTTGTTTTCTTGCTTGTTGGTGTTGATGCATCTGACTGTGTATTAGATGATATACTCCTTACCTCAAGGTTAGGTGGCATAAAAATATCAAAGCCCTATATCTCCCATATCTAGTTCCTTTCCAATCTCAAGATTGATTTTCAAAACTCAAGATTTCAAATGATGGATACTTCAATATGACATTATCCACCTTGGAAATATAAATTTGTCCAATATTCCCCATAATTAAATTGGCTCTAAAACTATTCAATCCTTCTCCTTGACCAACTCCCCAAAACATATCCTATAAAGAAAATTGTGTTTGTCCCCATAGTACTTTGCCAAACCAAGGTACCCTTGATGCCTATATCTCATATTCTATCTTACCATCTCAAAAATAAATATTTTTGGGAAGCTTTATTATTTCTTTTTGCCATTTTTCTTTAATAGTAGAAACAAGAAATAATTACTTATAAATACTTTTCCCTCTCAATAATTTCTAGGAAAATTCTACAAAGTGTATATTGGTATTTATTACCTCCTATCACCAAAAACCAACCTTGTCCAATTCAAAAATATCAAATGAGCTTATAAAAACCACTTCAGCACATTTTGAATATATTATAATAAGTGGACTTTTAAACCCTGGAAAAATCTCAAACAATTCCTAGGGTTATGTCTCGACCTCATCTACATACCAGTACCTTTGCCCCACCTTGTCAAGACTAATGTCCTTGACTTGCTTCATAAACATCTATCTAGCCAAAATTTGTCAAGATTCAAACTTATGCTTCAAACCCCAACCAAACTGGTCAAACAAGTTTGCACATCACTCTACCTCACCTCTGGTCGAGCTCCACTATAACACTTGCACTGTAGCAAACCCTAGCTTTGTCTTTTTGCAAATGGAAGAGAGGAGACAAGTGATGTGCCTTGTCATGTCCATTAAAAGGCCTTGCAGCAGCTACCACTCACCCTCTCTGGCCTAACCCTACCAGAAACCACTCACCTCACCCTCCCCAAGCCCACGGCAAGGCTAGCCATGGTTTCACCTCTCCCCTTTGATCCCCATGGACTTGTTCCACCATGAGCCTCCCCTCTTCCATTTATAAACCCACAGGCCACCCCAGCCCCCACCTCCTGGCTCATTTGCTTCCTCTCCTCTCCACTTACCTCCCCCAGGCATCCCTCTCCTTCCCTTGCCTTGTCGTGCCGGAGTGTAGAGAAGGAAGGCATTTCAGCCATTGTTGAACTCGAGCCCGAGGTTACCTTTTCCTTGCTCCCCTTTGCTTGCATGTGGTATATTCGAGGTCTTCTACCTCTGATCTACCTCCCGCTCTGCCTCTTCTGCTGTTACAAGAACCCAGGAGCCTACCACCGTCGAGCACGGCCGAGAGGAACCTCCCTGATGAAGCCCACCTTCTCGAGCCCCTACAACGATAACCACCTCTCTCATGTGTTCCCCAGAACCCTAGTATCCTTCCTAACACCTCTCAGTTGACATGTAGGAGCCCTAGAGGTCTTCCACCACGAACACGAGCTTGGTCGTTCACACCGATGCTACGTCCCATCATGGCAAGGAAACCCTCGATGCCCCCCTCCTTGATATCATCTACGACTTCCGCATTTCCGCCGCCACCCCTCTGTCGCCTGCGAGCTTCCAGTGAGCCTCCCCGTTCCCTCCTCTACTATAGCTAGGTTTCACCCTCACCATACAGGTCGCGATCTAGAAAACAGTGTTCCATCCGTAGATCATTTTCTAATCGGAAACGCGAGATACCCCTTTGCTTCTCCCCTCTGACTGACTAGCGAGCCCTGCCCGTCAGCGGTTCGAATCGCCCTTCCCGTGCACGTCGTGATCGGCTGGGCCGAATCCATCTCTGTGGCCCATGTTCGGTGTGAACCTGGCCCGCTCGAACTCCAGTCCCTTTTTCCTTTATACTAAAAATTCTAGATCTATTTTTAGTAATTTGTTTTAAATCTTTTTGAAAATGAAAATGCTTGTAGATGACCAGATCTAAATTTCCCAAGATTCCTACATGTTTGCTTTAGCATGCAGCACCTTTGCCTAGCCTAGATTAATTCTAATCATTTTCTGGTGTTAAATTTACAAAAATGTGTTCCTTTCAGCAATAAATTCCTTCAGAGAGTTTAATAACTCTAAATAAACTGCAACCGTTTTTTACTGCACGGTATAAGTGATACCCTGCATGTTCACTTGACCCCACCACAAAAATCCCTAGGGTTTGCCTGTAGGAAAATTTACAAGATCACCTAATATCTATATTATATAAATTCGCTAGGACAAGGTAAGACTTTTTTTACAAATCTCCAACTCTCAGAACACAGGCAATGAAAAATCTATCTAAAACCAGAATATCAATAATTATTGAGTCTTTTATGAATTTTGGTGATTTAAACACCTCTGCAAGGGGTATTTGCACTAGATAATTCATTTTAGGAGTTCTATAACTTCTAAATTGGTGAATCCAATTTCTACTAAAGGTATTTGGAATACCTAACCTGTGTACTTGGATCCATATCAATAGCCTCTCTGGATTTAATCTGGTGAAAAGGAGAAAACAGCTACAAAATTGAGTTTGGGATTTTCCCAAGGGTATTCTGGTAATTATTTTGGAGTGATTCCAACTCTCAATGAACTAGCACTCAGATTAATTTTTTAATCATCCAAGTAAACATTTTTTGGACATTCAGGTCTTTTATGGTGAATTATTCCCAAAAACTAGAGTTTATTTCACTAGAAAATCAATAATTAAATAAAAAAGTGCTAAATTAATGAAACCACTTTTGATAGCCTTTTTATGAAAACCTATCTAATGATATCAAAACCAAGCCTTAGTTACAAACCCCCTATTATAGTAGTTCTTGGACTCACAAATCATAATAGAAATGCCTCTAAATTACTTAAGGTATTTCCACTTGCTTTGATCTCAACTTAACCAAACCTACTGAAGCTAATAGTGTATTCTTTGTGTATATGTCGTATTGCATTGGTGCTTGAATGCCCTGTATTGATTGTGGTATTGTTGTTTGCATGTATACTCTATGGCGATGATAGTTGTAATTGTGGTGACATCGAGAAGGAGGGATCATATATTTGTTACTACCTTTATTATTTGGTTATCTACAAAGAAGAAGTCCCAGGAATTGTTGTTGATCACAGGAAAGCCACCATTCCTGAATTCCGATACTTGTCCTACTCCTTTTATTACCTATTTTATATCTCCTTTATAAACTCCATTACTACCAGCATGTTTTTTTATTACTGAGATAATAAATTAGGTCCTCCATGTTATGACTTGGTGTCTCATATGACACCCACCCTGATGTTACCTAACATTTATCCCTTTAGACTGAGAGTACGATGGTTAGCATCCTACCTCATTGGAAACCCTAGATTTGATAAACCAAACTGTTTTGGGGATTTACCCTACTACAAATGTCTTAAAATTGTTTTGGTAAAAACCTTGGGAAGAGGCATCCCTTCCAAGTGGATGTTTTAAAGAAAGAAAGGTGATGAGGAAGGATGAGAAAGAGGAACTTCATGTGGAGAAGGGATGCTCTAGTCTTTTACCAGAACAACTTATCCGTGCAACCACATTACCCCAGGAGCTGGGGCATAGCTCGTAGTTTGCTTTTCTTAGTATGGGCTATGCCATAACGCGTAGAAAGGGGTTCGAGTCCCCGGAAGCCGGTTCCTATCCACTTAGGGGGTCATCATACTCGGAAGGTTCTATTGTCTCTACGGAGGTCGGCTGAAACTATGGAGCTCCGATGGACGGTATGGTTTATGGGAGTACGGAAGGGGAAATGATTTAGGAAGTGAGGTAGGGAGATTCCGACTCGAGTAGCGGGCCCCCATACTAGGACGACGAATGAAAGGTTATTTTTTATTATTTGGACCCCCATACACATGGTGTAGCGGGCCGTGGTGTCATCCCGACGGATATATTGATTCTTGTGGGTAAAGTGCACAAACTCTGCAGAGTATAATCTATTCGAATAGCTGTGTCCACGGTTAAGGATGATTCGAAAGGTGATTACTAGGAGTATCCATGTGACGGTTTGAGGTGGATAAAAAGGATATGACTTGGTCACGAGAGAACATGAAGATGATGTTTTGTTTTGATCATGGATGGTCGAAGATGTTTAAAAAGGGGCTTTCTCTAAAACTGTTTCCAAAAAGGTTTTCAACAAAGATAGGGAGAAATCCCGATTTTTAAAACGGAGACATGTTTTCAAAAACTCTTTTTCAACAAAGATGTAGAGATTCCATATTTACAAGAGAAAGTTAGGATTTTCAAAAAAAAAACCTTAGATAGAGCTACCTCTCCACAACCAAAATTGCATTATCTTGTTTACCTTATTTTGGTGGTTTGCGACTACATTCAAAAGTACTCACTGGCATTGTCCCAGGCTATTTACTTGGCCAGACTTTCAGAAGCTAGAAGATTGAAGTATATGGTGACGTCTATGCAAACTAGGCCATCTTCCTAGTCAGTTGCTTGTACGTTAAGGCATGATTGGGCTATACGTTTTATGAAGATCCATTATTGAAGATTTTGTAGCCAAAACAATGTAAGTCTTGTATTCATTAAGTATTGTATGTTGTAATGATACTTGTCATTTATTCTC
This sequence comes from Avena eriantha, assembly GCA_910589775.1. Taxonomy (NCBI): domain Eukaryota; kingdom Viridiplantae; phylum Streptophyta; class Magnoliopsida; order Poales; family Poaceae; genus Avena; species Avena eriantha. The sequence goes on along the minus strand of OU342744.1, from coordinate 382,988,260 downwards.
CATGGCTCACTGATCATGGGAACATGGATATGTGCATAACAGGGTTTTCTTAGATGATAAATCCGAGGGACCCCACAGACATGGTATCAGAGCCATCCTGACTATAGGAGACCTTAGTTAGCATGGACGTTAGTAAAGGAAACAAACACTCTAAAAAACATCGGGTTTTGGAAACTATTTTTCCCAAAAGCTTTTAGAAAAGTTCTGCTTCTTATCCCTTCCTTGTTTAACTATGTTGAAAATGGTTCCTTCTATACCTCGTTCAAAATTTCAAAAATACAGATTTCAAACAAATAGGACCTAGAACCCGGTGAAGACAATGATAATGATATGACAAGAAGCAACTACCCGCAAACACAAGGAGACTACAAGATCGCTCTACCAACGGAATCGTCATACTATGAAGAAAGCGAGTGCTGCAATACCAAGAAGTGTTGAAGGATATGGTGAACGCTTCATATTCAAGATAGTGACCTAGACCCCAACAACATGATATATAGGGTCAATAGTCCTTGGAATAGGATTCCCTTATATTGCGAGTAGTTAACTCCTTGGTCTCTATAGTAGACCGTGTTTGTTTGCCTAAATGCATGATGTGCTGCTTGATGTGTGTTGTTGGCTTACTAGGTTAGGAAGAACCCTATGACCCTATCACTCGGTTCACCTTGTATGTATGCTTTGTGCTTGTTCTAACCTTAGTCCAATGTGCCTTGAGGATCGATACCCCACCTAGTAACTCAGGCACCCCCCTAGTTGGTTGCCGCTAACGAGAACCCCTACTAACCTCTAGAAAATGAGCGGAAAAGCATCGCAAGAACTAGGAGTTCGACAACGCCAAGCTGGAGAAAATTGAAGACTACTCCTCAGCAGGATGACATACTTCCTCAAACTCACCCCTCAAGACTCGCCACCAACACTGCGCGCCATCATTGACCTGCCGACAATAGCCATAATTTCGTTGAGGCCGGAAGTATACCATCGAAGGATCCCCGCCATCCATAAGAAGCCAGAAGACCTGCTAACCAAGATCATAAGTGAAACCCGACTCGACTAACCTTCGGCATATTAGAGCTTCCGACCACCCTATATAACTATCTATTCTAGTTGACCCTACCCAGACCAATGAGAAGTTCCTCACCAGAATGCTAGAATACTCCAAATCCTAAAGACATTGAGTCTACTCCGCGAACAAGCAGAAAACACCAATATTTCATGTGAAGACCACTTCTGTAAAGCGGAATGCCTCCACCCTGACTGAAGACAAGCAAGATGAGTAGTAAACCGCTAAACTTTCTAGAGCTAACTCCATAAGACTATGTTAGGAAACCACCCCGACAAGGTTTGTGCAATAGAACATTACTCGAGGACATCTACTGAAGCCCTAGGGAAATACAACCTTCCTCTAGCATTACGTAAAGCACTCCAAGATAGAAGATCTACACCCTTCCCAAAGAACCTTAGTGAAGCTCTAAGGTGGAAAGACCACGTATTTCCACACAATTATAGGAAACCACCACCGGAAGCTACTTTAGGAAGATTTCTAGACCCGACGTCTCTTCACCAAGCATCAACTCGCGAGTCATTAGATGAGAAATTAACTGAATATTTTATGAAGCCTCTCTATTACTTCAGCTGAAGACCCACCTCATGGACCATAGTTTCACTAACCCCATCAGTTCTAACCCATCCAGAAGATCCACAAATTTCAACTACCCCGATAGGCTAAGTACGAATAATAGTAGTATATGAGCCTCGTAGGATATAGTTTGCGGACATCAACTAAAGACCTCAACTCCATACGAAAGGTTGGCGATAGTCTTCCAGCATCATCCAACGACTCCATGAAGGAAGGACTGTGTCATCCTCGAGCTAACCTAGTTTAACCTCAAGGGGGAAAGACTGCATCTTTCCCATAATATAGATTAACCATCCGCTAGAAACAACCCCATGAGTCTGGACCCTAAAACTGTTAAATAGGATACGATAAGCCCTAAGGAAATGCTGTGCACTCTTACAGAAAAAGACATCATGCTATAGAATCCACACAGAGGAGTACGTCACGGAGTCCCAATTAGAGGTAGTTCGTCTAATTTAATCCCCTGAGATATTGAGTCCGAAAGGAAAAGAAGATCATCCATTGCCACCAAGACTGAAGCCTGCTCCACTCTCTGTGCATCCAAGGAGACCGAAGTTCAACTTCACTGACAGAGTAACCAAGATCAAAGACAAAGCATGTAAGTTAATACGCTTAAGACATATAGTACTAACCCTGACTCAAAACCCCCTAACCCTACTCTCTGCAATCTCGGGACGAGATTCTTTTAAGGGGAAATTTCTGTAACATCACAATTTTAGAAACCCTGATTAGATGTCTAGAATGCAAAAATCAGGGGGAAGGAAAACATTTTCTTGTTTAGCATTGTTGTGTTTGCTTGTTGGTGTAGATGTATCTGACTGTGTATTAGATGATATACTCCTTACCTCACCCTCAGTTCATAAAAACTAATTAACAAACTGTCTTGGCTTAACTTACATATTCTTAAATGTTCTGGCATTTCAAAACTGGTGCCAATATGCCTATGCAGCAACAACTATTTTCTTATCTTCTATTTACAAAACTATGGAGATCTATATGATACAATCTCCCTATATTTTCAAGACAGAACTTTCAACTACTCTTACCCCTAGGTTTTTCCAAAACCTCTTATAAAGATTTAACTTCCATTCTTGGTAGAAATACAGAGGATCCTCACCTTATTCAAACCTCAACCATTTCAAAATACCCATCCCTTCCTCAAGCTAGGCTTGATGGTAACCCTAACAATAGTTTGTTTTGCCATTAAGATGAATTGCTTTGATCTGCTGATTGACTTGTTTGCTAGAGAATTAGAGTGAGCTAGCCTAGGAGATCATACTCTAGGATCAAAATAAATTAACATTACAAAACCCTAAGAAATATTCCCAAGATGGATCTGATCTCTAGCCACTAAGTGGTCATCTAAAACCCTTAACCAGATCACTTCTAAAATTATCCCTTCTAGAAGCTTCCAAGTCAATGAAGACCGAATCCAAGAATGGATCTCTTATAATCAACCTACACTTCAACAGCATCCACTTGGTGATGATTTGGACACTTGCATCCTCTCAAAACCATCCCCTCTTATATTCTAGTCTAAAACCCTCAAACTGCCAAAAATGGCTAAGTTTAGAAAATTGTTATCAATATCACATATTTGGGACTCCCTCTTTTCCATGCGCATTTCTAGCAATGCACTCAAACCATATTTTAGAACATCATCATGACTCCCAAGGCCCACTCGTTCCCTTGGTTAAATCATCCTCCAACCCACTTGTTCTTGATGGTTTTGTAGGCAAGAAAATAATATTTTCTGCAAATCTTATCATCTAGCCTACTTTGGCAGAAGCTCACATCTCCATATCATGTTATTTTGACCAAATATTGGCATGGTTGTTTTCTACTCATGAAGGTCTATCCATCCCTACCTCACTTGTTTCAATTGGAGCTTTGTTCCTAAAAAATCCACATGGTTTTTAAGGCTACATGATAATCTGCTATGGCACCCTTAATTCATTCAAAGTTTGGCATCAATCCTAGGGAATATAAATCCTAATCAACCTCAACCTCAAGTACCATGTTGATCTAAATAACTTGGCCTATCCATCCATCTACCCCATGCCTCAAGGTGAGCTCTGAGCTACTCATCCTCACCAATTTTAGGTGGCATAAAAATATCAAAGCCCTATATCTCCCAAATCTGGTTCCTTTCCAATCTCAAAGTTGATTTTCTCAATATTTCAAATTATGGATACTTCAATATGACATAATCCACCTTGGAAATATAAAATTTTCCAATATTCCCCATAATTAAATTGGTTGTAAAACTATTTAATCCCTCTCCTTGACCAACTCCCCAAAACTTATCCTATAAAGAAAAGTTTGTTTATCCATAGAGTACTTTGCCAAACCAAGGTACCATTGATGCCTATATCTCATATCCTATCTTACCATCCCAAAAATAAATATTTCGGGAAGCTTTATTATTTCTTTTGGCCCTTTTTCTTAAATGGTAGAAACAAGAAATAATTATTTACAAATACTTTTCCCTCTCAATAAATTATAGGAAAATTCTACAAAGTGTATATTGGTAATTATTACCTTATCTCACTAAAAACCAACCTAGTCCAATTCAAAAATATCAAATAAGTTTCTAAAAACCACTTCAACACATTTTGAATATATGATAATAAGTGGACTTTTAAACCCTGGAAAAAATCTCAAACAATTCCTAGGGTTATGTCTCAACCTCATCTACATACCAGTACCTTTTCCCCACCTTGTCAAGACTAAATTCCTTGACTTGCTTCACAAACATCTATCTAGCCAAAAAAATCAAGATTTAAACTTATGCTTCAAAGCCCCACCAAACCACCACCAAACCAGTCAAACAAGTTTGCACAACACTCTACCTCGCCTCTAGTCGAGCTCCACTATAGCACTTGCATTGTAGCAAATCCTAGCTTCATCTTTTTGCACCTGGAAGAGAGGAGACAAGTGGTGTGCCTTGTCCTATCCATTAAAAGGCCTTGCAGCTGCTAGCACTCACCCTCTCTGCCCTAACCTGACCATAAACCACTCACCTCACCCCTCCCCACACCCACAACAAGGTCAGCCCTGGTTTCATCTCTCCCCATTGCTCCCCATGGACTTGTTCCACCATGAGCCTCCCCTCTTTGGTTTATAAACCCACATGCCACCCCAGACCCCACCTCTTGGCTCATTTTCTTCCTCTCCTATCCACTTACCTCCCCTAGGCAGCCCTATCCTTTCTGTGCCTTGTCTTGCCTGAGAGAAGAGAATGAAGGCATTTGGGCCATTGTTGAAGTCGAGCCCGAGGTCGCCTTTTCACTAATCCCCTTTGCTTTCTTGTGGTGTATTCGAGGTTTGCTACCTCTGATCTACCTCCCCCTCTGCCTCTTCTGCTGTTACAGGAACCCTTGAACCTACCACCATCGAGAACGGTCGAGAGGAAACTCACCGTTGAAGCCCACCTTCCTGGGCCCCTACAGCGGTAACCACCTCTGTCCTGCGTTTCCCATAACCCTAGTTTCTTCCCTAACACATCCCAATTGACATGCAGGAGCCCTGGAGGTCTTCCACCCCGAACCCGAGCCTGGTCGTCCGCACTGACGCCGTGCCCCATCATGACAAGGAAAACCTCGATGGTGCCCTCTTTGAGATCGTCTACGACTTCCGCATCTTTGCCGCCACCCCTCCGTCACTGACGAGGTTCCAGTGAGCCTCCCCGTGCTCTCCTCTACTAGAGCTAGGGTTCACCCTCACCATGCAGGTCACGAGCTAGAAGACAACATTCCAGCCGTAGATCCTTTTCTAATCGGACGAACCACGACGCGAGATACCCCTTCGCTTCTCCCCTCCGACAGACCAACGGGTCCTGCCAGTCAGCGATTCGAACTGCCCTTCCCGCACACGTCGCGACTGGCTGGGTCGAATCCGTCTCTATGGCCCATATTCGATGTTAACCTGGGCCGCTCAAAATCTAGTCCTTTTTTCCTTTATACTAAAAATTGCAGATATGTTTTCAGTTATTTGGTTTAAATCTTTTTGAAAATGAAAATGCTTGCAGATGACCAGATCTAAATTTCCCAAGATTCCTACATGTTTGCTTTAACATGCAGCACCTTTGCCTAGCCCAGATTAATTCTAATCATTTTCTGGTGTTAAATTTACAAAAATGTGTTCATTTCCTTCAGAGAATTTAATAACGCTAAATAAATTGTAATATTTTTGTACTACAAGGTGTGATACCCTGCATGTTCCCTTGACCCCACCACAAAAATCCCTAGGATTTTCCTGTAGTAAAATTTACAAGATCAAGTAATATCTACCTTATATAAATTCCCTAGGACAAGGTAAGACTTGTTTTCACAAATTTCCAATTCTCAGGACACATGCAATACAAGATCTATCTAAAACCAGAATATCAATAATTATTGAGGCTTTTATGAAGTTTGGTGATTTCAACACCTCTACAAGGGGTACTTACACTAGATAATTCATTTCAGGAGTTATGTAACTCATAAATTCGTGAATCCAATTTCTACAAAAGGTATTTTGAATACCTAACCTTTGTACTTGGATCCATATCAATAGCTTCTATAGATTTAATCTGGTGAAAAAGACAAAACAACTACAAAATTGAGTTTGGGATTTTCCCAAGGGCATTCTGGTAATTATTTTGGAGCGATTCCAACTCTCGGTGAACCAGCACTCAGAATACTTTTTAATCATCCAAGTAAATAATTTTTGGACATTCAAGTCTTTTCTAGTGAATTATTCCCAAAAACTAGAGTTTATTTCACTAGAAAATCAATAATTAAATAAACAAAAGTGCTAAATTAATGAAACCATATTTGGTAGACTTTATTTATCAAAACATATCTGATGATATCATTTTTGCATAATGATATCATACAGGACCAAGCCTTAGTTAGAAAGCCCTTATTATAGTAGTTCTTGGACTCATAAACCATAATAAAAATCCCTCTAAATCACTTAAGGTATTTCCACTTGCTTTGATCTCAACTTAACCGAACCTACTGAAGCTATTAGTGTATTATTTTTATTTATGTTGTATTGCATTGGTGCGTGACTTCCCTGTATTGATTGTGGTATTGTTGTTTGCATGTATGCTCTATGGCGATGATAGTTGCGATTGTGGTGACATCGTGAAGGAGGGATCAGATATTTCTTACTACCTTTATTATTTGGTTATCTAAGAAGAAGAAGTCCAGGGACTTATTGCTAATCACAGGCAAGCCACCATTTCTAAATTCCGATACTTTTCCTACTCATTTTATTACCTGTTTTATATCTCCTTTATAAACTGCATTACTACCCGCATGTTTTGTTTTATTATTGCTACGATATAACTTGGATCCTCCAAGTTATGAATTCGTATCCCATATGACACCCACCCTTATGTTACCTACCATTTATCCCTTTAGACCGAGAGTACGATGGTTAGCATCCTACCTTATTAGAAACCCCAAATTTGATAAACCAAACTGTTTTGGGGATTTACCCCGCTACAAATGTCTTGAAAATGTTTTGGAAAAACCCTTGGGAAGAGGCATCGCTTCCAAGTGCATGTTTTAAAGAAAGAAAGGTGGTGAGAAAGGATGACAATGAGGAACTTGATGTTGAGAAGGGACGCTCTATTCTTTTACTGGAACAACTTATCTGTGCAACCACATTACCCCATGAGCTGGGCCATAGCTCATAGTTTGTTTTCCTTAGTATAGGCTATGCAATAACGCATAGAAAGGGTTTCGAGTCCCCTGAAGCTGGTTCCTAAAAACTTAGGGGTTGTCTTACCTGGAAGGTTCTATTGTCTCTACGGAGGTTGGCTAAAACTATGGAGCTCCCATAGATGGTATGGTTTATGGGAGTATGGAAGAGGAAATGATTCAGGAAGTGAGGTAGGGAGATTCGGACTCGAGGAGTTGGGTACTTGTCCTGGGGGAACTAAGCAACCATAGGGAAAGGACCCATACTAGGGACGACAAATGAAAGGTTATGTTTGATTATCCGGACCCCCGTACACGTGGTGTAGTGGGTCGTGGTGTCATCCCGGTGGATGTATTGATTCTTATGAGTAAAGTGCACCAACTCTGCAGAGTATAATCTATTCAAACAGCCATGTCCACGGTCAAGGACGATTGGAAAGGTGATTGTTAGGAGTATCCATGTGATGGTTTGAGGAGGATAAAAAGGATGTGACTTGGTCATGAGAGAACATAAGGGTGATGTTTTGTTTTGACCATGGATGGTCGAAGATGTTTAAAAATGGGTTTTCTCGAAAAAAAATTCCAAAAAGGTTTTCAACAAGGATAGGGAGATATCAAGATTTTTAAAATGGAGACATGTTTTCAAAAACTCTTTTTCAACAAAGATGTAGAGATTCCATATTTACAAGAGAAAGCTAGGATTTTCAAAAACAACCATAGATAGAGCTATCTCTCCACAACCAAAATTGCATTATCTTGTTTACCTTATCTTGGTGGTTTGCGAGTACATTCAAAAGTACTCACTGGCATTGTCCTTGGCTATTTACTTGGCCATAGTTTTGGAAGCTAGAAGATTGAAGGATGTGGTGACGTCTATCTGAACTAGGCTGTATTCCCAGTCAGTTGCCTTTAGGATAAGGCATGATTGGGCTCTACGTTTGATGAAGATCCGCTGCTAAAGATTTTGTAGGCATAATGGCCATCAATGTAAGTCTTGTATTCGTTAAGTATTGGATGTTGTAATGATACTTGTCGGTTATGCTCCACGGCTCACTAATTATGGGAATGTGGATATGTGCATAACAGGGTTTTCTCGGATTATAAATCCGAGGGACCCCACACTTCCCTTTTTGAGGGAGGTAGTACTACCATACTAGTATTGTCCACTCATACTGTATAGTGCTACAAACTGATTAAAGGAATAGTGGAATGAATCTCACCAAATAGAAAAAGCAGTAGAACGAAGCCCACACGACGGGTATGTTGGATATAAGTGAATTGTAGGTTTCTGTATTCAAATAAGTTAAGTTAATGTCAATGAAGAGACTGTTAATTAACAGCCATTGGATGCCCTAATTAGGGGCATCTTGACCATCCATTTTGGGGTGTTGATTCCCCTAGTGCAATTGGCTATATAAGGGGCTCTAGGTTTGAGATGATAAAAGTGACACACGGTTGTGCGCATTCTTTCTCTATTCCACTGCTCATTGATCAAGCAAGCACCTAAAGCACTAGGAAGATTCACTCACATCTACATCAACTCGATTCAGGTGAAGTGGAGTTGAAGGAGGCCATGGCTAGACCTCCAGATCAAGGTACACACCTTTGATCCTCTTCTATGTGGCTCTAATCTTGAGCTAGTTGATCCTAAGGGATCTAATAGTGGTATCAGAGCAACTAGCTCTAATCTTGAGCCCTCTTTATATGTTCCAGTGAGCTTGTTCTACTTGTTTTGATCAAGGTTTGGGGGTTGAGATCAATTTTCAAGCTCAAGAGCAAGGTTATGTTGCTGGTGCTATATTTTTGATCAAGTTCTTCTTCAGAATTAAGTAAAGATAATGTTTTTAGCCTAGTTCTCTCTAAGTTTAAGTCCTAACAAATGAATCAGTGGTCCTAGGGTTTTGATTATGCTTATCTAATGTGGGGATTGATGTTTTGGTGCAAACCTTCACCCTAAATCCACAATTCTTGAGGAACCCTAACCCTAGTTCATCGAATCAAAGAACCCTAACCCTAATTCACCAAGTTTCCTAAGAACCCTAATTCCTAAATTGAGGAACCCTAACCCTAAATTTGTAAGGTTAAGAGGTAGTGGCCCTTACCTAAGGATCCTGCTATCGTCGTTGGCCACGACAGAGTCGGGGTTGCTACCTGAGTCGAGCAAACCTGCTCAGGCTCGCACCCGAGCAGTCTTGCCATGCACTGCACCGGCAGGCGGCCTAGCCTCCTTGTGTGATTGTCACCATTAGAATCTCACCGCCGTGATGGGTCTGGCGTCGCACCCTCGCTGTCGTTGTAGGGACGCCCATGCTTGGTTGTGGTGTAAAGAATGCCGGCATGCATCATGCAATGAAGTCTTGCGCTGGCCAAAGCTGCATGCAGATCTGGCGAGAGGTGCTCACCGGTGCCATCAGCCTCCTTCTCTGGCGCTTGTCACCACCGCTGCTTGTCACTCGCGCTTGTTGATAACCCACAAGTATGGGGATCGTGTCTAGCCTTTTCGATAAGTAAGAGTGTCGAACCCAACGAGGAACTAAAGGTAGGATAAATTTTCTCTCAAGTTCTATCAACCACTGATACAACTCTACGCACACTAAACATTTGCATTATCTCGGAAATAAAACTAGAGCAACAATACGAGTAAAAGAGATAGCTTTGCATGATAATAAATAACAAGAAAGTAAAGCTAGTTGCTCCAGCAATAAAATACACTAAACTAATAGAACCATGAGTGTGGAATAGTGGTGGTAATTGTGGTGGCTTTGTCCAAGTTTAAATAGTGAATAGATCAGGTTCATTGTCTTCGATGCAGTTTTCTATGTGGGAGAGGCTAAATATACATGCGCTTCACTACTTGGAATTACATGTACTATATGATTGGATTGTTAGCAAACATCCGTAAGTACTAATCAATGCATTAAGGTTTCCCCAACCTTAGCCTTAAGTTTAATGGTCCTCTTACTCCCATACGTGCAACGTTCCGGTTCACGTCCTCAGGGTTCTGTCACTCCGACAGAAACCCCTCTTCCTTTTACACATACTACAAACCCTATGATGTTTAATCCATGTGCGCACAAATATAATAGACACCAAAGGACCGTACCATATCAACATACAACTCTAATGAACCAAAGACGTTCAACCATTCAATCTAAGAATAAAGAAAGTACACAAACATAACATAGATCATAGGATCATAACTTATAGCATCAAACACCATGTTTACATAGGACGGTATAGAGGTGTGTGGGAGGATGAACCACTGCATACTAGGAGGATTAGGTGATGGAGATGGCGATGAATATGGTGAAGAAGGCGGCGGCGGTGCCGGCGGCGATGCGGGGACTCCTTCCCCGCCACCGGTATCATGGGGAAGCACTGCCCCTTAGCCCCCTTCCTTCATGGATTCTTGGGAGCCCTCCCCCATGGAGAAAGAATCTATGGGGGAGGCCAAAACGTGGCTTTGGCGGCTGCAAATTCGTGGGTGAAGATGCCATGGGCGAATTAGGTTTCCTCCCTTTATATAGCTTCTTGGATTCCCGTCACCCCATCTTGCACTGTAGTAAATCGGTCCTAAAAGGCCCGTCCGGACTTGGAATCAGCTAAATTGTATATCGAGAACGTTTGCCACAAAGTTTCCAACAATTTTGTAGTTGAAGAATTTTCCATTTAACATCGTCTTAGACCCGAAACGTGACCATCTTTAAAAAGAGTTCTGAGGCAGATTTCTGGAAAAATCTCAATTTGACTCCAACAAGGTTTCCACTTGTATTCTTGGTAATTCCTACACATCAAAGTGTAAAACAAGAACATTGTATATACTTTGCAACTATTAGTAGGTTAGTCCAAATAAATCATAAACTTTATACAAAAAGGAGTGTCAAAAGCATATTATTATCATAAAACCATAAAAAATTGTAGTTACGTTATGGACGTATCAACATCCCCAAGCTTAGTTCCTGCTCGTCCTCGAGTAGGTAAACGATCAAAACAATATAATTTTTTATGTGACATGCAGACAACACAATCTTGATCATCATTATTGTAAAAGCATTGATAGTTGGGATTAAGGTACTTCTAAACATGAATCATGAAAGATAGAGTTCTAACAATAAGACATAGCAACTATGTTGTAACATGAAAAGACACAAACAAAAGATTCATGAATAACAATGCATTGCAAGACGTTTGTTTGTTTTACATAAAGAAAGCATAATGAGAATGGTATTCAGCTTATCCCTCATAGAGTAGAAAACATAAATGCATAGGACACCTTCAAAGTTCATAAGGGTGACTAGATACAAATAGTTTAAGACCAAGTAATATCAAAGTTATGCATCAATCAACAAGTATTGGGATAGTGCACATTAAACTAAGAATGGCCACTATGCTCTCTTAATAGGTGCATAAAGATAGAAGATGAAGACTCAACATAAAAGTAAAATAAAGTCCTTCTTAGAAGGAAGCAGGGATTCAAGTCTCATAAAGAGCTTCCAAAAATTATGGTACTTATTAGCTTTCAGCTCTCATTGCCCCTATCATAAGCATCTTTAGGTGATTAAGGTTAAAGTGACACAACTAGGAGGATATGCTTGACAAGTTATAAGTTGAAATCTCATGCCCCTTACTTACGAGTACCGAACCTCATGCTACTCAACTTCAGTCACAAGTAAGCTCTTGTCATTGTAAGTACATATGTATCATAGAGAACCGCCAACGAGGTACTCCTTGCACATGATACAGGAGTATCCCATAATCAAAATGACAAGGCAAGCATATAATGAGCATCTCAGCGATCTTTTTATTTACTATTTGCATAGGTTTTTATTGAGGATGCTTCATAGAGTGCTCATTATGGTTATGCTGCAAGCTTCCACCATGATTAGGCATGCTTAGGCTAGCGACCCATGCGTTTCTCTAACACACATACAAACTCCATGATCTTACAAGTTCCCCTTTTATTTCACACCGCTGGGATCCATAAGCAAAAGAATCATGCTATCAACGAAATATAAGTGCAATGTTGAAAGTGTTTCCCATGATACATGGTTCTGCTAACTTCAACTTATAAAGCGCAAGCATATACGTAACAAAGATGGAAACAATGGTTCAAGTTTATTAAGTGCAAGAAAATAATGTGTGCCATCAAGTTCGTGAGAGCTTTAATCACTAATTTTCACATAACAAGTTTAATTCTGAAGGTAGATAAAAGCATGAATATATACTTGGAATAGCAAATGCTAACAGGTACGTATGGTGGACTATTTGGGATAACTTGGTTTTATTTGGAGTTGGATGCATGAGTGGAACTCATACTTAGTTATGGAGGCTAGCAAAAGAATGGGAGCGACCAACTAAAAGAGCAATAATGGCCATAATTATGCAAAGCCACAAAACATCATTAATTAAAGCATAAAGTGATATTACAAATCGAAAACTAAAGGATCATAAAGGCTATGGTGACTTGAGATAGTCATAACATGGTGTGAGCATGCGCCAAGTCAACCCAAATAAAGCATCAAAGGAGAATACCACAATACTATGCTTTAATATGCTAAAACAACACATGATTCTTTCAAGGCACATTAAGCAATATCAATTGTTTATAACATGTCATGCTATAGAAAAAATCACTAAGCATAAAGCCAAAACAATATCGAGCATGACATTACAAAGCATAGGCCACCGTAAAAAACGAGCTCCTTTTACCACTTAAGCATGAACTTTTCCTACTCTTTTCCAATCCAAACCACAGTTATTTCAAAACTAATATATGAAAGAGGGATCCAACCAATTTATTCAAGAAAACTAATAAAACCAAGCAAACGAAAACGAAGATGCTCCAAGAACAACACAACTGTGCATGAAAACAATAAAAATGAAGTGTTTGGAAGAAACCTGAGATTTTTATTGATGAAGAAGGGGATGCCTTGAGCATCCCCAAGCTTTGACGCTTGTAATTCTTGGATATTTCTTGGGGTAACACACATGGCATTCCCAAGCTTGAGCTTTAGTCCATTCTTCATCTCATTACATCACTCTTTCCATACACCTGAAATTTTTCCTTCATGCAAAACTTCACACAATCTTTATTAGCAACATTGGTGCACTCAAAATATAAGTCTTTGGGTTCAGTTCCAATACCAATAAATTAAAAATCAAGATACTATAGCACTTCCCTCAAAAAGCTCAATTCCCCCAAAAGAACTCAAAAAGGAATCAACAAGAAGCAAATGCAAATAATGGTAGAAATCTGTCAAAACAGACCAGCAGGTAAAGACCATTTTTTTCGAAGACCTTCTGTTGATAAAATCGAAAAGTTTTGAACTAACAAAAGTTATATAACAACCTGCGGCAGAGGAACAAAAATTAACAACTCAGCCCGACGTACAAAGATTTTACAAGAATTTTTACAGTGAAGCACAAAAATCTGTTTTGGGACAGCAACTTTCCCAAGCATTACTGCTCTCTCATTAGAGGTTACTCTTGGCACAAAAAGCAAATAAAAAGGATAATGAGCGGTTATTACAGAGGTAATAACTTCCCAGACTCATCTAAAACTTTTGGGTTATCTCCCAATAAGTATTTTTGTTTAACGCCTTTAAGCTAGGCATAGGAGCAAGATTCAAATATTTTCGAATGAATAAGCATTAAGATCAATATCAGAAATATCTTTCTTTTTCAAGGCTTCATGCATTCCTACAAGTTTTCAACTAAAAAGCTTCCATGGAAAGATTTGTTTTAGTTTCATAGGCATGAACACAAGTGTTCAAGGTCGACCCCCACTTAACCATTACTCATCTTTCCAATCACTTCCCTTTTTAAAAACGTTTTTAGGTAACAAGTACAACAATTTTTTTTGTAATTCGCATTCCCTATCCATACTAAGATAGAGAACACCTTAAAACTGAAAGTAAAACCTACTTATAGATAAAGCAAACTAGTGCACACAAGAATATTCACCCACATGCTATTGCTCCCCGGCAATGGCGCCAGAAAAGGTCTTGATAACCCAAAAGTATAGGGCATCGTGTGTAGCCTTTTCGATAAGTAAGAGTGTCGAATCCAACGAGGAGCTAAAGGTAGAATAAATATTCTCTAAAGTTCTATCAACCACTGATACAACTCTACGCATACTAAACATTTGCATTATCTAGGAAATAAAACTAGAGCAACAAGACAAGTAAAAGAAATAGCTTTGCATGATAATAAATAACAAAAAAGTAAAGCTAGTTGCTGTAGCAATAAAAAATACTAAACTAACAGAACCATGAATGTGGAATAGTGGTGGTAATTGTGGTGGCTTAGTCCAAGTTTGAATAGCGAATAGATCGGGTTCATTGTCTTCGATGCAATTTTCTATGTGGGAGAGGCTAAATATATATGTGCTTCACTACTTGAAATTACATGTACTATATGATTGGATTGTTAGCAAATATCCGTAAGTACTAATCAATGCATTACGGTTTCCTCAACCATAGCCTTAAGTTTAATGGTCCTCTTACTCCCATACGTGTAACGTTCCGGTTCGCGTCCTCAGGTTTCTGTCACTCCGGCAGAACTCCCGCTTCCTTTTACACATACTACAAACCCTATGATGTTTAATCTATGCGCGCACAAATATAATGGACACCAAAATACTATACCATATCAACATACAACTCTAATGAACCAAAGACATTCAACCATTCAATCTAAGTACAAACAAAGTACACAAACATGACATAGATCATAGGAATATAACTTATAGCATTAAACACCATGTTTATATAGGACAGTACAGAGATGTGTGGGAGGATGAACCACTACATACTAGGAGGATTAGATGATGGAGATGGCGGTGAAGATGGTGAAGAAGACGGCAGCGGCGGTGCGGGGACTCCTTCCTCGCCGCCGGTATCATGGGGGAGCACCACCCCTTAGCCCCCTTCCTTCATGGATTCTTGGGAGCCCATCCCCATGGAGATGGAATCCATGGGGGAGACAAAAACGTGGCTTTGGCGGCTGCAAATTCGTGGGTGGAGATATCATGGGCGAATTAGGTTTCCTCCCTTTATATAGCTTTTCGGATTCCCATTACCCCATCTTGGGCTGCAGTTAATCGGGTCTAAATGGCGCGTCCGGACTTGGAATCAGCTAAATTTTATATCCAGAACGTCTATCGCGAAATTTCCAACAACTTTGTAGTTGTAGAGTTTTCTGTTTGACGTCGTCTTCGACCTGACACGTGACCATCTTCAAAAGGATTTTTGAGACAGATTTCTGAAAAAATGTCAATTTGACTCCAACAAGGTTTCCACTTGTATTCTTTTTAATTCTACACATCAAAGTGTAAAACAATAACATTGTGCACTTTTGCAACTATTAGTAGGTTAGTCTAAATAAATCATAAACTTTATACAAAAAGGAGTGTCAAAAGCATATTATTATTAGAAAACCATAAAAAATTATAGATACGTTATGGAGGAATCACTCGTCATGTCGGGAGGTAGAGGAAAGGGGTGGGGAAAATTGTGGCTAGGGCTCGACGGGTGTCGCTATGGGTTTGCTTCGGTCTCGACCGAGTGTGTCCTCCACCGTTGGATGCGATCCAATGGCCTGCAGCTTCAGTTGTTTAATAGGCCAGGTGGGCCGTAGAAAGGGGCGAGGGGGTGTCAGGCTGGGCTATTTTCGACCTAGTTTGGAAGCTTTTCTATTTATATAAAAATAGAGAGGGGGAGGGGGTTTTGGGTTTTGGGGCCAAAATTCTTTTTGGGCCTAGATAATGAATAAAATTTAAGAACTGATGTTTATAAGTTAGGGCTAATATAAATAAGTTTTGGGGATAAACTTTTACATATTTCATCATCCCAATTATATGACATGGTTGTGTGACATTTTATTCTTTTATCATGCAATTATATTTCATACTTAATCAGTTTTAATGTGTTTTATTATGTTTAGTTGATTCTTTTGTGTTGTTTTTCAAATGAATTATGATGATATTGTTTTGGTGCAAAATTAAGTTTGTAAATCCTCAAATTAAGCATCTTATGTCTATCATTCTGGCCAAAGCTGATTGATGTGCATTTTGACCATGAAATTTTATTGGTCTGGTTCACTTCTGGCCAAAGCTAATGTGTTCCAGATTGATGAAAGAATTCTATATACGAGAGGATTTCATTAAGTTTGGCATATAATTGTTATTCTGGCCAAAGCTGATTGGCAGATGTTTTGATCACAAAATTTTATTGATCATGTATATTTCTAGCCAAAGCTGATGTGGACTAGATTAATAAAGGAAGTTTAAAATGATGATGCTTACTCAAAGCATTTGTTCTCTTTTGCAGCATCTAATGCCTCTCAAATTTCCAGAATTATTAATGGCATAGAACAGTTGACTGGTAGCAATTTTGGTACATGGAAGGAGAAGCTTGAGATTAGTTTAGCTTTACTTAATATTGATTATATCCTCCTTAAGGATCCTCCTATAACACCTATTGAAGGTGATGAGAAGTGGGAGGACTCAAATCGTAAGTGCCTCATGATGATTAAGGGCTCCATCACTCAAAGTATGAGGGGAGTTGTTCCAGTATCCTAGACTGCCAACAGTTACCTTGAAAAGATCGAGGACCGGTTTAAGGGATCATCCAAAATTTATGCAACAAGTCTCATTAGAAGGCTTATTGATGAAAGTTATGATCCAACTGTGAGTCTTAGAGAGCATATCATGTGGAAGATTAACACGGCCACTAAACTTAAGACAATGGAAATAGAATCTCTAAAGGTTTCCTTGTCCATTTTATTATGTCATCCTTCCCCATGGAGTTCTCTCCGTTCACCATCAATTATAATGCAATGGATTCTAAATGGGGCACAGATGCAATGATGGCTAGATGTGTACAAGAGGAGGAAAGGCTTAAAGCTGGATGAGTTGACCATATCAATCAATTTAAGCACTCTCAGAAAAAGAAAAAGGAAAAGTTTATGAAGCATAAGCCTTCTTAGTTCAAAGATAAAGGGAAATATTCTTAGTCCTTTCAGCAAAAGAATCCTAATAGAGATCCTAATGCATATGCACTCCCTAATGTTGATGGTAAAGATCCTAATGGATGTTGCTTTTGTGGAAAAAGCGGACATGTCCAGAGGGATTGTATTGGGTTCATGAAATAGCTCAATAAGAAAGGTATTAATGTTATAACCTTTTATTGATGAATCCCTTTATGTTAATTATGCCACCATACATGGTGGGTTGACTCGGATGCAATGATTCATGTTGCAAATTCCCTATAGGGATTCGATATGAAGAAGACCCTAAGAAGAGGGGAAAGAACCATTAGAGTTTCTAATGGTGTTGAAGCTGAGGCTGAGGCTATTGGAGTGTTTACACTAATTGACGTGGGGTGACCACGTTAATGCCCATAGTTTATGGACTTGGGTTTTGAGGAAGAGGGGAGTGCTAGAGATCTCATTCGGCTAACAGGCAAGCAACACTAGGACATGGTGTCTACCCAGGTTCAGGCCACTTGAGGGAAAACCCTACTCCTTCTTGTCTTCTCTTGATTGAAGATGAACCAAAGGATACAAGTGTGCCTTGATGGGAATGGTGTGCATATGTAATCTGGCGGGTGTATGTGCTAGGGTTTGTAGTCGGTCCTCCTCGTGGTTCCCTCCCACCTTTATATAAGGAGGCCGGGTTTTAGGATACCACTGAGTCAGTTACAGATTAGAGTTTTTTAAAACATTCTATATAGACTTTGTCGTATCCTTCAAGGAGTCACATCCTTCGTTGGTCTGGGCCACCCGAACCTTCATGAGCTTCATTAGTAGACATGGTTCGTCTTGCAGGCCTCTGCTAGGCTAAAACGGGTAGGCCAATCTTAGGCACCCGTAGGGCATACCCATGTCAGTAGCCCCCGAGTGTCCACTCGAATCGTAGATTCGAGTGGAGACTTTGAAGTATTCAATTTCAAGAAGCGGGTGCTAATCATCCAAAAGATCTATCTGATTGATCGGGGACAGTTAATTGCTCTCGGGCAAAGACAACGTCATCTACTCAAACTCGAGTCCCCAGACTCGAATTTGGAAATTGCTAGCGTAATTTGACACATGCCGCAGAGGCCTTACTTAGTCAAATTCCAGTGATAATGATTATGTACCCAATGCATCCGTCGGGATTTTTCATCATACCCGTTGGTATGGTATTCATCTGGTATAATGTAGCGGATGCGGGTGCCAGGCCAACAGATGATATCCAGAGGTCTTATCTTTATATCGTAGATGTAGCATCCGAATGTTTGCCACTGTGGAGGTGATTCGGTGGCCCAGGAGACATTGTCTCTGAGCTCGATGTCATAGTCGGGTGGAGTCGCCAAGGGTTTCGATTGCAGATGCATTGAACCCATGCTATAGACACAGTCGATGCAGAGGTTCAAGTGAATGAATATCCTCATGTTTCCTTATTTTAATAGGGTATGCGACCAGCGTTCCCTATGGGAGTAGCCCCCAAGTGCTTGTTCGAGTGGTGGAATCGAACAGGGACTTTATAGTCGCGTAGCCCTGCGAATACTGTTAGCTGTTGTACTTTGTCAAATGTGCGACTACAACTCCCTATGGGAGTAGCTCCCAGTCTGTAATCGAATCGTTGATTCAAAAGAAGAGTCGAAGTGTAACATATGGAAGCCTACAATTGTGAGACTATACACTAGACCCAGAAGTACATTGGGTCCACGACCAGTGCTCCTGTTAGGAGTATCCCCCGAGTGTTTGATCGAGTCCTAGACTCGAAAAAAAACTGAGCATTTCAAGACAGCCAAAAAATTAACCATTGTTGGTTCCATAATTCTTTCACAATGATGATGTCATTGATGATGAACTGTGAGCTCCACCGTCAGTGTTAATAGTGTGATGGGACCTAACGATTTGGGCCCCAAAAGCTAACCAGGATTTGACTAGTCACTGTGTAAATTAGGGTGTTAATCATGTCTCCTCGATTTCCATGCATAGTGGGGTTCATGCAATGACAGTTTGGTTTTCATGCCGCCACGCGTTTACACCAATGCTCGCCATGCGTCAGAAGGTGGGAGTTCAACCGTTGGGATTGTGTCTCCTCCCTATTAAGTAATAGGTTGCGGCAGTAAAATTTCATATCGTCATCGTCTTCATCCTTACTTTCTTTCCTCTACTTCTCTACACACCGCGCCATTGTTCTAAGCCTAGTTCTTGCACTGGATGTTCTCAGAGTATTTCCAACTTTATTTTTGCTATCTTGGTAGAGGAGCTGTACCACGAAGATGGGGAAAAGCAAGAAATCCACTGGCGCTGGATCGAGCGCCGCCACCGCCAAGAAGAAGGTTGCTGGGAACCGCGTCACCAATGACACATGGCGGTGCTCTATGGTGAGGGCCTCCGAACTGTGGCCGCTCTGTCAGGCCAGCCTTATTCCCGCGGATGAGGCTGAGTGCAAGATACCTGACGCCGAGGTAATCCCCGACCCCTAGCCAGATATTGGGTGATGTTTATTGCCTTTCTCTATCAAGGGCTTTCTCTTCCCCTCCACGATTTTGTTCTTGGCCTACTTTTTCTATACAGGGTTTAGCTACACCAGCTGACTCCCAACTCGATTCTCGACATCACTTGCTTCATCACCCTCCGCGAGTGCTGGCTCAGCATTGATCCACACTTTGGCCTCTTTAAGAAGTTGTATAGATTCAAGAGGCAGCCAGGCTATAGGTCCATAATGTATGATGTCGGAAAGCGCATTATATCTATTAGCCCAGGTGTGCAGTAATTCATCTTCAACTTTGTTGACTCTGCTCAAGGATGGAGGGACAAGTGGTTCTACATCCAGAATCAGAAGCTGGCAGGTCCGAAGTACGGGTTAGCCCCGTTTGACGCTAATGCCAAGACGAAGAAGAAACAATGCTGGAAGAACACTTTTCTTCCAGGTGAAATTGGAGAAGTCAAGGTTTTGTACCAAAGGGTGCTAGATCTGCATCTTGTCTATGGCAAAGAGGTAACCGGTGTAGATATCATCTAAACCTTCCTGCGATGCTGAGTGTAGGCCCTATAGGTCAGAGGATATCCAATGTTCCTTTCGACTAGCGCTTCCCATCCGACCCAAACCTCTTTGGAAGATCTATCCTCCATGGAGCTCCAGAAGAGGATTAGGTCTTTGACCAAATTGACTGCCGATGAGCATCTCCCCGCAGATATGGCGACTGTGTCGTTCGGTGCCGCCAACCCTATGCCGGAGGTAGTGTCTTTGCTTATGTTTTCCTTATTCTTGTATTTATCTGGTGTAGACCTGATGATGTTGTTGCCTCAGGCATGAAAAGGTGGAGGCATGATGCCTCCTTTTCCTGAGAGATCGGACACTCCTAAGGGTGAGCTAGACGAGTCGGACTCATCTATCCCTACGAATCAGTCGCAAGAAGCCCTCGAGTCTGATGAGGGAACTCGCAAGAGATTGCGTAGTGAAGATTCGTATGCCTCCACTCTAGAGATGCCGAAAGGTCCTTCTCCTGATGTAGGTGCTGCTTGGCCAATTCTAGCAATACCCATCCGGACTGCATCGCCTGCTCCTCCAGCCAAGAAGCAGAATAAGAAGGATTCAGGGGTCTTTGACCTAGACAACTTCATCACATAACACTACTAGGGAAAACCCTACCCGAGGCACACCAAAAACCCTATCCGAGGCGCATATGATATGCGCCTCTAGCGTCGCGCCTCTAGTATTTGTTATGCGAGGCACATATCATATGCACCTCCTATATTCTAGATATGTGAGGCGCATATTGATCATATGCGCCTCCCATACTCAGAATATGCGAGGCGCATATTGATCCGAATGCACCTTCTATATTATGCATATGCGAGGCGCATATTGATCTGAATGCGCCTCGGATAATATTTTTGAATTTCAAAAAAAAAAATGGCGGCCAGATCTGGCCAACATTTCGTCAGAGCTCGTCAGAGGTCGTGCCCGTGGCCACAACCTACCACCGCAGGAAAGTGCGGGAGGCCATGGCTACGGGGGTCGCAGGAGATGGAGGAGGAGGATGAGGCCGCCGAAGGTGTAGGAGGAGGTGGTCGGTGTGGTTGTGGAGGCCATGGCCAAAGTGATCGCCGGAGGAGGAGGTCGCCAAAGGAAGAGGAGGAGAAGGTCGCCAGAGGAAGAGGAGGAGGATGCCACCGGAGGTGGAGGAGGAGGAGAGTAGAGGAGGAGGAGGAGAAGAGGAGAAGGAGGAGAGGTGGAGGAGGAGGAGAAGGAGGATATGTGGAGGAGAAGGAGAAGGAGAAGGAGAAGGAGAAGGAGAAGGAGGAAAGGTGGAGGAGAAGGACAAGGAGAAGAGGAGAGGTGGTAGGTGTGGTAGGTCCACGCTTCGAATTTGAATCCGGCTCTACTTATGTGAGGCGCATATCATTTGATATGTGCCTCGAATTTTTTTTATTTTTTTGCAGGAAAAAATCTTCTTTCAGCCATAACTTTTTACTCTTTTCAAATTTGATAGGTTAAAGATTATTTTTCGACATCGTATGCAAAAGTTATAGCCGTTTTACCATGCCATGACCTATTTTTGCAAAATACATCGAAATTCATGTTTTTCAATTTTGTCTAGATCTATACCCTAAAATCCAACTACAACTCAAAGGAATTATTCTTTTGAAGTTTCTATCATTTTGGTTTATTTTTTACAAAACTTAAAAGGCATTCCGGGGGGGGGGGGGATCTGCCAGGTTATAGGAGGCGCATATGGGAATATGCACCTCGCATATTATCAAGTATAGGATGCGCATATTGCCATATGCGCCTCGCATATTCGACCACAGATCTCCTCCCGGGCCCATGCAACTTATGCAGGGCGCATTCTTCCCATATGCGCCTCGCCTGTCTAATATATTGGAGGCGCATATTATCAAATGCACCTCGCATAATATGTGGGTGCCATATTTTGTCCGTACAGAGACTAGAGGAGGCGCATCCTACAAATAGGCGCCTCGCCTATTTTAATACTAGAGGCGCATGTAAGTGTAGTGCGCCTCGCCTATTTTATCGGAGGTGCATGTAGTATAAATGCGCCTCAAATGACCATGTCTCCTATAGCCTTTTCTCTAGTAGTGTAAGTGTCTTCGACCATTTTGTATGATTTTAGCATAGTTTATATCCTTGGTTGACAATCATTCTTGCTTACCATTCTGAATAGGAGTCGGACGGGGCCAGGAAAGATGAAATAGAAGAAAAAGTTGTGGTCCGTAAGGCCGCGAGTGTTGAATTATTAGTTCCTTCACCTAAGGCAATGGACACTGGTAGTTTTAGTTCTTCGAGTTCCTCCATGCTAGGTCGCCATAGGATTTTCACTCGGATAGCTACATAGGATCCTTCAGGGTCTTTGGGTGATCACGTGAGTTTCCTATGTCTTTCCTATGGAGCCCTTGATTCTCCTATTCTGATCATAGATAATTTTGTGCAACCATTTCTTCGGAACATGGTGCAAATGGGCCAACAATACGTGTGGTTGGACTCTGACTTCTAGCAGCCCTAGGAGTACTAGCGAACACAAAAAGCTGCGGGTGCTTCTCTCGGGTTGGTGATGGCGCAAGCTTGCGGGGACAACTTGGACATCAGCATGATCACCTCCAAGATGCCGGTGATGGTGGAAGGCAAAGAGGTAGCTTTTGTGCCTTTTGCAAAACACTATAAGAAATATGGCCCACACCTCATTGACTTGCTCGTGAAGTACTCCGTGGAGCAGAAATGGTTAGCCGCAGCAAAATCCATGTTGTCGGGGGCTACCACGGATGCCATGAAGCCTTTGGATGCCACCACATAGATGATGCTGCGCTATTTCTTGCTCTCTCCTTTTTTTTATAAAACTTAAGACTTTGTAGTTTTTGATAGCCTAGTAGATGATGACTACGAGTACTTGTGTGTCTTTGATGAAACTTTTATATTTTGGATTGCCTATCAATATCAATGACGGTGCTTCTTTGTGTGAAGTACGTCGCTTTGGCACCTGTCGTGATGTTATCATCTACTAGATTTTCGCTTCTATAGGCTTCTTCGAGTGGTGTGTTGGATGCTCCATACTCTCTGATTTCGTTTCTTCCCCCGCGATCGAGGGCTAACAAACTATCTCAAGTCCATGTGCTACGTGATCGTGTAAAGCACGTGGAGAAGACTATCGATGTCATCTGAGGCCACGTCGACGTGTGTAAGTCAAAGGCATAGAAAGCATTAAAATGGGAGAATTATCGAATTGGTGCAGTAGCTTTGTAGTGTAAGTATCCTTGGCTAATTTTGTACTTCAGGTTCTTGCTTGGTATTCCTAGCTTGATTCTAACCAATTTATGTGTTCAGTTGTGCATATCATTCTGCAGGAAGAGACAAAGCGTATCAGCATTCGACTGAACTACCTTACTCAAGCGGAGCTTGAGGCTATGGGGTTCTTCTGGACTGACCGGAGTCGATCGACTATACTGGCAACCCTGCAAGATCGTGTCACTCTAGTGTTGAATTATTCGAAGAAGGCGCAATCCTCCTTCAGGTCGATCTTTAGTGCGATGTTCCTGTTGGACGAAGCTCCCTCTAGCCTATTGGCATTGCTGCGGAAGTTCCAGGATGTTGGTGTTGTATGCGAGTGTGTGCGCCAACAACTTATTCATATGCAGCGTCCAGATGTGGACGGGGAGGCCATCACGGAAGGACCACCAGCTCCTCCCAATGGCATGGCATCAAACATGCAGCCACATTATCGAGCGGTTGCCCGGCCTGCGGAGGATATCATTCAGTTGTTCGACGAGCGCACAAACATCATACTCCAGTAGCAGCAGTAACTTTTATCCTATGTAGGATGTGTAGATAATATATAATTTGTGTATTTTGAGAGGGCTTTGTGGCCCATGTAAATTGGTTGTGCATTTTTTATGTATTGATGCGAGTGCATTTGTTGCCACGCCATTTTGTTAGCCCGACGCTGACAAGTCTCAGTACCTTGGCAACCTGTCAGTTGCGTTGCAACTAGGGTGGAGTTTTCAAGGTTTCGAGTGCTCGTTGGGTCAGCTAGTCAGGCCGAGGCATTAGATGGTTTGTTTGACAGAGTCATGAAGGAGGCATATCCCCCGAGTGCATTGTGTATGAAGGAATAAAAAGGAAAAAATGAACTCATAGTTGAGGGACTTAACTTTATTTATTGAAGGGTAGCAGATACATGTTTTGGCTAAGAAGACTGGCTGAACAGTCTTATTGAAATTGTCTAGGGGTAGAAACGTCACAACGCGCGATGTCCCAAGGGTTGGAGTATTCGACTCCAGAATTACGTCCTTGAGGCGATAGGCTGATGACTTCAAGTGCACAAATCATTTGTAGCTAGTTTCGAAGTAAAGATATCGATCCCACACGGAGCAGGAGTCTGAAGTCTAATAACTCTTTGAACGAAATACTGAAATACTAATTCTAAATAACGTTCTAGGTAACAAGATAAAATGCGAGTTTTGTGTAAAAGATATTTTTGGGTTTTCAAATAAGAGAACAATAGGTAAACCAAAGCTGTAAGTAAACAAGAGCGTGCAAGTATGATTATGAAAGTCTGCAAGATGATGGAAAGAGTTCTCAGGGAGTAGTGGATCCACTGCTAGTAATTAGAAAGAGTGATCAAAATTATTATAATGAATAAGACCATTTATGATATGTGTGGGAGTAGCTCCATATATGGACGAATAGGCAGCAACCACTGCACACATCATCCATCATAACCATACCAAACAGCAATCGACATCAATCGAATTATTGCGCTATTAAGGGACTTTACCCCGTAGGATGTATCCCATGGCATGGACAATGTTTCGTGAGTTCTCCTCGGTTCCCAAGTTGATACGTAAGTAATGGTAACAACTTTATAGTCACCGTAAGTGCTCTCATCCCTCCGTCTACCTATAAGTAGTTCCCTGCATCTAGTCCTCAGTGAGAAAAATATTGAGTGGTGTGCTTCACCAACATCAAGATGAAGGAAATCTAACACAGACACATAATGAACAATATCACATAATAATCTTTATCTCAATTCAATCTCATACTAGGGTTTCTCCATCTTACCAAGAACAAAGGAAACTACTCACACATGAAGGCAATCAACATCATGGATATAATATGGATGAAGTATGATGATACAATTGAAGACAAATGCAAATCCAAGATTCAATCTAGAATTACAACAAGTAACCAAAGGGGATCAGTGATGGAGACGTTGTTGATGAAGTTGACGATGTAGATCGATGTGGAGGCCTTCAAGATCCTAGTCCGTTCTCCTCTTGTGTAATGGTGATGGTGTAGATCTGATTGGAGGCGGCTATGGCGGTGGCATGGTGGTAGGGCTCCGCCGTGGTGGAGCATATGGCTTCGTGGCTCTCTCTTGGGTCCTCCCTCATTTATATAGGCCTTGGGGGTGCCCTATGGTTCGCCCAATACCATCATATGACTTAGGGAAGGTTCTGGAGCTTCTCTGGGGCAAAATCCCGTCATTTGTGACCAATTTCGCAACTATACGGCGGGAACTATATGGCCGGAAAAATGCTTCCCGCCGTATAGTTGCTCGTCAACCCTTCAGGTTCCACAGTGTTTTGGCCTCCGTTTCTTTATACGAACTCCGATTTGGGTTTTCTTGGGCTCATTTGATTCATATCTATGAGGGCTATAATCCAGTGGTCTTGGATATTTATTTTGAGAAGTTGGAAAAATTCTCTTTTTCCAACACCCAAATGGCTAAGTCTGGTCCCTACAGCTCCTCCATAGTATGCTCTCTTTGTTCCTTTTGTCTTTGTTTTATCCATAATCATCACCAACACCTACACACATGTCATAGACAAGGAAAGTGATAAAAGTCTACCTAATCTACTAAATGTGCGAAGCTCATATGAAAGTAAATGATAACTAGAAGTCATGCATATAAGGCATAGCTATAGCTAGAATGAAACATGATATGAGAGATAAATGGCACATTTTATATGGCTAAAAGAGGTGGTATTTCACAGCCAACATAGGCTCCACCTGGAATCACCTCGATGACTATGTAGGGTGCTTCCCAAGGGGACTCGAGATTCAAGTGACCTTACTGCTTGAGTCATAGGACAATCTCGCCTTTGACGAAGGATCTTGGGTGCATCCATCGATTGTGGTAGCTATGGATGCTCTGTTGGTACACCGTCGATCGTGCAGCGGCGATGTCGCATGCATTGTCCAGTAGGTCGACGTCATCTTTAACTGCTACCATGGATTCGGCTTTGCTGTAAGCGATGACCCATGGGGCATTGTATCGTACTTCGGCGGATAACACCGCCTCAACACCGTGCACCATGATGAAAGGTGCATATCCGGTGGCATTGTTTGCAGTTGTGCGAAGGCTCTATAACACTGACGGGAGCTCTTAGGCCCATGCTCCGATGGCTTGCTCGAGATGCCAGAGGAGTCCCTTCTTGATGTCGTTGCAGACAAGGCCGTTTCCATTTTCAACTTGACCGTTGGCCTGAGGGTGCGCCATAGAGGCATAGCTGATGTTTATGCCCATTTCGTCGCAGAAATCCTAGAACTCCTTTGAGGTGAAGTTTGTTACATTGTTGGTGATGATGTTATTTGGCACTTGAAACCTGTAGACGATGGACTCAAAGAACTTGACATTAGTGGTGCCGGTTTGGTTGGTGACGGGCGTAGCCTCGATCCACTTGGTGAGTGACGAGTCCAAACTTAAAGCATTTTTACATTTTGTTTTTGCATAAGTAGAATAGGGATTTTTGTATTTTACTGTGTTTCAATGCATAGTTTGTCCTTGTTTCAACATGATCCAAAATTACTAAGTCTCTTATGAGCATATCAATTGGAACTGACATATTGTGTTAAAATATGATATTTTTAAGTGATAAAAGTCATTTAATTGATTTACCTTCGTACCTGGGAGAATAAAAACGTGAAGAAAGCTTCTGCAGTGATAACGACTAGTGGTACGGGCACATCCACCTATACCACATGACAACATGTCCGCCTCATCAAATACTTTGCCCGGACGAAGACGGATCACAGATCCAACATACATAGCAACCTTGAATAACGAAAAACCACACCACAAAGGGATGTGAAGGAGGAACCTGGCGAAGGGAAAATTCCTGCTGCTTCATGGATTATTGGAGGATATAGCTGATGGGTTCGTAGCATGGAAAACAAAAAAATTCTACTGCAAGAACGAACAAAACCCAGATCTAATCTAGATAAAAGCCAAGATCGAATCTATTAGACATGTGCAACGAGATAGATCTGTACTAACCCTTGTAGATCCGAAAGCGTTACGAGAATGGATCTCGTGGTTGATGTAGTCGATCACTTGCCGATCTCAAGATCGAGTGGACGATCCTTCCGGCGCCGCGTTCCGGTAGCGCTTCCGCAGTCGGTCACACGTGCAGAGTCGAAGCAGACCTTCCTCTCCTCGTTCCAGCGAGCAGCGGAGGTAGTAGATCTTCTCCACGGAATCCCAGCAGCACGACGGCGTGGTGGTGGTGGTGGAGTAGAGAATTCTGCAGGGCTTCGCCTAAGCCTGAGCAGAAGAAAGGAGGAGGAGAGAGGCGGCTGAGGTTTGGAGTGGAGGGGCCAGGGGGTGGCGCCTCCACCCCTCTATTTAAAGGAGGGAGGCGCCATGGGGAGGTGGAGTCCTTGTAGGACTCCCCTCTCCCTTGGCCGGCGGATTGGCAGGGGGGGAGGATTCCTCCTCCCCCACTACTCCTTGTCTTGCCCACAAGGATTCCTTGATCCTTTCTTGGTTTTCAAGCAAACTCCAAGAAATCTTCTAGAACCTTCCGGAACATCCCGAAACCTTCTAGAAACCCCATACAAATACTCCGAAACATTTCCTAACTTAGAAAATGATCCCCAATATATGAATCTTATTCTCCGGACAATTCCGGAGCTCCTCGTGATGTCCCGAATCCAATCCGAGACTCTGAACAACATTCAATCTCCAACACACATTCCATATCTACTTAAAACAACTTCGAACCTTAAGTGTGTCACCCTATGGTTCGTTAATATGTAGACATGACAGAGACACATCTCCTATCAATAACCATCAACGGGACCTGGAGATCCATAATGGCTCCCACATACTCAACGATAAATTCGTGATCGATAGAACCATTTACATACGAGACCAATTCCCTTTGTCACGCGATACTTTACTTATCCGAGGTTTGATTGTCGGTATCTCCATACCTGGTTCTACCTCGTTACTGACAAGTACTCTTTACTCGTTCCGTGATATGTCATCCCTTGTGATCCAGTCACATGCTTGCAAGCTAATCAGATGACATTCCACCGAGAGGGCCCAGAGCATATCTATGCGTCATATGGATGGACAAATACCAATCTTGGTCCATGCGCTTCAACACATACTCCGAATACCCAATGACACCTTTATAACCACCCAGTTATGAAGCGGTGTTTGATGTCATCAAAGTACCCATCCGGTGATGGTGATTAACATAACCTCATGGTCGAAGGATTAGGTTACTATGTATTTTAAAGCTTATAGCAAACGAACTTAATGACTTGATCTTATGCTATGCTTACTATGGGTGTGTGTCCATCACATCATTCTCCTAATGATATAACCTTGTTATTAATGACATCCAATGTCCATGACCAGGAAACCATGATCATCTATTAATCAACAAGCTAGTTCAACAAGAGGCTTACTAGGGACTCTTATATGTTTACCAAACACACAAGTATTAGTGTTTCCTAATAATACAATTATAGCATGGGATGTAAACATTCATCATAAACACAAAGATATAATAATAACCACTTTTATTATTGCCTCTTGGGCATATCTCCAACAGTCTCCCACTTGCACTAGAGTCAATAATCTAGATTACATGGTAATATACCTAACACTCATGGCGTTCTGGTGCTGGTCATGCTTTGCTCTAGGGAGAGGTTTAGTCAACGGATATGCCACATTCAGATCAGTGTGTACTTTGCAAATCTTTATGTCACCATCTCGGACATACTCGTGAATAGCGTGGAAACGTAGCTTGATGTGCTTCAGCTTGCTATGTGACCTTGGCTCCTGTGCATTAGCTATGGCACCTGTGTTGTCACAGTAGATGGCCATCGGGTCCAACACACTAGGAACCATGCCAAGTTCAGTAATGAATTCCTTCATCCATATGGCTTCTTGCGCCGCCTCTGAAGCAGCTATGTATTCCGATTCAGTTGAAGATTTTGCCACAACGCTTTGCTTGGCACTCCTCCAGCTCACTGCAGCACCATTCAAAATAAATACGTATCCCGATTGTGACTTCGAGTCATCCGGATCGGTGTTCCAACTAGCATCGGTGTAACTGTTTACAACAAGCTGTTCATCACCTCCATAAGAAAGAACCATATCCTTAGTCCTATTTAGGTACTTTTGGATATTCTTACCGCTGTCCAGTGCTCCATTCCAGGATCACTTTGATATCTGCTAGTCAAACTAACAGCATGTGCTATATCCGGTCTTGTACACAGCATGGCATACATGATAGAACCTATGGCCGAGGCATAGGGAATATTATTCATTTTCTCTCTATCTTCTGCCATAGCTGGACTTTGAGTCTTACTCAAGGTCTTACCTGACAACATGGGCATGAACCCTTTCTTGCTATCTTCCATTCTGAACTTCTTTAGAACTTTGTCTAAGTATGTACTTTGTGAAAGCGCTATTAGGCGTCTTGATCTATCTCTATAAATCTTGATGCCTAGAATATATGCCGCTTCGCCAAGATCCTTCATTGAAAAACTATTATTCAAATAGGCTTTGACACTATTAAGAAGTTCTATATCATTCCCAATCAACAATATGTCATCTACATATAGTACTAGGAATGCTACAGAGCTCCCACTCACTTTCTTGTAAATACAAGCTTCTCCATAAGTTTGTATAAATCCAAAGTTTTTGATTACTTTATCAAAACGTTGATTCCAACTCCGGGATGCTTGCTTCAGTCCATAAATGGAGCGCTGAAGTTTGCATACCTTGTCAGCATCACTAGGATCGACAAAACCCTTGGGTTGTACCATATACAACTCTTCCTCAATGTCACCATTAAGGAACGCCGTTTTGACATCCATCTGCCAAATCTCATAATCGAAATATGCAGCAATTGCTAACAAAATCCTCACAGACTTTAGCTTCGCTACTGGTGAGAATGTCTCATCATAGTCAACTCCTTGAATTTGTCGGAACCCTTTCGCGACAAGTCGAGCTTTATAGATGGTAACATTACCATCAGCATCTGTTTTTCTCTTGAAAATCCATTTGTTCTCGACAGCCTTACGGCCATCCGGTAAGTCCACCAGAGTCCACACTTGGTTTTCGTACATGGATCCCATTTCGGATTTCATGGCTTCTAGCCATTTGTCGGAATCTGGGCTCACCATAGCTTCTTCATACGTCGCAGGGTCATAAGCGTTGTCCACCAACATGACGTTCAAGGCAGAGTCATACCAATCAGGAGTGGTACGAACCCTCGTTGACCTGCGAGGTTCAGCAGTAACTTCGTTTGAAGTTTCATGATCATCATCATTAGCTTCCTCTCCAATTGGTGCAGGCGGCACAAAAACATCTTCCGGTGCTGCGCTACTCTCAAATCCGAGAGAAGGTTCAGTAACCTCATCGAGTTCTACTTTCCTTCCAGTCACTTCCTTCGAGAGAAACTCCTTCTCAAGAAAGGATCCATTCTTGGCAACGAAAACTTTGCCTTCGGATCTATGATAGAAGGTATACCCAATTGTTTCTTTAGGGTATCCTATGAAGACGCATTTCTCCGCTTTAGGTTCAAGCTTATCAGGTTGTAACTTCTTTACATATGCTTCGCAACCCCAAACTTTAAGGAACGACAACTTAGGTTTCTTTCCAAACCACAATTCGTACGGTGTCGTTTCAACAGATTTAGATGGTGCCCTATTTAAAGTGAATGCGGCTGTCTCTAATGCATAGCCCCAAAACGATAGCGGTAAATCGTAAGAGACATCATAGACCAAACCATATCTAAGAGAGATCGATTATGACGTTCAGACACACCATTACGCTGTGGTGTTCCCGGCGATGTCAACTGCGAAAGTATTCCACATTTATTTAGATGCATGCTAAACTCATAACTTAGATATTCACCTCCGCGGTCAGAACGCAGAAACTTAATCTTTTCGTTACGACGATTTTCCACTTCACTTTGAAATTCCTTAAACTTCTCGAAATTTCGGACTTATGTTTCATAAAGTAGACATACCCATATCTACTTAAGTCATCCATGAAAGTGAGAACATAATGATATCCAGCACGCGATGCTACACTCATTGGACCGCACACATCGGTATGTATTATTTTCAATAAGTCTGTAGCTCGCTCCATTATTCCAGAGAATGGAGTCTTAGTCATTTTTCCCATTAGACATGCTTCGCATCTTTCAAGTGATTCAAAATCAAGTGATTCAAGAAGTCCATCAGAATGGAGTTTCTTCATACGCTTCACTCCAATGTGACCAAGACAACAGTGCCACATGTATGTAGAATTATCATTCAATTTTGTTCGTTTAGCTTCTATGTTGTGAACATGTGTATCACTACTATCGAGATTCAGTAAGAATAAACCATTCATCTCAGGTGCATTACCATAAAAGATATTACTCATATAAATCGAACAACCTTTATTCTCGGACTTAAAAGAGTAACCGTCTCGCAATAAACAAGATCCAGATATAATGTTCATGCTTAACGCAAGCACCAAATAACAATTATTCAAATTTAAAACTAATCCCGAAGGTAGATGTAGAGGGAGCGTGCCGACGGTGATCACATCAACCTTGGAGCCATTTCCAACGCGCATCGTCACCTCGTATCTTGCCAGTCTTCGCTTATTCCGCAGCTCCTGTTTCGAGTTACAAATATGAGCAACCGAACTAATATCAAATACCCAGTCACTACTACGATTACTAGTAAGATACACATCAATAACATATATATCAAATATACCTTTCTTCTTGATGTTGCCATTCTTCAGATCCGCCAGGTACTTGGGGCAGTTATGCTTCCAGTGACCAGCACCCTTGCAATAGAAGCATTCAGTTTCAGGCTTGGGACCAGCCTTGGGCTTCTTTGCAGGTGTGGCAGCTTTCTTGTTGTCCTTCTTGAAGTTGCCCTTGTTCTTAGGCTTACCCTGTCCCTTGAAATTGGTGGTCTTATTGACCATCAACACTTGGTGCTCCTTCTTGATCTCCACTTCAGCAGTTTTCAGCATGGACGATAGTTCAGGCAACGTCTTGTTCATGCAGTGCATATTGTAGTTCATCACAAAGTTCTTATAACTCGGTGGCAGTGATTGGAGGAGACGGTGAATCCCTAACTCATTAGGAATCGATATCCCCAACTCTTGGAGCTTGTTTGTGTACCCAGACATGGTGAGCACGTGCTCGCTAACGGAGCTACCCTCTTCCATCTTACAGTTAAAGAACTTTTCGAAGGCCTCATAGCTCTCCATGGCCGCGCGAGTCTCAAAAATCAGCCTGAGCTCCTTAATGATCTCGAACGGGCCGTGGTGCTCAAAATGCTTCTGAAGCTCCGCTTCTAAACCGTACAGGATGGCACGCTGAACTGTGGAGTAATGATTTTTCCGAGTGGCGTAAACATTCTTTACATCATCGGTGGCATCTTCTTCTGGTGGGTCACCTAGCGGTGCTTCGAGCACATAGGTCAACTGACCAGCCCTGAGGACGATCTTCAGTCCACGGAACCAGTCCGTGAAATTGCTTCCATTGTTCTTAAGCTTTTATTTCTCTAGGAACGCATTGAAATTGATGGAGGGGGTCACCATAATCTACAACAAATTTGCAAGTAGTTTAGACTAAGTTTATGATAAATTGAGTTCAAATTTAATTCTTAAATTAACTAGGTGAACTCCCACTCAAACAACATCCCTCACATTGTCTTAGTGATTACACGAACCAAGTCCACTACACCAAGTCCGATCTTCACGAGAGAAGATGTAGTTTCGTGCGAACAATCTTCATATTCATCATATCATTTATATGACTCATGCTCTACCTTTCGGTATTTCCGTGTTCCGAGACCATGTCTGTACATGCTAGGCTCGTCAAGACTAACTTTAGTTTCCGCATGTGCAAATCTGGCTTGCACCCGTTGTATGCACACGTAGAATCTATCACATCCGATCATCACGAGATGCTTCAAAACGACGAGTCTTAGCAACGGTGCCAACTAAGGGCGAACACTTTATTACTTGATATTTAGTGAGAGGGATCATCTTATAATGCTACCGTCGCGATCTAAGCAATACAAGATGCATAAAGGATTAACATCACAGGCAATTCATAATTAGTGTGATATGATATGGCCCTTTCTTCTTGCGCCTTTGATCTCCATCTCCAAAGCACGGACATGATCTCCATCATCACCAGCATTGCGTCAAGGTTAGTGGCGCCGCTTCATGGTTGTCCATCATCACTAGCAACTATTACGACTACTTGGAATAAAGCTATTACAAGATGAATAGACACGCAGGTCTTAACAGAATTAAAGACAACCATTAGGCTCCTGCCGGTTGCCATATTACAACAAGGATCATTGCATACATCAAATACAATCATAATCACATGATGGCCATATTACATCACAAAAACCCTGCAAAAACAAGTTAGACGCCTCTAATTTTCTTTGCATGTTTTACGTGGTTTGGGGCTTTCGAATAAGAACGGATCTTACCTACGAAACTGAACCACAACATTGATACAAGTGCTATCAAGTGCAAAGTGTAAATTGGATCTATACTATGGTGAGAGAGATAGACACCCGCAAAGCCACTTGTGCAAAGCAAGTTACACGTCAAGCGTGGAGCAAGTCTCATGTGCGATGACATGTAAGGTTAGCCCGAGTCGCTTCATCCCACCATACCGCAAGATGCAAAGTACACAAAGCAAAAGACGGCACGAGCACCAATGCCCACAAAACCATTGTGTTCTACTCGTGCAACAGATCTACGCATAGACACGGCTCTGAGACCACTGATGGGTTCGTAGCATGAAAAACAAAAAATTTCTACCGCAAGAACGAACAAAACCGAGATCTAATCTAGATAAAAGCCAAGATCTAATCTATTAGACATGTGCAACGAGATAGATCTGTACTAACCCTTGTAGATCCGAAAGCGTTACGAGATTGGATCTCGTGGTTGATGTTGTCGATCACTTGCCGATCTCAAGATCGAGTGGACGATCCTTCCGGCGCCGCGTTCCGGCAGCGCTTCCGCAGTCGGTCACACGTGCGGAGTCGAAGCAAACCTTCCTCTCCTCGTTCCAGCGAGCAGCGGAGGTAGTAGATCTTCTCCACGGAATCCCAGCAGCACGACGGCGTGGTGGTGGTGGTGGAGTAGAGAATTCTGCAGGGCTTCGCCTAAGCCTGAGCAGAAGAAAGGAGGAGGAGAGAGGCGGCTGAGGTTTGGAGTGGAGGGGCCAGGGGGTGGCACCTCCACTCCTCTATTTAAAGGAGGGAGGCGCCATGGGGAGGTGGAGTCCTTGTAGGACTCCCCTCTCCCTTGGCCGGCGGATTGGGAGGGGGGGAGGAGTCCTCCTCCCCCACTACTCCTTGTCTTGCCCCACAAGGATTCCTTGATCCTTTCTTGGTTTTCAAGCAAACTCCAAGAAATCTTCTAGAACCTTCCGGAACATTCTGAAACCTTCTAGAAACCCCATACAAATACTCCAGAACATTTCCTAACTTAGAAAATGATCCCCAATATATGAATCTTATTCTCCGGACAATTCCAGAGCTCCTCGTGATGTCCCGAATCCAATCCGAGACTCCGAACAACATTCGATCTCCAACACACATTCCATATCTACTTAAAACAACTTCGAACCTTAAGTGTGTCACCTTACGCTTCGTGAATATGTAACCATCAGCGGGACCTGGAGATCCATAATGGCTCCCACATACTCAACGATGACTTCGTGATCGATAGAACCATTTACATACGAGACCAATTCTCTTTGTCACGCGATACTTTACTTATCCGAGGTT
This sequence comes from Avena eriantha, assembly GCA_910589775.1. Classification (NCBI taxonomy): domain Eukaryota; kingdom Viridiplantae; phylum Streptophyta; class Magnoliopsida; order Poales; family Poaceae; genus Avena; species Avena eriantha. The sequence goes on along the minus strand of OU342744.1, from coordinate 382,952,841 downwards.
TGATCATCGGTATCTCCATACCTGGTTCTACCTCGTTAGTGACAAGTACTCTTTACTCATTTCGTGATATGTCATCCCTTGTGACCTAGTCACATGCTTGCAAGCTAATCAGATGACATTCCACCGAGAGGGCCCAGAGCATATCTATCCGTCATATGGATGGACAAATCCCAATCTTTGTCCATGCGCTTCAACACATACTTTCAGAATACCCAATGACACCTTTATAACCACCCAGTTACGAAACGGTGTTTGATTTCATCAAAGTACCCATCCGGTGATGGTGATTAACATAACCTCATGGTCGAAGGATTAGGTTACTATGTATTTTAAATCTTATAGCAAACGAACGTAATGACTTGATCTTATGCTATGCTTACTATGGGTGTGTGTCCATCAGATCATTCTCCTAATGATATAACCTTGTTATTAATGACATCCAATTTCCATGACCAGGAAACCATGATCATCTATTAATCAACAAGCTAGTTCAACAAGAGGCTTACTAGGGACTCTTATATGTTTACAAAACACACAAGTATTAGTGTTTCCTAATAATACAATTATAGCATGGGATGTAAACATTCATCATAAACACAAAGATATAATAATAACCACTTTTATTATTGCCTCTTGGGCATATCTCCAACAATTGCATCATCAACCGCTGCATGACCATCACCACTATTACCCCTGTCTTTCATTTATTAGATCTTGTTGTAATTCCAGATTCAATTGTGGTTTGCATTAGACTTATCCCCATACTTTTATCCATCCATTTTATTATGATGTTGTTGTTGATTGCTTCCATGTGTTAGTAGTTTACCCGCGTTCTTGGGGATATGTAGAAACCCTAGAACTATTATGAAATTAAAATAAAGATGATCTATTCTTGTGTCCATATGACTTACTGGTCTATGATAGATTTATGATGTGTGTTTGAACTCTCTCTTTTCATGGTATGTATAGTCGGCCACATATCATTTTACTTCGGGACTAAAGAAGAGGGTGAAATCCTTTTGACATGTTTGGAAGTGTTCCCGGAAAGCTGTCGTGACTAATTGACACTGGCTAGCAACCCGCATAGTCAAAGGAGGATTACGAGAGATCCCCTAAGATAATTACGATATCCATGGGGAGACCCATAATTAAAGTGGTCTATATGAGTGACTGCTTTGAGACATCATAGTTGTTATTTAGAGGTGATCTCATTATTGGCTCAACAAAGTGACTGCCTACGGGCCTTGTAGTGAACATGTTATTATGGAGCTCTCTCCACACATGTCATAGCACAAGAAATAGGTTATCCAAATTATGAATAATAATATCATGCTAGATGTGAATCCTACATCCCCGAGAATGCTTTTGCCCCATTGAGTTCAACCACGTTTCACATACTCTTGTTACTTGCTTTCTTTTACTTGTTTTAATTATTATTTTGCATTCAACCAAAAACCTTTCAAACACCCTTTACTTGAAATCAAAGGCAGCTTATAAGTATCCTTTGGTAGATAGTGACGAGGGGCATAAAGACCTCAACCAAATAGCTCTCTGTGGGTTCAATACTCTTATTTCGAAATTAGCTACAATCGATATGTGCACTTGCAGTCATCAAGCTATTTTTTCGCGATGTTGTCGGGGAGCTAAGCGCTTTTGTTATTTGTTCTTAGTTTCTTATTCTACTAATTGTTTTACTAAAGTTGTTTACTACTTTTAGGTAAACACCATGGGAAAGTACCGATATATAATTCGGCTAGAGGCTGTAAAGAATTTTGATCCACCCATGGATGCTTATTTAAAATCCAATAACCCTAGAGGGTATGATATTAACCCCATGCTTTTGGATCTTTTGCATTCTAAAAGGTTTGTAGGGGACGGTATGGAGGATCCATATGAGCATGTAGGGTTCTTTGAAGATACATGTGGGACTTTTCATCTTAATATACTCAACGAGGATGAGGTTAAATCTGCTCTTTTTGTTCAAACTCTTATTGACGAGGTCCATTCTTGGTATATTCAAATTCCTAAAAAATTACTAACTCCTGGGAGAGTTTAGCCTCTTCGTTCCTAGTTGATTTCTTTCCCAGGACGAAAACTCTTGGAGCAAGATGCATGATCACCAATTTTAAGGGAAAACCTGAAAAAAGCTTGCATGAAGGATACACAAGGTTTAGGAGACTGCTCGATCACTGCCCCCACCATAACTTCCCACCTTGGTTGCTAATACACACCTTCTAGGCAAGTTTGAGAACTAATAATAGAAATGAGCCGGACTCCCTTACCAATGGGTCGTTTATTGAATTTAGTGTTGAAAGAGCCTGGAATTTTCTAGGCACGGTGCATAGGATAGATAAAGCTTATGGTGGAGCCGAACTTAACAAAGAAAATCCTATAGAATATAATTTTTTAAGAAGATTTCTAGCTTCGGGCAAAGTAGAGAAACTGCTTGGGAATTTCAACCTTGCATCCCAAAAGAATGGGAACGTTACACGCCACCTAGTAAGGACAAGCCCCCTAAAGCTAGCCATCAAGTCAAATACTCACAAATGTAGAAGAAAATGCTAGACGAGGAGGAAACTATCCTCACAAAAATAGTAGAGAGTAAATGTGAAAGAAATAAAAGGATAGGAGAATTAGCTAAAAATATAGGAACCATCATAAAGAACATTGACATAGTAAACAAACTTCTGGAAACTGAGGTGTTTGAGGATGAAATATTAATGGTAAGCAAAGAATCTTATGATATGATAAGAGGCAAGTTTAATGGTAAAAATAGAAGACAACAGAAAATCCCTTTTTGTTTAGGGGGAACTACTTATGTAGGGTTTTGTTACTTAAATTCATCCATTAACATTATGCCTTATATAATCTATGAAGAATTGTGATGCCATCTTCATGACCCAGACCTTGATCCATCCAAAGTTACATTTATTGTCTCCAATCGCACCTTGCAGCGGACTCATGGGATTCTTCACAATGCCTGCTTTTCTGTAGGAGCTTTTGTGTACCCATTTGATTTTCATATCATTGAAATGCCTTTAAACTCCTTTTGTCCTGTCATTTTTGGTACCGAGTTTACAACTCTACAAATATTAATATTCATAACAAGAACAAGGTTTGTCTCTATAGCTCAAGAAAGAAGTTAATTGCAGCCAATTCATAAAGCTTCCTTATGGGAAGAAAATTGAAGTAAAGAGGAGAAAACAATTGAAGAATTGGCATAAATTTATTTTTGTACTCCACAATATGAGTTGGTGAGGAGTTTGATAGCTAATGATTCACTTCCAAATGACTCTGCAAAAGAATATTTGGACAAAATCCTTAACTCTGTACTAGAAATTCAGAACCTCCTTAGAGGTGAATTCAAAGAACTTGAAATAAAAGGAGATGAGGATCCACCACCTCTTGTTTTGAAACCTCTCCCTCCAGGGATCAAGTATGAATTCTTAGATAAGGAAGGTAAGTTCCCTGTAATTATAGATGATAAGCTCTCTCCTGAAGAGAATAAGAAATTGTTAGAAGTACTTGTCAAACAACGTGAAGCTTTTGGATACACTCTTAGTGACATAAAAGGGGTAGATCCTTCCATAGTGACTCACAAAATACCTATGATTGAGGATGCTAAACCATGTGTTTATAATAAAAAAGGATTAACCCCAGAATGAAAGAGGTAGTAAGAAAAGAAGTCATACGTATGTTAGACAATGGTATTATCTATCCAATCTCCAACAGTAAATGGGTAAGCCCAACTCATTATATACCTAGGGAAGGCTGTATAACCATAATTAATAACGATAATGATGAATTAATCCTTGCTAGAACTATAGCGGGTTATAAAATGTGTATAGACTTTAGGAAATTAAGCAAGGAAACCATAAAAAAAATCAAATACCATCGATGAATAGGATCTTGGAAAGGATGTCTGGTAACTCTCACTTCTGTATTCTTGATGGCTATTCCGGTTATTCTCAAATTTCTATTCAGCCTGAAGACCAAGAAGAAACTACTTTCACTTGTCCTTATGGAACCTATGCTTATCAACTAATGCCTTTTGGTTTGTGTAACGCAGCTGCTACTTTTCAAGAGTGTGTTTTGAAACTATTTGATAGTAAAGCTATATGGAAGTTCTCATGGACAACTTTGTTGTGTATGGAACCGCTTTTGAGCAGTGTCTCTATAATCTTAATAGAGTCTTACTACAATGTAGACAAACCAAGCTGGTTCTCAATTCGGAGCATTGTTGATTTATGGTAAGAGAAGGTATAGTTTTTGTTCATAGAGTTTCTGAAAAAGGGATTGAGGTTAATGGTTCAAACCTTGTTACTTCAGAAAAGTTGCCAATCCCACAAGACGTGAAAGGGGTAAAGAAATTTCTTGGGCACGCTAGTTTCTATAAGCATTTTATTAAGGATTTCGCTAAAATGGCCGCTCCTTTAACTCGTCTCTTAGATAAAGATACCTTGTTTGATTTTGATAGAAGTTGCATTGATTCTTTTGAGCAATTGAAAAAGGCGCTAGTTTCTGCACCCGTTATTCAACCACCAAATTGGGATGAACCATTTGAAATTATGTGTGATGCTAGTGATTATGCTATTGCGGGCGTTTTTGGACAAAGAGATGGATCAAACCTAAACGTCATTTAATATGCTAGTCGATTTTTCAATGTAGATCAAAGAAATTATGCAACAACTGAAAAAGAGTTTTTAGCTATGGTTTTCGCTTGCGATAAATTTAGACACTACATTATCAATTCAAACGTAATAGTTCATATGATCATCAGGCTTTAAGACATCTTCTAGATAAGAAAGATGCTAAACCCCGTATAATTAAATGTGTCTTATTACTCCAGGAATATGACTTGCAAATAGTGGATAGAAGTTGTAAGGATAATCCCATTGCCGATAATCTCTCATGTATGGTGGGTATTATAGAAGATCCCATTCTCATTAACCAATCCTTGCCAGGAGAATATATCGCTACTATAGAGTCACGCGATCCTTGGTTTGTAGACTATGCTAATTTTCTTGTAGGACAGTTTTTACCAAAAGGAATGGATTACAATCAAAGAAAGAAATTCTTTACTGATTTAAAACATTAGTTTTGGGATGATCCTTATTTATATAGGCATGGTATTTGTAGGATAATTAGGAAATGTGTACCTAGCCATGAGGTTAGAACTATTGCTAGAGCTTGTCATGATAGTAATTATTGGGGATACCATGCTGGTGGTCATACAACAGCCAAGGTCTTACAGTCAGGATTTTGCTGGCCAGCCTTGGTTATGGATACTCATGCTTACGTTAGGAGCTGCGATGCGTGACAATGTATGTGTAACATTGGCAAAATACAAGAAGTGTCTATGAAATATAATGTCATAATAGAGCCATTTGTTGTTTGAGGAGTGGATTTTATGGGACCTTTCGTCCCCTCTAATAGTTATACTCATATTCTTGTTGCTGTTGACTATGTTACCAAGTGGATAGAATCTATACCCACTTCCCATGCTCATGCAGCCACATCCATCAAGATGATTAAAGACATCTTTTTTCCCAGATTCGGAGTACCTCGATTTTTAATTACTGCTTGTGGAACTCATTTTATGAAGGGTACTTTCAGGAAGATACTTCAGAAGTATGGAGTCAACCATCAAGTATCCTCGCCTTATCACCCGCAAACCAGTGGGCAAGTGGAAACTATCTAACATGGAGATTAAAGTCATATGCCAAAAGACGGTGAATAAATCAAGAAAGGATTGGGCCATGAAGCTTAACGATGCATTATGGACGTATCGCATAGAATTCAAAAATCGAATGGGAATGGCACCATATAAGATGGTTTACGGTAAAACTTGTCATCTCCCATTAAAATTAGAGAATAAATCTCGTTGGGCTATTAAAATTATGAACTTTGACTTTAAAACTACATGAGAGAAACGCCTCATGCATATTCTTGCTTTAGATGAACTCGGGAATGAGGCCTATGAGAATGCAAGGATATTTAAAGAAAAAGTAAAGAAATGACATGATAGAAAATTAGAGAATAAAGAATTTATATCTAGGGATAAAGTTTTGCTCTGTAACTCTAGGCTTAAGATTTTTGCAGGTAAGCTAAAATCAAAGTGGGAAGGACCTTATGATGTTGAGGAGGCGTACCCCTCGAGAGCGGTAAAGTTGAAAATACTACTCCATCTTCTTCATCCTGGATTATTAATGGGTAGCACTTAAAACACTATGCAGTTGGGGAAGTCAGCATGGTGGAGCTAATCTCCTTAATCTTGGCCAAGGAATATATCATACAAAGTGAGGTAACAAGGTCTTAGCTGCTTAATTTTGCTATTCCAGAAGCTTGTTACTTCGTCTTATCATGTTGTTTACATTTCCACCGATTTTTTGATTATTCTGATCTATTTTTCGACCTGGTACAGGCAGGCCATACGGGCACACGCACCCATACCAGTGGATGTTTAGCAGACATAATCCGGCATACGTTTTCTTGAGATTCTGTACCACCAAACCGTACGGGCTAATGCACCCATATCGAAGGTCGTTAACTTGTCAGTACATCTACTAGTTTTCTCGCATTTTTGGTACGACCAGACCTTACGGGCAGACACGCCCGTACTGATGGTCATTACCAGCTCTGTTTCTTCCTTGTTTATTCGTTGTGTTGAAAAAATAAAAAAAGGGGATTGATGAAGTCGGCAAGAAACTAGTATGGGCGCATGGTACAAAACAGACCCGTCTGTACCATTATCTATGACCGACTCGAGCCCCTTCATCTAAAAGATATTTTTCCCTTTTTCTCCTTTTTATCTTTTACCATCATCTTTTAGATCTAGGGTTTGTCTTCTTTGTCCTCTATTATGACACCTCAGATCTTACTTGATCGTTCAAGAACTATGCAGCCTTTTCATATCAAGCAGATCTGGACCAAGAAGGAAGATGTTGCTACAACACATGCCAAGAAAAGTGAATTCAAGAGGGATTCTTCATCTTCCTCAACTAAAGAGTCTACTTAAGTAGTTCCAGTCCCAAACTAGGAGGGTATGTTTCCACGCAAATTGGAGATGCTCAGGCATGCCGAACATAGGAAGGACAAAGGGAATCCCCCATTCAACCCCTACAGGTACAACCTTCGTGGATCTTCTCTCAAATCTCCTCTTGGATCCTCTTCTCGAAAAGAAGAAAGAAGGGATGAGATTAGGGAAAAGATCAAGAACCTTGAAAATATTTCCAAAGCTTGTGTTGAAACTATTGGGGAAGGAGTTGACTCTTACTAGATGATGGGTAATGACCTTGAAAAGAGAGTCGATGAAATCGACGGTAGAGTTCAACTCCTAACCAATATTATCATGGAGACGGCCGACAACAGAAATACGCTAACAAAAATAATTAAGGAATAACATGTTAGCATCACAGAGTTGTCCACTTGATTTGCATGTATTGCTCATGCCTGAAGCCTCTAGGCGGAAGAAGCAGAAGAATATGATGACTTCTTCACCCCCTAAGAAGGAGTAGTACTCGCAAGGATTTTTGGGATCCTCCCCGCCTTTATTAAAAGCTTGAGGGATCTGTGATGACCATGTAATATATCTTATAGTTTTAGCATGTTTACTTTACTGCACGCATGTTAGGCTTCAATTCTAGAGTTTGCATTAATTGCATCATCTGCAAGCTCCCTTTTCTTTGAGAAAAGAATTATATCCATTGAGTTTTTGACTTTATGATATTTGAAGTTATCTTTTGATTCATGATTATTATATTAGATGATTGAATTAGGTTGAGTGTTATGATACTTGTAGAGCTGTCATGATTTTAGGAACTTCCGCACCAATACAAGTATTGATTAAACGATGAGAAGAAGAATTTTGGTAGCATATTATAGTCACGTGTTTTAAAATCCATTAAAATTAGTGAGCATGATCAAGTGGCTGTACTAAAAAGAAGAGATAAAAGGACAGCTATCAAAAGAATTACAAGGCAAAAGAAAAGAGAAAGAGAAAAATAATGATCATGGATCTTCATTACTAAAATTAAGTGCTCAACTAATTTAACTTTATGATTATATAATATGTTGAATCACTAAAAGATTTTTATAACTTCATTGATCCCGAAAAAGGTGTGGAAGCCTCTAAGTCATGTGATGTGTAAAGGTGTGTGAAGTAACTTTATATCTGATATTGTAATCCAGCTTCAATTTCGGCCTCATTTATTGTAACGACTCGTGTCTCATGAACATAATGATCTTATTCATAAGCCACCATCTTGCTCGAGGACGAGCAAGAGTCTAGCTTGGGTGAGTTGATGTGTCCAAAATTGAAGCATTTATACCTTTCGTTTTGCATAAGTAGAATAGGGATTTTTGTATTTTATTATGTTTGCGCGCACCTTTTGTCCTTGTTTCAAAATGATCCTGAATTACAAAATATCTTATGAACAGATCAATTGGAACTGTCATATTGTGTTATAATATGATATTTTTAAGTGATAAAAGTCATTTAATTGGTTTACCTTCGCACCTAGGAGAATAGCAAACGTGAGGAAGTCTTCTACAACATAACGACCAGTGGTACGGGCGGAGCCCGACCATACCGGCCACCTGTACCACATGGAAGTGCACCCACCTCGTCAAATACTTTCTCCTGGCAAAGACGGATCACAAATCCGACATTCACATCAACCTTGAACCACGAAAAACGATACTAGAAAGGAATCTGAAGGAGGAACTTTAAGAAGGCAAAATCTCTGCTACTTCATGGATCATTGGAGGACATCGCATCATCCCCTTCATCATCAACCACTGCATCACCACCACCCCTATTACCCCCATCTTTCATTCATTACATCTTGTTATAATTCCAGATTCAATTCTGGTTTACACTAGATTTTTTCCCATACTTTTATCCATTCATTTGATTATGATGATGTCGTTGATTTCTTCCATGTGTCAGTAGTTTACCCTCATTCTTGGGGAGATGGAGAAACCCTAGCACTATTATGAAATTGAAATAAAGATGATCTATGCTTGTGTCCATATGACTAATTGGTCTATGATAGATTTATGATGTGTGTTTGATCTCTCTCTTTAGATGGTATATGTAGTCGGCCACATATCATTTTCCTTCAGGACTAAAGACGAAGATGGTGAAATCATTTGGACGTGTTTGGAAGCATTCCCTAGAAACTATCGTGACTAATTGGCACTGGCTAGCAACCCTGCACGGTCAAAGGAGGATTAAGAGAGATTCCCTAAATTAATTACGATATCCATGGGGAGACCCTTAATTCCAGTGGTTTGTATGGGTGACTGTTCTCAGACATCGTAGTGGTTATATAGAGGTGACCTCATTCTTGGCTCAACAAAGTGACTGCCTATGAGCCTTGTAGTGAACATCTTATTATGGAGCTCTCTCCACACATGTCATGGCACAAGAAGTAGGTTATCGTAATTATGAATATTATTATCATGCTAGAGGTGTATCCTACATCCCCGAGAACACTTTAGCTCTATTGAGTTCAACCACATTTCACACACTCTTGTTACTTGCTTTCTTTTACTTGTTTTAATTACTATTCTGCATTCAAGAAAAACCTTTCAAACACCCTTTATTTGAAATCAAAGGCAGCTTATAAGTATCATTTGGTAGACACTAACGAGGGGCATAAAGACCTCAACCAAATAACTCTCTATGGGTTCGATACTCTTATTTCAAAACTAATCGATTTGTGCACTTGCAGTCATTTGTTAACTTTTTGACTATAACTAGGATAAATGTATCCCCCATGCAAGGACTTATGCAGCTTGTGGACCATGTCGATTCCCCACTGCACGAAAGGCCAGGCTAGCGGTACGGGCCATAGCTCAGAGCCTGGTGAGTGTGGCTTGTTTGTGAACCTTTGGCAGGAGTTGCACTTGGTGACGATGTCCTTGGCGTCATGCATTGTAGTTGGTCAGTCAAAACCACCTCGTAGGGCCTTGATAATGAGTGCGTGATGGCCTGCGTGATGCCCACAAGTGCCTTCATGAATGTTGAGGAGGATGCTCCTGCCATCAGTGTTGGTGACGCACCATTGAAGAACTCTGGTGATGCCGCACTTGTAAAGGTCGCCATTGATGATGGTGAAGGCTTTTGAGTGACGAGCCATGTGCCGTGCGCAATTCGGGTCGTCTAGAAACTTATGACTGAGTAGATACATGGTGTATGGCTGAGTCTAGGAGGACTCGATGAGCATTACCTGCATGGGTCGTTAGAGTGGAGGATCTTGTGCTGCTTCAGCTGGTGCTTCTACCTTGTCGGGTGGAGCATCCCCTGAGTTTGTCGCGGGTTCTGGTGGCCCCGTTGGTGGCTTGACCTTGATGGAGTGCTCACATATTTGCTCCAGGAATACCCCAGGTCGTACCAGGGTGTAGGTAGAGCCGATGTTGGCCAATTGGTCGGCCTCTTCGTTGCTTTCACGCCCGATGTGCCGGAGTTCACAGCCCTCGAAGTCTCCCTCGAGTGAGTTGAAGAGGTAACGGTAGGCGACCATGTTGTCACTGATGGCATCACACTTGTTCATTGTTTGTTGTACGACGAGGTAGGAGTCGCCATATATCGTCAGTCTAGTGGCGCCGCAGGCTTTTGCCATCCGCATCCCATGGATAAGGGCCTCATACTCTGCTTCGTTGTTTGATGCTCAGAACTTCATCCGTTGTACATACCGCATCTTATCTCCTTATAGGGATGTCAGGATGACACCGGCACCCTCTCCTTCTCGTTGCTTGGATCCGTCGAAGTGCATTGTCCAGACACTCAACATGTCTGGGGTGTTAGGCAGTTGGAGCTCCATCCTGTGGACCAAGATATCCAGGAGTACCTACGACTTTATCACTGTGCGACGCTCGTAGGTGATGTCCTGTGGGGACAGCTCAATGCCCAAGAGGGCGACTCACCCCGTTGATTCAGGGTTGTTGAGGACATGAGATAGCAGAGTGTCATTGACCACCACTATCGGGTGCACCATGAAGTAGTGGTGCAGTCGACGTGCTGTCATGAACATGCCGTACGCCAGCTTCTGATAGTGCGGGTACCGCTTCTTGGTGGGCATGAGCACCTCGCTGTGGTAGTACATGGTCCACTGCACCCCATATATCTTGCCTGCTTCAGCCCTTTCGATGATAAGCGTGGTGCTAACCAGCTAGTGTGTGCCGGATATGTACAACAACATTGGTTCCTACTCATGTGGAGTGCCTAGGACCGGCAAAGTTTATAGTAGCCGCTTGAGGTCGTCAAAAGCTTCTTGTGCTTCGTCGGTCCACTCGAACTTGTCCGTCTTGTGGAGGAGTTGGTAGAAGGGGAGTGATGGCTCGGTGTTGATGTAGAGCTCGTTGGGAACCCCAAGAGGAACGTATGATGAGCACAGCAACAAGTTTCCCTTAGTTATGAAACCAAGGTTATCAATCCAGAAGGAGCAAGGAAACACCCCAAAGGTGTTGCTAGCTGAGCCTTGGCAGGGCGCACTACCGGTGCTAGTAGCAATGTGGAGACTTGCACAACACAACCACAGAACTCTGTCCCCAACTTGCGATGAGGTTGTCCATCTCACCGTGTTTTGCTGAAAACAAAGGATTAAACGTATCGAATGGAAGGAAGTAATAACAATAAACAATATGTGGATTGTATGTAAAATAAAGGACTGGGATGCATAGTTCACTAGAGGTGGCTCTCCTTAAGATAGATAACATGCTGAGTGAACAAATTACAGCGGGGCAATTGACAAACATCGAGAAAGCAATACATGCATATGCTAATCATCTTGACTCCTTTGAGATTCGATTGGGCATTACAACATTATACATAGACCGCCATCCAACTACATCTATGACTAATAATCCACCTTCAGGTTATCATCTGAACCCCCTCCAGTATTAAGTTGCAAGCAACATATTATTGCTTTACAAACTGTGTGTAATGTAAACAATACGATTGTTCTATGAACAAAGGATTATTGTTTTCTCCCTAGTAGCAATAGCACATCTAGTACCTTAGAGATTTCTGTCACTTCCCCAGATTACCAGAGGCATGAACCCACTATCGAGCATAAATACTAACTCTTGGAGTTGCTAGAATCTACTTGGCCAAGATAGCTACTAACAACGGAAAGCATGCAAGATCACAAATAACAAAGACATGATAGAATCAATAATTAATATGAAATAGAATCTCAATATCCATCGGATCCCTCCAAACACAACATGCAGAATTACAAATAGATGATCTTGATCATGAACGGAGCTCACAAGATCTAAACATACAAGCACAAAGGAGGAGAACCAGCCATCTAGCTACAACATGGATCCGTAGTCCAAGGATGAACGACTCACGCATCACACCAGAGGCTTGCATGGTGATGAAGAAGGCCTCCAGGGTGAATTCCCGTCTCCGGCAGGGTGCTGGGAAGAGCTTCAGATCCCTCCCGATCTAGGGATGGAGATGACGGCGGCTACAGACTCTTTCGTGGATTTTTCATCGGGTACTTAGGGTTTTCGTCCCGAGGGCATCTTATAGGCGGAAGGAGAGGCCGAGGGGGTGTCTGGGCTGGCCACACCACCCCTGGCGCGGGCCAAGCCTGGCCGCGCGGCCAGGTGGTGTGGCCGCCCTCTGGCCCTTCTCCGTCTCGTACTCTGGCATCTGATGACTTCCGGAAAAATAGGCACTTTGGCTTTTGTCCCGTCCAATTCTGAGAATATTCATTTTCTGAATTTCCTGGAACCAAAAATAGCAGAAGACAGGCAACTGGCACTGTGGCTCTTGTTAATAGGTTAGTCCAAGAAATCATATGAAAATTACTCCAAAGTGTGGGCAAAACACAAGAAAGTGGATAAAACCAAGCATGGAACATAAAAAATTATAGATACATTTGCAATGTATCAACATCCCCAAGCTTAACTCCTGCTCGTCCTCGAGTAGGTAAGTGATAAAAAGAAAGAATAATTTTTGAGGTGACATGCACCATCAAAGACTTGTTCAAAGTATATGTAAAACATTCAAAGCTGGGATCATAGTACTTCAATCATAACATGAAAGACAAAGTTCTAGCAATAAGACAAAGAAACTATGAAGCAACATGAAAATGCACAAACAATAGATTCATGAATAACAATGCTTTGCAAGACGTTTGTTTGTTTCACATAAAGAAAAGATAGCATAATAACATTCAGCTTGTCCCTCATAGAGTAGCAAATATAAATGCATAGGACACCTTCAAAGTTCATAAGAGTGACTAGATACAAATAGTTTAAAACAAGCAATATTAAGTTATGCATCAACCAACTAGTCTTGGGACAATGCACATAGAACTAAGAATGACCACTATGCTCTCAAAGTAGGTGCATAAAGGTAGAAGGTGGAGACTCAATATAATGGTGGGAGAAAGGCCTTCATAGAGGGAAGTAGGGATTCAAGTCTCATAAAGAGCTTCCAAAAATTATGGTACTTATAGCTTTCAACTCTCATTGCCCCTATCATAAGCATCTTTAAGGTGATTAAGGTTAAAGTGAACAAACTATGGTATACATGCTTGATGAAGTATAAGTTAGAAATCTCATGTCCCTTGTATACGAGGGCCGCTCCTCATGCTACTCAAGTTTAGTCACCGGTAAGTTCTTGTCATCATAAGTACATGTGTATCATAGAGAACCGCCAACGGGGTACCCCTTGCCCAATGATACGGAAGAATCCCCATATCAAAATGACAAGGCAAGCAGACAACGGACATCTCAGCAATCTTCTTATTTACCATGGGAATATGGTGCTTTTTTCTCTCTTTCCTCTTTTCATAATCTTGTTTTTCTTTTTTCTCTTTTTTTTCTTTCTCAATATAGGACTCTTTTTTATAAGAAGAATACTTCATAGACAGCTCATTATGGTTACGCTGCAGGTTTCCACCATGCCAGCATGGATTAGACCAGCGGCCCAGGCGTTTCTCTAACACATATACATAACTCCATGGACTTACAAGCTCCCCTTTCATTTCAGATCGACGACATCCATATACAAAAGAGCATGATATCAACTAGGTACAAGTACCAAGTGCAATGTTGAAAGTGTTCCCGATGAAAGCATGGTTCTGCTAATTCCCACCAAATAAGTGCAAGCATATACAACATAGACGACACAATGGTTCAAGTTTATTAAGGGCAAGAAAAGTAAAGTGTGCCATCAAGTTCGTGAGAGCTTTGATCACTAGTTTTCTCATAACAAGTTTAATTAGGAAGGTAAACAAAAGCATGAATATACTTGGAATAACATAAGCTAATGGGTAGGTATGGTGGACTCTTTGGAATAACTTGGTTTAGGGAGTTGGATGCATGAGTGGAACTCATACTTGGTTGTGGAGGCTAGCAAAAGACTGGGAGCGACAAACTAAGAGAGCAATAATGGCCATAATCATGCAGAGCAACAAAACATCATTGCTAAAAGCGTAAAGTGATACTACAAGTTGAAAACTAAAGGATCATAAAGGCTATGGTGACGTGAGATAGTCATAACATGGTGTGAGCATGCGCCAAGTCAACCCAAATAAAGCATCAAAGGAGAATACCACTATACTATGCTTTAATATGCTAAAACAACACATGATTCATCCAAGGCACATTAAGAAATCTCAATTGTTTATAACAAGTTATGATACATCAAATAATACTTAGGAGAAAGCAAAAACAATATCAAGCATGGCATGATAGAGCATAGGCCACAGTCAAAAACGAGCTCTTTTTACAACATAAGCATGAACTTTCCTACTCTTTTCCAAACCAAACCAAACTATTTGCAAACCAATGTTTGAAAGAGGGGGTCCAACCAATTTATTCAGAAAACTAAGCAATCGAAGCAAACAAAAACCAAAACAAAAACGAAAAAGAAGATGCTGCAAGAACAACACAACTATGCATAAAACAATAAAAATGAAGCGTTTGGAAGAAACCTGGGATTTTTATTGATGAAGAGGGGGATGCCTTGGGAATCCCCAAGCTTTGACGCTTGTACTTCTTGGATATTTCTTGGGGTGACACGTGTGGCATCCCCAAGCTTGAGCTTTAGTCCATCCTTCATCACATTACTCATTCCTTCCATACACCTGAAATTTTTCCTTCATACAAAACTTCACACAATCTTTATTAGCAACATTAGTGCACTCAAGATAAATAAGTCTTAAGGTTCAGTTCTAACACGAATAAACTTCCATTCAAACACAAGCTACTGAATCACTTCCCTCAAAAATCTCAATTCCCCAAAAGAACTCAAAAAGGAACCAACAAGAAGCAAATGCAGAAACTGGCAGAAATCTGTCAAAACAGACCAGCAGGTAAAGAAGAATTTTTTCGAAGACCTTATGTTGCTCAAATCAAAAAGTGTTGAACTAACTAAAGTTATATAACAACCTGGGGCAGAAGAACAAAAATTTACGCCTCAAAAATATGTTCAGAGATTTTACATGAATTTTTACGGTGAAGCACAGAAATCTGTTTCGGGACAGCAACTTTTCCAATCATTACTTCTCTCTCATTAGAGGTTACTCTTGCACAAAAAGCAAATAAAAAGGACAAGGAGGGGTTATTACTGAAGTAATAACTTCCAAGACTCATCTAAAACTTTTGGGTTATCTCCCAATAAGTACTTTTCTTTAACGCCTTTAAATTAGGCATAAGAAGCAAGAAAGAATCAAATGTTCTCAAATGAAGAAGCATTAAGATTAATACCAGAAATATCTTCTACAAGGCAAGGTATATCATCCAAATAAGTTCTAGAGGATCCTCTCTCAATGCTCTTAGGTTCACTATTTTCATCAAAAGGGTTTTCAGGAACAATCCAATCAAGATTCTTTTATATGGCTTCATGTATTGCTGCTAGTTTAAAGGGTATTGGTATCTTAGGTTCCTCCCCATTAGATTCGGTTTTTTGTTCATCTTTTCTCGTGTACCAACAACATCTACACATGAGCCTAGCATATTGAAATGTTCAAATACTTTCCTAGCTTCGTTGGCAACATTATAGAACTCCTTAAACAAAGTTTCTAGAATAAAATCCCTCTTTTCAAGGTCCTCAATTTCTTTAAGCTTACTTGCATTAAGGGGATGAGGTTAACAAACCTAGATTCTAACATGTGAATTAAAGAAGCTGCAGCAATCTCATAGTTTGGAGCAAGTTCTGCAAGGGATCTATCGTCAATATCTTCATGCTTACTAACATGATTAAAGAATTCTTCAATATTATCTTTCCTAATTATAGAACCACTACCAATTGAAAGGTCTTTCATGGTGAATTAAGGGATCAACATGGTGAGCTAAGGGAGAGGCAACAACTAAGGGAGAGTTAATTTTTGTGTGTTTTTGATAAAGAAAGCAAACTTGTAAAAACTAAAAAAATTGTGTTTTTGATAAAGAAACAAGCAAACAAAGAAAAAAGAAACTAAGCAAGACAAAAATAACAAAGTAAAGAGATTGGTTATGAGGGACTCCCCTTGTGAAGATGTCCTTGACTCCCCGGCAAAGACGCCAGAAAAATGCTTGATGGCTCGGTGTTGATGTAGAGCTCGTTGGGAACCCCAAGAGGAAGTTATGATGAGCACAGCAGCAAGTTTCCCTTAGTTATGAAACCAAGGTTATCAATCCAGTAGGAGCAAGGAAACACCCCAAAGGTGTTGATAGCTGAGCCTTGGCAGGGCGCACTACCAGTGCTAGTAGCAACGTGGAGACCTGCACAACAAAACCACCGAACTCTAGCCCCAACTTGCGATGAGGTTGTCAATCTCACCATGTTTTGCTGAAAATAAAGGATTAAACGTATCGAATGGATGGAAGTAATAGTTTGTAGAAAGTAAACACAAAACAGTAAACAGTTTGTAGATTGAATGTAAAAGAAAGGACCGGGATCCATAGTTCACTAGAGGTGGCTCTCCTTAAGATAGATAACATGATGGGTGAACAAATTATAGCGGAGCAATTGACAAACATCGAGAAAGCAATACATGCATATGCTAATCATCTTGACTCCTTTGAGATTCGATTGGGCATTACAACATTATACATAGACCGCCATCCAACTGCATCTATGACTAATAATCCACCTTCAGGTTATCATCCGAACCCCCTCCAGTATTAAGTTGCAAGCAACAGATTATTACTTTACGAACTGCGTGTAAAGTAAACAATACGATTGTTCTATGAACAAAGGATTGTTGTTTTCTACCTAGTAGCAACAGCACATCTAGTACCTTAGAGATTTCTGTCACTGCCCCAGATTACCAGAGGCATGAACCCACTATCGAGCATAAATACTAACTCTTGGAGTTGCTAGCATCTACTTGGCCAAGATAGCTACTAACAACGGAAAGCATGCAAGATCACAAATAACAAAGACATGATAGAATCAATAATCAATCTGAAATAGCATCTTAATATCCATCGGATCCCCGCAAACACAACATGCAGAATTACAAATAGATGATCTTGATCATGAACGGAGCTCAGAAGATCTAAACATGAAAGCACAAAGGAGGAGAACCAGCCATCTAGCTACTACATTGATCCGTAGTCCAAGGATGAACTACTCACGCATCACACCGGAGGCTTGCATGGTGATGAAGAAGGCCTCCAGGGTGAATTCCCCTCTCCAGCAGGGTGTCAGGAAGAGCTTCAGATCCCTCCCGATCTAGGGATGGAGATGATGGCGGCTACAGTCTCTTTCGTGGATTTTTCATCGGGTACTTAGGGTTTTCGTCCCGAGGGCATCTTATAGGCGGAAGGAGAGACCGAGGGGGTGCCTAGGCTGGCCACACCACCCCCTGGCACGGGCCAAGCCTGGTCGCATGGCCAGGTGGTGTGGCTGCCCTCTGGCCCTTCTCCGTCCTGTACTCTGGCATCTGATGACTTCCACAAAAATAGGCACTTTAGCTTTTGTCCCGTCCAATTCCGAGAATATTCATTTTCTGACTTTCCTGGAACCAAAAACAGCAGAAAACAGGCAACTGGCACTGTGGCTCTTATTAATAGGTTAGTCCAAGAAATCATATGAAAAGTACTCCAAAGTGTGGAAAAAATACAAGAAAGTGGATAAAACCAAGCATGGAACATCAAAAATTATAGATACATTTGCAATGTATCCGGGAGGGCCTTTTTTCCCATCCTACTGATAAACCTGTTGAGGGCCACGATTCACCTAGCGAGCTACTAGATGCCTTTGATATTCTTTGTCTTCTCCATGGCTAGTATATCTTTGATTTCCTTTGGGTTCGCCTCGATTCCCCTTGCAGAAATAAGGTACCCGAGTAGTTGCCCAGATGGCACAATGAAGGCATATTTTTTGGGTTCATCTTGATTCTGTAGCTGTTGAGGTTGTCGAAAGTCTCATGGAGATCACCGATGAATGTTGTGGTCTCTTTTGTCTTGACCACTATGCTGTCAATGTAGACTTGGATGTTGCGGCCTATTTGATTCTTCAGGCAGGCCTACATGTACCTTTGATAGGTGGCTACCGCGTTTTTTCAGCCTGAAGGGCACTATCTTGTAGAAGTAGACGCCAATGGTGTGATGAAGGCCGTCTTTTCAAGGTCTTCCACCTTCATCAGGATCTAGGTATAGACTGAGTAGGCGTCGAGAAAGGAGAGGCATTTGCACCCCATGGTGGAGTTGATGATTTGATCAATCTGCAACAATGGGAAGTGGTCCTTCGGAACGTGCTTGTTTAGAGATGTGAAATCCACACACATCCACAGTAGATATGTGTCCTTCTTCGGCACCAATACTGGGTTAGCTACCCAGGTGATTTCATTGATTTCATAGATGAAATTGGCGTCGAGAAGTTTGTTGACTTCCATGCCTATAGCCTTGGCCTTTTCTTCTATAATCCCTGAACCTCATGTTTCTAAATCATAAGTCGATATAATCCAAATCTGGGGAAGACATACTACCTTGGAGGCCACAAGGCAACCCACAAGCAGGCCACAATGGCAGGGCATGGTACCAGCCATCCATCCACCCCAAAATTGAGTGCAAGAAACGGGACCGACTGGCTGCGAGTCTAGCGTAAACAAGTGAGTATGTATGCCAGCGACATACAAGAGTACATCGAAGCTATTCCAACTAAAAGAATATAAATATATTTCAGCACCATTACAAGAAGAACCAAATTACATAGATAGTAGTAACAATATTTTAGGATTATATCCTCATACATCACTAAAAAAATCATCAAGCGGAAGCGGAAAAACACAGATCCGAGTATAGATTAAGAGTCAAATCGGCATAAGATGCCATGGAAATAAGCACATTCCCGCCCACAGATCTTAGAGATCTCCATCCCCAGAATCTCTACGCAAGAGGGTTCTTGCCTCCATCATCGTCCTCATCGACGTAGTAGCCTCCATAGGGGTATACCTGACAATCTGATCAATATTATGGTGTCAGACCCTAGGGGCAATCAACAAGTATTTATGCAACTAAAGGGATAACCTTGGGTGACACAATTGCAATGAAAGATAAACATCTAAACAGTTCCATAGAGACATGCTACAACATCCTCCTAGCCAGATATAGAAAGACGTTTGTTAATTAAACCAATAGTTAGATAAACAACATAAGTAAACATAACTCATCCTCCTTCCCACTTACCGAACGAGAATGTGGAAGAATAACCCATCCATAGGAAATTTTTATTAACCATTCCACGAGTCTTGCACTAATTACTAGTCATGTTTAGTCAAGTTAAACATGGCACTTTAGTTATAATTGTCTATGATCGCGAAATTGTGCTCCAAGTCGTCCATAACTTCAGAAATGGCTTTCAAAAAAATCTACCCTACATGGGTGTACAAATAGCAACACATACACGATCAACCCCGGGAAGAACCAAATAAAAGCAACGAGGCTTCATTAAAAAGCGTTCACAAGATTCAAAAATGATTTCAGGGGGACACCCCACTAAGCTACCCGCTACAAAGTCGGCCAGCTCTGCGACTGACCCAGGGTGTGTGGCGACAGCTATAAACGACTAGGATGCCAAAAGCGTGAGTGGGTTTGTCAATACAACGGAAACGTGGCACAAGTCGTAAATAGTACAGTAGTAAACTCTCCTCGAACAATATTAGTAAAAAAGCATTAAGCATGGCATAAGTACATGATAGTAGTAAAGCTCCAAAATAATTGTGGCCCCAAGAAATATGATGTGAATCAAGCTCAGGCGAAGCAGATAAAAACCATATCTCATCTATTGCCCACCGGTGCCTCTTTCTTTGGTGATCCCATTAATACACAATTCAGTTGTTTAGGGACCTTGTTATCCACAACAAACTCGCGCAAACCCTACACATGAAATTCTACGACTTGCATGGCTCAAACAATTCTTGTAGTAAAGTCCGATAGGATGAAGGATACAAGCTTTAGTGGGGTTTAATAGTAAAGGTTGTGCAATAATTGTGATTTCAATTTAATTCGAATTGTGACACAATGATGCGAGAATAAAGATAGAGGTATAGGTGTTCTATGTAATAAAAACATGGAGAAATGCTTGCATGTAAGCTCAGTAGTAGGATAACTAGGATATGTGTAGTACACTCAGTATAATAAATAAAATACGCAATCACATGAAACATATGCATCAAGAAAAACATGGTATGCCATGATCGAATGTTGCACAATTGCATGGTATAACATAGCATGGCCTGGGTAAGGTGTAGGAACAAGAATAAAGTATTTTATTATTTATTTAGTCATGTTTTACGCCCATAAAATTTTCTTCATACTTAATATTTATATGATGTATGCTTCAGTTGATATCATAGAATTTATAATTGGAAAGGGCTCATCTTTCTGATCGATTTAGACATGGCATTTGTCGAATTCGGGATTGCGATTTAAAAGATATAAATTTATTAAGAAATAGGCATTTAATAGCATTTAAATAATTCAAAATTTTAAATGCCCAGAAATTATTATAGATCGCATATTCAGAATTTTTCCGATTAGAAAACATATATTATTTGTATTATTTGAAAATATAGATTAAAAGTTATGAATAAATACAATTTAAATGGAAAAGGTCAAAATTGTCACTAGTTGTAATAGTTAGGGGCAAACCTAGGATTAACCGAATATGGATTTGAATTCGTATTTTAAAAACATTCATTGTTCATTTTGAAAATTTCTGCAAATTCAAATTATTTAAATAGTTATGAATTAATTTAGTTATATTCAATTTTGTGGAATTTTATTGATTAAGAAAAATACTAGGGAAATTTTTTATCGGGTCAGATCTACCCACAGCGCATGACAAGCAAAGTCATGACGTTGGTGGGGCCACTTCGCTCGCATTCAACTGGGCACTGACACGTGGGTGATGGGGGATGCAGGTTGATAAAAACAAAACTGCAGGGGCTTTATTACAAAAGCTTCTAGAGGGTGTTTCATTGAGGATGATAGGTGGGGCTACGAGGGGATGCCAGGATCAGGACTAAAAAGTCTAGGGGTATGAGCAAAAATAACCTCGTTGTTAACATAACACAGTTTATCTCCCTCTCTGTTCTCTGACGGAACAAAACAATACAAGCGACAGAAAAGTTCAGAGCCGCGTAGGGCTCGAACCTGCGGCCTATGGCTCGGTCTGGAGGGTGCGAACCACTACGGTAGTCGGCGTCTATGGTTCGGATATGTGGCAGACGCGAGGTGAATACTGGTGGGTCAACTTTGACGACTTCAAACGGGCAGCGCCAGCAGGGGTAAGCACGAATAAGGCGGCACAGGCATCTAGCGTTCCAGTAAGCAGGATTTGGTGCATTCGACGCAACGCAGCGAGGCAAAGCTCACGGTGTGCGCGGCTAGGCATGGGGTGCGCTACAGGGATGACACCCTTGCAGGGTCATGATGAGCGGTGGTACATGAAAGCTGCTTGACTAAACGCGCTCTTGTTCTAGGAAGCAAAACAGCACGAGGACATGTCTGGGAGGCTCGGGTGCTCACCGCGGGTCTGTTGGTGTAGCTGGAACAGATTGGGTGACAGCAATATGGCGTGGGACTCACGACATGCACAACTAGGGTTTCCTCGAGCTTGCTCGCGGTCGCTGGTTCCAGTGTGTCTCCTTCTTGCCTCCGTGTTCAGGGGTGTCCCAGTGATGCTCCATGTCTTCCTCGACACCTCAGATCCTCTCCTTCTCCCCAACACCGGTAGTAGGGTGCTGGTTGAACTAGGTGGAAGACGACACAGAGGTGGCCATGGCCTTTTCTGGGAGGAAGGGAGCAGCAAGAGGGCTGGATCTCGATCTGGGAAGGGCGCCTAGGAAGCTAGATAAAAGGGGAAGGCTTTACATGGGATGGTCGCTGGTTTGCAAGAAGGCGGGGTGAGGGTAGCTCGGGTAAGGGTTTTTCTTTTTCTTCTGCTTCTTGCCGAGAGAGGAAAGGGAGGGGGTCCAGGGCGTGGTGATGAGATGGGTCAGGACCTTGATCAGCAAGAGAGGCAGAGGGTGCGACATGGGTTGCTCCTGGCCAAGCTTTCCATGGCCAGATGGGTTAGATAGAGGGAAGCTCGCTTAGGGCATGGTTTAGGGCTGAGGTAGTAGCTAGGTGGGGTCTTGGTGTGGCTTGGCTCGACCGGACCCAAGGGCAAGGCATCAGCCCGACTGGTTGTCGGTATAGGCTAGATAGGTGGGGTAGTTAGCTAGTTTATGATTTCATCTTCTTTTGTTTGTTTTTCTTTATATGCAAACCTTGTTTAAATCCAAGCCATTCAAAAACCTAAAGGGATACCAAGTAGATATGGATAGGGATAGGGGATGGCAAACCTTGTGTGGGACACACATGCATGCATCAAATACATGCTTTGTGGTGGTGAAACCGCCATAGATGGTATATGCCATGACAACCTCAATTCCTCCAATATTTGGATAAAAACCAAATAAAGAATATTTATGGAAGATTTTCAATTCATATGTATCATTTGGATCATGACCATGCATGAATAAGAATGTGGCCTTATGCTAGTGTGTATGTTCCACTATTAAATTATATGGCCACAATATATTCAAGACATGACCTTGATTCAAATAAGACCATATGGAATGTTATGGAGGAATTATACTCACATGACATGCAAAGGTGGTCATGTGGCTTCCATAATTCATCTTATGAAAACAATATGGAACATATATATGGGATCATGTAGAATAGGATGGAACCATACCACTATACATGAGCTAGAGATAAATTCCAATGAAACGCAAGTGCTCATATATATTTAGTATGCTAGAGACAATGGATGGAACCAAAGGAAGGTGCCAAAGGTGGTGTAATTATAATAGATATGCCCCCAACTCAACTTGGGCATGAAGAAATATATCAAGAAGCAACTATAATTAATAAGGAAAATGCAATATGAGGTGAAGAACCAAATGAAATAGATTTTAATATGATGCTCAAATGCATGTGGCATGATGACATGAGCATGATATTATGATGATGCAAATATTATTATTTAGGGATATCCTTATATTGATTGAAACCATGTAGCATTACAATGTTAGACATTTTGAATGCTACAACCCTCCGGCACTTAACAAGAATCTCGCCCCGAGATTCCTTCGAGAAAGAAGAAGACACAAAGAGTGGAAGGTGATCAGAGCGAAGGTGATCGTCACGTTCCCAAGTAGCTTCTACAACGGAATTGTGCTATCCCTGCAGCTTACAAAACTTGATAGACTTGTTGCGATTCTTTCATTCTGCTTCTTGAAATAAAGGACTTTAAGAAAGGGAGGATTGTCGTGAAACAAGGAAGGTAGGAAGAACATAGCTCAGGTGCCTTGACGAACACGATAAAGGAATAGAACCACTTCTTGAAAGAATTATGAAAGATGATGTATCAAGGAGAAATAAAAGACACATCGTTAGGAATCAAGATCAAAAGATGCAAGTGAGGATGACTCTTTGTTTTGCCAGAAGAAAAGAATGACTTTGGAGAAGTTATCAACCCCTATAAAAATAGCATTGTTTCTTTCCATAGATTTAAGAAATGAAGTTCGAAAATCATATTGCCTTCAAACAAAAGAGTTCCTTGATGTCAACGGAAGATTTGAATTGAGGAGTTCTCGGATTAGATTCTTCTTACACCGGTAAGAATCCAAGGATCATACAATTGAGGTGCGCGGATCATCTTAGAGAGAAAGAGTGACACGAGTTTATGGTGGAATCCTGAGAATGGATTTGAATGTTGAATATCTGGAGTTTATTGTAGAGACGTTATTGCTTTCCTTAATCATGAGGTTATTGCAATAGATTTTTGCGACTGATGGCATCAACCATAATTTTCTTTACCAAGAGGAAAAGGAGTTGACAAATTCCAGTTAGAGATATCCTCCATTCATCTTGTATGATGATGTTGAACTCCAGTAGAATGAAGAGGAACAAAGAAGATTTTGCATTTGTTTCCACTAGATCATTGAAGGTTCTTCTCCATCTTCAAATAGACGAGACCACCAACAAGAGGTTATGGATTACTTTCTTTGAGATAAGTCTCCAGAAAAACATGGACGGAAGTAAAAATATCAAGAGATAAAGGCCACTTCTAACTTCTGTGGAATGTGTGAAATCACATTAATCTACCAATTCATTGTACAAGAACAAATGATAAGAGTAGTGGTATGGTAGCTACTCCATCCCGCACCCAAAGCATTAATCTACACATTAATAGGAAAATTGTGCAACCCAACTCTTAGATATTTAGACTGAAGATCTTGACTAGCATAATTCATGAAGCTCCATAAGAAGTCGAGGATGTGATGCAAACACTTCTTTGGATCCAAGCAGATAAAGATGATGGTCAATAGATAGATTAATGACAACACCCAAAACTTTGAATAGAGGGATTACAAAAGATCTGGAAATTCTTCGTGGCATCCGGAGGATTGAGGATAGAAGATACAAAGAGGGTTTAGAAAGTTTTTTTGATGTGTGGAAGACCAACAAAATTTATCATCCTTCTTGAGAATATCTGAGATAGATTTAGCAGTCTTGAAGAAATCTCCAGCAGAACGTCGATGATAACTTGCCAACACAAGGAAAAAGCTACGGAGTTGGTTGGAATCTGATGATGGAGGAGAATTAAAAATTGATTTTATGATTCCAAAATTGTAGCGATGTCTTTAGCAGAAGGACGTGGCCGAGATAGATGGCTTTAAAAAGGCAGAATTCGATTTTTGAGAACTTTGCACGCAGGCAACGTTCATGAACCCGGAGAGAAAGAGAAGAAGATGGTCTTCCGTTGATATAGAATAGGCAAGCACATCGTAAAGATATACCACCATGAATTTAATGAGATATTGCAAGAATACCAAGTTCGTGTGGAAGGAGAAACAAACAAATGCTTGAAACACCTTCTGAGCTCAACGATCTTATAGAGATTGACATTAAGAGAAAATATTTGTGTTGGAAGAGTTGCATTTAAAGAATAGATTATCTGGCCCTTTGGATGGGAAAAGAGATGTCGACTTGTTCACATAGTCGATCGGATCACCGGCTGCAAAGATAAGAGATCTTAGATAAAGAAGCAATGATAGCTCATACATTTAGCAAAGATATCACAGATTAAAGGATGAGATTCTTCCGTATCAGAGAGAACCTTTGCATATATGGAATTCAAATGAAGCACGACAATCAGATGATTATCTATCATAGTGCCTTCATAAATCTTCGGCTTGCCAAAGATACTTGAATATGCCATAGATATGATCGCGGTACATCTCAAATTCACTATAGATAACCACAATCATTGGGAGAATTAGGATGATAGCATTGGCCATATTCCAATCATGATAAGTGTCATATAGCTATATTGAGAACCAAATTATATTAACAAGCATCAGACAAGTGCAAGTTATGCATTTAGCCCAAAACAATTAGAAGATGAAGTAAAAACTTTGGATTATGTGTCGGTGACAAACGAATGAGTTACCATGAACATGCCAACAAAAGAAGATAGATAGTGTATCGCACATGACTGAAAAGAAGTGTGGAAACACAGATGTATCAAAGAAAAATTTCTGCATTTTTCAGTGTTAAAATACCAATAGATGTGAAAAACAACTTAACAGATAGAGATTAGCAACTACACATTCTGTGAAAGCCTACTAAAGAACGAACACCCCTAACAAGATCGCGTCAGTTAACAAAGAGTCGGATAGATCGCATCGGTTTAAACAAAAGGCTGTTAGTAAAGAATGTACCAGCAGTTGATAACGAAAGGAAAATTATGAAGCAAAGTTGGATGTAATAGATCGAAAAAGGATTAACACATACTATGGTGCTATAGATACCCCAAACACGTGAATCCTAGTTTGAATTTTTAGAAGAGAATAGACAAACGTTACACTTCCTTACTAGAATAGGGTGGGTGGGTGGGTAAGAAGAAATATGGAGCATTCCTACTCTCACGTTTAGTTTTTCGTAGTATATACCTACCAAAATATTTCTAGACTTACAACGACCACCTTGGTTGTAACCCTGAAGGGCGGAATGGCTCTGATACCACATGTAATCCCCATACCTAACGTTTCTAAATCAAAAGCTGGTATAACCCGAATTTGGGGAGGATGTACTACCATGGAGGCCGCAAGGCCGCACACAAGCAGGCCGCAATATCAGGGCCCGGTACCAGCCAACCATCCACCCCAAAATTCATGGTTATAGCTTCGAGTGTGAGAAACGTGACCAAATGGCTGTGAGTCTAGCATACACAAGTGAGTATGTACACTAGCAACATACAAGAGTACATCAGAGCTATTACGTCTAAAAGAAATAGAAATATATTGCAACGCCATTATGACAAGAACCAAATCATATAGATAGTAGTAATAATATTTTAGGATTATATCCTCATACATCACTCAACAAATCATCATCAAGAAGTGGAAAAACATAGATCCGAGTACGGATTAAGAGTCAAATCGGCATAAGATGCCATGAAAATAAGCACATTCCTGTCCACAAATCTCAAAGATCTCCATCCCCGGAATCTCTACGCAAGAGGGTCATTGCCTCCATCATCAGCCTCATCGACGTAGTAGCCTCCATAGGGGTATACCTAATAATCTGATCAATATTATGGTGTGAGACCCTAGGGGCACTTAGGAAGTCTTTATGCAACTAAAGGGATAACCTTGGGTGATACAATTGCGGCGAAAGATAAACATCTAAATAGTTCTATAGAGACACGCTACAACATCCGCATAGCCAGATATAGACATTCGTTCGTTAATTGAAACCAACAGTTAAATAAACAACGTAAGTAAATATAGGTGGAAAAATAACCCATCCGTAGGCAATTTTTATTAACCATTCCATGAGTCTTACACCAATTACTAGTCATGTTTAGTCAAGTAAAACATGATACTTTAGTTGAGAAAATGTGCTCCAAGTTGTCCATAACCGCAGACATGGCTTTTAGAAAGATTTACCCTGGAGGGTGCACAAATAGAAAAACATGCATGATCAAACTCGGGAAGAACCAAATAAAAGCAACAAGGCATTAAGACAAAGCATTCATAAGATTAAAAAATTATTTTAGGGGGACACCCCACTAAGATACCCACTACAAAGTCGGCCAGCTCCACAATAGACCTAGGATGTGTGGCGACGGTTGTAAACTACTAGGAACCAAAAATGTGTGACTGGGCTTATCGATATAGCGGAAACGTGGCATGGGTCCTAAAGAGTACGATAGTAAATGATCCTCGAACAATAGTAGTAAATAAAGCAGTAAACATGGCATAAGTACATGATAGTAGTAAAGCCCCAAACTAATTGTGGCCCCAAGAAATAAGATGTGAATCAAGCTCAGGCAAAGGGGATTCATGGTCCCACATGTTGATAATGCGATAGTCAAGGAACAAGAATCTAGTACTCGGGTCCTACGGGACACAAAAGTGAGCGTATAAAAACCCAAATCTTAGCTATTGCCCACTGATGCCTCTTTCTTTAGTTATCCCATTACTACATAATTCAAATGTTTAGGTACCTGGTTATCCACATAAGACTTGCACACACCCTACACATGTAGTTCTACTACTCCCATGGCTCAAAAAATTCATGTAGTAAAGTCTGATAGGATTGAGGGTCCAAGCTTTAGTGGGCTTCAATAGTAATGGTTGTGAAGTACTTGGGATTTCATTTTAATTCAAATCGCGACACACTGATGGAAGAATAAAGATAGAGGAATAGGTGCTATATGTAATGCAAGCATGGGGAAATGTTTTCCTGTAAGCTTGGTAGTAGGATAACCGGATATGGGTAGTTGACGAGGGTTTAACCGAGATCTGGTATTGGCCTGAGCTCCGCGCCAAGTTGCGTGCGGTTTGTCTATGAATCGCTGGCAAGCATTGTAGCGTTGGACGATGTCCTTGGTGTCGCGGATGGCCGTTGGCCAATAAAATCCAGCTCGTAGAGCTTTGGTGACGAGGGCGCGACTGTCGGCATGATGTCCGCAAGTGCCCTCGTGTATGTCGAGGAGGATGACTCTTCTGTCCCTGTTGGATACGCACCGTTGGAGGACTCTTGTGATGTTGCGTTTGTACAGTTCGCCATTGATGAGGGAGAATGCCTTAGATCATCGCACGATGTGGCGCGCATCAGTCGGGTTATCTGGCAGCCTCTTGCTGAGCAGATATGTGATATAAAGCTGTGTCGAAGATGGCTCGATCATCATGACCTCCATTGGGCCTTTGAGTCATGTATCAAGTTCCATGTCATCAAGTGCCATTGGCTCATTGGGTGGCGTAGCCCCCGAGTCCGCTGACATGCTTGCTTTCTTCTCTGGACCCTTGGGCTTGATGGAGCGCTCACAGATGCACTCGAGGAATACCCCAGGTTGTATTGGGGCACAGGTGGAGCCGATGTTTGCTAGTATATCCGCCTCTTCGTTGCTTTTGCGGCCAACGTGCCGCAACTCGCAACCGTCAAAGTCTCCTCGAGTGTGTCGTAGAGGTCGCGATAGTCGATCATGTTGTCGCTCAGTGCGTCACACTCGTGCATCGTTTGGTTGACCACCAGCTTGGATTCACCGTAGATAATGAGCCTTTTGGCGCCGCAGGCTTTTGCCATCCGCATTCCATGGATCAATGCTTTGTATTCAGCTTCATCATTGGAGGCGGTGAACTGCATTCGCAGAACATACTTCATCTTGTCCCCTTGGGGCGATTTCAATATTACACCTGCGCCAGCTCCGTCCTTTTGCTTGGACCCGTCGAAGTGCATTGTCCAGAGGTAGGACATATCTAGTTTGTCGTGGAGCTGGTTCTCCATCGAGTGCATGAGGAAGTCCGGGAGAACTTGCGACTTGATCGCGTTGCGCTTCTCGTATGTGATGTCACGTGGTGACATCTCTATGCCCTAGAGAGCGACTTGCCCAGTAGCATCGGGATTATTGAGTATATGCCCGAGTGGGGCATCGTTTACTACCACGATTGAGTGCTCCTGGAAGTAGTGACGTAGTCGCCTGGCTATCATGAAGATGCCATATGCCAACTTCTGATAGTGCGGGTACCGTTGCTTTTTTGGCGTGAGCACCTCGCTAAGGTAGTATACTGGGCGCTGGACCCCGTGGACTTTATTTTCTTCGGCTCGCTCCACTACGAGCACAGTGCTGACCACCTGGTTGGTGGTGGAGATGTAGAGCAGTAGTGGCTCCTTTTCGCAAGGCGTCACTAGCACTGGCGAGGTGGATAATAGACACTTGAGGTCTTCAAATGCTTCTTGCGCCTCGTCTGTCCACTTGAACTTGTCAGCTTTGCGGAGGAGTTGGTAGAAGGGTAGTGCCTTTTTGCCCATTCGACTGATGAATTGACTGAGCGCCGTGATTCGCCCAGCCAGCTACTGGACGCCTTTTACATTCTTCGGCTTCTTTATGGGCAATATGGCCTTTATTTTCTTTGGGTTCTCCTCAATCTCCCTCACAGAGATGAGATACCCAAGTAGTTGCCCAGATGGCACGCTGAAGGCGCATTTGTCTAGATTGAGCTTGATCCGGTAGCGGTCAAGGTTAGCGAAGGTCTCATGGAGATCGTCGATTAACGTGGATTCCTTTTTGGTTTTGATGAGGATGTCTTCAATGTTGACTTGGATATTGTGACCAAGTTGGTTCTTGAGGCAAGCCTGCATGCACCACTGTTAGGTGGCTCCTGCGTCTTTTAGCCCGAAAGGCATCATGTTGTAGCAGAACACATCAAAGGGCGTTGTAAACGTTGTTTTCTCCTGGTCTTCCTCCTTCATTCTAATCTGATTGTATCCTGAGTAGGCGTCGAGGAAGCAGAGGCGCTCACATCCCGCAGTGGAGTCGATTATTTGATCGATCTATGGCAACGGGAAGTGATCTTTTAGGCAGTGCTTATTCAAGGAGGTGAAGTCCACGTAGATCCGCAGGATATTCGTGTATTTTTTAGGCACAAGCACTATGTTGGCGTGCCATGTGCTTTCCTTGTTCTCACGTATGAAATTTGCGTTGAGGATTCTGTTGATCTCCATACCGACTGCTTTTTCTCTTGGTTCAGACAGTCGCCGTATCGTTTGCTTGACTAGCATTGCGTCTGGATTCACATTGAGTGAGTGCTCGGCGAATTCCCTAGAAATGTTGGGAATATGCCCTAGAGGAAATCATGTATGATGTTATTCCCAATGTATTCATAAGGTTATGGTCCATGTATGAACTGCTGATATGTATCATTGAATATGTGATTTGATTGTGGAACTATATATTCATGTTGTTCATACTAATTTTCCTTGGTCATTGAGGTTGTGTTGGACACACAACTTAGACAAACGTGAAAGTTGGCAGATGACTAGGTTCCACTTATCATGGGCATGGAGATGCTATTCCGACTTACACGAATTCGGCTAAAGAGTTTAGCGAGTCGGACTGACCCATATTGAGATGCAACGAACAAGTGGTCATTTGCATGTCTCAATCAATGTAATCCTTAGACCTGAGGTTATTGCATAATCCGAGTTGAGGATCACCGACTTAGGTTCTGTCAAACGCTGTTCCGTCAATGGGCAGTTATAAAGGCGGAGTTCGGGTCGACTGTGAATCAAGCTGCGATATGAATGACCAAGATGGGATATTTCCCCTCTGTTTGGAGAGATATCCTCTGGGCCCTCTAGGAACATATGATTCGTAAAGCATGGCCATGCGTGTCTCGGTTAAGTGTTAACCAAGGCAACCGACTAAGAGTTAGTCAGATGAATCACTTATCTCGGTTCGAGAAAGAGAGTCGGACTATTTAAGGGATGACAATCATTCGCCTATAGTCCGACAAGGTATATCGTGAGGCAGAAGGGACTCAGACGATAGTCGCCTTGGAAGGTATGTCGTCATTACTCTTTGATACTTGGGAGTTGGCATGTTCTGCTAGGAGCCGCTACCGACTGATCGATCACGAGTGAGACTCGGCATCGTGTACGGGTTACCATGAGCCTGTCAGGTCACACACTTAAGAGCGGGAGCAAGTTTGGGTTAGACCCAAACAGGAAATCTATTTGGGTTGGACCCAAATAGAGAGATGGACTTAGTTAGCAAGTGAGACTTGCAATGGCTAATATAGGCCTTTTTAGTGAATGGGCCACAAGTGGGTGGAGCCCACTTTCACTCCCTATATAAGTTGGGGCACAGGTGATTAGAGCACAAGGTTAGGTCACTCCATGTGTTGGAAACCCTAGCCCCAGTCCGTCCTCTCGCCACCGTATCAGACCTAGCAGTCCATCGCCGGCGCTCCTCCTCGTACGTGTGGATACTAGCGGAGGTGCTGTACGTTCAGCACTTCGACGATCATGGAACCGGAACGGATCGTGGAACTGGAACGGATCGTGAGGAATGCACTGCATCAAGCGACGTGCTTCATCGATTCCTCAACTGCGCGTCTAGTGGTAATCCTCGTGGCCTTCTACCTGAGCTGGATCTTGGAATCACCACGTAGGGAAAAAGTTTCGTTTATCTCTACATGGCCCAACAGGGAACTCCAGGCATGTCCACAGGACACCAGGCGAAGATTTCCTAGTGCTCATAGAGGAACTCGACGAGCGCGAGTTCCTATGTGGAACTCAAGTTGTTGGCGATGAGAGCCGTCTTGGCTGGGTCCATTGGGTGGACCTGGACTTTCTTTGTGTGCATCGATGAGTCGAAAGACAGGTCGGGTGAACTTGGCCTGCTCAGGGGAGGCAGACTGTTGTTTGTCGATTCCTTCAGTTTTGCGAGTTCCTCTTGCATGCCAAAGGACTGGGATATTCTTTTGAATTCCCTGTTGCAGCTGTCGGACCTCTCAAAGTTTCCATTAATTATGATAATGTCATTTGGTCCTAGCATCTTCATGTGCAGATAGGCGTATTGTGGTACCGCCATGAACCTCGCGAACGCGACACGTCCGAGGATGAGTGGTACTATGAGGGCCAGTCGACGAAAATTTTGCGGCGTGCCGAAGATGACGTCGAAGTTAATTTTGCCCAGGGGGTATACGCCCATCCCTGGGACGATGCTGTGGAACGTCGTATCTAAAACTTCTAGGCATGATAGAGGGATCCTCATCGCATGCAAGGTACTTGCGAACATGTGGTTGATGCCATCCCGCCGTCCATGAAGACGCGACTCATATTGAAGCCCCCGATCTGCGCCTCAAGTACGAGGGAACAGTGGCCTTGTAGTGACCTCGGATCGATAAAGATCCTAAGTCCCTGTGATTAACATGCTAGTCCCTGGATCATTAGCTAGCACTCAAAGTCGATGAAAATCATGTAAAACACAAGTCTTTATTACATGAATCAAATAATCCAGAGTTTACATTATTACAACAGAAGCAAAATATATACAACTTGGAGTCCCATCAATGCCACAGGCAGGTTGAGTGAAGACTCGTGATCCTAGCGTACCTTTCAACAATCTCCAAATTCTGCACATAAAATGTGCAGCCAAACGAGTTGGTCAATACTTTGAATGTATTGGCAAATTACACCAAGGAAAGAACAAGACTAACTCTACATGCAAGGCTAGAGTAGGCTTTGGGGTTTATTTGCGTAAAGCCAATTTTATCAATGTAATTAAGAAAAGAGGAAGAAGGTTTTCCCTACTTTGTAAACTTTGATAAATAGTATAGGGTCGAATGGAACACGTGGATATTACTCACCAGGTGGCCAATCAACCTAGCACTTGGATATTACGCACCAAGTTCCCGAAATCCCACCTAATGGCGATATTACTCACGCCTTGGGGTTTATAAAAACTTTAAGTTTCGAAAAGAGAGAGAGGAAGATCTTTCAGAGGCTCCATCCTTCAGATGCTCAATGTTGTTCTGTTTCCGTGAACATGGCTGATCGATCAGATTTCAATACTCTCGAGAGGTTGTGCACTTTCCCCACAATCCATGATCAAGCCCTTTTACAGACAAGACCATGGCGAAGCCTTCCCTTAGTAGCCCCTCTACCAGCTGGATCCAACCGTGCCAAGAACCTCCAAATGTTGGTACCCCGATGAGGTTTCCCACTAAGTACTAAACCAAGACAGAGCCCATATGTATTGTGGTTGCACGGGAAGCTTCTGAATTCCGAAACATGGCAAACTTCTTTGATTCTTGGGCGGCCGTCCTCCACCAAAATCTCACTCGTTGTCCCGACAACCATTCCGCCCAGAAGAAAACTTAGTTTTATTTTGAAGGGGTTTTGGAGAAGAAAAGTTCGCTCGAGAGAGCTCTCATACTTAGAAAATTTTGAGTCTTTCGAACCCCCTAACGGTACTTAGTGTATATATAGCATAGCAAGCAATACTTAGCAAAAACAGGGGAACTTAATAGGAAAGAAATTCCTAAGTATAAAGCTACTCATGGCATACTACAAAACCGCACTTGCAAAATAGTACTAAGAAAATCTACCAAAATCCTACACATGCATACTACAGAATTTTGAAGAGTAGAACATGCATAGTCAAAACTGGGACATAAATATGAACAAGTGGTGTAACTTGCCTTATATTTGTGTTATGGGTGATGATTGAATTCTTCTGCAGCAATCGCACTCTCCGAACAATCTAACGCGAGGACAAAACAATTCCAATCAACACAATTACAAACATAACAACCACAACAATGATGAACACAAGCATACATGATGATTTAATATTAGTTCTTTGAATGGTATTAGATCATATGATGCATGTAGGAGATCATTTAATGCAATAGGGTATTTGTTATTAAATCTTGATGACCAAAAAAAAAGCTTTAGTAGTTCTGTTGCAACTTTTATCCTAATTGTCTAATTAAATTTGGTTACTAGTTTTACTGGATAGAGGACATTAATACGGACCAGGAGGAATTGGATTCAGCTTAATCGGAGTTATAGATCTTT
The DNA here is from genome assembly GCA_910589775.1 of Avena eriantha. NCBI lineage: Eukaryota > Viridiplantae > Streptophyta > Magnoliopsida > Poales > Poaceae > Avena > Avena eriantha. The sequence continues at coordinate 382,918,449 of OU342744.1, read as the reverse complement.
TTCTAGGATTTATTTAGTGTTCAATGGAGTTTAATAAATCTGAACAGATCGTACTGACAACAAACAAAACTAAGTACAGATCTGAAAACTAAGCAAGATTATGAACTCAAGGACATATTATTCATATTTTTTGGATATGTAGATTATTTACTATAAATTAAATGATTTAAAAGGACAATAATACTAATTAATTATTCTCCAGTAATCTTTACAGTAAACTTGTAATTTTATTCCAGAATCATGTTCTATACAATTTTGTGAATCCAGGGGTATATCATTTGTATTTTTTTGAGTTGTATTTTATTTTCTGTGAATTAATTGCTCCAAAAAGTGTATTAAACCATTTAAATAATCACGACAAATACTTACAGTAAATGCCTGATACAATTATATATTAATACTCTACACTATTTTGTGATTCCAACGGTATATCATTTGCAATGTTTAGACATAGTATGAATTTTTTATGGATTTTACAAGTTAGATCTATAATCTGCAATTTTAAATTCGAACGGAATATTCCAGAGAATAGTCCTCTGACTGGACAGGTTGACCGTGTAGGCTGACTGAGACTAGTTGCTGACCTGACGATGACGTGGCGGTGACGAGGCAACTGATCGGGACGATTGAATCTCGACCGTCGGGATGAGATCCGGTGGCTAGAAGAGAAGTTGGCTCAAAATAGACCCGATTTTGCCTAACAAAGGACTAGAAGTAGATCTGTGTTAGAGAGATAAATCCGTAGGACAAATCGAAAAACTTTGAACATGAAAGTTGTGGAGGATGATTAGATCTACCTTTTCACCAAAGGAATTTAGATTTCAAGAAACGAGCGCGAGGAGATCTTGGAATTACGCCATCAGATCTGAAATATTGCGTTGCGAAATTCTCCGGCTGTGGTGGATGAAAAGAGGTAAGGTTTGTTGGAATTGAAATATTTCGACGAGATCTACAACTTTCGTGTTGAAGCTGAAGGGAGCCGATGAAGTTTAGATGGATTTAGAAGCGAAATACGATTCGGTAGGGTGTAGATTCGGGATTTCGGAAAGGAAAAGTGTTATAGCTGTGGCTCAGATGGATTATTTAGGCTTTTAGGATGATGGAAGATAGATCTTGAAGTAGGAAACAAGTAGAAAGAAACGAAAGTCAATTCGGAGTTATAGATAAAAAGTTATAAGTGTTTGAATAGAGATAAGTTTAGAAATCAGATTTTCGTACGCTTTTTAAAGCGGAGGTGGGATCGATCCTTCTCCCGTGCGCGTGGCTGGTTTGGTCGGCTGAGTGGGCCGACCGGGTGGCCCATTCGTTTTTTTTCTTTTTCTATTTTGGTATTTTTTTATTTCTTTTGCATACGAACTCCAAATGACATGATTCTTGTTTCTAATTTTTTCTAAAATTTCGTAGATCATTATAAGATCATATTTTTAATATTTTCACTAGTTTTGAGATGATTTATTTATAAATGTCCATATATTCCATATAGAAACATTTGGGCAAATCAACCATCGGATCTAGATATTAGGATTTGGATTCAATTTTTGGGAACTTTGCATGGATGCAAAGAAATGCTTATGAATGCTTCATGATTTTCATTTTTGCAAACATTCACACAAATCCTAAAACTAAAACTCAATTCACGCCTTTTTGCCTATATGGCTACTTAGGTATTATCAAAAGGATATAGAGTTTTATGCATTTGGCCTTATATGGCTACTATGCAATATTTCTAAATAGCTTCTTAAGGTTTTATTTTAACCACTCAACCAAAACACACAATGCCACAAATGCCCAAAACAACAAGTTCAATCATGTAACATGAAGGAACACATTCTTAACATCCAATGAAAATGAAGATGTCATGTTATCTTCTCTCTTTTCAAGCAAGTGGTGAAAAGCATCTAGAATGGTTTCATAAATCGAAGTAGAGACTTTAAGGATCAAATAGGGAAATTAGAATATCACTCCACCATAATTGGGAAAGTCATTTTATTCCCTCTCTTTAATCATCTAAGCATGGTTGGATATTTAAAGAATCAAATAGTTGAAAAGAAAATGAAAACAAGTTGGATAGTCATGTTAATCCAATCTCATACAAGTTTCTGAATTCAAGGAAGGAAAATCATAACCGAAAGTTTCTTTTCTTTGAGAAATTTCAACAAAGTCAAACAATTCAACCAAGTTATTTTATTAACTTTACATTCCAAAATTAGGAGAATTTTGGGATGTGACAGGCCTAGACGAGGAACTTGGCGCGGGTGGTCGCACTTGTTGAAGGTGATGCAGGACTCGCTTCCACTAAGGTACTCAGTGGTGGAAGGTGGAGAGTTTATCGCCAAATTGACTTGGCGAGTGATTTCCTTCTGCATTCGATTGGAGGGGCGCCCTTTTTGGATCATCCCTATGTTACCCACAGCTCGCGGTTACGGCTCACCTCCATGCTGCTGGACTGGCGCAGCCGAAGGTGGTCTGGTGGAGCTCCATGTGCCACAGTGCCTGGGGCAGCTCCATAGCGCCGATTGATCGCGTCGTGATTCATCTGGGCCAGGCCCTCGTGGAGTTTGAGGAACTCGCAGTAATCCTTTAGAAGGTGGCTGAATTTTTTCTTGCCGTCATGCTTGTCGATGTAGAAGTGCATGTTGCATGGTCCGGACAGTTTGTCCTAGATGGATGTTGCTAGTGCCTCTTAGCAAATGCGGAGTTGCCACACTTGCATGATTTTCCCAGCGTCGCGGTATCCTCCGCTATGATATCCGTTGTTGCGGTTGTCGTCGCGTTTGTCGACGAAGGCAGCCTTGACCATGTTGACTTCGTCACGGTCCTCGTAGACGTGTATTCGACGTTTTCCTCGGCGGTCGCGTCTGCGCCCAAGGTCGTTGTCATTGTCAGAGTAGGTGCGGTTTTTTACCGAATCTTCTCCGTCCGCCCACCAATTCGCGATTTCCATCAGGTGGTTGATCCTTTTGGGCTTCGAGCGGCACAACTCCTCCCTGAGCTCTATACGATGAACGCTGCCATTGAACGCGTCGATTGCTCGGTCCTCCGAGATGTTTTCTGTGGAGTTCTTGATGATGGACCACCTGTGGATATACGAGCACAGCGACTCGCCAGACCTTTGTTGGCAGCCTCTTAGTTCTTCGAATGATGCGGGCCTTTTGTAAGTGCCCTTGAAGTTGCGAACGAAGTTGTAGACCAGCTCTTCCCAACTGCGAATGGATCCGCACGAGAGGTTGATGAACCATGCGCGAGCGGCACCCTGCAGCTGCAGTTGCAGGAATTGCATGGCCATGCTTCGACTCCCACCATGCAGCCTAACGGAGGAGATGTGATCCTCCAGCCAAATCTTCGAGTCATGTAGGCCATCAAATTTTGGGTTCTCCGAGGGGAGTTTGAACCCTGTGGGCATTCACTTTTGCCTGATGGCTCTGCTGAAGCATCTGGCGCCGTAGAGCTCCACCTCGTCGTCTTCCGAGTCAATCGAACGAGCGCGTCTTGCGCGCATTTTGTCCACCTTGCACTGTGTGATATCATCGCGTGAGTCGTAGTTTTGGTCATGCTGCCATGAGCGGCAACGTCGAGACTGGTCGTGGCTATAATCGCTGGATGATGGCGAGGAGTAGCGTTTGGCCAGGGCCTTTATTTTCTTCGGCTCTGGTGTTGGCTCTTTGTCGAGGGCGACCTCGATTAGCCCAAGACCCGCGATCGTAGATCGGTGCATGGCAGCTCACGGATCTCCAGCTGGTGGCTGGTTGCTGAGAAGGTACATGGTGGCCATTGTTACCGTAGCTTGCAGCGTCTTTGGGAGCATGTTTCCCGGCATATCCATCATCATAGAGCTAAAGTCGAGCACTTTTGCGACTTCTATGCGCTCCTGGTCAGTGAGGTGGGCCAGTCGAGATCATCTTTTGTTGGCCAGGTACTCGTTTCCTTTGGAGTAGGTCCTCCATGGGAGGAGAGCTGAGCTCGCCAAAGGCTCGACTCGTCCGCCGCCTTTCTGCGTGCCTCAAGTTGCGCGATTACCTACTGCTAGCATTTGAATTCTTCCTTCAGTAGCCAATGGTAGCCCATCGGCAGGTCCTGTGATGTGTTGGGGGTAGAGGATTGCCTCATAGAGCTTCTCGACAGCAGGCCCATTCGTTGTCATTGAGCTTGGTCAACATGCGCTCTCTGGTGTTCTCATTTGCCATGAGGTGCGGTTCTCCTCCCGTCCTGTTATTGGTGGGCGCACCATTGGTGGGGCCACCGTTGGTGGGGCCACTATTGGTAGGGCCACCATTTGCGACTGGTATACCACCATTGGTCGGTCCAGTGCCAGTGCCAGCTATTTCCCCCACAACTTTCAGATCTGGAGTCGTAGGCTCCATCTTCTGTGGCCAGGTCACCCAGATCGCATCCGCGACTTCTATCACTCTCCGTGCCTCCAGCTGTTGTCGGGGTGTTTAGCTTGCTGAGGGTGCCGATTGGTGGCGGGAACCATGATGTTGGAGCAATTGCGGGTGTCATCGGTTAGTCGGGCATGCGAAGCGTGCCCAGTTGACCGACCTAGAAGCGGAAGCTCCCGATCGCCAAGCCGATCCCATCGCCCACAGACTCGAAAGCTGGGCGGGTGGCCGGCATGTGGACAGTGAAGTTGAAAGCGCCGAAGAGCTGGTGAATCTCCGCTATTGCAGAGATGTAGATCGCAGTTGATGGGGCCAAAGAAGCCGCGACATCAGCACTCCTAGTTCCCACAACCAGTGCCAATTGACGAGGGTTTAACTCGTCAATGCCCATTGTTATGAACTTGAATTTTGGAGAAGGAGGGAGTGCTGGAGGCATCAATCGGCTAGCAAACAAGCACACAGGAACATAAGGTTTACCCAGGTTCAGGCCTCGTAGAGGTTCCTACTCCTGCTTGTCTTCTCTTAGAATTATCGAAGGAATCGAAGATTACAGGGGGTGCGCAGATGCAATCTGGCGATGGTTGTGGAAAGTAGGGTTGTGATCGTCCTCCTCGCTGCCCCCTCTGAGCCTTAATATAGACAGGCTAGGTCTCGGGTAGCAGGTCGAGTCGGTTACAGATTAGGGACATCCCTTTAAACATTCTATCTTAAACTTCACCTTGTGCTGCAAGCAATCGGAGTCTCCGTGGGTCTCTCGAATCTTGTAATGGGCCCTGGTAACGACGTGGGATTCCATCATATCTGGGTCGTATATACCAAACTCGAGTACCTCTAGGGTATGCCCACGTCAGTAGTACTCTTGGGTCTCCTGATAACTCCCTTACTCAACGTCTATCCGGAATAAAAACCAAACACACAAAGGACCATAATAAATAAAATTCGCAATTATATGAAACAAATGCAACAAGCAAAACATGGTATTCCATGATGGAATGATGCACAATTGCATCGTATAATGGAGCATGGCATGGGTGAGGTGTAGGAACAAGAATAAAGTATTTTATTATTTATTTTGTCATGTTTTACTCCCATAAACCTTGTTGTGTACTTAATATTTATATGATTCATGCTTCAGTCTATATCATAGAATGCGTGGTTGGAAAGGGCTTATCACGGTGAGCGATTTAGATATATAATTTGTCGAATGCGGGATTACGTCTAAAAGATATAGATTTATTAAGAAATAGGCATTTAACAACATTTAAATATTTCGAAAATTTTAAATTCCCCAAAATTATTATAGATAGCATATTCAGAATCCTGGCATTTTTCTGATTAGAAAACATAGATTATTTGTATTATTTGAAAAGATAGATTAAATGTTATGAATAAATACATTTTAAATGGAAAAGGGAAAAATTGTCACTAGTTGTAATAGTTAGGGGCAAAATGGGATTAACCGAATATGGATTTGAATTCGTATTTGAAAAAGATTCAGATTTCGTTTTGAAATTTTCTGCAAATTCAAATTATTTAAATAGTTATGAATTAATTTAGTTATATTCAATTTTCTAGAATTTTATTGATTTAGGAAAATTCTAGGGACTTTTTGTACCGGGTCAAATCTACCCACAGTGCATGAGAGGTGGGGTCCCGATGCTGGCGGGGCACTATGCACGCGTTCAACTAGGCGCTGACATGTGGGCAACGGGGACTGCGGGTTGATAAAAGCAAAACTGCAGGGGCTTTATTACAAAAGCTTCTAGAGGGTGTTTTAGTTAGGCTGATAGGTGGGGCTACGAGGGGACATCGGATTCAGGACTAAAAAGGCATGGGGTATAAGAAAAAACGACCTCGATGTTAACTAAACATTGTTTATCTCCCTCTTTATTCTCTAACGGAACAAAACAACGCAAGTGATAGACAAGTTCAGATCCGCGCATGGCTCAAACCTGGGGCCTGTGGCTCGGTCCGGAGGGCATGAACCACTGCGGTAGTTGGTAGCTATGGTTAGGATAGGTGGCATACGCGAGGTGAACACTAGTGGCTCCACTCCGACAATGTCAAATGGGCGGGAGCAGCAGCGGAAGCACGAACGTGGTGGCACAGGCATCTAGCGTTCCAGGAAGAAAGGTTGGGTTCGTTCGACATAGCAGCAGTGCAGGCAAGCTCATGGTGTGCGCAACTAGGCATGGGGATGGCGATGAGCGGTGGTGCATGCAAGCTTCTCAATGAAACATGCTCACATTCCAGGAAGCAAAACAACACGAGGACATGTCTGGGAGGCTCGGGTGCTCACCACGGGTCTGTTGGAGTAGTTGGAACATCTTGGGGTGACAGTGATCTAGCGCGGGACTCACGACGTGCACATCTAGGGTTTCCTCGGTCTTGCTCGCGGTGACTGGTTCTGGTGCACTCATCCTCGCCTCCATGTTCAAGGTGTCCTGGTGATGCTCTAGGTCTTCCTCGACACCTCAGACCCTCTCCTCCTTCTCCCCAACACCGATAGTAGGGTGGTGGCCGAACTAGGTGGAAGATGGCATGGAGGAGGCAATGAGGGCTTCTCCTGTCCAAGCTTGCCATGATCAGATGGGTTAGATAGATGGGAGCTTGGTTAGGGCATGGTTTAGGGTTGGGGTGGAATCTTGGTGGGGCCTTGGTGTGTGCGGGCTCGACTTGACCCAAGAGCATGGCATGAGCCTGGCTGGTTAGCTAGGTTTTGATTTTACCTTCTTTTGTTTGTTTTTCTTTATATGAAAACCATGTTTGAATCCAAACCATTCAAAAACCAAGAGGCATATCAAGTAGAGATGGATAGGGATAGAGGATGGCAAACCTTGTATGGGACACAGATGCATGCATCAAATACATGCTCTGTGGTGGTCAAAACTACCATAGATGGTATATGCCACGAGTACCTGAATTCCTCCAATATTTGGATTCAAACCAAAGAAAGAATGTCTATGGAAGATTTTCAATTCATATGTCTTACTTGGATCATGTCCATGTATGAATAAGAATGTGGCGATATGCTAGTGTGTATGTCCAACTATTAAATCATATGGCCACAATATATTCAAAACATGACCTTGATAAAAATAAGACCATATGGAATGTTATGGAGGAATTCTACTCACATGAAATGCAAAGGTGGTCATGTGGCTTCCATAATTCATCTTGTGTAAACAATATGGAACATATATATGGGAGCATGTAGAATAGGATGGAACCATACCCACTATACATGATCTAGACATAAATTCCAAAAAAATGCAAGTGCTCATATATATTTAGTATGGTAGAGATGATGGATCGAACCAAAGGAAGGTGGCAAAGGTGGTGGAATTATAATATATATGCCCTCAACTCAACTTGGGCATGACGTAATATATCAATAAGCAAATACAATATATCAAGAAGCAACTATAATTAATACGGATTTCTATTTTCGTGCCCTTGGTTTGTTAGTTGTACTTAGTTTTCTCCAGCCGCTTAACTTTTCCTCACGTTTTCCCATCTCCTTCCACGAAACTCTCACATGGTTTAAAACTTGCAGTCCGTCTGCCTAGCCGTTACGTGCTGACAAGTGGGGCCGCGTTCAGTCAGGTCTCGTAGTGGACCCTCGCCATTACGTGCTCACAAGTGGGGCGGTGTACTGTCAGGTCCCGTAGTGGACCCTCTCCATTATGTCCTGACAAGTGGGGCCGTGTTCTATCAGGTCCCGTAGTGGATCCTTGCTGTTACATGCTGACAAGTGGGGCCACGTTCAGGCGGTTCCTGTATTAGACACCTCTCTCCACTTATCCAGTTCAGCATAGGACCCACAAGTTATCCACATGAGCGCCGAACCCATAACTTACACAGGTTGGCGTTGCAAGATGGGACCCCGAGCCAGCCCTGCGCCCGTGTTGTTGCCTCCCCTTTCTTCTTCTTCTCTGGCGACGGCGGACCTTTGTCTAGCTTCACTTTGGCCTCCTATCTATCCTGGCCGTAGTATGGTGCCATCCCATTGACCTGTATGAAGGACGACAATGGCAACATGCGCAGGGAAGTTTAGATCTCGCACCAAAATTTTCCGATTAGACGGGAGCGCTTGTTGTGGACAATCAATTGGCGCAACTCGGGAGCTCAGTTGGGCGCGCGCTTGCTATGGAGAATGCGGGCGGCGAGCCGTTACAATGATTTAATTGGTTTATCAAGTTAATATCTTGGTTGCAATCAAGTGAATCTATGAAGAGAAAGTCAAACTTTGAGATCTAGGGAGATGGATGTATAAGAAAAGTTGATAGCCCGCGCGTTGCCGCGGAATTTGAAGAAAAATCTTCAGCTAAAATTAAGAGGAAAATTTAAAGAATACTTGGAAGTTACAAAAAGAATACTCCTGAATTTCAGATGATGAGAAGAAACATGTGGAATATGAAGAGCTAATAGTATACCATATGTTAGCACAGGCTCAGATGGCACTAATTATTTGTCTCAGCCACGCACATGAGTTTTTCTCAATGTCGTTTTTCGATCAAGAAATAACCTCTCAGCCACGAACATGAGCTTTTCTCACCGGTCTGAATTCCTTCAACACACTTGTCTGATCGCCTGAGTCATCACCTATAGTTGCTCGTGGGTATTGTTAGTATGCCATGGCCGAACTTCTCACTCATACGGACCAACGCTCGCTGGAACCTGGAGGCAAGAATAGTATGGAACTGGCAAATCTTGTGGTGGTGGGGAGAAGACTTGGTCTAGTCTGCCGCACCACTCATATAAGAAGATTCGATTGGACCCTAGCGCAACCACACCAGAAAGGCCGAGCTGTACGTGAGCGCTTTCGACATACCACCGTTTCTCCCTTGCAAATTGCAGTCCTTCAAGATGCTCTGACGGCCGAAGAAGTTGTGGTCGGCCCGGGAGCAAATGAGGACTCCAATACACCTGACTCGCCATGCTATGTATTGTTTCTTATTGTGCAACTCTCGCCTACGACGACTCTGCGAGCTCAACCGCCATTACCACCTCGCCATGCTCCTGGCCTGACTCTCACGCTCCTCGTCATGGCTTGCCGGATCGAGTTCAATCCGAGGCGGAGCCGCGGAGGACCTGACCTCAATCCATGATTTGACAATGGCTGTTACAGTGAGTAGAGTAAAGGTCGGCCTCGGTGATAGGATAAAATTTGGCTGGTGGGAAAGAGGACAGCAGAGGGCATGCGAAAACCTGTAGCTCCATTGTTTGGTACCATGCTGCCAGAATGCCATGGTCGAGTACTCGAGTTGTGACTGTAGGCGCTCTGGGAAAAGTAGGGATTAAATACTACAGTCCAACTATGAGCTGAATCGTCAAATCAAAATAATGACTAATTAATGTCTAGGTCGCATAGTGGGAAAGAAGAAGAGCGGTTGTAAGGCCAGGAGAATGTGAAGGTGGAGCACCAGTCTCGAAATAATAGTGAGCTGCACTTTCGTTGCTTATCAACTTTGGCCGCGCATGCAGACTAATGAAAGGTTAATCGGACCAGATCTTGTAGAAAATCTAGTGCGTCTAATTTTCATCAAATGGCTCCAACTATTTAAGGCGACGTGGCACTGTGGATGCAGCTTGCAAATATTAAATGCACTTAGTGGGGATCAACTTTATAGATATTATAGATAAGAGAATGACACAACTCTTGAACATTTTCAAATTAAAAAAAAATATAACTCTTAATGTAAAAGAGTGTTTATAATTGACACAACTCTTGAACACTTTCAAGTTATAATTTAAACATGATAATGTTGTCCTACGAAAATCTTGAGAGTTTATCATTTTTAGAGCATGAAAAGTGATCCCTAAACTAAAATCTTTCTGCCTCATGCATATACGAGAGTTATACACCTTCGAACACTGTGAAATCGAACTTAGGACATGATAATGTTGTGCTAAGAAAATCTTGAGAGTTTATCATTTTTTTTGGAGTGAAATATTATGCATAAACTTGGATATACGAAAATTATACACCTTTGATCACTGTGAAATCGCACTTAATACGTGATAATGATGTGCTAACAAAATCTTGAGAGATTCTAATTTTCATATAGTGAAATGTAATGCATAAACTTGCATATACGAAAATTATACACCTTTGAACTCTTTAAAATCGCACTTAGGACATGATAATGTTGTGCTAATAAAATCCTGATCATTTATCATTTCCATGGAGTGAAATATAATGCATAAACTTTCGTATACAAAAATTATAAACCTCTGAACATTGTGAAATTGCACTTAATACATGATAATGATGTGCTAACAAAATTTTGAGAGATTATCATTTTCTTCCCCCATTTTCATAGAGTGGTATGTAATGCATAAACTTGCATATACGAAAATTATACACATTTGAACTCTTTGAAATTGCACTTAATATGTGATAATGTTGTGCTAAGAAAATCTTGAGACATTATCATTTTCATAGAGTGGAATGTAATGCACAAACTTGCATATACAAAATTTATACATCTTTGAATACTTCCCCTTCAAATTATATTCAAAATCATTTGTTTATGGAGTTAAAGTACCGGTGGAAAACTCGTTATTTTGCATGGATAGAGGGGTGCCCCTGACACATATATTGGTTATCTTGTGCACTAGATCATAGAGGATCAAAGGTTGGTGGGCACGATCCGCATAACAACCGTCTCAACCAATAAGAGCGTAGCGGCAAAGATGAGCACATGTGTGAAAGTTCGTGAGTAAGAGAGAGGGGAAAACTTAGTAGAACTTAAAAACCTAGCAAAAAATTGAGTAGAACTTAAAAACCAAGGGCAAAACTGACAAAGGGATTCAAATAGAAAATAGAAAGAGATTTAAAAAATGGAAAATGCATCTTTATACAATAAATACATCTTAGCATACATCAAACTATTTGCAATTCAAATATACATCAGTTTGACTATTATTGCCTCATTCAGACAAACTATGTTTTGGGAAGAGGCTTGAGTAGAAAGAAATGAACCTTCATAGATAGTAGGTGATTTGAGAAGTGGTGATTTAGGTTAAACTTTAATTTCTATACATTTCTTATGTTGGCAAGTCACATACTAAGACTCCCTATATAGATGCCACTATGTTTTGATCTTTTTGAATTTGTTGTGCATAAAATGACTCAATTAGCTATCTAAAAGCCATTCTTTGACTCTCTATTGACCAGCCACTAGAGGGTAAAACTAAGTAAATTGCACACAACACTGTTAGTAATGGAGGGAAAAACCAAGTACAACCAAACTGCCAGTGTTACACTCAGGGTATATTGAGCATAACTAAGCCGCCAGTACGCGTGTCGCGATGCAGTGTCCATCGTGTCACGATGCATGGTAGCCATCGTCGCCTCCAAGGCAGCTGGAGGAGAGGCCTCCGTGTCCATATAGGTCACTGTCGAGGCATCGAAGGTGTCCTCACTTCCGCCATAGCCACCGGTGAGGAGGCCCCCGCCAGTATCGGGCAGATCCTTCTCGGTTGGGATCCCTACGAGGAGGAGGATTACATCAGGCTAGAGAACCCCTATGACACCAGCATCGCCAACCCATGGTCAAAGGTAACTATGGTTTTCTCCCCTTCCCTTGTTCTTTCCCATTCCCATCGTTGGATGCTAGATTGTATGTTATTAGCGTTTGACTGTTCGTATTTTCAATCGTTCGATGCTAGGTATTTTTATAGTAGCTAATCCTCATGTGTTAGATCTCGTATTTTGATGAATCCCCGTGTTCGTATTTCAATCCTATTTTATTTGTCCTCTGATTTGCAGTTAAGGGATTCCCTAGTTAGTACTAGCGCCGATCTGTAGTTGGGATTAGTATTCGATTTGCTTTGAGATATGGGGATTGGGGAATAATCAAGGGATCTAAATTGGTTAATTTATGCGCATAATCAATCTCGATAATCAAGGTATCTCAATCATGTCCTAATTGCACTCTACTGTTTTTTCAGTAGGAGGATAGCAGCGACGTCTGCAGCGACGACGAGTCCAAAGACACCAAGAATCTTCACGTGCTGAGGAAGCTGAAGTCTGGCAAGTACGACAACTTCTTCGCCGACGACGTCTACAGGTGCCTCTTCTGCACCAGGAGGCTCCACGCCACCGACTTCAACTCCCTTGTGAAGCATGCCGAGGATGTGAGGATCTGCGGAGAGTCCATGAACATCCACGGCTTCTGATCCAAGCACCAGGCGCTCGGTTTTCACCTCCGCAACCTCCAGAAGATGACCATCGAGAAGGGTTGCATGCCCCCGATCAAGCCCAAGGCACCGAAGGTCAAGGGACTAGGTAGCAAGAAGTGGAGGAGGCGCTAGAGGGAGGAGGCGGAGGCCATGAGGGGCCACTGACCTTGGGATGATGTTACTACTGTAAAGCAGCTTCTTTTGTATTATCGGTGTTGAGCTTGTCCATTGCTGCTGCTGAGCAGCCTAATTGTCGAACCTCGTTAAGTGTTGTACTATATATATCCTATATTAGCTGCTTTATCTACATCTTCTATATATCCTATCACTACAAGAAAAGTTGACTTTTATAGACGATTTTCGTGGTTGAAGGCCCATTTCTCGTGGCTAAAAAGTCTTCTACGACGGATGCCCTTTGTGGTAAAAGCCCCGTCATAAAAGAATCTACCACAGTTTTTTCTGATCGTGGCGGATTGCACCCTTCGACCATGAAAACTTGTTCCATCGTAGATCTGTAGACCAGCCGCGTTGACCGCGGATGTCAAGCTAAATGCCATGTGGCACTCGCCGTTAACAGCGGTTACCGCTGTTAACGGTCACAGAAACCGTGGCAGAAGCATATCGCAAACAAGGCTTGCTAATTGTTAAGTGGGCCGGCCCAGGAGGAGAGCCCAATAAGATTGCGGCCCTTTACTCTCACGCCGTGTACTGTTTGACGTGGCCCATTAATGAATCCATCCAAGGACCATACGATTTCAGCCCCATTACAGTTTCGGCCTAAAGAAGGCCCACTTTGGTAGAATAATATGCGATCCACTAGGGGTCTACGCCAGAAGGTCAGGCACTATTAAGGCCTGTAGGTGGACCGTTACTATTCCTAGAGCACGTGGGGTCCGCTCCTATTCTACCCATTTACTGTTATGGCCTTTTACATTTCTGGGTGGCTAGTGTTAGGATCCTTTACTATTCTGGCCTTTCACAGTTCGAGCCTTCTACTGTTCCAGGCTTTCACTGTTTAGGAATTGTATTGTTCCGGCCATTTACTATTCAGGCCTTTTTACTCTTCTGTCTGCTTTGCTCTGCGGGCCCTCTACTGCACGGGCTTTTTACTATTCAGGCCTTTTACTGTTTTAGCTCTTTGTTGTTCGAGTATATCAATATCCGGGCCCATTATAGTTCGGGCCTTTTAATGTTCTGGCATGTTGCTGTTCAGCCCTGTATGTTTTCAGGGCCTTGGTTGCTTATGAGGCCCACCAATATTTTGACCTGCCACTTATGGCCTTTTACTGTTTATTTGGCACATCTACTGGCCAGCATATTTGCATATTCTATAACTGTGGCACAATTCTGGTTTTAAACAGTCCGTTAATATTCCGGCCCGCTAATGGCCATGCTAGGATCACCCTATTACATCAATAGATATTTTTTGAAATTTATTACAGACCAGAATTTCAACAAAAACAAGAAGAAGCATTACGGAGACTGCGTCAGACATGTGTTGGAATAGGGTTTCTGCTACGGAGCTTACATCCCCATATAAGTAACAACTGGCATACCATGACAGCTACAGAATAGAATATCAAGTAGAAGGTCCGTCAAATCATGTCGATCTTTCACTTCTTGTATATGTTCACGTGTAATCGTGATTATTCCATCTATTTGCTATGTTTCTTGTTCAATTAAATCAATTGTTTGGAGTGCAGCTGTAACAGCTTTTTCTGCTGAAAAACTGAAACCGTGGGCCGATGCAAGCAATAATCACTATCACTGCTGCTTTGTGAAATGACCTCAATACTTAATGTAGGATTCCTCCCTTCTGCCGCTATAGCTTCATGTGATGCCTGAAACAAAGAAAACAAGTCAGCACAGCGTACCAGCTAACTGGCGGCCATCTTATATGTAAAATAATTCTAATTCATCATTGGCCAAGAACAATCAATGATGTGCCTCGTACATCTCTTTCCGGAATAATAGGAACTGTCGATGTCCTGGACCGATGCGTACATGTGCCAGTATCATAGCCACTCTAGAACAAACACTACAAGTTATTTGCATGCTGAAACTAAGACATATTAAGTTAGAGCAGCAAAGCAGGCGAAAAAAACACCTTGTTTGTTGTCAAAGAATTTCAAAATTGGCATTGTCCTAATATAACAAATCAAGCCATCAACATGTGTGTCTCATGCAGACTAACTGAACTAGGGTGGCAATGAATGTAGGGAATCAAGCTTCCTTTAGCTGCTTAGAAATGGCCGGGACAACAAAGCATTAACCTAAAAATATAAGAATAGTGTTAAAAGTTGTCTATAATATGACCTAGCCAAAAAAGTGACCTCCAACCACAGGTGGCATTGCTTTAATCATCATGGAACTATGATAGTACCTTGGAAAGCAAGAAATAGATCAAGTGTCTTAAATAGACTACCAGAATCATTTCAAACAAACAAGTTATCAACCATTCCTTTTTAGTAGCCAGATCATTCAAATATTTTGATCGTCAGGCTAGTAAATAAAAGAAGAAGAGAAAACAAAAGATTGGTCATTTGCTGCCGAAACAATAGCAGGACGCATCCAAAAAGTAGCACAAACCTTCTTTGTAATGCCTATAGCAATTGCATTTCCAACTGCTGACAATATCATTGTACATATAACCAGGCAAGAAAATCCAGTAGACAAACAAGCAAATGATACATTATGCACCTTGCAAGTTTAATGAAGTATTTAAACAATGTATGTGTGGGAACCACTTCAGAATATAACATTGATGCAATCACAAGTCAACTAAAAATTCATAGGAATCATAACCAATTGAACCATATGGTGGTTAATATTAAAATCACAAGATCATCTGATCATGTAGAGATGAAAATCCCTTGTTTATTATTAATCAAACATTGTATTTCTCACAGAAATTGCCATCCCTAGTTTGGGACTGATGGGGCTCAAACCCGTAGCTTCCGCCTTGATAGGGCGGTGCTCTGACTATTGAAGTTAAGAAAATCCTTACATTGCTTTAATCATGAGCAAACTAAAGAATCAAATTGGCAATAGACTCTATATGTGCATCATGTAGAGTAGCTATTGAGGTAATGAATTAAGCAATCAAACAATAGGTGCATGATAGACTTCCAGATCATATTAACATGGTTATAGTACATATATATAGTAACTAGGGATCATATTAGATGATAATAGATATGACAATCTCACTATGAGTAGTCTAGATAGAACTGCCTCCGTTTCAAAATATAAGATGTTATGGCTTTTGTGAAATGAATGTATCTAGACACCCTTTAGTGTTGGTAGAGTAACTTGGACTAGTATTGTATGCATTTTTTACTAGTCCAAGTTATTCCCCACCAAGACCAAGTAATTTATACTAGTCACATACATATAACACTAGACTATGTTACTACCTCCAGAGTGCATATAAGCTCAATCATGGTGGCGATCTCTAATATTATAATAGAATATAGATTAGCATAAAAGTGGATATACTTCAATCACCACCACATAATCATGGCCTAGTTAACGTATATATATAGATAGAAGATGATTAGTCAAATATAGTAAAAAGAGATCTCCACCATGATTGAATGAGCAAATTGAATTATAAATCAAGGGATTTACGTTTGGTCTTTGTGTAGTACCGTTAAAGGTCATCTTGTTCTAATCATTGTCCAACTCATGTGGTGCCGACACTAGACAATGTGACTACCTCCAGAGTGCATACAAACTCTTAATTATAGCAGAAAAATACAATAATAGACTATAAATTAGCATAAAAGTGGAAATATTTAAATTACCACCACATAATCATAGTCTAGTTGACACATATGTAGATAGATAGATATATATGATGATGAGTCAAATATATCAAAGAATAGATCATCACGATGATTATGTGAGAAAAATGAATTATAAATCGAGAGATTTACAATTGGTCTTTGTTACATAGTAGAAAAATATAGCATAAAAGTGGATATACTTAAATCACCACCATCTAATCATGGTCTAGTTAACATATAGATAGATAGATAGATGAACACAAGTCAAATATAGAAAGAATAGATCATCACCAAAATCAAGTGAGCATATTGAATTATAAATCGAGGGATTTACATTTGGTTTTTGTCCAGTCTTGTATAAGGTCAACCTTGTTTTAATAATTAGCCGAATCATGTGGTACCTCGTACAAACAAGCATCTGACACTAAGCACATCTCAGTAAAAACAAGAGACTTACTATTTATTTTTGTGCAGTCCCGTTGGAGGACATCCTGTTGTCAGTTCATTCTTTGAAGACATCCACCGCATCGAGTACTTGGATAGATGATCCATCTACTTTATTGTTGCTCCTATGCATATAGGTTTAGGCCACTCATTCACACAAAACAGGTTTGCATTCAGCAATACAAAGCAATGTGTACTTACAAGATTGTAGGGGCGATTCACCTACGATTCTTCGTGTTCCCTGTGAGAGGAAATAATAACATGTTGTTGCGGTTTACAAAGAACTAGATAGACATTATAGTATAATCACGTGTGAACATGTAGAGTAGGGAATGGCGGAATATAAAAAAACATTTAGATGACATAAGGATTATCATGGCGACAAAATAAAATGCAGTTATAGTCACTAATTAGCACGAACAAGAGAGAAATTACAATGATTTAACTTGTGAAATAGGATTGCAAACAAATATGAGAAGTGCCATAAAATATGTCACCATCTACAGAGCAGGAAGTTACTATACTAACATTTGGACGAACAAGATATACATTACAATGGTATATCTCGTGAATTTATAGAGCAAGGAATGCTAACCCATATGTGAAGTGACTTAAAATGCCATGAATACATAATAGAAGGTAGCCACTGTTACTACAGAAATTATAATTGAGAAACTTGAATTTATAGAGCAGGGCATGCAGATAACCATGTTATGTGCCTTAAAACATGCCATGTAATACTACATCCAATCCAAAGTAAATAAGTCTTATAAAAATTTTTGCAAGTCAATCAACGGAAAATTGGACCAAGTTTGCAGGACATACCAAGAACATCTACCATGCCAAACCAACGCCATTCGATACATCGGGGCATATATTTTCATAGACGCAAATGCCACAAATTAACCCTTAATATATTTTTCTATGGGATTGGTAAAAGTCATAATTGTTTGACTTTATAAAAGTATAGGCCTTCTTTTACGGAATGGATGTACTCCCTCCGTTTCAAAAAGTATAAGTCCTCATCTAGACCACTTCTAGAGTGTAGGTTCATGTAGGTTTGGAGTAAACCTACTCACTAAATGGTGTCTAGATACACTCCTATCACAAAGCTAAAACATCTTATATTTTGAAACGGAGGGAGTAGTACACAATAGGCGGTAGCTACTGTCGAAGCTTAATTGAAACAAATAATAATGGTATAACTTGTAGAGGGAATGCAAAACCAACAAGTTTAATGACATAAAATTTGGAATGAATTACATAAGAGAAGGTAGTTATTGTGGTTGCTTAGAACAACTAGATTGAAATTAAAATAGCATAAATTCTGAACTTGTAGAGCAGGGAATGTTAACCTACATGTTCAGTGCCTTAAAACTACCAATGAACTCCAAAATTACATGCAGTCAGTATTGTTGCAATAGAAAAAGCAAGTGCACATTATGATGACATAACTTGTGAACTTGTTGAGCAAGTATGCAACATCAGATGTTTAGTGAATTAACATTTGCCATGAACTGCATAATACCAATGAACTCTAATGATGTCTGTTTTTGTACTACCAAAATTGTTTATGTATATTAAGAGTAATTGTTGGTCAAAGAAAAAACACGCATAACAAGGACGCCTTATACCTCGAAACAGAAGGAGTAGTTTAACACCTGGATTTAACATAGACTACACCAAATTTATCAAGGGAGAGTGGGATATCAATTAAGCCAGTATTGAGGTTCGAATTTACCACCAATACAGAAATGCAGTTCACTGTCGTAGGCTCATACCTTCTATATTGAAATGAACGAACAAGAAGATCTGGTTTACCTTGGCCATGGCGTCATTTACGCATACACGACATATTTGCAGGTGACGTCAAGGACGCTAAGGGTACCCGGTAGTGGTGAGTCGGGCTGAAGCAGATAGATCTCGGTGGTGTCTGTGAAGCAGATCTGTGGAGGTTGTTGATGGGCCTGGCTTACTTGAAAAGATGGCCGGTGAAGGAGATCCGGTGTAGTGCATGACGTCGTCGGTGAAGCAGATCTGTTACGACCGATTATGGATTCGAGGCGCTACACAAGAGCGTCGGTGAAGCTGATCTGGTGTAGTGGATTGTTGAGTCCGTGAAGCAGATCTAATGCAACGCACACTAGTGTAGGTGAAGCAGGTCAGGTGTTGTGGACTAGGGAGTCGGTAAAACTAACACGATTGTATGGAAGAGGGTGTTAGCGAACTAGGTTCCGTAAGGTGGACGTCGGTTGATCCCGTAGACTGGTTAGGAGTATATGGTATCAAGGTATGGCGTGTAGGCCGGCAAAGTGCGGTGGTGCAGGAGCCGGAGGTGGGTTTGGGGGTTTGGGGTGCCTTGTGGGCCAATGAAGTGTGGCGGTGATGTTCCGGTGCGGTGGTGCAGCAGCTGGAGGTGAGATAGGGGGTTGGGTGGCGTGTAGGCAGGTGAAGTGCGGCGGAGATGATTATGATGCAGTGGTGCAGGTGCTAGAGGTGAGAGGGGGCTGGGTGGCGTGTAGGACGGCGAAGCGCTGCAGGGACGGGTCGGTGCAGTGGTGCAGGAGCCGAAGGTGAGAAAGGGGTTAGGGTTTTTCAGAGTGCTATGGGGGAAATGGCATTGGTGGAAGGTGGACTACCTAGCTTCAGAGCTATGGGGACCCTGCCCCACGGGGGGAGGGGGATTACGAACCATACCCACGCCCCGACATTCATAGATAGGTGTCAACACGGATTTTTAATCCCAGATGCATGTTATGCCATACCTCGCAATACCAGGATTACCATTTTTGCGAGACATACCAGATTGGATATCACAGTACAACATCCATTACAAACCATTATAAGGTCTTGCACAAATAAAGGATCTCATGATCTAGTCTTAATACAAACAAGCAATGGAATAATAAACGTAGTAGTGGGCTCCATCTTCAGGGTCATAGGCAATGCTGATGATGGGAGATGATCCTAGTTGTCGTAGACATCCTGCTGTCCATCTTCCTGATAGTCCTCCTCATAGTCTGGCCACGGTAATACCCTGGGACAAAACCATGAGTACTCCTTAAGTACTCACAAACTATCACTAACAATTAAGGTAGTTCTAGTAGGAATCTTAAGCTCTAGGTTTATTTGCAAAAAGCCAGGTTTATCTAAACTGAGTTTAGAAGTAAAGAAAACTAAGTTAATGTTCTAAAATCACTTAAGTGGGAAACTAGTTTTCATATCCACAACCCTGTTGTGGTTAAGTCAAAGTCACAATTCAGTTCACAAGTCATTTTGAAAACATCTGACGACGGAATAGTATGGCCACTCCAACTTTCCATGACTGCGGACGCGGCTATTCGAATAGTTTGACACTCTGCAGAGGTGGTACATTTTCACCACAAAATTCGATAATCTGTCAGGGATAACCCTGAATCAATCATACTTAGTATACAGATAATCAATGATAACCTTTCAATTACACACCCCAGTATAGGCACCTCCCCTATGAGATTGGCCTCCCAGCCATGGCCATTTGCCATCTTGGGCACCACATAGGTGGACATTATCAAGAGGTAGCCTCAGCTCAAACCTCTCCCGCAAGGGAACTCATACTAATGCATATAAACTTTCGGCTAAGCCCTACCCAATTCAGGTATTGTGGTTGTACGGTAAAATTGGAATGGTATCGCATCCGAACCCAACCATCAGTTTTTATAAAGGGCTAAGGCTCATGCCTCAACATTTTCATTCATCAAATCCTTTGGTGTTTCTCAACACATGTCAAAACATTTCAATAGAATGAAGCATCATTCCAAGGTTTTCATAATCATTTTCACCAAGTATTCCCATCTAAAGTGACCAACTTTTATGCTTAGCACTAGCTACTAAGGTTAAGAGTGTTCACTAGTGAGGGGTGCTAATCTTCAATCTCATGCCATAGAATGACATCTAAGTATAGGCCTAGTTTTATACTCTTTATGCTATCTACCCTACTTTTCCAAATACTCACAAAGCACTAACTAAAAGTAAAGAACTTTGGTAAAGTAAAAAGAATAAAGCTTGCAAGTAAAACTTGGGATTGGCATAATCAAAGGTATATAACCAAAGCATGCCTAATGCATTTTTCTTAAGATATCAAGTTTCCAAGTATTAGCTTGCATAGCTCCAGCTTGCTCATAATAGCTTGCCTTGATTGGTGCAGTGATTGAAGTTTTTTTTGTCTTCTGCTTGGTAGTACTCCTCCTCCTCGTATCCTTGGTTGGTACTATCGTCTATAAATAAATATGGGGTACACAATCACCAAACAATACTTAACTAAGTCAATTTAGCACACTAAGGCTCACACTTGATGATCTAGCATCATCACAATCATCACATGGATTAAAGACTTAATCTTATTTATTTTATTTTAGAAAAGTAATTTCTACTCATTGAAATTAATTAAGATTTAATATTCTCCAAATAGAATATGGGATCATGTGGAAACATGTCATCACCACCTATTCTAATACATGGGAATGTGATTTAAATGTTGATCATATTTTATTAACTTTAAGATTATCATTTCATAGAATTAAAGTGACTAGAAATGCCCTAATAGCATTCTTTTGGTACTAGTCTAATGTCACTGCATGCAAACCTAAATATTTTTACATATTCGGATAGAACTTATCAAATGTGATTTTTGAGAGTTGGAATCAACTCAAAAGCATTTATGGTTGATTTTTGAAAAATGTTTGAAGTTACAAAAGTCTGTCTTGTGATTTTTTCTATAGATTATCTCTAACTCAAAATGATATAAATCCAACGGGCTTGTATAGATAATTTAATTACCTTTCTAACAAAATTTGAATCCTGCAATTTGGTTCAGTGCAACTATCTGAATGGATTTTTGAATCTATGGACAGAACAAGGTTTTAACTAAATTGGAAAATCAATATTTGAATCTCCAGGCCAGCGCGGGAAACTTAATAGGGCCGGCCCAATTGCACTACGCGGCGCAACGGGCTGCTAACAGACGGGGTCCACCAGTCAGCCAGTCTAACTAAACAAAATGGTATCTACGCATCTGAGTCGTGCGATCTAAATCTAATCCAACGGCCGAGAGTCATCGTCGACGACGAACTGCTCCGGCAAGGAAAATAACCTAGCACGGTGGTGGGGGTCCGGCAAGGCTCACCTGGGCTCCAGCTAGGTCGACGATGGGGGCGAATGGGGTTGTCGATGATGGAGGTTCCATTAGTGGTCGCGGCAGGTCTTGGGGTGGTCACAATCGACGGCGCCCTTCTCCTCCAGCAGCGGCGGGCTCCGGCCAAATTCCGACAAGGGAAAGCTCGCCTTGCTCCGGGGAAGGGTGAAGGAGGATCAGAGGGGAGTGGTGAAGGTGTTGGTGTTTAGAATGGAGGCGGGGAAGGCCTCTATGTTGGGGATATACTTTCCAGGTATCCTCACTTTACCTCACTAACTAGGGTGGCCCACTTTGGGTTAGAGCTTTGCTTCACGGGCGGCCCAGTCAGGGACAAGAGACGGTGTCCAGTCCGGCTACGGGAAGGCCTAGAAGACATACCGACATAGGCCTATAGTGTTACTTGTAGTTCAAGATGTACTCTGTAAACCGACTCTTAGTCGTAGCCGGATAGATCTCTCCTGTAAGCCCTAGACTGGATATCTATATAAGCCGGCCTAGGGAGAGCCTTTAGGGCACCCTCACAATAGTCTACAATGTCAACTCGCATAGGAGAAACCCTTGTAACCCATATTCCGGCTCTGCCGTATTACTGCATTGCTAGCAGGAGTAGGATCTGTCCAAAGCCGGCAGATTCAAACCTGGGTAAACTTGTGTGCTCACCGTCCCAGAATACCGTACGTCTCACACCCCTCTCTTCCACACGCCCCGAGGACCCCCTCATGGCGTACTTGTCATTAATACGAGGATAGTTGGCGCCCACCCTGGGACAAGTGAGCTTCGGATCTGCGTTCCGAGTGGAATCTGCAAGAATCGGAATCGGCGAGACTATCGCCGTCGGTCGCATCCTCTACACCAACGACGTCCCTCTCATCGTTCTCGACGAGACTTGGATTCCGGCTAGGGAGGCCGTGACTGCTTACACCATTATGGCTTTCGGCGAGATCGATGTGTACATCGGATTCACTAAGCCTATCCCACCCACCGCAGCGGTGATGATAGAGGTAGAAGAAATTGCTGGGTCCCCTTTGTCCGCGGAGGCGGCAGAGTTCCGGATCTCAGAAAACCCTAATCCCACCCATCCCGCACCCATTGCGGAGATAGTGGAGAAATCCGAGCTTGAAGCAGATCTCGCGGTACAAGTCAAATCTAGGGTGGATCTCCCTAGCGAGGCCGAATCCCAGATCGATCCACTCGCCGAGATCAAAATCCAAGAGGATCACAACAACAATCTTGGTTCCGGCTCTGCCATCTCCGGAACAGATCATCCATTCCTGAGGCACAAGTTGAGGCGCATGATGATGCAAGACGCAAGTGCGGATGAGGTTCTCGAAACCATCAAGATCTTCGAGGAAGCCCATGAGGAAAGCAGCAACTACCTCAGGACCCACACATCGCACTTTGTCCGGATCTGGCTCTGCTGATGCTGGAGGCAACACTTCCTCAATGCTAGAGGCAATCGGAACAAACACCGACTTACCCGCATCCTAGAATGACTCGATGATGTCGACGGATTTCCGAAAGTTCTCTGCGGAATATGAAGAGGAGTACAACTCCAAAGCTGTAGAAGAAGGAGAAGCCATGGATGAAGGATCCGGAGAAAACTCTCCCAAAGCGCAGGATGACATGGATATTGGAGATAATCCCGAGTTCGAGGTGTCCGAAAGTACCGATCAGAGCTAGACTCCGGAAAACAGACCCAAAGCCGTCTTTGCTACCGGCGCTGCCAAGAAGGCAAAGAAGAAGAACAAGACCTCGGAAAAAGATCTTCCGGCAGAGGAAGTGATTCCCGAGGAATATGAGGAAGACTCGGATGGAGCACTTATCCCAGACTAGCCAAAGAAGAATCGGTGGATGGACACGTGGTCACCGCAGGTGCACGTAAAATCATCGATGCTGCATTAACTACACCTATCCCTACAGCTGCAGAACTTACTGCTGAAGAACTGGATGAAAGGGCCCAGGCCCTGGAAGCGCGTCGCCAAGTACTCCTGGATGAAGCCAAAAACATCGAGGAAGAAAAGAAACACATGGAAACTGCAGGGAAGTACATCTCTCAGCAGCATCAAAAAACCCAGAAACGTCACACTCGTGATGATCAATTTCCGGAAGTTCACATGGTCCTCTTCGAAGGAGACCCGTGAATGCCTCGACTCGATAGCAAGGGAGATCTAGTGTACCCAATGACGGTGCAAAACACTGTTGCATCTCGAGATATCCTGGAAAATAATCCAAGCCCAGAACAGGTTCGATTGGGCATTAAGCTACTCACCAAGGGTCTAGAACAGCAGAAGGCCGCGAAATCCGGAAGAGGAAAACTGGTCTCCCAATCAGACCAATGTCGCACGGATCCGGCCTGGAATGACATAAGACCCCAACGTGCTCCGGAACAGCATAACCATTCCGACCGTCGAGAAGACAACTACTCAAGAACCGGATCTTCAGGATAGCATCACAGAACTGCACGTGACTATCGCATTGTTGCTCTAGCTGCTGAGCAAGAGGCAATTGCTACACTGTATCCAAGGAATCCTCCCCGGCGAGAGTCAAACGATCGCAGGGAAGAAGACAAAGAGAAACGTCGAGAGGAGGACCGTCAAAGAATGCCACCTCCTAGACATACAAGCCGTCCGGCTAAGCCCCACTGTGGTGTTAGTGACAGACGAAGGAACGACGGACACCATGTCGAGACAAGCCAGCAGGGGCCTCGTCACAATGAAGACCCTCCCCGGAACTAGAATAATGATGCCCCGGATGGAGGCCGGTGTCCAGCCGGAAACAATCTAGCTGCTCCACCCTCTCCACCAAGTAGCCACCACAACGGCTCCCATGGAGGCCAAGGAGGGCGTCGTGGCGGAGGAGGTGGTGGAAGAAGCCGAAGTCCGGCTCCAAGGCACTACGGCCGTAGCCGTCAATGAGGATGATCTTTGTCCCCAAGTGACGCGAGGCACAGGATTAATTCCAACATAGAGGCACGACGCTACGAAAACGATGATATATATGTGGGCCCAAAATGCTTCGGACCAAATATAAGAGCAACAAAATTCCCGGAAGGATTTTCTATCTCAAGAAACATCCAAGCCTACGACAACATAGCTCGGGCAAACACTTGGATCCAAGACTTTCTCTAAGCTTGCTACATCGCCAAAGGCAGAAACAGCCTGGTCGCAACTCCATATCTCCCACTCATGTTGAGGAAGACGGCACGATCATGGCTGAATGAACTTCCGGAGAACACCATCCACAACTGGTATGACATGCAAAGCGCGTTCTTTCGGAATTTCGAAGGACTATATCGGAGGCCCTGTACGGTAGGAGACCTACAGCGTTGCACCCAGAAAGCTGGAGAAACTTGCCAAGATTATCTCGGATGATGGATCGACACCGAGAACTCATGCGAGGTAGTAAATGACCAAACCGCGATTGAAGCTTTCATTGCAGGACTCCCAATTGGTTTACTACGTCATCGCTTGAAGTGTGACAAGATCACTGATTTGGGAGAGATGATAGAAACAGCGAGCAAGTATGCAGATGCTGACGATGATGTAGAGAGATTATTGAACGCCCAAGCTATGCCACAGTCGGCAAAACAACCAAAGCAGCAAGCTCAGAAGCGCAAGAACACCTCGGAAGAAAATCCCAACACGGAAACGGCAGTGGTTACTGCTACTTTCGAGTCTGGAGGATGAGCAGGACTCGACAGAGGCCGTGGACGCTGTTGTGGGACATCAAGAGTCCAGGGTAGAGGAGACCATCAACCTGGCAAAACCTACTCTTGGGCCGACATTGCCAATTACCCGTGTGTGCATCACTTAGATGCCAATGGGGGCACGTCTCACACAAACGTCGAGTGACGTTTTAATGACGACATCAAGAAAGGCGATATTGTTGGCTACAGGGCTAAGCGGAAAAAGGGAAAGACGAATCCCGAAAAAGATAAGGAGACCAAGGAAGATTCAGACATGGAGGAACCCGATGCTTCAAATCCCAAGCCGGAAGGAAAGAAAAACTTCCCGACAAAAAAGGACACTTATGTCACCTTCCTCGGATCTCAACCAGCGAAGGTCAAGAAAGCAGTTCTACATGAGCTCAACGCCACAGTTCTGGTTGTCCCTCAATTCTTGGATTGGACGGAAGATGCCATCACCTTTGACCGTGCTGATCGTCCGCCTAAGTTGCACATGCGAGGAAAATACACCTTAGCCATCAACCCACTTATTGACGGCTATGGTTTCTCCAAGACTCTCATGGACGGTGGTAGTAGCATCAATATTCTGTATGTCAAAATGCTAGGCCAGATGCGAGTCTCGGAGACTCAGCTGAATCACAGCTCTGTGATCTTTCACGGAGTTGTCCTAGGAAGACAGGCAAATTCCCTGGGAGAGATAACTTTGGATGTTACCTTTGGAACTCCAAAGAACTATCGGACGGAAGCACTTTCCTTCAAAGTGGTCCCGTTCAAGAGCATGTACCATGCTACATTCGGACGTCCGCCTTACTAGGCTTTTATGGCTCGTCCGTGTTACATTTACAATATGATGAAAATTCCAGGTCCTAGCGGCGTGATCACCATCAGGGAGACCCGAAGAAAGCGCGAGAGTGCGAAGACGGAAATGTCGCCTTTGCTGAAGCCGTGTTGCACGCCCAGGAGTACTAGGAGATCAAGAAGACCATAAACCCGTCCGAGATGCCAGCAACGAAGAAGGAGGTGACAAAGCCGAATCCGGAGTTCAAGGCATCGAAAGAGACGAAGAAGATGTCATTGAAGGACGATGACCCCTCCAAGGTGACCCAAACAGGCGTAGGCCTAGATAGCGCATAGGAAAGCGCACTCGTCAAGTTCCTCCAAGCAAATCAAGATATCTTCTCATGGCAGCCATCTGACATGACCGGAGTACCTAGGGAACTTGCCGAGTACTCTCTAAATGTATACCCGAATGCTAAACCCGTCAAACAGTCCCTACGATGATTTGGAGACATAAAGCATAAGGAAATAGCTAAGGAACTAGCCCGGCTCGAGTTAGCCGGATTCATAGAAGAGGTCATCCGTACTAATTGGTCGGCCAACCCTGTAACGATCCCTAAAAAGGACACCACTAATTTAAGGATGTGTGTTGATTATACTGCCTTGAACAAGGCTTGTCTCATAGATCCATTCGCTCTGCCTAGAATTGATCAAGTTATCGATTCTACGGCAGGCTTGGGACTTCTCTGTTTTCTCAACACATATTCCGGTTATCACAAAATTCGGATGAAGGAATCAGATAAAATCAAAACTTCATTCGTAACCCCCTTCGGAACCTTCTGTTTCGTTATGATGCCCTTTGGGCTCAAGAATGCAGGAGCCACGTACTAGCGCACTATGCAGCGTTGCCTCCACGACAAAATCGGACGCAACGTACATGCGTATGTGGATGACATTGCGGTGATGTAAAAAAAGAAGGAAACACTAATTTCCGACTTGGAGGAAACATTCGTCAATCTACGAAAATACAACATAATGCTTAATCCGAAGAAATTATTAGGGTTCATCGTGTCTCAAAGAGGCATAGAGGTGAACCGAGACAAGATCAAGGCTATACTCAATATTTCTAGGCCAACTCGCCTGAAGGACGTTCAAAGACTAATAGGTTGCATTGCCGCAGTCAGTCGGTTTGTAAGCGGGCTTGGAGAAAGAGCCGCACCACTTTACAAGCTCCTGAAAAAGACCAAAAAATTCGTCTGGACTGATGAAGCTGAAGCTGCACTACAAGACATGAAAGAACTACTCTCGTCTGCTCCTATCCTTGCAGCACCAGAACCAAGGGAACCAATGTTGCTCTACCTCTCTGTGACAAACAGGGTTGTCAGTGTCGTCATGGTAGTGGAGAGACCATAAGAAAATCAGGAACACCTGGTGCAGCATCCGACTTACTACCTCAGCGAGGTCCTAACTGAATCGAAACAGCGGTATCCGCACTATCAAAAGCTGGCTTATTGTGTGTTTTTCGCATCCTGTAAGTTACGGCATTATTTTCAGGAATACCCAATTACCATGGTGAGCACAGCTCGCATGAGAGATATAATCAATAACAGCGAGGCTACAGGACGTGTCGCAAAATGGGGCATAGAGCTTTCAGCTTTCAACATTGAGTATAAACCCCGTACAACAATCAAATTCGAAATCCTCGCTGACTTTGTTGCTGATTGGACAGAGAGAAAGGAGAATATGACCCACCAGAGTCGGAATATTGGACCCTATATTTTTACGGGTCTAAGGCTCGAGGGGGCTCGGGGGCTGGCGTGGTACTCAAATCACCCTAAGGAGACAAACTTCTATATGTGCTGCAGATCCACTTCATAGCGACAAATAATATTGCCGAGTATGAAGCACTTCTGCATGGAATCCGGATTGCTAAGGATATCAACATCCGACGTTTGATGCATTATGGAGATTTGGATCTTGTTCCTCAACAAGTGTCGGATATCTGTAATGCAAATAAGCACATGGCAGCATATAAAGCTGTCGTGGATGAATTATCTAGAACGTTCGAGGGATTCGAAGTTCAGCACATCCATCGAGTAGAAAATGAGGAAGCAGACGCATTATCTCGAATAGGCTTTGCACGGAAACAGGTCCCGGAGGGCGCTTTTTAGAGCACCTCAAAGTTCCCTCTATGAAAGGAGTGGACGAGGAATATCCGTCGAAATCCGACTCACCTTTAGTAGCAGTTCTGGCTATAATTACCAGCTGGCCTCAACCCTACCTTGATTATTTGGTAGATGGCAAATTACCCGAAGACGAAGTTTTGAGCCGGCAGATCGTCCAACGAGAAAAATCCTATACTATAATTAGTGGTGAGCTCTATAGACGGAGTGCGTCTGGGATCTTTCAGCGCTGTGTATCTCCGGAAGAAGGATTAGAAATCTTACGAGAAAGCCATGAAGGTGAGTGTGGTCACTATGCTGCGACCAAATCTTTAGTGGCAAAAGCTTTTCGACATGGTTTTTTCTGGCTTACAGCCAAGGCAGATGCCGAACGGCTGGTCAAGACGTGCAAAGGTTGCCAAAAATACGCCAAAGAAGCTCATGTTCCGGCTGATCAGCTGCGAACAATACCTATAACATGGCCTTTTGCGGTCTGGGGGCTTGAAATGGTAGGACCGTTTAAACGGGCTCCAAGTGGATTTACTGACCTCTTAGTGATGGTGGATAAATTCATCAAATGGATTGAGGCTAAACCTGTCACTAGTTGTGATGGAGCAACAACCAAAAGATTTGTCGAGGATGTTACAATCAACATGGTTATCCGCATAGCATTATCACAAACAATGGGAGTAACTTCTCTATGGGAGAGCTTGCCAAATTCTGCAATGAACAAAATATCCGGCTTGACATTGTGTCAGTCGCACATCCGTAGGCTAATGGACAAGTTGAAAGGGAAAATGGTTTAATCCTACAAGGCCTAAAGCCAAGACTCGAAGCACCACTGAGACGTGCTGCGGGGGCTTGGGCAGAGGAATTACCCTCTGTAATATGGAGCTTGCGAACAACTCCGAACAGGTCAACCAGATACACACCTTTCTTCTTGGTATATGGTGCCGAAGCAGTTCTTCCTAGTGATTTGATTCACAATTCTCCTAGAGTTGCCATGTATATCAAAGAGGATGCTGAGATTTCTTGACAAAATGATCTCGACTTAGTTGAAGAAGTTCGCGTTGTTGCTGAAATGAGATCAACAGCCTATCAGCAGAAGTTACGCAAGTATCATAGCTAGGGAGTCAGAAACTGGTCTTTCAATAGGGGGATTTGGTTCTCCGTCTTGTGCAGCAAAGAAAGGACAAACTTTCCCCAGTATGGGAAGGGCCTTTTTTGGTTAGTCGAGTATTGCACAATGGTTCATACTACCTAACTGATATGGGGCTAGTCAAAGAAAGACCTGCTACTAAGAAGAGAAAGAGAGCTGGAGGCAGTACAAACCCGGAATAATTAGATAGACCATGGAATATTGCTCAGCTATGTCCCTTTTATTCTTAGTTTATCCTTCTTTGTAATCATATATGTGCACATGTGCAAAAACAAATAAAGTATTGGTTGCCTCAAAAAAAATCTGAGAAGTTTTTTACCATCTTATTTTCGTATGATCATGTCATAGTCAAAAATCCTAGAATACTTGAAAGTACTTTATGCTCATGTTTGTTCTGGTTTAGATTTCCGATTCTAGAATTGCTACCTTCGGGTATAAATTTAAATTTTATAGTTTGTGCTTTGGTTATTTGTCTAATTGCCAGATGCGGGCATTTTCTGAGTAGTGAATTGTTTGTACTGGAAGCCGTCTTTGTTTCCGAGTGTAAACTAGTTTAGCAATTGAGCTCCGTTGCTCGACAAAGTTTCCGTTCTATGCAAAAATTTCAGGCACATAAGGGATGAGGCGGAAAGCCAGATAAACGATAAGTGCAGAAAAAAACACAAGTGCTTATGCAAACATTTCAGGCACATAACATTAAAGCCAAAAGTACTGAATAGATAAAATAAAACTTAGTAGTAGCAAAAGTATCATACTAATTTACAGACCCAAATTGTTTTCAGAATAAGACATTGTTCTTTATGATACTCTATGATGCATGGGGAAAGGTAGGAGCTGCCGGCTCGCTGGATACATCAGCCTCGATTTGATAACATTCCGAGATGTTCAAATCTGATGTAGTTTGATCATCGTCAGAAACTTCTGCTATTTCTTTGGTAGGCGGATGTGCCGTGTCCACACAGGTGAAGAAAGGACTGTTGTAGCTGGTTAAGTCAGCTACGTGACACCCATATCCGGCACAGGAGTCCATGATAGCCTTGATGTCTTGCTCCTGTCCATCTTCATCCACTTTGCAATACCCTTTGGTTACTTGCCAAACTTTCATGTTTCCATGGTGGCTCATAACCATGGTGTAACAACCCGTGCACTCCTGGGCCTGGGGGTGTCACTCCTGGTAGCTTAATAGGATATCTAGACTGGCCTCACACAACAACACTAGTCTTTTCTGTGCAATTTGTCCTCACTCGTGTGCACCCGGTACCCACTTCCTGGTCGGTCACCCATCCTAGAATTGCTCTAGGACAAGCACGCTTAACCTTAGAGTTCTTTTTGAATGAGCTTCCGGAAAAGAAGTTGCAACTTGTTGGTATGAGTATTCTATCAATCCTATTAAGCCATGTGCCTGGTCTCACATACACCCACCCTTTAGAAGATCGATGCCCTCATCGATCAAGGACACCTCAGGAACGTTCCCTCTTGGCACGCGTCTGTGCGTCCACCCTTTAGAAGATCGATGCCCTCATCGATCAAGGACACCCTAGGAACGTTCCCTCTTGGCACGCGTCTGTGCGTCCAGTGCCGGCACATGTGCCATGCTGTGTCTAGTTTGGGCCACATGCGCCATGCTCCACATGTCCCGCCACTAACCCGCACACACCCATTTAACCGCGAGGTCGGCTCTGATACCACTTTGTAACACCCTGTCCACTCCTGGGCCCGAGGGGTGTCACTCCTGGTAGCTTAATAGGATATCTAGACTAGCCCCACAAACCAACACTAGTCTTTTCTGCGCACTTTGTCCTCACTCGTGCGCACCCGGTACCCACTTCCCGGTCGGTCACCCATCCTAGAATTGCTCTAGGCCAAGCACGCTTAACCTTAGAATTCTTTTCGAATGAGCTTCCGGAAAAGAAGTTGCAACTTGTTGGTATGAGTATTCTATCAATCCTATTAAGCCATGTGCCTGGTCTCACACATGGTGAGAGCATTCTGTGCTGCGGTTCGTGTGTAGGACATGTTCCAGTCCTGTACAAGCTGTGGCATCTCCTTGGACTTGTCTCGCACCTCAAAGCCGGACATGCTATGCATGTCTGGAACCTTGAGAACTTCACAAATATCCTCGATGGATTGGCGAAAGTCGTGCAGAAAATCACTGACTTGTGTAAGTCGGCTGGTGCGAGACTTGGCAGAGGTCGAGTCTAGTAAGTTCAGAGGACCTGTGCATATAATGCAAAGGGGTTAGTCAAATAAATCCGGACTCCAAAGAGTCGGAAGATGCGTACAAGTCAGAGAAAAGGAAACATACGAAAAATGACATCGTCGACTTTGGTCTTTTCATCTCGAAGACTCTGGAGTTCAGCCCGGAGTGCATCGGCAATATCCCTCTCTTTGAACAAGTCATTGCTAAGATCCGAGATTTTCTTATCCTAGAGCACAATCTTACGATCACGCTCCTCGGTGGCCATGGAGGAGGATTCGATAATTTGAGCAATGCTCTTCTCATGATCCGCCTTAAGATTATCCAGCTCTTGGCGGAGATCCTTGTTTTCCACCACCAGGGTTTTAAGATTCTCGGCCTCTTCAATCATAGCGCAAGACAGCTTCACCAGTGATGTAGTCAAAATAACAACAGTTGAACAAAAAATTTCGCTATGAAATAAAATACAAGGTTTGAGTACTGAAATGATTACCTTCAGCCTCATCCCTGGATACCTTTAATTGAGCATTTTCAAGCCGGAGAGCTTTGATCTCTCTCTGCTTGTTACAGATATTCTCCAATAATTCCTGGTTATATGAATTAACTTTCTGTAAGTCAGAATACCCAGAATCAGAAGTCTACTAAAGACTCGGGCTAATATTGTAACTAATATCAGCACGAGCCTTGGGGGCTACACTAGTTCATTCTTTGGCATCCTAAGAAAGCATAAACCCAGATTGTCATTCCAACTTCATACTTGGGGGCTAGAGGATATGATATGAAATACAGTAAAACGTGAGTTGGAATTCTGACTTACAAGTTGTTCATGTGTGAGATTGCTCAAGCACATGTTCACTTCAGTGGTAACCTTCTCGGCGAGGGTGAGTGGAATAATTGGTGGTGGTGGAAGCACACCAGCTCTTAATCCCTCGTCGTGAAGGTGGACTTGTTCAAGAAGTTTGGAGTACTTGACGTCCTCCTCTTCTTGTGCTTCTTCTTCGGCAGTAATGATTCGGCTTTCTAAACATTGCCGGGCCAGCCGCTGGATTTCCTTCGTAGATTTCCGAGAAATGCCAAGTTTGGCAAGTCCCGGATTGCTTAGGAGATTTTCGGCGAAGATTTCTGTCGAGGGATCATTACCCGAAGAGGGTTCACCCTTATCAAGACCTGAGTCACCCATGGTGACGTCGGTTTGCGATTCAAGGATCGTTGGCTCTGCTAAAGGAGCCGGATCTTCTATGATAGTCAGAGATGGAGTAATCTCCGGCGCCGTGGAAGTCTAAGGTGTAGAGGTGGCAGAAGGTTGAGGGGCAAGATTCGGAGGAGCCACGGCAAGAGAAGCCAAGTTTAGCTTCGATTGACATAGGGTCTTTGAAGTAACTCCCTTCCCTTTGCCGTTGGTGAGCTGTTTAGCTCTAAAAAGGTAACATAACAGAAAACATTACATCTCGAAAAGAATTAAAGACACATAGTACAAGGACCTTGTGAGGAAAGATTACCTCTTCACAACGGGCACCTCCTTTGTACCAATGGCCACTGTCGGAGCTTTGCGCTTCCGAGGAACAATGTCTGGAGTGGAACCAATGCTGCCTCCTCCTAAGAAAACTCAGGAGGATATCCCTTGATAGGAGCAAACTCCGACTCGGGAGGTCGGCAAGCTGAAAAGAAGAAGTATCTCACTATTGCAAAATAATATAAAGATGAGCACATAAAAAGAGTTGCTGATGAAGCTTACCAGCACAACAGGATCTTCCGCCGTATGCATGTCCAGGGACAGCTCCGGAATCTTCCTCTCAATCCGCTCCCTTATCACCCACTTGATCTGGCATACATAATCTTTTGCCGTGTAGGCTTTGGGGCTGATGCGGAGGGAATCCTTCTTTGACGACGTGATGGAGTGCATCAATCGATCTCCATGATGTTGAAGAGGCTAGATCCGGCATGCCACCCAGCAGTGAACTAAGTCGGACCCTCTCAGGCCCTTGTGTTTCATCAAATACTTGATCCACCTTTTGGCGAGAAGCATATTATCATTGAGAGCTTGAGCGACCTCATCCCAGGATTCTTGGGGCTTGGCGGCTCCGTCGACAAAAGATGGCAAAGCAGTAGCTTTGTTGGGAGCAGGAATATCCTTGTGATTGAAAAAAGTGGACGACCATTGCTTGACCGACTCACTAGCCATAATCCGAGGATAGACGCGCTCTCGCCTAACCATAAAACTAATTGTACCGGTAATATAAGGATTACCGGTAGTAATGGAATTTCTCTGGACATGGAAATAGTACCAGAAAAGTGTAAGGCTTGGCCTAATGCCGAGATACCCCTCGCACAAAGATGCGTACGAGCTCTTCTCTAAGAGAGAGTTCGGGGGAAGATGATGGAGATGAACTCCGTAATGATATATGACCTCAAAAATTAAATGTGTGGGAGGAAAGCTCAGACCTTTGTCAAGGTGAGAGCCGAAGTGCACTTGCTCGCCGTCGTGAGGGTTGGGGATGGTTTCACCAAAGTCGCTCCGCCAGTTGCTGGTGAGAGGAGACCTTCTTCTTCCATTCCATGGAGCTTGGTGTCGTCGAGGACGCATGGGATCCAAACCCCGCGATTGCTCTCCTTCTCCGCCGTTGTTGCCGTCACTACCGTCGCTGCCGTTCCGGAAGATGATGTAGAAGCCATTTTGTCGGTGTGCCGGTGACCTTGGACGAGCGGCGCTGGAGATTTCTGGGGAGCAGAGGAGCTCTGGGTTTGTGGGAGGTGTAGGGGAGAAGGAAACAACGCAAAGTGTTGGCAAAATGAGATGAGGAAAAGGATCCTCACCACTTATATACACCGGTCCTGTCAATATTCGTGTAAACGCTACAGTAAACGTGCCACGTGTTGTGGAAATAACTGGGAAACCCTCGCGCGATGATTCGTTGCCTCGATCTCCACACACGCATTGAAATGGCGCCTCGGTTCCGCAAAAGGCGGACCCACCAACGGTTGTGCTGACAGGAAATGTCTATCAGTGACATGACTTGACCATGACTGGTGTCAGATGACGTCAGAGACCAAGTTCTGGCTTAGTTTGAATTTTGAGCTAGAAATCCGAATAAAGGTATTCATAGGTCCGACTCATTTTTGAGACCCGGCTCGTATCTTTTCTTTTTTAAGTTTCAGGAACCCTTCAAGATTCTGCAAGCCGAAGATCAAGCTACACGATGATGAATCCGACTTTGGATCTTGGAGGCCTCCGGGGGTTGCTGTTGGGGATATACTTTTCGGGTATCCTAATTATACCTCACTAACCAGGGTGGCCCACTTCGGGTTAGAGCTTTGCTTCACGGGCGGCCCAGTCAGGGAGAAGAGACAGAGTCTAGTCCGGTTACGGGAAGGCCTAGAAGACTTACCGACATAGGCCCATAGTGTTACTTGTAGTTCAAGATGTACTCTATAACCGACTCTTAGTAGTAGCCGGATAGATATCTCATGTAAGCCCTAGGCCAGATATCTATATAAGCCGGCCTAGGGAGAGCCTTTAGGGCACCCTCACAATAGTCTACAATCTCAACTCGCACAGGCAAAACCCTTGTAACCCATATTCCGGCTCTACCGTATTACTGGATTGCTAGCAGGAGTAGGATCCGTCCAAAGCCGGAAGATTCGAACCTGGGTAAACTTGTGTGCTCACCGTCCTGTAATACCGTACGTCTCACACCCCTCTCTTCCACATGCCTCGACGACCTCCTCATGGCATACTTGTCATCAATCCGACGACACTCTACTTATACTGTGGCGAGGGGACCGAACGGCATGGGCTCGAGCTCGCCAGTGACGATGCTACAGGCGGCTATCAGTGCGGTTCTCACGAGCGTAATGGCAAGGAAAAAGCGGCTTGGATTGGTCGGGAGCATGCGGCGCTCTGCGCGGATGCAGATGTGTTTGCGACGCCGTGCGGAAGCTACAGGTCGTGCGGCGGGGAACGAGGGTGTCTGCGGGATTGGGGTGATCATGGCAAGCATGAGCGTGCATGGTGAGGGCGAGGCGCGGTCTGTGCGAGGCGGTCGGGTGCGGCGAGCTGGCGCGCTCTGGCATGGCGTAGAGACATAGGGCGCCGCGGTGCTAGGGTGGTCCAGGGCTCTTCTACGGTCTAGGCTTGGATAGGGGGTGGCGGTGGAATGCGGCGTGTCTGGTGCGTGTCGTGGGCGAGGGCGGCGATGCTCTAGGCATGTTGTCCACTATCAGCCGTGATGACCAAAACTGGGCGACACTCCACTGTGCATAACGGCTTAGGGGGATTTGTCTGGTGCTTGGCCAGTCTCAGGGGAGACAGGGGAGTGAAGAGGGTACACTGGGGTGGAGAATTACTGCTCAGAACAGTGAAGTTTGGCAAGTGATTATTCAGTGTAAGCAAGGTGTTTGTTGTAATGACCACAAGAAAAATACTTTGGAATTTTTTAATGAAACTTTGTGAGTGATTTGATCTTAAGCTTGAGTATCTATGTTTGCTTGGCGAGTTCAAGGGGTTGGAAAATGTTTTTGTAAGTTTGTAAAGTGGGCCTTGATACAATTTTACTTGGTCTAGCAAGGGGTGAAAAGAAGTGCAATTGTTTCTGTTAGAATTCTTCTTCTAGGAACACTCAAAGTGACCTAGTGGTTAACTTTGGCCAAAATCACCATTTGCTTTATTTATTCATATTTGTTTTTTTCTTTTGAATTTGTTTGTAAATGGCCTAGATGATGTAGTATTCATATTTAAACCATTTCTTAACATTTGTAGCAATCAAGCATGGCAAATTCAATCAATTCTACACTAATGCTAAACACATATGTATTCATATTCAAATTATTAATAAAAGTTTTTGTTAACCCTAAATTGGGGTGATTAGAACTTGATAATCTCGATTTGGGTTTTGGGGTATTACAATAGGCCATTGTCAGGGGTAGAAAAGGAACTTCGTACGGCTACAACTTGTGGCGTGTGACCACTCGAAATATTTCGGTGGAGGTTAGGCGGGAGAATTTGCTGCTCTGGTATTTTGAATTTGGATATACTGTTCAAAAGATATAGAATAATAATATCCTATCCTATGAGTATCTATAGTCCAATGACTAGAAAAAATAGTTTACTGTAATGTCCTAGCCTTTCTAGGTACGGAATAATTCCGGAGCCATTTCTGTAACGTCCTAGCCTTCGGCTCAATTACGTACACACATGAAGGTATGTAGTAACATGAACTAGAGTAGTATGTTTCCCACTATGACCAGCCTAAGAGCATCTCTAGAGGATTTACTTCCAACCAAACTAGTACTACTTCAAAAATGGCTATATTTACTTGTCGTGAAAATGGATGTATCTAGACATGTTTTAGTGCTAGATACGAGTACATCCAATCCAGTGATAATTAATATGAATCGGAGGGGAGTACTACTACTATCGTACTCCACTATTGTACTACTACTATGGAGTACTACATACTGGTACTCCCGAATGTATGTTGACCAGTACTCCTACATCTGTTTGGGATTATTAGGCTAGAGAGCTTTTTAAAATTGTTACAAATTATAAGACCTATCTTCATTATTGTCTTAATTAACGTGACTCATTAATTTAGAGATCTCTATTTTCTCTTAATCTCCCAATGCATGTTGTTTCATCTCTCATCATGTCCCCTTTTTTATCTAGTGTCTCATGCATGTAAAAGTAGTGGTGCATGCATAAATTAATTAGAGTGAATAATTCATCTACTTGGTAGTATTGCGAATTAGCCTTCTGGCCTTCCTAAACAGAGGTCCTTAATCCTATTCAGCTTACTACTCAGAAGAGTACATCCACCCAACCCATCGGAAGTTAAGACTTCATGAAAAATACTCAAGAGAGTACATCCGCCGAACTCATCTACATCCATTTCAAGGAATAAGGCGCACACGCGCTCTAAAGTAAAGTTTGACCGAATAAATGGAACAACTAAAATTTACTTATATTGTTTAAAATTTGTTTCATTGAATTCGTATTGAAACACACTTTCCAATGATGCTAAATTTCTACAGTACCAACATTCTTTATATATATTTAGAGTAAATCTTGGTTAAACAAAAAACAAGAAAAATAAGGGAGCCTTATTTCTTGGGACAACGATAGAGTACTACTACTACAAAATCCACCATTCCTGGTATGCAAATGATATTTCTACAATTAAACTAATTAACAACATCTTACATCACCACTAAAACTCGACGCGAAAGAAGAAATGCAGCTCCTTCGACGTAGCAGGACCGGCCAGGTAATGAGGTGGCACCGCCAGGTAAGACGTAAGGTCCTCAAACACGACGTCGCCCGACTTAGCGGAGGTCGGTGCATTGAGCTCCACTGTCACGGTGCTGGTCCTCCTCCCACCGTCCGTCCAGGAGAGTAGCGGCAGACATTCCGCCCACATCCTCACCCTGTACACCGGCAAGTCGCACATCGTGGCCCTAACACAGACCACAGACACGAGGGGGCCCGTTCTTACCGTGCCAATTGTTAGGACGAACACGGTGCATTCCTGCTCCCCAACAAGGATGAGCCGGTGGGACGCCTCACCCGATAGCAGCACCAGCTCCTGGAAAGCTTTGGTCGTGGCATACTGGATCTTGTGCATTTGGATCAAGTGGACTGCTTCGAGGTGGGCGACGAGCGCTGGCCACGGGGCAGCGGGGCAGCGAAGTCGCAGCCGTTCTCCGCGCAAGTGCAAGGAGCGTACCGGGACATGATTTCATGCTCGTGGCGTTCGTAGTAGGGCATCAAACACCTGGAGCCTTTGTGGGCGCACTCGACCCTAGCCGCTGATAGAAAGGCATCCATGGAGGGATCGTCGGTGAATCTGCCACTAGGGTGCTCGCACTTCTGGCAGCAGGTGATCTTGCGGACACAGCGATGGCAGACTAGATGAATATCCATGCACTGTAAAAATGGAATTTTGAAAAATAAAATAGTTGCACGGACGAACCGACAAAAGAAAAATCAATGGATTGTGAGGGAGAAATGGAGAGACCTTGTAGACCTGACCGGGCTTGAGGGACCGGGAGCAGGAGGAATAGTTGATAACAGTGGCTTCCATCTTCAGAGTGACTGTCCCAAGCATTGCGATTTGGGTGGCGCGAAATGAGGACTCTCTGATCCGACCTCGAGCCGTGCCCTTTTTTTATATACCACCCCTGATAATCAATGAAGTTCTACCTGATTGCGCCTTTCCTTTCTGTACCAGGGTCCTTTTTGCATATGTTGAGGCCTTATTATCTACAAATTCCTGGTTTAGTTGGACAAGATTAGTG
Source organism: Avena eriantha (assembly GCA_910589775.1). NCBI lineage: Eukaryota > Viridiplantae > Streptophyta > Magnoliopsida > Poales > Poaceae > Avena > Avena eriantha. The sequence goes on along the minus strand of OU342744.1, from coordinate 382,879,205 downwards.
ACCTCTTTGTATTTGTGCACCAGCCTTTTATTAGTAAGTTGGCACGTGAGACCCACATAATAAAGTGTGACATATCATCACTATATAAAATTATGCTCTGTAATAGGTAAAGCTCAAAAAAATATGAAAGAGCCACATCTATAAAAGGAACGGTGTATATTTGTTTTCACCCAATACACTTTGAAGGTACTGTAGTAACATGTGAAAGTTTTACTAGCCTAAGTTATTTAGCACTATGAAGAGCAACCTAATATGGAAGAGAAAGAAAACATCCATCCAGAGCTCATTTTTGGGTGGAAGCACGAGGAAAACAGAAGGAAAGTTGGGCTGGACCACCACGGGCGCCAACTTTCTCTACACTGCTGCTCCTGCAGGGTTGTACTCCATTGCGTGCAAGCTTACATGGGAAGGGAGAGGTGACTGATGCGATGCTTCCCACCTGAACAAGTCTCAGGCATAGATGCATGAGTGGAGCATAGCAGCCAATGCCGCATTGAGGAGGAGAGAGGGAGGATGCTTCTCCTTCATCCACGAGCCTTTTCTCTCACGAAAGGCAGTGACGAGACAAAATTTGGGCAGAGGAGCATTTAAAAAAAACAAGGAAAAATATTTGCGATGGAAGGAGCCCTTGCTCGCCTTGCCAGCAGTACGGCTATTTTTTAAAATAATACGATTTTTTAACAAATTTCATGAATAATACACGAATAGGATGGCTAATTTAATAAATGCGACGCTAGATTCGCAATTCCTCAAATTCATGTATTATTCATGAAATTTATTAAATAAATCATATTATTTAAAAAAATAGCAGCAGTACGAGATCGACTAGGCACTAAAAGGTGAGTACTAATAATACAAACAGGATTAATACTTGAGTACTACTACTAGTACTTCTAGTTGCTACTCCTATAAAAGTTCCATAATTTCATCCAGGAGCAATAGTGGCTAGTAGTACTAAGTACATTAGCTTGTCAGGATCCTTCTTGCTTCCTCGAATGCCTTGATGAATACAAGTTTGATGGTATTCATTTCTACTTCCAATGAAGCAGGATATATTGAGTTATAAAGTAAAAAATAGGACTAGTGGGAGTAGGAAAGAGCTCACTTTATGAATTTGTTTTCACCCATAAACTCAATCATCTACGTAGGGCCCACATATTGGGAAGGTCGCAGTCGCCTTGGACACACCACAAAATTATGATTGGGCCATCGAGTGCGGGAAGCAGAGTCAATGTTCCGTCCAATTGCTTACCCTAGTCATCGCCATCGATATTTGCCACACGCATCTGCTTCATCAGCGACATTGATTGTCCCCTCGCTTCGGTAATCTGCCACATTAATCTCAGATCATATCCTTCCTATTTATCCCATCCCCTTCCCCGCACCAATCCATCTCTAATCCCCCGCTTCTAGCAACAATCTCGATCCTCGTCTATCATCCATGGCCACCTTCCGGCTGCCGCCCGCCATACCGGAGCACAAAGACCCCGACATCGCCGCACAGGAGGATAATGCCCTACGCATTTGGGCCTTCTCCCTGCGGAGAACAAAGTGGCAGCTGGTGTGCGCCTTCCTCGACGATGGGTACAGTCGTTGCAAGTACCGTATGTATCATCTCCATGATAATCTGGAAGGGATATTGAAGGTCAAGTTCGTCAACTTCAGGGATGCCCGTCTCCTCTACGGCCAGGCCTTCCACTGTGGCTGCGAGATGGTTGTGTTCACCGGCTGATACGTTGCTAACGTATCTATAATTATTGATGTTACATGCTTGGTTTATATCTACTTTCTTATGTTTTGTCCACACTTTAGAGTATTTTTATACACTTTCTTGGACTAATCTATTAACAAGATGCCACCATGTCAGCTGCCTGTTTTCTACTGTTTTTGGTTCCAGGAAAGTCAAAAAATGAATATTCTCAGAATTGGACGGGACAAAAGCCAAAGTCAATATTTCAACGAGGGGGACACAGAGCTAGAAGACGAGACGGAGAGGGGCCAGAGGCCGGCCACACCATCTGGCCGCACGGCCAGGCCTGGCATGCGCCAGGGGGTAGAGTGGTTGCCTAGGGCAACCGCTTGGCCTCCCCTTTTGCCTATATATTGCCTCCGATACAGAAACCATAAGTACCCGATCAAAATTCCACGAAAGAGTTTGTAGCCGCCATCGTCTCTGTCCCTAGATCGGGAGGGATCTGAATTCCCTTCCCAGCACCCTGCCGGAGGGGAGAATTCACCCTAGAGGCCTTCTTCATCACCATGCAAACCTCCGGTGTGATGCGTGAATAGTTCATCCTTGCACTACGGCTCCATGTAGTAGCTAGATGGTTGGTTTTTCTCCTTTGTGCTATCATGTCTAGATCTTGTGAGCTCCATACATGATCAAGATCATCTATTGAGATGCTATTTCAGATTGATTATTGATTCTATCATGTCTTTGTTATTTGTGATCTTGCATGCTCTCTGTTGTTAGTAGATATCTTGGCCGAGTAGATGCTAGCAACTCCAAAAGGGAGTATTTATGCTCGATAGTGGATTCATGCCTCTAGTAATCCGGGGAAGTGACAGAAATCTCGAAGGTAGTATATGTGTTGTTGCTACTAGGAAGAAAACAGCAATCCTTTGTTCATAGAACAATCGTATTGTTTACTTTACACACAATGCTTAATGCAATTATCTATTGCTTGCAACATAATACTGGAGGGGGTTCGGATGATAACCTGAAGGTGGATTATTAGTCATAGATGCAGTTGGATTATGATATATGTATAATGTTGTAATGCTTAATCAAATCTGAAAGGAGTCAAGATGATTAGTATATGCATGTATGCTTTCTCGATGTTTGTCAATTGCCCTGCTGTAATTTGTTCACCCAACATGTCATCTATCTTAAGTAGAATCACCACTAGTGAACTATGGACCTCGGTCCTTTCTTTTACCATCAATCTACAACTATTTACTATTTTGTGTTTACTTTCTGCAAGCTATTACTATCTTATACACAATACATTTAATCCTCTATTTGTAGCAAAACCGGTGAGATTGACAACCTCACTGTAAGTTGGGGGCAAAGTTCTGTGGTTGTGTTGTGCAGGATTCCAAGTTAGGAACAACACCTTGGAGGTGTTTCCTAGCTCCTACTGGTTCGATAACCTTGGTTTCATAACTGAGGGAAAACTTGTTATTGTGCTCATCATACCTTCGTCTTGGGGTTCCCCAACGAGCTCGATATATTTTGGGCCATCATCGGTGCCAACATTTTCACCAACTACTGGGACTGGTTCCCCAACAATGGTAACTTCATCCGTAGTGTCCTCCCGGAGCTATCGATGGCTCCAAAGGTACCGCCGTCATATCCGGAGGTGCCGCTGATGGCTCAGGAGGTACCGCCGCCTTATCCGGAGGTGCCGCCAATGGCTCAGGAGGTGTCGCTGATGGCTCAGGAGGTGCCGCCATGTTATCTAGAGGTGCCGCTGCATTATCAGGAGGTGCCAACGAGTTAGGAGTCGACTGTGTTGCTGGAGCTAGCGTTGGTGCCGATGTCACGAGCTGCCGCTGGCGGCATGAACTAGGTACTAGGTGGCGCCGGACCTGCACTAGTTCAGCAGCGCGTAGTTTATATGTAAACTCGTGCTGTTATGTTAATGGTTGAATGAAGTTTCTTTTGGGACATCTTTTCTTTTGGTACTATCATCAAAAAAGTTTCTTTTGGTACTACTCACTATACCCTGTAGTACTAGTAGTACTACGAGTGACGATCTATTGAATATCCTTCCCCCCAATGTTTGTGAAGGAAGTGAAAATTTAAAAACTAGGAAAGTTTGAATTGCTACTCTATTGTACTGCCTCAAATTACTTGACTCGAATTTGTCTAGATTTGGATGTATATAAACATGTTCTAGTTCTAGATGCATTCGAATCTGATAAATGGAAGTCAATTAATTTGGGCCGGAGGGAGTAGTAGTTGGGTTCGGCTCCTTCTCCAGAGAGCAGCTAATCGAGCCATATGTTGCATACTACTTCCTCTTTGATTGTTTTACAAATATGACCAAATCTATCGCCATGCAAATTCTTGGATATGGGATCATAAAGTATGATGTAGAGACATGGCCCTGACCTTGTGGTCGTTCGGCTTGAAATCCAAGAAAGTTCATACTCGTTGACAGCTAAGCTTAAATTCATTTAAATTTCACCACTTACTTTTAGGTTAGCAGTTTACACGATCGATGGGGGTATATTTTACATCAAAGACCTAAAAATGGAAATTTACATGGAGGTCCATACATTTAGCCCAAAGGACCGTAAAATGAAAACTTTCTGGTTCGGTTCCTTCTCGAGAGATCAGCTGATCTGAGACAAACTCTTCATACTACTTCCTCTTCGATTGTTTTCATAATATGGCCAAATATGTTGGCATGCAAATTATCTCATATGGGGCCATCAGCATAAAGTATGATGTTGATATGGCCTTGACCTTGGTCGTTCGGCTTGAAATGCAAGAATGTTCATACTCGTTGACAAGTAAGCTTAAATTCATTTAAATTTCACCACTTACACTTTTTGGTTATAATTTTACACGTATGGTGGGACTACATTTTATATCAAGGACATAAAAAAGGGAAAATTACATCGAGGTCAATACATTTAGCACAAAGGACCCTAAAACCAAACAAGGATTTGAAAACAGTCAGGTACGGCTCCTCGAGAGAGCAGCTGATCGACAAAATCTTCTTACTTGCTTTTCAGAAAATAATTTCCTGTCACTTGGAAAAATGAAATTGATTATTTTTGTTTTTAATATCTTCGATTGTTTTCAAAAGAAGGACAAATTTCTCGACATGCAAATTCTTGGATATGGGATCATAAGAATAAAGTACATTCTACATAAAGGACCTAAAAAGGGAAAATTACATCAAGGTCCATACATTTAGCACAAAGTTCTCTCAAATTGAGCAAATAAAATAGTCGGGTTTGGCTCCTTCTCGAGAGAGTAGCTGGTCGAGCCATACTCTTCATACTACTTCCTCTTTGATTGTTTTCCAAATATATCGCCATGCAAATTCTTGAATATGGGATCATCAACATAAAGTATGATGTAGAGATATGGGCTTGACCTCGTGGTCGTTTTGCTTGAAATCGAAGATTTTTTCAGACTCGTTGATAACTATGCTTAAATTCGTTGAAAGGATTTTACACAGTTGGTGGGAGTACATTCTACATCAAGGACCTAAAAAGGGGAAAATTACATCGAGGTCCATAAATTTAGCACAAATGACCCTAAAATTGAGTGAAGAAAACAATCGGGTTCGGCTCCTTCTCAAGGGAGTAGCTGATCGAGCCATACTCTTCATACTACTTTCTCTTAGATTGTTTTCACAATATGGCTAAATCTATCGCCATGCAAATTCTTGGATACTAGATCATCAGAATAAAGTATGATGTAAAGATATGGCCTTGACCTTGTGGTCGTTTGGCTTAAAATCATAGAATGTTCATAGTCGTTGATAACTAGAAGCTGAAATTCATTTGAATTTCACCACTTACTTTTAGGTTAGAATTTTACACGGTCGATGGGTGTACATTTTATAACAAGGACCTCAAAAAAGCAAAAATTAATTCGAGGTCCATACATTTAGCATAAACGACCCTAAAAGGAAAAATTCTGGTTCGACTCCTTCTCGAGAGATGAACTGATCTGAGCCAAACTCTTGATACTACTTCCTCTTAGATTGTTTTCAAAACATGGCCAGATATGTTGTCATGCAAATTCTCTAACATGGGATCATCAGCATATAAAGTATCATGTTGATATGGCCTTGACGAGAATGGTCGTTTGGCTTGAAATCCAAGAATGTTCATACTCGATGACAAGTAAGCTTAAAATAATCGTATAAATTTCACCACTTACACTTTTAGACCTAAAAGGTGGAAATTACATCGAGGTCCATACATTTAGCACAAAGGACCCTAAAATCAAGAAAGGAAAACAGTCGGGTTTGGCTCCTCACGAGAGTAGCTGATCACACCATACTCTTCATACTACTTCCTCTTCTATTTTTTCAAAATATGGCCAAATCTGTCGCCATGCAATTTTTTTGATATGGGATCATCAACATAAAGTATGATGTAGAAATATGGCCTTGACCTTGTGGTCGTTCGGCTTGAAATCTAGGAAAGTTCATACTCTTTGACAACTAAGCTTAAATTCATTAAAATTTCACCACTTACTTTCAGGTTAGCATTTTACACGGTCGGTGGGAGCATATTTTACATCAAGAACCTTAAAAAGGGGGAAATTACATCGATGTCCATAAATTTAGCACAAATAAGCCTAAAAGGAAAACCTTTTGTTCATTCGGCTCTTTTTCGAGAGATTAGCTGATCTGAGCCAAAGTCTTCATACTACTTCCTCTTTGATTCTTTTAAAAATAATATGGCCAAATCTATTCCCATGAAAATTCTCTGATATGGCGTGATGAGCATAAAGTATGATGTTGATATGGCCTTGACCTTGGTCGTTCGTCTTGAAATCCAAGAATTTTTCGTACTCGTCAACAACAATGCTTAAATTCGTTTCAATTTCACCACTTACTTTTAGGTTAGAAATTTTACACGGTCGGTGGCAGTACATTCTACATCAAGGACCTAAAAAAGGGGAAAATTACATCGAGGTCCATAGGTTTAGCACAAAGGACCCTAAAATTGAGCAAAGAAAACAATCGGGTTCGGCTCCTTCTCGAGAGAGCAGTGGATCGAGCCATACACTTAATACTACTTTCTCTTCGATTGTTTTCACAATATGGAAAAATCTATCTCCATTCCAATTCTTGGATACTCGATCATCCGAATAAAGTATGATGTAGAGATATGGCTTCGACCTTGTGGTCGTTCGGCTTGAAATCAAAGAATGTTCATACTCGTTGACAACTATAATATGAAATTCGTTTAAATTTTACCACTTACTTTTAGGTTAGAATTTTACATGGGTGGTGGGAGTACATTTTACATCAAGTACCTAAAAAGGGAAAATTATATTGAGGTCCATACATTTAGCACAAATGACCCTAAAATTGAGCAAGAGTCGGGTTTGGCTCCTTCTCGAGAGAGAGCAGCTGATCGAGCCATATGTTTTATACTACCTCCTCTTTGATTGTTTTACAAATATGGATAAATTTGTCGCCATGAAAATTCTTCGATATGGCATCATCAACATAAAGTATTATGTAGAGATATGGCCTTAACCATGTGGTCATTCGGCTTAAAATCCAAGAAAGTTCCTACTCATTGATAGCTAAGCTTAAATTCGTTTAAATTTCACCACTTACTTTTAAGTTAGCATTTTACATGGTCGGTGGGAGCATATTTTACATCAAGGACCTAAAAAGGGAAATTTACATGGAGGTCCATACATTTAGCCCAAAGGACCAAAAAAGGAAAACTAGGAAATCAACATGTAGATATGATTCATCCCTTAGATTAGATTGAAAAGGTTATGTACTTGCATGGCCTTTCAATATATGCAATTTATTACTGCGTTGAAACACATGTGCTCCTTACTAGCTTGACCATTACTATTGGATTTCGGGTTGGTGTGCTGCTAGGGCTCTCCTACCCTGGCTCTAGGTCCAAGAAGGTATTCACCGATAGACCGTTGGACACACACATGCCTACCATGGAGTTGTCAGATAGCTCCTTGCACTACGACAGATGAAGAACCTGCCATGCCCTTGCTCACCTTCAGTGACACCGGCATCCCAGACACATCGTACGGTTCCTGGTTGTTGCTGCCTCTCATGTTCAGGGACACCAACATCCTAGGGACATGGTGCAGCTCCTAGTCGTCGGTGGCGGTTGTATGCTCATGCAGCCGGTACGTTGAGGTTACATGAATAACCATAAGCACTTCACCATGCGAAGTTTGATTCCTCCATTCCATGGTGAGTTCATGTAAATGACTAAATTCTGGAGTTTAGGAATTTGTCAGACTGTTGGTTTACATTCAAACGGTTAGCTTGGACATACAAGTGAGTGGGCACATGATACCTAAGTTCCAAGATAGAGAAATTGGAGTTGGGTTAGTAGGTTCCATAATAGAGGATTGCGCATATATGTGTACTCGCAATTTTTGTTCTTGTTATCCCATATAACATTGTTTGGATTTCTTTTACCTCGGTTGTAGTACTATTGCTAAGGGATTCCTTGGATGATGCCAACACTAGCCCACCAAATTGGGGTGCGACAATATTTTGGCAGACTTTTCCACCACCGTGTGCTCTCTAGGTCGTGGGCCCAAAAGCTGAACTACGTGCTCTCCCATCCTCAATGCATGGGAATCCATGGGTGTTGGAGAGCTTGGTTGCCTGAGTAGATGGTAGAAGGGACCTTGTTCTCAAGCAGTTCCATGTGGGTCATTGTGCGCTTACTTATTTTTCATGGCACACTTTCCAAAATTTGGTTTCTGGTAGTCCTTAACACTTCATTCTAATTCTTGTTACATCTCTCATTAATTCTCATGTTCGTAGGATCTATGGTTGTATAAAATATGTATTCTTCCATTCACAAGTAGTTGAGGAAATAATATTGGCGGCGTATCTGTTCAAATTGCACATCATTTCAGTATTACAATGATGACCATGTGTTTTGATACTTCTGATGAATATTTAATTTCATGGGGTATCCAATTTATTTATAGTTTTTGGATTGGTGAAAAAAACATGGAATTTCCCTTGAATTGAAGTCACTTCTGAAATTTTGCTGAGCTACTAAGATACCTTGTTCTGTTTGCACTGTACTTTTTTCAAAGTAGCTGTTTTTTCATTGTACTAAACTCTCCTACTTATATTTCATAGAAATGAGGGTTTTCAAATTTCAGTAAACAAGGAAAGGAGAAGAGAGTTTAGATGGAAGGAGAAAAAGGATGGAGGAGAGATCCGGAAGCATCAAGATGAAAAGGTGATCTTTGCATTAGCTCATATTCCCATTACATTGTGCTTTCACATATTTACCAGGAATCTAAACACATAGTTTTATATTACTTAGAGATTTACCATTTCCAATCACATGTACAAGCAGAGAAATGGCTATTTGTAATATGTATGATAGAAGGTTCAGATGCAACTAATTAGTTTAGATAGTAGGAACTAATGATAACAAGGCTACGCAATAGTAAATACAAACAGATTTTTAGTTATGCATAGTTCAATCCTCTTAATAATCATGTCATTATAAGGGAGATTGGAATGTAGTTAGTAATCTATTGAAGAAATAAACATGTGAGAAAATGATTAAAAACTTTGAGGAAGCCATAGTTGGATGCCAGATCATGCACCTGATCCAAGCTTGTCTGTCTCCATCTTCATCTCCATCAGCTATATTCAAGATCTGTAGCTTTTGTATTCCTGATTTCTATATATACGTGTGACAATACTATATTGGAGTTACATTGTTTATCTGAATTTTTCTATATAAAATAAGTGTTTGTGTTGTTTGTTCTGATATGAACAAAATCATCATGACTTATGATTTAAGAATTTTACTATGTTTTTAACAAATAATTTCACTGTGTTACCATTGAGCATGAACTGATTTAAGAATTTTACTATATTTTTAACAAATAATTTCACTGTGTTACCATTGAGAATGAACCACATTCTTGGAGAATAACCACAAGCAGTTCGATGAACACTATCTTTTTTGCAAGAAGTATTCCTTCCTAGAGTGAAAACAAGTTATTGATATCAAGAACATAGTATATCCATTTTTGAATAGATTGTGCTTTAATGGTGATCGCACTAAAATTTCAAGTTTGCAACCTTGAGTATCAGATTTATTTCACAGGTATCAGATGTTTGATTGAAAGATTTACCTAATGTTTTCATACGGTATCTGATAGCACAACATAGTAGTATCCTTCACAATTCAATTTCCTATATGACCTACAGAGATTTTCCACCCTTAACAATCTGGCGATTATTACGTGGCTTGAAGGGGACACATAGGACATGTGCTACATCCTGTCGCGGAGGGAGTTGTTCACTATGTGGTGCGACATGCAGTAGTACTAGAGCTGACAGAGGTTTTTTGGCCTTAAAAATCTGGCGAATATTATGTGGCTGGATAGAGAGACCTAGGCTAGCTGCTAGAGGAAGTTGTTCACCATGTGGGGTGACACGCTGTAGTACTGGAGCTGGACTCTAAGTTCTCTGTCTCCTATTCTAATATAAATCTTCTAAATTACTATCTAGCGCATGTCATGCAGATTGTACCAATTATATATAGATTGTATTCATGAATGGTTTTGCCATGTGATCTTATTCGCCTCCAATCGCTCTTTTAGGTTGTTTTATTGTGTTGATAAAAAATACTTCTTGAGAAAGAGAATACAATTTATGAACATGAAATTGTATCCAAGTATTTGGAATGGAGTGTGTCCTCCATCTTTACAAATCCGTAGTGAACCACTTTTGTGCTTACAGGAGAACTTCCTGTGTAGCTTAGTTCAAAATCCGGGTTCCGAACCTTTGGAAGTAATGCGATCCGTAAGTAAAGCTGGCTTCAGAAACTTAAGATTTTTTGAAATCCGATTGCTAGTTGATACGGTTGTTGTGTTTGCTGAGGTAAGTTGCCTAAAATTGTCAATCCTACCTGCCATGTTTGTAGATATAAATAGACGGATATTGTCACTCCTGTTGAGATATGGCTTAGAGGTTCAGCTACAACGTTGTTTCAGTTATAGTACAACTAAGTTAGCATGTCTATATGATGTACATCAATAGGTGGATGCAGATGCAATTTACTAGTGTAAAGTTTGTGAAGATGATAGTCATGAAGAATCTATACAGAAAGATAAAGGGTAGGTGTTAATTGTCAGGTATATGAGGCAGAAGAGACACATCAACAATATGATAAAGTTTGCCACATTGTCGGGACAATTTTGCAACGTGATGTACATAACTCTAAATAAATTTTCATATAATTTTTTTTCATAGCAACTTACGGGCACCTTACTATCTAATAGAGAAAAACGTTCCTAGCAATAATGAATTTTGTTTTGGTGAATGCATTTTAGGTGACCATGCTTATAATATCAGACTTATTAATTCTCACTTCTTGAGAATTTATTATTTCTCAACTGAAAAATAATGCAAATCAAAAAATATGTCACAATAAGTTTATATTTGCAAAAAGCGCAATTACACAAAAGGGTTGAACTACAGGAAATTAAAACGAACGAACAACATACTCCCTTCAAAATATAAGATGTTTTAGCTTTGTGAAAAGAGTGTACTCTTTTAATGTCTAGGTTCATTCCAAACCTAAATGAAACTACACACTAAAAATAGTCTAGATACACTTATTTCATAAAGTTAAAATATTTTATATTTTGAAACGGAGGGAGTATATAATAAAAAGTAACTGAAACTTGACAAAGTAGCTGAATATTGACACAATGTATGCCACTAAACATTGCAGCAAGGCGAAACTTTGAAAAATAGAGGGTTAATGCATAGTAGATGTTTTAACATAATTAAATAATCTACCAAAATATTTGTATTTAGGAAAAAATTATTTGTATTTAGGGACGGAGGCGGTACGAATGTACTAGTGCGTCTTGTAGTTGCCGCCGTTGCAACGGTTTCTTGCGCGTGATGCACTGCAGGAAACGTACGATCAGGACAGCAGGTTGCTCTTGCTCGTGCTAGTCACGTGACCGTGTAGCACGTCGATCCGGTGCCGGTGGCGCACCCGTCCTGATCGATGAGCCCGGGTGCATGCATGCATGCTTTGCCAGCGCCCACGCGCTCGGCGACGACGCTAGCGGCTGGCCTTTTGGTGGCAAGTTGCGCGCTCCGGTCGATCACGGGGTTCGTTTGTAGAAAGCGACACCAGTGCCGGCATCACGGGCTGGAGGGCAGGGTAGCTGCCGATAGGAGGGCGGTTTCGGAGTTCAAATATTCAAACTCCTAGGCGCAGCTGCCCCCGGCCCGTATGACCAGGTTTGCTGGCGAAGAAAGCAACCCAAATTAGTTGACTTAATTTTGTCTAGATTTAGAGGTATCTAGCACTAAAATAAATCTAGATATATTCAAATATAGACAAATCTACAACTAATTTGGGTCGGAGAGAGTTAATATAGTTCGTAGTTGGTTATAAGAAAACGACTCGTCACCTATAACCAGCTCTATAGCTAATATGTACAATAATTATATATAAAAGTGTATATTAATCATAGGTAACCCACGTGTCACTCTTATAAAGAGGAGCCATGCTAGATTTAGATGTTAACTTATAGCCCGTTTAGAGCAAGTTCAATAATATAGCACGTTGTTGGCTATAAGAAAGTGACACGTCATCTATAGCCAACTTTATAGCCAGTATAAACAATAATTAGCTATGAAAGTGTACTAAATTAATACATGACCCACATGTCACGCTCATAAAGCGCCTAGCAGCACATGGTAGAGCTGCTTCTTAACTTAGAGCCCGCTTACATTCTCTCTCCTTCATCTCATCCAAATTATACTATTTTATTTTTATAGCCAACTAACTGTACTCTATTATACATGCTCTAAGCGCGTGACACGAATCGCTGACCTTTTTCTTGTCCGTGGCATGATCTGAATCGTGCCGACTTCCTTTGTACTGTATCCGGAATGTTGGTTGGACAGGGACCAGAGGCGGGGTCACGGAGAGAGCAGGCGAAGAAGGTCTTTGCAAAAACAAAGGAAGAAGCATTCAAGGAACCAAGACGAGGAGTCCAACAAAACAAAACAAAGTTATGCGGGCTTCTCCCGCGTTTGGTTACCACAATGTCTCGCTGAACAATCTGACAATGCCGTTTGTCCTGAACCAGCCCACAAGATAGGGGGCGCTTTGTGGGGTGGATCGTGGTGTTGGACTGGATGGCCCCCAACTGGAACGCGACCACGAGCATGAATGGCTGGCGCTTGCTTCACATGATTCTAGAGCGGCCTTGGACACAACCACCTCACTCAAAAAAAAGTTAGATACAAAAGTGGAACTGGCCAACGATATTATTCGTGGAAAAGGTGATCACTACATCACGTGCTAGAACTGGAGGCACAAATTTCCTCTAATAGTCGAATTAATGAATCAAATGATTTTTACAGGCGTTAAAAAAAACACCGCATCAAATTGTGTAGCTAAAGAAAATATAGACAGTTTTAAAAAATGCCTCCAAAGGTTAACCTTTTAAGACACTCTGAAGAGTGCCTCAAGGCTAACCATTTGAGGCACAAGTGCTAGTGTCTCTAAATGCTAACCATTTGAGTGTCTCTAAAAGCTAACCATTTGAGCCATTAGTTATACTGTCTCTAAATGCTAACCATTCGTGGCGCTTCAAGGGTGTTTAAATGCTAATCATTTGTGGCACTTTCAAGAGTGTCTCCAAAGGTAACCATTTGAGGCACTTTCAAGATGCCCTCTAAATGAGAACCAATTGTGACAATTTCAAAATGCCTCTGACAAGTGTAAATCACTGCAGTCATTGCGGTCAAATTTTCAGTAATATATATAGTCATAATTGCAGTCAAATAAGCAATACAAATCGAAATACACAATTAGTTCACAGTAATAGCAGAGGTTCAAATGTCAATCGAATTACTTATGGATCTTGGGTCAAATCGGCGGGCACAGGTTCAAATAAATACAACTTCATCTTGTAACTAATGCAACACAATCTACGAACAACACACCATCATGCCTCAAGCCTTTGAACTTATGTTGTTACTACCCCTAATTGGGATATGCCAATCGGGGTATACCCAAGAAGTGGAGTCGCCTCACATATCGCTTACGGTGAGTGGGCTCAATAGCCCAATGACTACATGGCCTATTGTGGGGGGACCTGAAGACACACGGCGACTGGAACCAGAAAGCCCAGAAATGTAGCTAGGCCTTGTCGGATTATGTCAAACCCACTGAATCCTTAACTAATTCGGTGTTGATCCAATATAAACCCTAGCGAGGTGACTCTTTATAAACCTCCCTAGGGTAACCTCTACTCATATACACTCTAATACACCCCATAGAAGTGACTCGCCACCTAGCGATTAAGCTCACCACCATTTTAATCCCTCAGATCAATACAGAAAGCAGGAAGTAAGCTCTTTACTCTACGGGGAGGCCGGACCTGAGTAAACCCTTGCGTGTTTGCAATCTCGATATGCATGTGGCCTACTCTCCCTTGCCTCATTCATCTCAATCGCTACCCTCGATAGAGACTATTGTGACCATTCCCATGACAGTGGCGCCCACTTTGGAGCATGGATCGTCAGGCCTTAGATCCACAGCAAGTCCCTACACTCCAAACGACTGGACCTTCACCACTGGCCGCATGATCGCCACCAGTGGCTTCTACCACATCCTACTGAGTAGCTACATGTAGACATCGCACCTGGTCACTCACACTACCATGGTTCTAATCGGCACCATCAACCTCTTCGTCGGCTTCACGGATGCTGTCGACCCGGCCGAGTCGGTGGAACTCAACGCCATCTCCGGCTCTCCACCACGCGACTTCCTCACGGATGATCAGGTCCACTTCATCACCCTCCTAGTTTCCGCGAGCAGCCCGGCCAGGAGCGACGTGACCCTCCTCGATGACATCAAATCGGTGACCCCTGCCTCGGTTACTGGATCCATCGTCATGGCGTCCCACACCGAGTCGATCACTCGGGTATCCAACTCTAGCGATTTCGAGGACTCCTCCATCCTCTAGATCTTCGACGCCGACTCTAGCTCGGAGTTCCTCGAGAAGATCCGTGTTAGACATGCCCACTACACCACCATCTTTATGGTGGACGTCAACGACCAAACGGATCGATTCACCACACCACTTCCAGCAATAGCCATGATGATGTAGATCGGGGAGCACCACAAGGCTTTGGAGGTGGCAAAAAATAAGGAACTCCCCAAATGCAAGAAGTTCTACCTCGAGCAAACAACAACACAAGAGCTACCATGTTAACACTAGCGCTGCATATCCTGACGCCTCAGGACCAAGCACCAAGGCCACGCGTTGAATTTTGACAACAAGCGTGACCCTACACACGGGGCCGAGCTTGAGCTCTTCCGTAAATAGGAACTAAGAAGCAGTCGCCTGATCGTAGGGCGACTACACATGGAGCACCACTGCCACCTCGTCGCTCGCCTCCTCTAGAGAAGCTACGGATCATGATAACACCTCATGAGTTTGACACCAACGGACTCCCCCTCTACTCGACTCCGATGGACAATGTCATTGCGAGTCAGGCCATAGTTGCCGGCCTCAACCCCACTTGTGATGGTGTGTTTCCAATGCGCTATGCCCAAGCCCTACTCGATAGGGCTATGAAGCAGCAGAACATGGGATGCAACTCGTGCGGACGGTATACTCCTTCTCCTCCAGCATTAGAGCGGCGTCCACCATCCGCACTAGCGAAGTCACTGTCACCAACGTGCAAAACTGCCCGTCCCCCAAGCCACGACATCTGTAACCACATGCTGATAGCCCCGCACTCTCCACCAACAACCACGCCTTCCTCACCACATGGTCACCGCCAATGGCCACCCGATCAACACGCGCACCCACATCATCAACAACCAAGTGTGGCGAGTATGGTGACCTAGTGCTCCACTTCGTGTTGTAGAGCGTTAATCATTATCTTAACATTCACGGAACACCCTACCACAAATATTACACCTACTAGAGTAGTACAACAGAAACACCGCAGGTCCAAGGTATAACTATATATTCATATCACGGATCTTCATAGAGGATCCTCAGAACTTCCATGAAACAATGAGCTCACTAGGTAAGTTCCTATTCAAACCAAGATCTAGAAGAAGCAGCTTGTAGTCTAGTCTAGCACTAGATCTACCTCTAGTCCAAGGCTGTCAATTTGCTCTATGAGTAACTTCTAAGGGTATGGTTCCTACCCCGGGAATTGGATCCCATCTAGGTTTAACTTGATCTCATCCATCACTATTTTGAGTAACTAGTTTCGTTGACTTCGTTGAATTGACTTTGACTTCATGTAGATGCCTTTTAAGTCTTCTAGTGGCACATTTGCAGTCCTGTCATTGAATTCAATACCTAAGCAAGGGATAAGGAGGATAAATTGCGTACGAGCGTACTTAGCAAGTTCTAACCATGTGGTTTTTGAAGCACTATCTACAGTCGTGGATCAAACATCCTAGGTTTGTGCAAGTTTTTGAAATCGGGTTTCTAGAGAAGGTAAGTTTTAGTTTATAAAATTCTATGCATGTCAGTCTTCACGGGTGAAGGGAATATGCCCGAGAGGCAAAATAAAGTGGTTATTTGAAGGGTAACGGGTAGGCTACACTAGCGTAAAATCAAAAATTTCTACCGCGTCAACCAGGAATACTATTGTCATAGATCATGGGATTACCGCTAGACGCGCAGGTGCGGAACTCGATGAAGCACGTTGCGGCAGTGTAGATGTTCTACGTCTCCTCCTCGTCCTCGTCCCACGAGCAGCTCCCCTTTGCGCGGCTCGTCCAAGTGCTACAGATGCAGCACCTCCGAGGTATCCACACGTCCGGAGTGGAAGTCGTCACACGCCAGACTGCTAGGTCTGCGCGTGCAACACAGGCGGAAGAGGAGTGGCGGCTGGGTGGAATGCTCTCTCCTTTTCAGCTCGCCTCACTCCCTCTTATATAGGCATCCCTAGTGGGCTTCTACATTAGCAGCCCATTAGCAGCCTAAGCCTGGTCTAATTCGGATCCAATCCTCATTAGGCTTCCAGCCCCTAAAGTGTGTGACCCTATAGGTTCATACACGTATAGACATGACGCGAGTACACTTACTCCGTCAATAGTTGGTAGCGGCCTCTAGCAAGACGTGCCAACTCCTAAACGCATATAAAGATCATTCGGACGAACCATCACAAGGTTGAGTACATGTCTTTCCCTTTGCCTCACGATATTTGGTCTAGCTCTAAGCTGACCTCTCTTTCTCGATACTGTGATTCAGAATCCCTTTACTAGGTTAACTCTTAACCATATGTAGCACGGCCATGCATTTCTGGATCCGATCACTCGAGGGGCCCAGAGATATCTCTCTCAAGTAGAGAGGGGCAAATCCCATCTTGATTGACCGATGCCTTGCAGCATGTATCAGGACAAACCCGAAAGCTACCTTTATAACTACCCAGTTACGGAGTAGTGTTTGATAGCCCCAAAGTAGGTCGATCCACATCTCATGTACATGCGACAATCTCAGGTCTAAGGACAAAACGTACACGATGTGTAGAGAGAGCTGCAAGTATTATTGCTAGTCTCATGTTGGGTCAGTCCAACCCCATGTTCATAACATGTGTCCACATCATTGGTTTGACATCTCCATGTCAATGACTTGCGAAACATAGTCATTAACCAATCGATGTGCTAGTCTAATATTCACGTGTGTCCTCGCATGAACTCCGACTAGGGACAATTATTAGATAACCATACAAGTAAAGAGTTTCACAAACAATTCACATAATTGCCAATCAATACAAGTTGCCTGGTATATGGATATTCAAGGAACATTATAATAACTCATGGATACACATGAAATACAATCATCTCTATGATTGCCTCTAGGGCATATTTCCTTCATTATTATCTTATTCCTTGTTTATGATAAATGTTTATTCTGCATGCTATAATTGTATTAATTTGGAAACGTTAATACATGTGTGTTTAATAAAAAAAAGGGAAAGTTCCTAGTTATGCCTCTCTTATAAACTAGCTCGTTGATTAACAAGATGATCAAGGTTTCCCGATCATGGACATTGGATGTTGTTAATAACGAGGTCACAACATTAGTGTAATGATGTGATCAACATTAATCCAAAGTATAGCATTATGATCAAAGTCATTGTGTTTATATTGCTATAACATCATACAAAGTAATCCTAGTCCTTAGACCATGAGATCATGTTAATCACTAACACTGGAAGAGTATCTTGATAACATCAAACGTCACACCGTGAAAGGGTGATTATAAAGGTGGGTTCAGTGCTACGAAAGTGTTATGTAGAGGCTCATGGATAAAGAGTGGGATTTTTCCATCCCAATGGTGGATAGATATACTCTGGGCCCTCTCGGTGATATCACATTGGTTAGCTTGCAAGCAAGTGATGAGATCACTAGAATGTTATATCACAGGAACGAGAAAAGAGTGCATGTCGGCAACGAGATCAAACTAGGTATGGAGATACTAATGATCGAATCTCGGACATGTAATATATCACGAGACAAACGGATTTAGTTACTAGCATTAAATATTCTCACGATCACATAAGTCATCATCGAATGTGTGGGAGTCAGTACGGATCTCCAGGTCCTACTCCTGATTATTGATCGGAGAGGGGTCTCGATCATGTCTGCATTATTCACGAACCGTAGGGTGACACACTTAAGGGATACCGACACCATTTGGAGCAAATATGTTTCAGATAAAGATTTAAGGAAGCTTTGCAATTATTTTATTAGATACCGAAACTGTTTCAGGTAAAATTGTTGAAATTGGTTCTGCATGTAATATTAAAATGTTGTAGGGGTTTTTATATGAATGTTTGTTAATTAAAGTAATTAAAAAAATTCTGAATCAAATTAATAAAAGAGTTTTATTAAATGAGAGAGCATTAAATTTGGAGAAATTTGAAGGGTTCGTAGCATGGAAAACAAAAAATTTCTACCGCAAGAACGAACAAAACCCAGATCTAATCTAGATAAAAGCCAAGATCTAATCTATTAGACATGTGCAACGAGATAGATAGGAACTAACCCTCGTAGATCCGAAAGCGTTAACGAGATTAGATCTCGTGGTTGATGTAGTCGATCACTTGCCGATCTCAAGATCATGTGGACGATCCTTCCGGCGCCGCGTTCCGGCAGCGCTTCCGCAGTCGGTCACACGTGCGGAGTCGAAGTAGACCTTCTTCTCCTCGTTCCAGCGAGTAGCGGAGGTAGTAGATCTTCTCCACAGAATCCCAGCAGCACGACGGCGTGGTGGTGGTGGTGGAGTAGAGAATTCTGCAGGGCTTCGCCTATGCCTGTGCAGAAGAAAGGAGGAGGAGAGAGGCGGCGGAGATTTGGACTTGTTATGAGAGAGAGCTAGGAGGGGGCGCCCCCTCCCCTCTATTTAAAGGAGGGAGGCGCCTTGGGAGGGGGAGTCCTAGTAGGACTCCCCTCCCTCCATGGGCCGGCGGTTTGGGAAGGGGGAGGAGTCCTCCTCCCCCCACGAATCCGTGTCTAGCCCCCACAAGGTTTCCTTGACCCTTTCTTGGTTTTCAAGCAAACACCAAGAACTCTTCTAGAACCTTCCAGAACATTCCGAAACCTTCTAGAATCCCCATACAAACACTCTGGAACATTTCCTAACTTAGAAAATGATCCCCAATATATGAATCTTATTCTCCGGACCATTCTGGATCTCCTCGTGATGTCCCGGATCCAATCCGAGACTCCGAACAACATTCGGTCTCCAACGCACATTCCATATCTACTTAAAACAACTTCGAACCTTAAGTGTGTCACCCTACGGTTCATGAATATGCAGACATGATGAAGACACCTCTCCGATCAATAACCATCAGCGGGATCTGGAGATCCATAACGACTCCCACATACTCAACGATGACTTCGTGATCGATAGAACCATTAACATACGAAACCAATTCCCTTTGTCACGCGATACTGTACTTATCCGAGGTTTGATCGTCGGTATCTCCATACCTAGTTCTACCTCGTTACTGATAAGTACTCTTTACTCGTTCCATGTTATGTCATCCCTTGTGACCCAGTCACATGCTTGCAAGCTAATTAGATGACATTCCACCGAGAGGGCCCAAAGCATATCTATCCGTCATATGCATGGACAAATCCCAATCTTGGTCCATGCGCTTCAACACATACTTTCAGAATACCCAATGACACCTTTATGACCATCATGTTACGAAGCGGTGTTTGACGTCATCAAAGTACCCATCCGGTGATGGTGATTGACATAACCTCATGGTCGAAGGATTAGGTTACTATGTATTTTAAAGATTATAGCAAACGAACTTAATGACTTGATCTTATGCTATGCTTACTACGGGTGTGTGTCCATCACATCATTCTCCTAATGATATGATCTTGTTATTAACGACATCCAATGTACCTGATCAGGAAACCATGATCACCCATTAATCAACAAGCTAGTTTAACAAGAGGCTTACTACGGACTCTTTTATGTTTACAAAACACACAAGTATTAATGTTTCCGGTTAATACAATTATAGCATGGGATGTAAACATTTATCATAAACATAAAGATATAATAATAACCACTTTATTATTGCTCCTTGGGCATATCTCCAAAGTCTCCAACTTGCACTAGAGTCAATAATCTAGTTAAAAACTTGTGCATTCAACACCTATGGCTTTCTGGTGTTGTATAGACACTATTGCTAGTGGTAAACATAATCTTCGGATCTGACACTTCCAGGTCCGTGTGTTTTTGCATGTCCTTGCGTCTCTACGCATTACCCATTCTCCAATGAGATGGCATTGTATAAATTTGGTCCTTTGGTGAGACCTTTAGTTCCTTGGGATTAAATTATGTTGATACAATTGCCATACAATGTATCTTCATAGTATTAGCCCACTTTTAACCACACCTAGTTTGATAACAAACTTCTTAACACAAATGCCCTCCTTTGCTGCTACTATAGCAGTTATATACTTAGCCTTTTGTTGTAGTATCCGTCACAATATCTCAACTTTGGAACTCATCCAAATCCATCATGGAACATCCTTTCCATTATATTGTGCCACCCATAGTCTAAATTGAGATAAATTTAATTTGTATCTTGTGACAAAACTAGTATCAATGTAACACTTTACAATGAACTACCTTTAACTATTTGTCACTTATACATGATATATTCTTAGTTCTTCCAAAGCTCATAAGAATATCTTTACTATTGTCCAATGATCATCTTATGAATCATTCTGGTATATGCTCATAACATTTAGAGCATAGGACATATCTGGATGTGTACATCTCAAAGAATGATTGATCAAAATATTCTTGTGATTTCACCAAGTGTCAAAACACTTGAATATCGTGTCAACACACTTGAATCTTGATTCAGTCCTTTCCGTGCGTCAAGAACCTTTCTTGTTGTTTCCATATTGAACTCATTCAACATCTTATCTATGTACATTTGGCAAAACCATATTAGCGCCTCAATCTATTCATATAGACATTGATGCCTAATTCTTGGGTTATGCCTAAGTCTTTCATCAAAATGAAATTCTTAACCTGTGTCAATAAAAGATACATCATTTCTAATAAACAATATGTCCAGACTAAATATCGCTATGAAAGATCAAATCTTATCATAGTCAATTCCTTGAACATTGTCGTAAACTCTTTCCGACATGTCGACTATTTCATAGATTTGAAACATCCATGTCTATTTCTTTATAGACCCAAACACGACCGATAGGCTTCACGCCTTTCCGGAGGGTCTTCTAAGTTCAGAAACTTGATTTCTCGTGTATGGATACTATCACGGATTCCATGACTTCTAGTCATTTTTTGGAGTCAGGGCCCATCATCGCTTCTTTGCATGTAGTCGGTTCATCATTGTCAAAACAATATCGACTTGCTTATCAAATCTTACTATTTGATTCTTACCGACTCACATGGTTCTATAGGAACTCTAATCTCCGAGATCACACCTTTTGCAATCACGAGAGCCATGAGCATTGTGGTCGCCACCGAGACACTTTTCGGCGCTGCGCTACTTAGCACATATAGCTAAGGTTTAACAACCTTATCAAAGTTCTATTGTCCTCCCACTTAACTTTTCACGAAAAATTCTTTCTCAAGAAACTTGACGTTCCAATCGACAAACTCTTTTGTCTTCGGCGTTATGGAGAAATCCCCAACAAATTCTTTGGAATAACCTGCAAAGACGTGCTTATCCGACTTTGGTTGTAAACATTTTACTTATGCCTAGCATACCAAAAATTTAAAAAAGGACAACCTGGGTTTTATCCCAAACCATGACTTATATGGTGTCATTTCAACGGATCACGATGGAGCTCTTTTCAGTGTAAAAGCGGTAGTCACTAAAGCTTTAATCTTTAATATGTAATGGCAGTTTTATAAATGACACCTTTGATCTTACCATGTCAAACAAGGTTTCATTACATATCTTGAACACTCCATACTCCTATGGTGTTTTGGGAAATGCAAATCCATGGAACGATTCCTCAAATCTTAGGTGTTTTGCTAAACTTGTAACTCAAACATCTTTCTTTATGATCCAATCATAAACTTTTTATTTTCTTGTTACAATGATTTTCCACTTCATCTTGAAAGTCTTTGAACATTTTTCAAATGTTTCATACTTCTTCCTTGTTGAGTAAGTATACATATATTCACTCAAATTCTCGGAGAAAGCATATGAAGTTGAAATCCATCGCTCTCGACTACACATAATGGGTTTCATACATCTGTATGTACAAGTTCCAATCAGCTAGTCATTCGTTCCCTTTTGGCCTATGAACGAATTTTTAATTATCTCTAGAAAAGTTTCATAAGCATCATTTGATCAAAATCAAAAAAATCCAAAATTCCATCAAGATGGAGTTTCTTCATGTTTTCTTTCCAATATAATTTAAACAGCGATGTCACTTCTTAAGTGATCTTTCAATCAATTGTCTTTCGACATTTTAGCATTAGTTTTATGGATGTGATTTCTCCAACGAGATTTGTAAATCATCCATCTTTTATTTGAACATACAGAAATTATTTGAACAACCTTTTGTCGTCATAATACCTGATCAAAATAACAATTATTGAAACAAATCTTGAAGGCAAGCTTTGATGTTAACGAGCAACATAACAACCCTTTGTTTGTTTTCGATGAACATCATCACATTTTCTCTTGCTGGTTACTTAGGCCATTGTAGTTCATGAATTGTGTTGTCCTGTATGACACTTCATACTAACCAATTCAGTATCCAATACTGGAGAACCACATTGTTTAACAAGCAAGGAATACAACCATAACATGTATATCTTCTATATGCCTAAGTTGGACATCTCTAACCTTTTATTTTCTGCCAAATATTTTATAGATTCTTTTTCAGCAATTCATTTTCTTTTAAAAGAATCTATCAACATCAATAGTGGTGTCATTCACATGACACATAGTACAAAGTGTGTATAGTCAAATACCAATACCTTTGGACTTGCACTTTAAAGTGGATCACCTTCATCAAATGTCTGGCATTCTTTCAAAATTCCATTCTTTAGTAATATTTTAGTGTAGTAAACATTTTACTTACATCTTCTATTCATCCTTATCATGATAACTTTTATGATCAAGTTGCTATAGCTTATAAAGGTGAATTGCGAGTATAATGTTTCTTTTTCAAAACCTTTTGGAGGATTAGGACGACTAGCGTCTCCAACCTTCACAAATTCTCATCAAATATGAGGACGTATACTCTATCATGTTGTAACCAACACATTGTTTTAGATATCGCAATACCTTTCACATATGATGGTTTCTGAAACATTGCTTTCAGCTCTTAGATAAACTTGATATTAAAAAACAATCTTTTGAGTATCAAGAATCATGGAGGCAAACATGATACATTAGATACTAACACTGGAATTGTTACCCTTGATTTAATACTACTTATTAAACTTCATGGAGCAAACAGAGTTTACTGAAAGTTTGCAATAGGACTTATAAACTTTAGATTGACACTCAAAAACAATACGATACCAGTTCGTAAAGTAAATATCCAGAATTTCTATAGTTCCACTATCTCAACTATAACTAAGCGTAAGGTGGTAAACGGATGCCAATGACTATGACAAACTATGCAAATTCACTTTGATTGTGTTTATGATAAATTGAGTTTAACTAATCCAAATTACAAATAAAGTCCCACTCAAAAACAACATCCCTCGAGTTGTTTTAGTGATTACACGAACCAAATCCACTACACCAAGTCCGATCATCACGTGAGATGATGTAGCTTTAAAGGCGAACAATCAACATGTTCATCATATCATCCATATGACTCATGCTTTACCTTTCGGTATTCCGTGTTCCGAGACCATGTCTGTACATGCTAGGCTCGTCAAGGTTAACCTTAGTTTCCGCATGTGCAAATCTGGCTTGCACCCGTTGTATGCACACGTAGAGTCTATCACACCCGATCATCACGAGATGCTTCGAAACGACGAGTCTTAGCAACGGTGTCAACTAAGGACGAACACTTTATTACTTGATATTTAGTGAGAGGGATCATCTTATAATGCTACCATCGCGATCTAAGCAATACAAGATGCATAAAGGATTAACATCACAGGCAATTCATAATTACAGTGATATGACATGGCCCTTTCTTCTTGCACCTTTGATCTCCATCTCCAAAGCACGGACATGATCTCCATCATCACCAGCATTGCATCAAGGTCAGTGGCGCCGCTTCATGGTTGTCCATCATCACTAGCAACTATTACAACTACTTGGAATAAAGCTATTACTAGATGAATAGACACGCAAGTCTTAACAGAATTAAAGACAACCATTAGGCTCCTGCCGGTTGCCATATTACAACAAGGATCATTGCATACATCAAATACAATCATAATCAGATGATGGCCATATCACATCACAAAACCCCTGCAAAAACAAGTTAGACGCCTCTAATTTTCTTTGCAGTTTTTACGTGGTTTGGGGCTTTCGCATAAGACCAATCTTACCTACGAACAAGAACCACAACGTTGATACAAGTGTTGTCAGATGCTCATTGTAAATTGAATCTTAACTACGGTGGGAGAGACAAACACCCGCAAAGCCACTTGTGCAAAGCAAGTTGCACGTCAAGCGTGGAGCAAGTCTCATGTGCGATGACATGTAATGTTAGCCCGAGCCGCTTCATCCCACCATGCCGCAAGATGCAAAGTACACGCTAAGACACCGACAACAAAAGCATCAACGTCCCACAAAAACATTGTGTTCTACTCGTGCAACAGATCTACGCATAGATACGGCTCTGATACCACTGAAGGGTTCGTAGCATGGAAAACAAAAAAATTTCTACCGCAAGAACGAACAAAACCCAGATCTAATCTAGATAAAAGCCAAGATCTAATCTATTAGACATGTGCAACGAGATAGATAGGAACTAACCCTCGTAGATCCGAAAGCGTTAACGAGATTAGATCTCGTGGTTGATGTAGTCGATCACTTGCCGATCTCAAGATCATGTGGACGATCCTTCCGGCGCCGCGTTCCGGCAGCGCTTCCTGCAGTCGGTCACACGTGCGGAGTCGAAGTAGACCTTCTTCTCCTCGTTCCAGCGAGTAGCGGAGGTAGTAGATCTTCTCCACAGAATCCCAGCAGCACGACGGCGTGGTGGTGGTGGTGGAGTAGAGAATTCTGCAGGGCTTCGCCTATGCCTGTGCAGAAGAAAGGAGGAGGAGAGAGGCGGCGGAGATTTGGACTTGTTATGAGAGAGAGCTAGGAGGGGGCGCCCCCTCCCCTCTATTTAAAGGAGGGAGGCGCCTTGGGAGGGGGAGTCCTAGTAGGACTCCCCTCCCTCCATTGGGCCAGCGGGTTGGGAAGGGGGAGGAGTCCTCCTCCCCCACGAATCCGTATCTAGCCCCCACAAGGTTTCCTTGACCCTTTCTTGGTTTTCAAGCAAACACCAAGAACTCTTCTAGAACCTTCCAGAACATTCCGAAACCTTCTAGAATCCCCATACAGACACTCTGGAACATTTCCTAACTTAGAAAATGATCCCCAATATATGAATCTTATTCTCCGGACCATTCTGGATCTCCTCGTGATGTCCCGGATCCAATCCGAGACTCCGAACAACATTCGGTCTCCAACGCACATTCCATATCTACTTAAAACAACTTCGAACCTTAAGTGTGTCACCCTACGGTTCATGAATATGCAGACATGATGAAGACACCTCTCCGATCAATAACCATCAGCGGGATCTGGAGATCCATAACGGCTCCCACATACTCAACGATGACTTCGTGATCGATAGAACCATTAACATACGAAACCAATTCCCTTTGTCACGCGATACTGTACTTATCCGAGGTTTGATCGTCGGTATCTCCATACCTAGTTCTACCTCGTTACTGATAAGTACTCTTTACTCGTTCCATGTTATGTCATCCCTTGTGACCCAGTCACATGCTTGCAAGCTAATTAGATGACATTCCACCGAGAGGGCCCAAAGCATATCTATCCGTCATATGCATGGACAAATCCCAATCTTGGTCCATGCGCTTCAACACATACTTTCAGAATACCCAATGACACCTTTATGACCATCATGTTACGAAGCGGTGTTTGACGTCATCAAAGTACCCATCCGGTGATGGTGATTGACATAACCTCATGGTCGAAGGATTAGGTTACTATGTATTTTAAAGATTATAGCAAACGAACTTAATGACTTGATCTTATGCTATGCTTACTACGGGTGTGTGTCCATCACATCATTCTCCTAATGATATGATCTTGTTATTAACGACATCCAATGTACCTGATCAGGAAACCATGATCACCCATTAATCAACAAGCTAGTTTAACAAGAGGCTTACTACGGACTCTTTTATGTTTACAAAACACACAAGTATTAATGTTTCCGGTTAATACAATTATAGCATGGGATGTAAACATTTATCATAAACATAAAGATATAATAATAACCACTTTATTATTGCTCCTTGGGCATATCTCCAAAGTCTCCCACTTGCACTAGAGTCAATAATCTAGTTAAAAACTTGTGCATTCAACACCTATGGCTTTCTGGTGTTGTATAGACACTATTGCTAGTGGTAAACATAATCTTCGGATCTGACACTTCCAGGTCCGTGTGTTTTTGCATGTCCTTGCGTCTCTACGCATTACCCATTCTCCAATGAGATGGCATTGTATAAATTTGGTCCTTTGGTGAGACCTTTAGTTCCTTGGGATTAAATTATGTTGATACAATTGCCATACAATGTATCTTCATAGTATTAGCCCACTTTTAACCACACCTAGTTTGATAACAAACTTCTTAACACAAATGCCCTCCTTTGCTGCTACTATAGCAGTTATATACTTAGCCTTTTGTTGTAGTATCCGTCACAATATCTCAACTTTGGAACTCATCCAAATCCATCATGGAACATCCTTTCCATTATATTGTGCCACCCATAGTCTAAATTGAGATAAATTTAATTTGTATCTTGTGACAAAACTAGTATCAATGTAACACTTTACAATGAACTACCTTTAACTATTTGTCACTTATACATGATATATTCTTAGTTCTTCCAAAGCTCATAAGAATATCTTTACTATTGTCCAATGATCATCTTATGAATCATTCTGGTATATGCTCATAACATTTAGAGCATAGGACATATCTGGATGTGTACATCTCAAAGAATGATTGATCAAAATATTCTTGTGATTTCACCAAGTGTCAAAACACTTGAATCTCGTGTCAACACACTTGAATCTTGATTCAGTCCTTTCCGTGCGTCAAGAACCTTTCTTGTTGTTTCCATATTGAACTCATTCAACATCTTATCTATGTACATTTGGCAAAACCATATTAGCGCCTCAATCTATTCATATAGACATTGATGCCTAATTCTTGGGTTATGCCTAAGTCTTTCATCAAAATGAAATTCTTAACCTGTGTCAATAAAAGATACATCATTTCTAATAAACAATATGTCCAGACTAAATATCGCTATGAAAGATCAAATCTTATCATAGTCAATTCCTTGAACATTGTCGTAAACTCTTTCCGACATGTCGACTATTTCATAGATTTGAAACATCCATGTCTATTTCTTTATAGATCCAAACACGACCGATAGGCTTCACGCCTTTCTGGAGGGTCTTCTAAGTTCAGAAACTTGATTTCTCGTGTATGGATACTATCACGGATTCCATGACTTCTAGTCATTTTTTGGAGTCAGGGCCCATCATCGCTTCTTTGCATGTAGTCGGTTCATCATTGTCAAAACAATATCGACTTGCTTATCAAATCTTACTATTTGATTCTTACCGACTCACATGGTTCTATAGGAACTCTAATCTCCGAGATCACACCTTTTGCAATCACGAGAGCCATGAGCATTGTGGTCGCCACCGGGACACTTTTCGGCGCTGCGCTACTTAGCACATATAGCTAAGGTTTAACAACCTTATCAAAGTTCTATTGTCCTCCCACTTAACTTTTCATGAAAAATTCTTTCTCAAGAAACTTGACGTTCCAATCGACAAACTCTTTTGTCTTCGGCGTTATGGAGAAATCCCCAACAAATTCTTTGGAATAACCTGCAAAGACGTGCTTATCCGACTTTGGTTGTAAACATTTTACTTATGCCTAGCATACCAAAAATTTAAAAAAGGACAACCTGGGTTTTATCCCAAACCATGACTTATATGGTGTCATTTCAACGGATCACGATGGAGCTCTTTTCAGTGTAAAAGCGGTAGTCACTAAAGCTTTAATCTTTAATATGTAATGGCAGTTTTATAAATGACACCTTTGATCTTACCATGTCAAACAAGGTTTCATTACATATCTTGAACACTCCATACTCCTATGGTGTTTTGGGAAATGCAAATCCATGGAACGATTCCTCAAATCTTAGGTGTTTTGCTAAACTTGTAACTCAAACATCTTTCTTTATGATCCAATCATAAACTTTTTATTTTCTTGTTACAATGATTTTCCACTTCATCTTGAAAGTCTTTGAACATTTTTCAAATGTTTCATACTTCTTCCTTGTTGAGTAAGTATACATATATTCACTCAAATTCTCGGAGAAAGCATATGAAGTTGAAATCCATCGCTCTCGACTACACATAATGGGTTTCATACATCTGTATGTACAAGTTCCAATCAGCTAGTCATTCGTTCCCTTTTGGCCTATGAACGAATTTTTAATTATCTCTAGAAAAGTTTCATAAGCATCATTTGATCAAAATCAAAAAAATCCAAAATTCCATCAAGATGGAGTTTCTTCATGTTTTCTTTCCAATATAATTTAAACAGCGATGTCACTTCTTAAGTGATCTTTCAATCAATTGTCTTTCGACATTTTAGCATTAGTTTTATGGATGTGATTTCTCCAACGAGATTTGTAAATCATCCATCTTTTATTTGAACATACAGAAATTATTTGAACAACCTTTTGTCGTCATAATACCTGATCAAAATAACAATTATTGAAACAAATCTTGAAGGCAAGCTTTGATGTTAACGAGCAACATAACAACCCTTTGTTTGTTTTCGATGAACATCATCACATTTTCTCTTGCTGGTTACTTAGGCCATTGTAGTTCATGAATTGTGTTGTCCTGTATGACACTTCATACTAACCAATTCAGTATCCAATACTGGAGAACCACATTGTTTAACAAGCAAGGAATACAACCATAACATGTATATCTTCTATATGCCTAAGTTGGACATCTCTAACCTTTTATTTTCTGCCAAATATTTTATAGATTCTTTTTCAGCAATTCATTTTCTTTTAAAAGAATCTATCAACATCAATAGTGGTGTCATTCACATGACACATAGTACAAAGTGTGTATAGTCAAATACCAATACCTTTGGACTTGCACTTTAAAGTGGATCACCTTCATCAAATGTCTGGCATTCTTTCAAAATTCCATTCTTTAGTAATATTTTAGTGTAGTAAACATTTTACTTACATCTTCTATTCATCCTTATCATGATAACTTTTATGATCAAGTTGCTATAGCTTATAAAGGTGAATTGCGAGTATAATGTTTCTTTTTCAAAACCTTTTGGAGGATTAGGACGACTAGCGTCTCCAACCTTCACAAATTCTCATCAAATATGAGGACGTATACTCTATCATGTTGTAACCAACACATTGTTTTAGATATCGCAATACCTTTCACATATGATGGTTTCTGAAACATTGCTTTCAGCTCTTAGATAAACTTGATATTAAAAAACAATCTTTTGAGTATCAAGAATCATGGAGGCAAACATGATACATTAGATACTAACACTGGAATTGTTACCCTTGATTTAATACTACTTATTAAACTTCATGGAGCAAATAGAGTTTACTGAAAGTTTGCAATAGGACTTATAAACTTTAGATTGACACTCAAAAACAATACGATACCAGTTCGTAAAGTAAATATCCAGAATTTCTATAGTTCCACTATCTCAACTATAACTAAGCGTAAGGTGGTAAACGGATGCCAATGACTATGACAAACTATGCAAATTCACTTTGATTGTGTTTATGATAAATTGAGTTTAACTAATCCAAATTACAAATAAAGTCCCACTCAAAAACAACATCCCTCGAGTTGTTTTAGTGATTACACGAACCAAATCCACTACACCAAGTCCGATCATCACGTGAGATGATGTAGCTTTAAAGGCGAACAATCAACATGTTCATCATATCATCCATATGACTCATGCTTTACCTTTCGGTATTCCGTGTTCCGAGACCATGTCTGTACATGCTAGGCTCGTCAAGGTTAACCTTAGTTTCCGCATGTGCAAATCTGGCTTGCACCCGTTGTATGCACACGTAGAGTCTATCACACCCGATCATCACGAGATGCTTCGAAACGACGAGTCTTAGCAATGGTGTCAACTAAGGACGAACACTTTATTACTTGATATTTAGTGAGAGGGATCATCTTATAATGCTACCATCGCGATCTAAGCAATACAAGATGCATAAAGGATTAACATCACAGGCAATTCATAATTACAGTGATATGACATGGCCCTTTCTTCTTGCACCTTTGATCTCCATCTCCAAAGCACGGACATGATCTCCATCATCACCAGCATTGCATCAAGGTCAGTGGCGCCGCTTCATGGTTGTCCATCATCACTAGCAACTATTACAACTACTTGGAATAAAGCTATTACTAGATGAATAGACACGCAAGTCTTAACAGAATTAAAGACAACCATTAGGCTCCTGCCGGTTGCCATATTACAACAAGGATCATTGCATACATCAAATACAATCATAATCAGATGATGGCCATATCACATCACAAAACCCCTGCAAAAACAAGTTAGACGCCTCTAATTTTCTTTGCATTTTTTACGTGGTTTGGGGCTTTCGCATAAGACCAATCTTACCTACGAACAAGAACCACAACGTTGATACAAGTGTTGTCAGATGCTCATTGTAAATTGAATCTTAACTACGGTGGGAGAGACAAACACCCGCAAAGCCACTTGTGCAAAGCAAGTTGCACGTCAAGCGTGGAGCAAGTCTCATGTGCGATGACATGTAATGTTAGCCCGAGCCGCTTCATCCCACCATGCCGCAAGATGCAAAGTACACGCTAAGACACCGACAACAAAAGCATCAACGCCCACAAAAACATTGTGTTCTACTCGTGCAACAGATCTACGCATAGATACGGCTCTGATACCACTGAAGGGTTCGTAGCATGGAAAACAAAAAATTTCTACCGCAAGAACGAACAAAACCCAGATCTAATCTAGATAAAAGCCAAGATCTAATCTATTAGACATGTGCAACGAGATAGATAGGAACTAACCCTCGTAGATCCGAAAGCGTTAACGAGATTAGATCTCGTGGTTGATGTAGTCGATCACTTGCCGATCTCAAGATCATGTGGACGATCCTTCCGGCGCCGCGTTCCGGCAGCGCTTCCGCAGTCGGTCACACGTGCGGAGTCGAAGTAGACCTTCTTCTCCTCGTTCCAGCGAGTAGCGGAGGTAGTAGATCTTCTCCACAGAATCCCAGCAGCACGACGGCGTGGTGGTGGTGGTGGAGTAGAGAATTCTGCAGGGCTTCGCCTATGCCTGTGCAGAAGAAAGGAGGAGGAGAGAGGCGGCGGAGATTTGGACTTGTTATGAGAGAGAGCTAGGAGGGGGCGCCCCCTCCCCTCTATTTAAAGGAGGGAGGCGCCTTGGGAGGGGGAGTCCTAGTAGGACTCCCCTCCCTCCTTGGGCCAGCGGGTTGGGAAGGGGGGAGGAGTCCTCCTCCCCCACGAATCCGTATCTAGCCCCCACAAGGTTTCCTTGACCCTTTCTTGGTTTTCAAGCAAACACCAAGAACTCTTCTAGAACCTTCCAGAACATTCCGAAACCTTCTAGAAGCCCCATACAGACACTCTGGAACATTTCCTAACTTAGAAAAATGATCCCCAATATATGAATCTTATTCTCCGGACCATTCTGGATCTCCTCGTGATGTCCCGGATCCAATCCGAGACTCCGAACAACATTCGGTCTCCAACGCACATTCCATATCTACTTAAAACAACTTCGAACCTTAAGTGTGTCACCCTACGGTTCGTGAATATGCAGACATGATGAAGACACCTCTCCGATCAATAACCATCAGCGGGATCTGGAGATCCATAACGGCTCCCACATACTCAACGATGACTTCGTGATCGATAGAACCATTAACATACGAAACCAATTCCCTTTGTCACGCGATACTGTACTTATCCGAGGTTTGATCGTCGGTATCTCCATACCTAGTTCTACCTCGTTACTGATAAGTACTCTTTACTCGTTCCATGTTATGTCATCCCTTGTGACCCAGTCACATGCTTGCAAGCTAATTAGATGACATTCCACCGAGAGGGCCTAGAGCATATCTATCCGTCATATGGATGGACAAATCCCAATCTTGGTCCATGCGCTTCAACACATACTTTCAGAATACCCAATGACACCTTTATGACCACCCAGTTACGAAGTGGTGTTTGACGTCATCAAAGTACCCATCCGGTGATGGTGATTGACATAACCTCATGGTCGAAGGATTAGGTTACTATGTATTTTAAAGCTTATAGCAAACGAACTTAATGACTTGATCTTATGCTATGCTTACTACGGGTGTGTGTCCATCACATCATTCTCCTAATGATATGATCTTGTTATTAACGACATCTAATGTACATGATCAGGAAACCATGATCATCCATTAATCGACAAGCTAGTTTAACTAGAGGCTTACTAGGGACTCTTTTATGTTTACAAAACACACAAGTATTAATGTTTCCGGTTAATACAATTATAGCATGGGATGTAAACATTTATCATAAACATAAAGATATAATAATAACCACTTTATTATTGCCTCTTGGGCATATCTCCAACAAACTTTACTGCATTTAAAGTGGAGACTTTGATGGAGAATGTGAAGAGGCAAATTTATGTGGAGGGGGTTACCACGACATGAATGGGGGAGGTGAAGGGGCACCTCCATGGGGCTCCGACCATGGAAGGGGTACCCTCCCCTCCTCCTATAAAAGGCCCCCCTCTCCTCACTTCTCACTCACACCTCCTCATGAAGGATCTCTCTCCCCCTCTAGTATTTTTCCCCATGGTCTCAGATTAGGGAGATACATGTTCCCGGTGGCTTTATTTGGAAAGGAGTTGATGCTTCCACTGCTTTGCTGGAGACAGGGATGGAGGTTGTCGGCGTACCGGACATGTGTGCAATCACGGATGCACCGCTTCTTTGTGGTGCTGGACTTTGTGCTGCTGGACTTTGTGCTGTTGGACTTGCTGGAGCTGGATCTGATGGACGTGCTGGAGCTGGACCTGCTGGACTTCATCACAATCGTGAGATTGGCAAGTGTACGACTACATCATCCACGAGTTCCATCTCGTTAACAAAGCTTTGTTGTCATCGAGGGTATGTTTTCTGTGGATGTATATCCATTCGTCGCTTGTATCTAATAGATAGATCTTGGCGTATAGTAGTTCCCATCGTAGAATTATTTTTGTTTTCTATGTTGCAAACGCAACAGTGGTGTCAGAGCCTGATCTATGCGTAGGTTCTTTGCACGGGTAGAACACATAAGAGTATGTGGGTGATGATGATCATGTTATTGCTTCTTTCATGTATTTTGGATATTGCTGGCATAGTGGGATGAAGCGGCCCGGACCAACTTTACATGCCATCGCACATGAGACAGATTCCACGACTGACATGCAACTAGTTTTGCATAAGTGGCTGGCAGGTGTCTGTCTCTCCTACTATAGTCAATATCTGATTTACAACGAGTTGCTAATAACTTAGTTATCATCGTTGTGGTTCCATGTTCGTAGGTAAGACCGACTCTATCTTCGAAATCCCTAAGCCACGTAAAAACTTGCAATTGATAAATTAGAGGCGTCTAGTTTAGATCGTTGATGGGCTTGTGTCATGATATGGTAATTTTGTAAGTTGATGTATACTTGATACCCTTACAACACACCTAACGTGTAAGTTCCATAGACCTTGGCCTTACACACAAAGGAATGATAGAGATCATACCACGATGCACATAATAGTGATCAAATGCATGGACCATATGATTCCACTTTACACATATGATGCTTGCATCTTATATTGCTAGTTTGGCATTTTAATAGCGCTATAAGATGATCCCTCATTTAAATATCAAGATAAAATGTGTTCTTCCTTAAGTATGCACCATTCTATGTATCGTGTTTCAAGATATCACGTGATTATCGGGTGTACTCGACTCTGCGCTTTCATACAACGGGTGTAAGACTGTTTTACACACGCGAGTACTAAGGTTCTTACTTGGCAAGCCTAGCATGTACAGACATGGCCTCGGAACACGGACCAAAAGGTTAAGCATGATTCATATGGTTGATATGATGCCCATATTGATGCTCTCCTTTGAAGCTACATCGACTCATGTGATGATCGGACTTGGTGTAGTGGATTTGGTTCATGTAATCACCAAAAACGTACAAGGGATGTCGTTTTTGAGTGGGAGTTCATTTCTAATTTGGATTAGTCGAACCAAATTTGTCATAAACTAAAGGAAAGTGAATTTGCATAATTTGTTGTAGTCATTGGCATATGTTTACTACCTTATGCTTAGTTTTAATTGAGATAATAGAACTATAGAATTCTGGATATTTACTTTACAAACTGGTATCATATTGTTTTGTCCATCTAAAGTTTAGAAGTATTATTGCAAACTTTCTACAAAACCTCACTTACTCAATGAAGTTTAATAAGTAGTATTAAATCAAGAGTAAGAATTCCAATGTTCGTATCTAAACTATCATGTTTGCCTCCATGATTCTTGATATTTAAAAGTTGTTTTAATATCGAGGTTATCTAGGAGCTGAAATAATTGTTTCATAAACCATCATGTGTGAAAGATATTGTGATATATAAAACAATGTTTATGGTTTCAATATGATAGAGTATAATTTAACAAAATGCATGTTCTCATATTGTATGAGAATTTGTGAAGGTTGGAGACTCTAGGCGTCCTAATCTACCAAAAAGGTTTTGGGAACTGATATTATACTCACGATTCATCCTTATAGGCTATAGTAGCTTGATCATGAAAGTTGTCATGATAAGGATGAATAGAAGATGTAAGTAAAATGTTTACTACACTAATAGATTACTAAAGAATGGATTTTTTGAAGAACACCAAACATTTGATGATGGTGATCCACTTCAAAGTGCAAGTCCAAAGGTATTAGTATTTGACTATATACACTTTGTACTATGTGTCATGTGAATGACATCACTTGATGTTGATAGATTCTTTAAAAAAATGAATTGTTGAAAGAGAATCTATAAAATATTTGGCAGAAAAGAAAAGGTTGGAGATGTCCAACTTAGGTATATAGAAGATATACATGTTATGGCTGTATTCCTTGCTTGTTACGCAATGTGGTTCTTAGGTATTCGATACCAGTATTGGATACCTAATTGGTTGGTGTGAAGTGTCATACAGAACAACACAATTCATGAACTACAACGGCCTAAGTAACTAGTAAGAGAATAAGTGATGATGTTCATCGAAAACAAATAAAGTGTTATTGTGTTTTTTGTTGGCGTCAAACCTAGCCTTCAAGATTTGTTTTAATAATTGTTATTTTGTTCCAGTATTACGAGAACAATGGTTGTTCAAATAATTACCGTATTCCATAAAGGATGGATGAAATTTTACAAGTCTAGTTGGAGAAATCACATCCATTATCATTATTGCCAAAATGTTGTAAGACAAATGATTGGAAGATCACTTATGAAGTGACATCGCTGTTTGAATTATATTGGAAAGTAAACATGAATAAACTCCATGTTGATGGATTTTTGGAGTCTTTTGATTTTGATCAATTGACGCTTGTGAAACTTTCCTCGAGATAATTGAAACTCCGTTCATAGGCCAAAGAGGAACGGATGACTAGCTTATTGGAAATTATGCATGCTGATGTGCATAGTCCATTATGTGTATCCATATGCGATGGATCTTTTTGCTTCATATACTTTCTCCAGAAATTTGATTGAATATATCTATAAATTTACTTAATAATGAAGAAGTATGAAACATTTGAAAATTGTTCAAAGACTTTCAAGATTAATTGAAAAATCATTGTAACAAGAAAATAAAAGAGTTTATGATTTGATCATAAAGGAAGATATTTGAGTTACAGATTTAGCAAAACACCTAAGATTTGAGGAATTTTTCCATGATTTATGTTTCCCGATAAACCATAGGAGTATGGTATATTCGAGAGATGAAATCAAACCATGTTTGATATGGTAAGATCAAATGTGTCGTTTATAAAACTGCCATTATGTTTTAAGGATTACAGCTTTAGAGACTACCACTTTTACACTGAAAAGAGCATCATCGTGATCCGTTTAAATGACACCATATGAGTTATGGTTTGGGATAAAACCCGAATTGTTTTTTCTTAAATTTTTGTATGTTATGCATAAGTAAAAAATTTACAACCAAAGTCAGATAAGCACGTCTTTGTAGGTTATCCCAAAGAAATTTTTGGGAATTCCTCCATAACACCGAGGACCAAAGATTTTGTCGCTTAGGACGTCAAGTTTCTTGAGAAGGAATTTTTCACGAAAATTTAAGTGGGAGGAAAATACAACTTTGATAAGGTTGTTGAACCTTAGCTATATGTGCTAAGTAGCGCAGCGCCGGAAAGTGTCCCGATGGTGGCCACAATTCTCATGGCTCCCGTGATTACAAAGGGTGTGATCTCAGAGATTAGAGTTCCTATTTCAATCATATGCATCGAGTAAGAATCAAATAGTGAGATTTGATAAACAAGTCGTTATTGTTTTAACAATGATGAACCGATTGCATGCAAAGAAGCGATGATGGGCCCTGACTCCAATGACTAGAAGTCATAGAATCCGTGATAGTATCCATGCATGAGAAATCAAGTTTGTGAACTTGCAAGACCCTCCGGAAAGGCGTGAAGCCTATCGGTCATATTTGGATCTATAAAGAAATAGACATGGATGTTTAACATCTATGAAATAGTCGACATATCGGAAAGAACTTTACGGCAATTTTCAAGGAGTTGACTATGACAATATTTGATCTTTCATAGCGATATTTAGTCTTGACGGATTAATGTAGCAACCACTACATATAATTTGGTGTATGATAGTTGAACAAACAAAACAATGTTCTTGTAATTGAATGGTTACCTAGGACGTGTACAAGACATAGTCCGAAGGGTTTTGTTAATTCAAAGGGTGCTAAATGGGTATGCAAACTTCAATAGTTGAAGTGAGCATAGCGGAGTTGGAATCTTCACCATGAAGAAAATGTTAAATGAGTTTAATTTCCAATACATTATGTAGAGTACATATTGTTGATTGGAAATGATGTATCTTTTATTGACACAAGTGAAGAATTTTAAAATAGGATTTCGATGAAAGACTTGGGAAAAACCGGAATATTTGACATCAATATCTATATGTATAGATTGAGGCATTAATATGGTTGTGCAATACGTACATATGTGAGATATTGAAAGGGTTGAATATGGAGACAATAAGAAAGGTTCTTCCTACATGGAAAGGATTGTATCAAGATTCAAGTGTTTCAACACTTGGGAGTAAAATCACATGAAGATTTTGATCAATTATACTGTGATATGTATATATCCAGATATGTCCTATGCTCTAAATGTTATGAGCACATACCGGAATGATTCATAAGATGGTCATTGGACGATATTAAAGATATCCTTATGAGCTTTGGAAGAACTAAGAATATATCATGTATAAGTGACAAATAGTTAAAGGTAGTTCATTGTAAAGTGTTAAATTGATACTAGTTTTGTCACAAGATACAAACTAAATTTATCTCAATTTAGACTATGGGTGGCACAATGTAATGGAAAAGATGTTCCATGATGGATTTGGATGAGTTCCAAAGTTGAGACATTCTGGCGGATACTACACAAAATGCTAAGTATATGACTGCTATAGTAGTAGCAAAGGAGGGCATTTGTGTTAAGTAGTTTGTTATCAAACTAGGTGTGGTTCAAAGTGGCCTAATCATAAGAAGATATATTGTATGACAACGATATCAACATATTTTAACCCGAACGAACTAAAGGTCTCACCAGAGGACCAAATTTATACAATGCCATCTCCTTTGAGAATGAGGGATGCGTAGAGACGCAAAGACATGCAAATACACACGGGCCTGAAACAGCCAGATCCGAAGATTATGTTAACCACTATTAATCGTGTATATGCAACACCCCTAAACCATAGGTGTTCAATACACAAAGTTTTTCAAACTAGATTATTGACTCTAGTGCAAGTGGGAGACTGAAGGGAATATGCCCGAGAGGCAATAATAAAGTGGTTATTATATTATTCCTTGTGTATGATAAATGTTTATTTTGCATGCTATAATTGTATTAATTTGGAAACGTTAATACATGTGTGTTTAATAAACAAAAAGGAAAGTTCCTAGTTATGCCTCTCTTATAAACTAGCTCGTTGATTAACAAGATGATCAAGGTTTCCTGATCGTGGACATTGAATGTTGTTACACAACATTAGTGGAATGATGTGATGAACATTCATCCGAAGTATAGCATTACAATCAAAGTCAGTGTGTTTATATTGCTATAACATCATACGAAGTAATCCTAGTCCTTAGACCATGAGATCATGTCAATCACTAACACTTGAAGAGTATCTTGATAACATCAAACGTCACACCGTGAAAGGGTGATTATAAAGGTGGGTTCAGTGCTACGAAAGTGTTAAGTAGAGTCTCATGGATCAAGAGTGGGATTTGTCCATCCTGATGATGGATAGATATACTTTGGGCCCTCTCGGTGATATAACATTGGTTAGCTTGCAAGCAAGTGATGAGATCACTAGAATGTTATATCACGGGAACGAGAAAAGAGTGCATGTCGGCAACGATATCAAACTAGGTATGGAGATACCGATGATCGAATCTCGGACATGTAATATATCACGAGACAAAGGGATTTAGTAACTACCGTTAACGGTTCTCATGATCACATAACTAATCATTCAATGTGTGGGAGTCAGTACGGATCTCCACGTCCCGCTGCTGATTATTGATCGGAGAGGGGTCTCAATAATGTCTGCATTATTGGCGAATCATAGGGTGACACACTTAAGGGATACCGGCACCATTTGGTCCAAATATGTTTCAGATAAAGATTTAAGAAAGCACTGGAATTATTTCAATAGACACCGAAACTATTTTGGGTGAAATTGCTGAAATTTATTATGCATGTAATATTGAAATGTTGCAGGGGTTTTATCTGAATTTTTGTTAATTAAAGTAATTAAAAAAATTCTGAATAAAATTAATAGAAGAGTTTTATTAAATGAGAGAGCATTAAATTTGGATAAATTTAATGCATTTAAAGTGGAGACCTTAATGGAGAATGTGAAGAGGCAGATTTATGTGGAGGAGGTTACCACCACAAGAATGGGGGAGATGAAGGGTCACCTCCATGGGGCGCCGGCCATGGGAGGGGTACCCTCCCCTCCTCCTATAAAATCCCCCCCTCTCCTCACTTATCAATCACACCTCCTCGTGAATGATCTCTCTTCCCCTCTAGTATTTTTCCCCATGGTCTCGGATTAGCGAGATACATGTTCCATGTGGCTTTATCTGGAAAGGGGTTGCTGCTTCCGCTGCTTTGCTAGAGCAAGGGATGGAGGTTGTCGGGGTACCGGATGTAACATCCCAATTTCCGATACCCTGATTAGTTGTGGAGAATGCAAAAATCAGGGGGGACAAAAACTTTTTCTTGCTTAATGCTGAAGTGTTTGCTTGTTGTTCAGATGTGCTTATGCATATGAAGGTGTATTAGATGATATACTCCTTACCTTAACACCAATTGACAAAAGCTACTTCCCAGAACAGTCTTGGCTTAATTTCCATATTCTCAAATGTTCTGGCATTTCAAAACCAGAGCCAAGAAGCCTTTGCAAACCAACTATTTTAGTAGCTTCTATTGATCAAACTATGGAGAGATATATAATATAATCTCCTTATGTTTTCCAGATAGAACCCTCAACTACTCTTACCCCTAGGATCTCCAGAAACCTCTTTGTAAGCTTTTGAATTCTACTCTTGGTAGAAATACCAAGGACCTTACCTTGTTCAACTCCAACCTATTCAAAACACCCATCCTTACCTCAAGCTAAGCTTGATGGTAACCCTAGTAGTAGTTGATTTGTTTGTAAGATGAGTTGCCTTAATCCGCTGTCTAATGAATTGCCCTGATCTACTGCTTGATTTGTCTGCTTAGAAGATAGTATGAGGTACTCTAGGAGCTCATTCCCAGGATCAAGATGTTTCCAAATCACCACACCCTAAGAAAGAATAAAATCTGGATCTAATCTCTAGCCACCAGGTGATCATCTAAAAACCCTTAACCACATCAATTATGAAGTGATCCATTCTAGAAGTTTCTAAGTCAATGAAGACCAATATCAAGCATGGATCCCTTCTACTCAATCTACTCCTCAATCACATCCATTTTATGATACTTTGGTACCTTGCAACCCATCAAAATCATCACCACCCACATTCTAGTCAAAAAACCCTCAATCTGCCAAATTTGGCAAAGTCTCGAAAGCTATTTCCATCATCACCTTTTTGATTATATCATCCTCCACTTGTGCATTATTGGTAATGCACTTGAACCATCTTATTAACCATCCTAAGTACTACCAAGTCCCACTCTTGCCCTTGGTTATATTATCCACCAAGCTACTTGTTCTTGATGTTTGTGTAGGCAAGGAAATAACTATTCATGCAAATCTAGTCAACATGCCTACTTTGATAGAAGCTCACACCATCCTCCAACCTTCTATGGACCAACTCTTTGCATGTTTGTGTTCTACTCATATAGGTCTATCAACATCTACTTCACTTGTTCCAGGTGGATCCTTGTGCTTCTTAAACCCACAAGGATTTGGAGGCTAGTTGACAATCTTCTTTGGTAGGCTTATTTTATTCAAAGTTTGAAAGCCTGTCATGGTGAGCTCAAGCAGGATCAAGCTCAAACCCCTACACCATTGCAATCTACATCACTTGGTATATCCATCCATATATCCCATGCCCCAAGGGGAGCCCTGAGCTCCAAGACCCAACAAGGTTTTGCTGGCATGAAAACAATCTTACCCAAGATCCTTAAATCTCTAGTTTTCACAAAAATCAACTTGAATTTCCAAACCCCAAGGTTGCAAATGCTTGTTACACCTTGTCTACGTCATATACCTTGATCATCAAGATTTATCAACAATTATCCATATTTACTATGGACCAAAACTATTTAATTCCCATAATAGCCAAAATCTCCAAAACTATTTAATTCCCAAATTTTTACTCAACTGAGACCCATATATCATACCCTACCTTCCCATTTCAAAAATAAATATTTTTGAAGAGTTTTATCAATTCTTTTTGCCTATTTTCTTAAAAGGCAGAACTGGGATAATAAATGTTTTAAATACTTTTAAGCCCCAATAAATCTTGGGAAAATTCCCCTACGTGTGTATTCACATTTGGGATCACCTCCCATCAAAATCCAACAAAGTCCAATGTAAAAATATCAAATGAGCTCCAATACTTCATTTATGCAGTTTTTGAGTAAATAGATTTAAGTGGACTTTATATCTTTAGAAAAATCTGAAATAATCCCTAGAGAGGTATCTTGACCTCACCCATCTACCAGTACCATCTCTCCCACTCTTTCCAACATAAATAAAGGAACTCCTTCACGAGCATTCGTGTGATCAAAATAGCACAACCATCAAAGCCGTGTACAAATACCCCATTAAACCCCATCAAATCTTCTCCACCAAGATTGTATAGCACCCAACACTCATCTCTGGTCGTGGTCACTCTAGCAATTACTCTAGAAACCCCTCTCCGTTGCCCCTTGTGCTTGAGAGAAAGAGAGAGAGAGACACACACAAGTGGGACCAATTATTTGCAGCAGCCTCCACCACCCCCTGCCTATCTCTCTGTCCGACCAAATGCCCCTCTCACCCCTCTCCACCGTTCCCTAAGCCAATCAGAGGCCAGCCCCACTCCTCCCCCATGTCCAAAGAGGACATTTACACCATCCACCTCTCCCCCTCGGTATAAATCGGCCAGAGGCCACACCAGCTCCCCTCACAGGCTCATTTGCCCACTTTGCTCCCTCTTACCACCCCAGCACCCCCACTCCTTCTCCCCTGCCCAGTGTTGCCCAAGAGAAGGAGAGAAAAGAAGCTCGGCCTCCTCCCTCTACTCGAGCATAGCTCCCCCGCCTCCCTTCCCCTACCCCTGCATGTTGCATTACCGGAACCTCCTCACTCCTCTGCATCTAATCCCCCCGTTTCTTGCCCAGGATCAGCTCCACGGAGGGTGTCGTCGAGCTCCGGCGAGGTTGCTCTCGGTCTTCCTTGCGCGATCCGGATCTCGACGTGGAAATCCATCGTGCCGCCCCTCGATCTGATCGCCGTCGTCGACCGCATCACCTCCGAACCTTCCTAGCCACTAGCGATCCTCCGGTAAGCCTCCTCGTGCCCAACCGCCACCAA
Source organism: Avena eriantha (assembly GCA_910589775.1). NCBI lineage: Eukaryota > Viridiplantae > Streptophyta > Magnoliopsida > Poales > Poaceae > Avena > Avena eriantha. The sequence goes on along the minus strand of OU342744.1, from coordinate 382,836,232 downwards.
CTAGGGCTCCGGCGCCGTCGTTCTGATTCGCGGAAGAAGACGAAGCCCGGTCGTCGATCTACACTTGATTGAACGGCCGGTGATGCCCGGTACCGCTTCGCCGCTCGCGGCGGCTAACAGCTGGGCCCGCACCGCAGGATTTCGAAATCCCTCCCGCGTGTCGCCTCTCATGCCGTGGGCCGAATCCCCCCGGACGGCCTAGTTGATCCCATATCCTAGCCCGCGAACCCCTTTAATTTTTATTCTTTAGCCCAGATCCTGTATATTAGACCCTCTGTTTAAATCGCTTTAAAAAGGGAAATTGGGGTAATCTGTTCAAAGAAAAAATTTACTAGGTTCATGTTTGTTTTGTGCAACATGCAGAACTAGTATTTTGCCAAAACTAATTTTTATTATTTATTGGAAATTAATCTTCTAGAGTGTGTCTTTTTCACTAAATAATCTCCTCAGAGAGTTGTACATGCCCATTTGGGGTGAATCAAAATTCTCCTAAAGGTATTTACTATACCAATTAATCAGCATATGTCTCCTGCCAAGGTGAATAGTAAATTGCCTATAGTAAAAATAACAAAAACTATTAGTTTCTGCCCTAGATAAATTCTCCAGGTCAAACCAACAGAGGTTTTGACCTCATTACAATTCCATGTGATGTGGTACACTAGGATCTACCAAAATCCTGGAGATAAAATTTTATGGAGGCTCTGTGTAATCTTGGTGAATTAATCATCTCTTCCTAGGCTTGTCTTAGTACAAAAATCCCTACGGGAGTTTGACAACTCCAAAAAGGTTGATTCCAATTTCTATAGAAAGGTATTATAACTACCCACAATGTTCCCTTGGAATCAACTCAAAATCCTCTCTAATTTTAATCTGGTGTAAAAGACAAAACAGCTCCAGAACTGCCTTTGGGAATTTCCTGAGGGCATTCTGGTAAATATTTTTCCATGATTCTAACTCTAGGTGAGTCCATACAACAAACCCCACCCCCCATCCAAGCAAATTATTTTTGGAGCTCCAGAACTTTTCTGGTGATTTATTCCCTAAAACTAGAAGTTATTCCACTAGGAAAATCATAACTATTTAAAGAAAAGTGATAAATTAGTGAAACCACTTTTGTTGGTTTCATTTTATCAACACCCACATATAGGTATCATTTGGATACAATGGTATCATACATAATATGGTCTTGTTCCAAAATCCATCTCTTAGGTAGTTTCTAGACTATAAATCCTAAGGAATGTTCATCCCCTTCTCCACGGCCATCTCAATCTCCTAAATCCAATCTTCTCAAAACCATCGGAATCTTAATTAGGAATTATTCAATTGCTTGCTGTATGCATTATTGCTTGTATGCCTTGTGTTTATTCTGGCTTGGTTTGCTTGCATGTGCTGTCGGGACGACGATAGTTGCGATGAAATCGGTGAGCAAAAGAAGTGGTATTTATATTTGGTATGGGTACTCTGAGTTATCTAAAGAAGAAGTCCAGGGACATTTATGCCATATTGCTGATCATCAGGCAAGCCACCTTTTTGCTCATAAGCCATGTCCTACTGTTTTACTTATGCATGTTTTATCTACCGTTTATTTAAAACTGCATTGTTTTACTATATGTTAATGTATTTATGGTAGTGGTTTGGCCCCTCCAAACTAATACACTCTAGTACTATTAAGTACAACCCCCTTGGTGACACCTAATTGTCCCTAGTAGAATAGATGGTGTATATCACCATAACCCTTTGGAGACCCCCGGTTTAGCCGAAGCAAAGCTAGAGGATGGGAAGACCCCGGAAAAAGTTTTACCAAATATTTTACGATAAAACCTTGGTGAGGTGGGACCTCCCAAGAGGTGTTGAAAAAGAAGAAGGTTTTGTTTTACAAAAAGGCTGAAGGAAAGAGGGAAGAAAAAGGTTTATGAAAACGCAACCTGTTCTTTCCAGTTTTGCTAGAACAATTAACCCGTGCAACCACATTACTCTGGTATGGGACAGGGCTATATTTGATGGTTGTTTATTCTGGTATAAGCTGCCTCGTAACTACTACAGGGGGCCGTGATCCTTGGAGGGTGGGCCTTCTCTGGACAAATGGTCCATGTGGGACATCGACCGAGAGAAGGAACGAAGGGTCTGCTGGCCTCCACGCATTACTATGAGCCCCTCATTGAAACCGCACACTCGAGAAGTGGTAAAAGCGCTCCGGTTGGTCCTCGGTACCCGACGTCCCAGTTTTGATGGGATTAACACTCATAGGGTAGGCACTTATATTGGAGTGGGCATCTGGAGAGTCTTGATCGGTTACTCGACCCACGATCGGTGAAGATCAGGGTAGTGTACCTAGATGGTGTGGGTAAAGTGTACAACCTCTGCAGAGTGTAAATCTATTCGAATAGCCGCGTCCACGGTCATGCATGGTTAGGAAGGTTGCTATAGAGCGGTGCTGGTTTTTTTTCAAAAAGGATTTCGAAAAAGAAATGGCTTTGGAAATGTTGACCATGGGATGGTCGGAAAGGATCCTTGTTTTGACCATGAGATGATCAGAAAGGGATGGAACGAGTTTGGTCATGGGATGACCATAAAGGAGGAACAAATGGGTGACCTAGTCCTAATGTTTTCCAAAAACATTTCAAAACGGTATCCAAAATGGTTTACAAAGGTTTTCAACAAAGTAGTTTACACTCATTCTCATCAATTGGATTCTCGGAGGATTAAGCCGGGGCCTCCACACCGGACGTGTGTGCGATCACGGATGCACCTTTGCTTTGCGGTTGCACTTTGTGGTGCTGGACTTGCTGGAGCTGGATCTGATGGATGTGCTGGAGCTGGACCTGCTAGACTTCATCATGATCTCGAGATCGCCAAGTGTATGACTACATCATCCATGAGTTCCATCTCGTTAACAAAGCTTTGTTATCTTCGAGGGTATGTTCTCTATGGATGTATATCCACCCGTTCATTATATCTAATAGATAGATCTTGGCATATAATAGTTTCCATCGTAGGAATTTTTTTTTTCTATGCTACGAACCCAACAAAAGGTTGTGAGAACTTCATGGAGTTCCTTTCCACGATGTGATCATCTAGTTGTTTCCCTGTCGAGAGGTGAGCTTATTTACCCACAAACGTCTTTAGCCTTGTTGCACATCCGGGTAGCTAACCCCATTCAAACTTCCTTGGTTTGAGGCCTAGTTTAAAAACTAGCCAGTCACTAGCCTCTATATGACCCTGTTACCCACCCTTTGTAACATGTATCAGCCAAGAGACCTATGCCTAATTACCCTACCTTCTAATATACCCAGTCATTATGCTAAAGCAAAGGATAGGGACGTCACAAGCTACCACCCACTGATCTCCACTCTAGATCAACCGAACTACGCATATGAGGACAAATGGAAGGAAGAAGGTCTAGCTGACTTGGTCATCCCATTACGGGATCTATGGTTAGCACAATTTATATGGTGCTTTTGAGTCACTGACTAAATTTTTTGTTAAGCCCTAACTTTCCAAGTACAATGGAATCTCCATCACATGGCATCCTAACCATATATCTCAATCCATGATTCCATCACCCACCATATTACATTTCATTGCATTTATAAAATCGATAGTTTGTTTTTAATGTAGATGATATAGTTTTTTAAAAGGTTTTTTGTAAAATGATTCAAAGGACATGCAAGACAGCACTTGCAAATGGTATACAAGCCTGGCCTCACTAGGGTTATGCAAAAATGAACTCGCCTCTTGATTATAGGTTATGCAATCGTCATCTTCTACCTTTAAGGATCCAAATGGAAGAATAACATCATCAGTCTGGTAAGGACTAATGTTTAAAGAGTGTTAATATGATATGGATGTTAAATAAACTATGGTTTCTCTCCCCATATGTTACTCCTAATAAAATGGTGTCTTTTGGAATCTAGTCTTATGAGTATAAACTACTCGAATAACACACTTGGAATCGAAAGGATTGAGTTTAATGAAAGGGATAGACGTCGGTTGATATAACATAGTGATATAAGATTTGGGTGTTATGGTATCAAAGGAGTGTTTACGGTTTAAAAGGGTTTTCATAAGTGTAGAGGTACACTTGTCTAACAAGTAGGAAATGAAGTTTGTTGATGGTGTAATATTATATATATCTTAGGTTTAAGGCATATGGATTTCGGTATCAAATGGATGGGGTTTATCCTTTAAGAGGATGATTTCAAGTGATGGCAATTTGGTTAAGTGGTAATTTAAGTGGCATTCACAAATTATCAATCCAAACAAGGATATTTAAATCAAGATAATCAATTTATTGTTTCACTTGTGATCACTCATTCAAGATTCATTCATTAAGGATTTTACAAGTGAAAGTCAAAATGGTGACGCATCCAAGTTCAAACAATTTGATTTGGTTTGAGTTGTTTTAAAGTATTTATTTAAAGGGTTGTTTGAATTATTATTTTTGTATTTGAGTGTATTTTTATTGTTTTAAAAGGGTTTATTAGGTTCAAACAATTTTCTTATTTTATTCTATTTAAGAAACGTATAATAGGGTTTTAGGGAATTTTCTTCTTATTAAATATATGAGACTTGATTTTATTTATTAAATATTTTAAAGTCAAATGAAAATTCATTAAAATTCATAATATTGGGTGGAAAATATTTTAGAATGGTTTTGTAAGATTTATAAGTGTTTTGTATGATTTAAATTCCAGTTCATATTGTTTATAATTTTTGTTATAGAATTCTAATTTTTGGGTTTCTTTAGTTGGTTTAAGTTTAATTTTTTTATTTCTTAAGATTGAAATATTTTATAAGTCTTTGGAGTTTTAGGTTGAACATTTTTAATGGTTTTTATATACTTTTAGGTATTTTAAAGGTAACTAGAACTGAATTTCAATTTCTTTAAGATTTTATATATTAAACTATTTTTCTTAAGGTTTTAAAATAAGGATTACTAAATTATTTTTTACTATATTTTTATAATTTATAACATCAAATTGTTTTGTGTTTTAATCTTCTTATCTGGTTTTTGGTTTGTTTTTAAGATTGAATGGAAATTTTGTTTAAAGTTTTGTCTTAAGGAAAAAAATGGGTTCCTTCTATTTGGGCCGGTCCAAAAGGCCTAGCAGGCTGGGCCAACAAGGTCCAGCCAGAGCAGGTCACAACCACACGCTAGCTCGACCGCTCTCACCCAGCGCTTCTCTCTCGAACACCAGAGCGTGCCTGCTACCTCCCTTGGCGATGTCACCACCATGTCCGACCGTTGCCGGCCCCGACTGCTGTCACTACTAGCTGCCACGGCTCTGCCTCTTCTCTTAACCCTTCTTCTCCGCTGTCGCGGTGCACCCACACCTCCTACATCAAACCCTAACCCTCCCTAGATTTCAGATGTGGGCGCCACCGCGTCTAGGCTTTCTCCCCACAGAACCATGGTTTTTGCCACTACTTCTACGTCATTGTCCTCGACCTCTAATTTGACTGCCATGACTTCCAGCTCGGCCCTATTATGATGTGGCTACCACCGACTGGGGCTGGACATGGTGTTCCTCACCATAGTGCGATGGTAGGTCATGGATGGCCCCTTTTTCTTCCCCGACTTCGATGACTACAACTACCTAGTGCACTTCTAAGGCTCGAGTAACCTCCTGTTTTATTACCACCCTATGGCTGATGATTTACTAGGTTTAGGTTCAGATTTAGTTGTGATTTTTGGCTGTTAGTGTTCTTTATTAGGTAGTAGGCCATGTGTGATTGGCTATTCGTGTTTATGTGTGCTATCAATTGTTTAGGTTCTGATTAGGATTCATTTTCCATCATTTATGTGATAAATGATCTAGAGTTAGGTTTAAGACAAGTAGTACTAGCCTATGGCCAATTTTCACCGGTAATGGTTAGGAATTTAGGTACTGATTAGGGTTAGTTCAAGTTGTAGTTATGTTCCAGGTCGTCCAATTGATGAGAATGAGAATTTGCTGCTAGAAGTTTGTGAAAGAGCATTTCTTGATCCCTAGTGTTTTCTGTGTTAGATAACAATGTCGTGGATATTCTAATAGAAAGGAGCCCCTACTCAAATTTAGCAAGAACAAGCTTGCTAGGTTAGATTATCTGCCCTTGGCGAGGGCCGAAGAATCTGCCCCTAGTGATTTCGGCTAAGGACCAACAGCTCGACTCTTAGATGGGGGATGGTGGCAGATTTTTGGCTATATTTTTGTCTCTGGGCAGGATGTTTGCCCAGGTCGAATAATCTAGCCCTAGCCAGGCCAGGATAATCTGCCGCTCCCAGAAACCACTAAGGAACAGACGTCACGACTCTGTGATATGGGGGCGGATATTTGCCCCGGATTTTGACCAGTGCTAGAATTTTTGCCCTGGTCGGATAATCCGCCCCTCCTAGTGGGCCAGATTATCTACCCCATGGGAATTTCTCAAAGAACTAGAGGCGCGACTTGTAGAGCGGTGGAGATTTGGGCCGGACATTTTGCTCCTGCCAAATTTTTGCCTAGGCTAGATTATCCAGCCCCACTTCGATGGATTATCCGCCCCCTATAACTCCAAATGGCTACAATTCTGGAGGGGTACAAATACCCCTCCCTATCTTCAACCTAATTGCTCGATTCCCCACTCAAGAACAGAATTTCATGAGCCACCAAAATCACAAGATCTCTCCATTTAACCACCCAAAGGTATTGATCTTTGGAGAATTGCAGAACAAGGCCTTGATCCACATCATCATTGAAGCGATCTGAACTTCCCCCTCATTCACTTGAGGGACCATGCATCTAGAGTTTCTTTGGGAATCCTAGATCTCGTTTTCCCATTGCTAATCTTGATTTGTTCTGACAGCTTGTTTTCCTACTCGGGGGCCTCCAATTCAGTTGTGGATGCGTGCCCGAGCTCATTGTAAAGCCGCTAGTTCCCTCCTCGAAGGGTACTATATAGTGGAAGAGTTGATCAAACCACTTGTGTCAATTTTGGATCCAATTCGATATTTTTCTTCGGAAATTTCGGGAACAAATTGGAAGGAGGGAGAATGCACGGTGTCCGCTCACGAACAAGCGGCCTCACAGATGGAGGTCTTGTGCGAGTGCTTTGCTGAAGTGTTCTCACAACCCTAAGCCAAGGACAGGCTGGCTCCACGGCCGAAACTTTCCCACGGGAGATCCCGGGAGGCAAAGATTCCTCTTCCGAGCCTCAGCTCTAGATGCCTTCTCGCTGGCACTCGAATGGCGCCAGAAGCTGATCCAAACGGTGAGGGAAGCAGAGTCATGCCACGCTGTGGCCTCCCTTGATCAGGAGCGGGAGTGCATGTGTGTCATGGAGACACTGGAGCAGAAGCATTCTCGTGCCATGCAGTGCCATGATCAGACGGTGCAGGCCCTTCGTCAAGATTTGGCGGATGCCCGCCGGTCCGTGGAGGATCTCTCTGAGACTGATCATCGCATAGAGGCCTAGGCCTCTTCGGCAGTGGCCCGGGAAGCCTCCCTAGCCAAGCAAGTATCGTCCCTCAAGACCTAGCTTGCTACCGCCCAGTAGGAAGTTCGGTCTCAAAACGTGTTGGTGCGTTGGTGGACGGAGAAGGTGGAGCATATGCACCTCATTTCTGGGAACAACTCACTGGAGGCAGCGGATCTGTGCCGTCTCTGCCACTGCGACCTAGGATGCCTAGAGGGTGTCGTCGAGCGCATTGGAGAGGCGATGACATCGGTATGCCTGGCACCTCTCGCTCATCTGGGAGATGGTCAGGTGGAAGAACTGGTTCGATTTTGTTTATGCATTGACCGGCTAGCTGGAGGGGTGGGGCGGACGATCGATGAAGTAGTAGCCAGGGAAGGGAGAGAAATATTAAGATCTCTCTCATGCCTTATACTTTCCTGCCTATACCATCACCACCCCAAATGGACTTGTCCATCGAACTTCTGTTGATCCCTGAGGGGGATAGGCTCCCAACAGAGGCCGTTGTTGCTTTTGCGGTCGAAACGATGGTGGTGTCCGCCCGACGCCATGGCCAGTAGTTTGTACTAGGCCTCTTGCAGTTTCTTGTATAGCTTCTCTGTTGTTGTTGTATTCTAGTCTCCAGTCAAAGAAAAAGTTTCCCAGGGTTTCTTGAGTTCTCTTTGTCATCCGATTTAATAGAGCCTCGTCCACGGGTCCGCGGGAGTATACCCAGGTTCACTCTCATGGGTCCCTAGCCTGCTGGGAAGGTTCTTCCAGATCCTGTTGTTTTAGACCCGAGCACCATATAGGCGTCGCACATGTCTAATAGTACCGCTGACCCCTCCAGCAGACTCTATAGACACGTAGAGCCCGTTATCTGACCAGTATGTCATACACAGGAGATCCGCACGTCGATAGGTTTGTTTTCCGCAACTGGTCGGCTAAGGTCCTATCCACAGGGCCGCGAGAATATACCCGGGGTCACCCTCATGAGTCCTTATCCTACCAAAGCATTCAACGCTGCAAATGGCTAGAGGAGGTCCCATCAACGAGGCCACGGGAATATACCCGGGTACTACCTCATGAGCCCCTCCTCTTTCCACAGTTCCTGACTCTCAACAAGCCTCCTAGGCTTTCCCATCACCCAGGGGACAAATCGCCCTTCACATAGGAGATATAACACACCCTGGTAACGAGTGAGGACCCCGGTTGCGGCCTAAGGACGTGGGCCAGGTTTTCCCCCTGGGTTGTGTAATACCTCTGACCTGACGCTCTAAGCTCAATCCTATATGAACCAAAAGTGGACAGGACGTACTACCATGGGGCCACACAGCCACACACAATAGGCCCACCTCGTGGAGCAGGGCACGGTACCAGCCAACCATCCCACCCACTTTTTAAAACATCAGGACTAGAGCAAGCGGCATAATCAATAGGTAAAGCAATCAAAACATATACACATGGGTATGTATGTCAGTAACATACAATAAACATCAGAGCCACACCATCTAGAACAATAGAAACAGAAATATTCAACGCCATACGGTAAGATCCAAATATCCTAGATAGATATAATAGTTTATGATACATCCTCATATATCACGCAACTAAGTATCGTGCGGAAGCGGAAAACATGATCCGAGTACGGATAAGAAGCAAATCGGCATAAGATTCTCTGAAAATAAGCACATCAATCCCATAGATCTCATGGATCTCTGTCCCCAAAATCTCTACACCGGAAAGTCGTTGCCACCATCATTCGTATCCTCAACCCAGTAACCTTCCCGAGAGTATACCTATCCATCTGAACCAAATATTTATCGTGTGAGACCCTAGGGGTACTCAGCAAGTCTTAATGCTTGTAAAGGGATCAACCCAGGGTGACACAATTGCAGCGGAAGATAATATCTACAAAGTTTTATAGAGACACGCTACACATCCGCACGACCAGAGATGGACATATGCTCGTTAATTATTAACAACAATTATATAAGCAACATAAATCAACATCGCTCACCCTCCTTCTCGCTTACCGACGAGAAGGCAGAAGAACATCCCACCCGCTGACAATTTTATTAACCATTCCATGAGTGTTGCACTAATTGTTAGTCATGTCTTAGTCAAATTAAAGGAGGTACCTTAGTTATGCTTGTCTATGATCGTGAAACAGTGCTCCAAGTCGTCCATAACTGCGGATGCGGCTTTCAGAAAGATTTACCCAACAGGGGTGCACAAATAGCAACACACACACGATCAACCTCGGGAAGAACCAAATAAAATGCAACGAGGCCTCAAGACAAAGCACTCACATGATTCATAAATCATTTCAGGGGGCCACCCCAATAAGCTACCCACAACAAAGTTGGTCGGCTCTAAGACAAACACGGGGTTTGCGAGAACGGTTGTAAACGACTGGGAACCAGAAATTGTGTCATGATCCTAAATAGTACAGGCGCTCCACGCGCAATAGTAAATAAAACAGTAAATCATGGCATAAGTACATGATAGTAATATATCCCCAAACTAGTTTGTGGCCCCAAGATATAAAGTGTGAGTTAAGCTCAGGCGAAGAGGATTCATGGTCCCACATGCGGATATTGCAATAGTCAAGGAGCAGGAATCAAGTACCCGGGGTCCTACAGGACACAAGTGAGCGTAAAGAACCAAATAACAGATAATACTCATCGGTGCCTCTTTCATTAGTTATCTCATTACTACTCAGATTAAGTTGTTTAGGTACCTCGTTATCTGAAGACTCGCACAAATCCTACACATGCAATTCTACGACTCGCATGGCTCAAACAACTCATGTAGTAATGGCTCATGGGATTGAGGATACAAGCTTCGGTAGAGTTTAAAAGTAAAGGCTATGTAGTACTTGGGACTCAAATTTAATGCAACCGGGACTCAATGATGCAAGAATAAGATAGAAGCATAGGTACTATATGTATGCAAGCATGGGGAATTGCTTGCCTGGCAGTTCAATTGCGGAATAAGAAGGATCCAGGTAATACTCGTGAGGCTCCTGGTATTCTCCTTGCTCAGTGTCTATCCGGATAAAAACCAAACACACAAGGGCCAAAATAAATACATTGCACAATTATATAAATCATATGCAACAAGCAAACAAGGTATGCCATGATGGAACGATACACAATTGCATGGTCTAACATACCATGGCATACGTGAGGTGTGGAAACAATAATAAAGACTTTATTAATTTATTTAGGCATGTCTTACTCTTATAAACATTTCTGATTATTTAATATTTATATGTTGCATGCTTCAATTCATAACATGGAATGCATAATCAGAATGGCCTCGTCGCGCTGATCGATTTAGACATATTATTTGTCGAATTTGGAATTATGAAATTAAAGTTTTTATTAAGAAAAAGCATTTATTGGTATTTAATAATTTCGAAATTTTAAATGGGATTTCTATTTTCGTGCCCCTGGTTCATTAGTTGTACTCAGTTTTTCCCTGCCGCTTAGTTTTTCCTCGCTTTTCTCCTCCCTCCATTACAAAACCATCACAGGCGCTCGGACAGGGTGATGCCATCAGGTCAAAGATTGACCGTTACATGATGACCGGTGGGAACGCGTTGGGGTGGGTAGTGCGTTGAGCGTTACATTGCGTCGCCTCAACCATTATGTGCTTACGGGTGGGGCTAGGATACACGGTGGACTTCCGATCTCTCGTTGACTTGTGGGCCCCGTTTTTCCTGATTGTGTGGCCGGTGCAGCCAATGACAAATAGGGCCATTCTATGGGGCCGTCAAAGCCAATGAACGATGGGACCACTATGTGGAGCTGTTCTGTGGGGCCGTTGTAGCCATTGACTGGTGGGGCCGTCATGTGGGGATGGAGGGGGGGGGATTTGCATATTTTGCATGTTTTACTTTGCAACTTGCATATTTGCCATTTTGTGTGTCACTGACATGTGGTGGTCATGTCGCAAATTTCAAAGAAAAAGTTTGGAAGATATGCAAAATTGGCAAATATGCAAAAAATCACAGGTGGGGTCGTGTATGACACATCAGCTCTCTCTCTCTCATCTGCTCCCAGCCCCCAGCCACGAGTAGCTCCTATCCCACTAGCAGATAGAGCAACCATCATCGGTGTATCGGCGCGTCACCGGATCTGTCCTACGGCAGTATCAGACGGACTGCCGCGCTACACCTCAACCACGGCTCCGGCACCTGTTTCATCCACACGCATTGTACGTTGAGGCAGTACCGACTGTAGGCAGGTCCGCCACCCAAAAACGACCGGGATTTGGTTCTGCCGCCATAGCTTGACGAACAATCGCAGCAATTGGTAGTAGTGCTTGCTAAGACCTCCGCTCCTTCTCTTCCCACCCTAATCGATTATGTTCCCATAATTTCCTCAATATTGTAGGTGCAAATTAGTCCTTAATGTCTAGTCATAGCGGGTACACCAATGAGGGTGGGGAATCGATCATGTCGTGGCCACATTCTCCTTCTCCTACCATGTCGAAAGTGCATGTAGTTCCTTCTCTTTGTACTACCATTGAATTTGAAGTGCTCAGATGGCCTATCGGACTGATTCCAATTTGGTTTGTTTTGGGATTGTTATAGTGTGCTATGCAGGACAATGGTCCATGGTACATTGCATACCAAGATGAATCAACCCAGTGGTCTAGCCATAGGATGGATTTGGAGGAGATGGTTGCCAAGTTAGGAGATGAATTGGCCCGTAAAAAGTTACTGTGGAGGAATAATTCAGAGCTTATTCACAAAGATATGTTGACACGTGAGGGTGATCGTGCCGTATCTGATCAAGTGGTAGAAAATCTAAAACATGAACTTCAAGTGAAGAGGGGGGAGAGAGAATAGTAGATTCATGTGGGCAGTTTTAGTAGTTGTCATCCGTGTCCTAGCAGTTACAGTATGCGGTCGTGGTGAAGGGTGGCATGTGTAATGATTAGTTGAATAGATAGCTAATTTAGAGAGTAGAATTGTTATTCAATACTCCCTCCATTCCTAAATATAAGGTGTATAGTTTTTGGCACGAAAATTAAGGAATGGATATGGAGGGTAAGATACACAAGTTTTGGGGTGAGGTTGCACCTTACTAATTGGCATGAGAAAATAAAGGAGCTTTCCTGGGATACAGAAATATAATCAAATGACTAAATACATTATCCAACCGACTATTTCAATGCAATACACCTTATATTTTGGAACTTTTCTCAAAAAACTATACAGCTCATATTAAGGAACCGAGGGAGTAGATGGTTGTGAGTTCCTGCTAATTTGGTCACTTTGCGGTCCCAAAGTTGTCGAGACAAAAGCATTGCGGTGCCCAAGTTGCTTGCCATTGGATCTAGCGGTCCCAAAGTGGTCAAGAGAATGCATTGCGGTGCCCGAGTTGCTTGCAATTGGATATAGTGGTCCCAAAGTTGTCAAGAGAATGCATTGCGGGGCCTGAGTTGCTTGTCATTGGATCTAGCTACCCATAGTTTGCATGCCAAATGCCTAGAGGGTCAAGTTGGGGCCTATAAGTTTTGACAGTTCTATCACTGCCATCGTGGCTTCCATGTAGAGTTGCGGCATTGGCGCATCATCCATTCCTCGTTCCAAATTAGTGGCTGAGATTGTCAATCCAAGTTAGTTGACTCAAATTCTTCAAGATACGATCGAATCTAGATAAATCTAAATCAACTAATTTGGGTCGGAGGGAGTACTACTTATGAATTAGCTTTAGAGCATATCCACCGTCCTCACTGCTCAAATACATATCAATTTTGATTCAAATCATACATATTTCGATCAAATTTATACAAGCCCACCGGAGATTATCAAAGAAAGTACTACTACTTATGAATCAGCTTTAGAGCATATCCACCGGTCTCGCATATCCACCGGTCTCACAGCTTCAATCGTCTTTGCATCGATGACCACTGTCGGAACCACCGCCGTCCCACTGATGTTGCAGATGATGGCTTCCATCGGTGTATTTCATCGATGACCACTGTCAGCACCACCACTGTCGCACTGATGTTGTGGATGATGGCTTCCATCGGTGTCTTCAACCAGCAACAGATCTGAGGGTGTGAACGGAAGTGAGACAGACAGAGACAGAAATTTTAGATAGTTAGATCATCACCGCTGCATGCCATTCTAGCAGCCGTGCTTAGATCCGCACTGCTGCAACATGTTCCGACCCCCACGCGTAGGTCCGTGTCGCCGCACGACATTCTGACCGCCTCACTTAGGTCTGCGCCTCTGCACGCCGTTCGGAACGCCACGCTTAGATCCGTGCCGTTGCACGCCATTCGGACCGTCACACTTAGATCCGCGTAGCCGCAAGCCGTTCGGAATGCCGTGTCATCGTATATCGATAGGAGCAGCCCGTCATGCTCTCCTCTCCGTAGCCCAATGGGAGAGAGAGAGATACCTCTAGCCTATCAGATCATGATGTATCCAACGGTGATTGGCTAAGATCCATGTGACATACATCTCGACCAATCTGAGCGCAGCCAAACTGAGCGCTAGTTGATGCGCCTGGTATACGTTCGTCAAGGAAATGGAGGGAGAGACATATAGCCTATCGGGCTCTCCTCTCCATACAAGGTTAGGTGTGCCAATCGGGAGAGATAGACCTCCAGCCCATAGGATCATGATGTATCCAACGGTGATTGGCCATGATTCGTGTGACATACATCTCGACCAATCAGAGCGCAGCCAAACTGAGACATGAGAGAGGGGGAAAGTGAGGAAAACTTTAGCGGGAGGGGAAAGCTGATGAAAACTTTAGCGGGAGGGGAAAACTGAGGAAAATTTTAGCGGGAGGGGAAAACTGAGTAGAGCCAAGGAAAACAAGGGTGCTCAGATAAAAAAATGACTAAGGGAAATTCAAGCTTTTGGCATAACAAATGTAAAATGTGTTATTTGAACAAAATAATCCATCTTGGCTGACATTATATTGTTTGCAACTCAAAGATACACAAGTGTGTCAAATTTGGACTCATTTAGACAAAGTATGTTTTGGGATGGGTTATTTTGGAGGTTGACTGAGTAGAAAGCCATGCATCTTCATAGCTAGTAGCTCATTCGAAGAAGGATTTAAGAAGTGGTTTAGGGGAGAAGTCCATTTCTCTTTATTTCTTTTTCCTTTATTATTCATGCTAGGTTGTAGGTAACGTAACAATACTCCATGCGAAGGTTGCACTATGTTTAAACTAACCCTAAAACATTTATTTGAATTTAATCACTTAGAAAAAGAAAATGGGGCTGATTACAAGTAAATCCAAAATTTCCAATTTCATATGGTAAATCAATCTAGGATACACAAGTGTGCCAAATTTTGGATCAATTGGTCAATGTTTGCTATGGTTTAAGCAATGAACTAGCTAAACCCCATGTGTTGACCACATGTCAAGGGCAAAACTGAGCATTGCTAAGCAACTAGGTGGATGACAATAGAAACTTGCAATAACACATACATTATAGGGTTACCCAACATACAAACTTGGGAGCGTCACACTAGTTCGAATTCAATACAAACATTGACAGTAGTTGAAATTCATCATACAAATTCAAATTAATAATTCAAATTCATTTTTCTTGCTCCTAGTGTTTTTCACAGGAACGTTCTCGGAGTTCACCACGTTGCTCCGGGTGATCTTGGCTAGAATATTCTCAGAGTCCACCATCAGCTTCTTCCCTTTGTTCCCTTTGTTCTTCTTCTCTACATCAAATGAATCAAGTGCTTCAGTCTATCGTACAATTGGTTCAACCACGTTTCGATTCATCGGTTCATACGGTTCAAAACGCATTGGCATCATTTCTTCAATATCCTCTTGTGTAATTCCTTTACTTTTGAAGTCTACTAACAATGAATAAATTGCTTCAATCTCCCATGCACTTGGTGCAATCTCCCCTTCATTTGGTTCAATCTCCTCTCGATCAATTGGTTCAATATCCACTGCATTTGTTTCAATCTCCCCTGCATTTGGTTCAATCTCCTCTCGGTCCATTGGTTCAATATTCCCTCCATTTATTTAAATATCCCCTTCATTTGGTTCAATCTCCTCTTGATCCGTTGGTTCAGTATCCCCTCCATTTGTTTCAATCTCCCATGCATTTGGTTCAATCTCCCCTGCATTTGGTTCAATCTCCGCTCGATCCGGTGGTTTGACCTGCAATGTATCCATTGCTTGATTCCCCTCTCGTTCAAATACTTCATTCTCATCTGCATTTCTTGCCCCTGCCTGATCATCCATTCCATAAGCTGGGTCCACTGCATTTTTACAAAGCCTAACAATGTGTCGTAGGATCCCACAATGTTTGCACTTACGTCGTCGAGGTGGTGCACCACCCTCTACACTAGCTCTCATCCTATTCTTCCTTAGCCTACCTGCTGGTCTAATAAAAATTAGAGGGTATAGCTTGAAGCCTGGATTCACTTCCATCCATTGGTGTTTTCCCAACAAGGCTGGAACATTATAAGCATATGCTACCCTAAATTGGGCAATGGAGAAATACTCTGACACGTACTGATCAACTTCACCCTCTTCACCTCCTAGAACACCCATCAAAAACAATGCATGTATGCAGGGTTTCCCATGGAGCTGCCATTGCATGTAATGCCATGTCCTATCAACCAAACTCACTAGATACCTCCATTGCCTATCTTTACTATCAGTGTATGTTACATCAGCCTCCATTCCCCTTCTAATGCATTTCATCTTCAATTGTTTTGTCCTGGCATGCAAAGCCTTAATCAAAGATGCGAGGATGAGATGGCCAACATATACTGTTGATGCAATTCTTTGACGCAAATCAATCTTTATCATGATCATCTGCCTAATCTTATCAAATATTTGCCACAACATAAGCCCTTTCAATGACTTGACCTTTGCATTAAAACTCTCTACAAGGTTACTTGTCACATAGTCTACCTTGCAAATTTCATTGAATTGGCTTCTTGACCACACCATTCCATGATGTGCATCCAAGTACTCCTTCAGCGCAGGTTTTTGTTTATACAACACTTCCAAATGATACAGACGCTTCCTCAAACTGCATGTGTATGAAGTTGTCCATATGTTGTTAGTATAAACTTTACCCTTGAATTTCTTTGTAAAATTATGCACTAAGTATCGCATACATTCCCTATGCTTCCTCCAAACCTTTGCAAGCGTCCCTGTGGATAGTAAGTCCTGGTGGATGACCAATAAGGCCGCGCAAATTCTCTAGACACCAAGTCCAACTTTCCTCTGACTCAATCTCAAAAACTCTAAAAGCAACATGGAACATCCAATTGTGGCCATCAACTACAGTAGCAGCTACTAGCTGTCCTTTAAATCTTCCATGAAGAGCTGCTGCATCCATGGCCTAATAAGTCCTGCAACCATCCAGAAACCCTTTCTAGCAAGCTTTGGAACAAACAAAAGCCCTTCAAAAGCACTCCTTATCCATTTTCTTCCCTCTTATTTTGTACTAAACTGTATGCATGCCTATCTATACAACACTACCTGGACTAACCATCTCCACTTCAGCTTTGAAGCTATAAAGCAACTGAAAACTTCCATTCTATGGACCATTGATCCTATCAAGAGCCATTTCCTTTACATAGAACATCCTCATATAAGGTACTGTAATATTAAACTTTTTAGAAACTTTTTTTATGAGCGCTGTTGCACCAAGTGATGGGTTCGCTCTCATCCAATCCATGATTGCATCTGCCAACCACCTAGTCTTTGCTTGTTTTGTTTTGTCCTTTGGTTGTCCCCCTTGAGGTGGAAAAGAATGTTCAAACCGGTTACCTTTTATCTGAAACATAATGAAAATGACAGGTACAGTTAACAAATTCTACACAATGATCGAAAATACACAACTAGTTGTAATACCTGAAGCAAACTGCTCCTAAGCATAGTAGATGCATGCATCCTCCACCTACACCTCTTGTATGGGCACTTCACTATGAACCTTGCTATCTCACTCTTAAGAACAAAATAATCATTATTGGTGTAGATGCAATATGTAGTATGGGCATTACGTCAGTCCCGCATCGTTTCAATTACGGTGTCTTCTGAAATCTTAGGATCGTTTCTGTCCCACTCAATTACTAGAAAGTCCTCACCATCGTACTCTGCTAAAACGATATTGTCA
Source organism: Avena eriantha (assembly GCA_910589775.1). Lineage (NCBI taxonomy): Eukaryota > Viridiplantae > Streptophyta > Magnoliopsida > Poales > Poaceae > Avena > Avena eriantha. The sequence goes on along the minus strand of OU342744.1, from coordinate 382,818,675 downwards.
TTGTTCTCTTCTTCATCAGTGTCATCAAATCTGGCACCGTGGGCAAATTCCTCCGTGCATTGATCCTCTAATCCCTGTTTACTGAATCTATCTACCAATTTAGGAAACATCAACTCATCCTTGTCATCTAGTGAAGGCGCTCCCTCGACAGGCTCTGCTTCGTCGCCCACATCGGTGGCACGAGTGATTTGGCTTACACTCGCAGTGCAAACAGATGGTACTGGTGTGGACCTACAAGGAGTGCGGGGCGCACACTATTAGCAGACACAACAGATACACATGATGCCCGACCACCTGATGATGCCTGACCACCAGATAATGCTTTAACCCTCTTTCCCGTGTGTTCAACTTTAGGTTCCACATGGAGACGAATTCGACCAAACCATTCGGTAGCATTCAAAGAGAAAAACATTACTAGATCAGCTTCGCTAGTTTGTGGGAGCAATCTTTGCTCGCTAATGTTGAAATATTGCAAATCAACTGAATCGCCATTGCTCTAGGGAAATTGAGAATATATTTTATCTTTCAAATCTCTGAGAGTTATGGAGGTTGCAACCACCGTTGGGAAGTAAAATCTAGAGAGATACCGTTCACAACCACGAATTACGCTAGTATCCATTTTAATAGCCAGCCGAAATGCCAGCGCTGGATCAATCCTATTCGAAAAGAAAGCAAGTTAGCTGAGCACTGGCGATTCGCGATTAATTATTGCCTATAATCAATCCACAAATGGAAACGATATGTACCGATATGGAATCCACACGTTAGATCCCTCCGATTCCACCCAATCTTCTCCGCGCTCGACGGGGACAACCGGTACACCCACCGGCGTCGCATACTGTTCCGCGAAAGGGGTAGATCTAGCAGGAGAGGAAGCGGAGCCGGAGTGGGCTTCACAGCTAGGGGTGTTGGAGATATGCCCAAGAGGCAATAATAAAAGTCTTTATTATTATATCTTTGTGTTTATGATGAATGTTTGCATCCCATGCTATAATTGTATTATAAGGAAACACTAATACATGTGTGTTTTCTAAACATAAAAGAGTCCCTAGTAATCCTCTTGTTGATCTAGCTTGTTGATTAATTGATGATCATGGTTTCCTGATCATGGACATTGGATGTCATTAATAACAAGGTTATATCATTAGGAGAATGATGTGATGGACACACACACCCATAGTAAGTGTAGCATAAGATCAAGTCATTAAGTTCGTATTGCTACAAGCTTTCAAATGCATAGTAAACTAATCCTTCGACCATGACGTTATGTTAATCACCATCGCCGGATGGGTACTTTGATGACATCAAACACCACTTCGTAACTGGGTGGTTATAAAGGTGTCATTAGGTATTCTGAAAGTATGTGTGGAAGCGCATGGACCAAGAGTGGGATTTGTCCATCCATATGACGGATAGATATGCTCTGGGCCCTCTCGGTGGAGTGTCATCTAGTTAGCTTGCAAGCATGTGACTAGGTCACAAGGGATGACATATCATGGAACGAGTAAAGAGTACTTATCTGTAACGAGGAAGAACTAGGTATGGAGATACCGACGATCAAACCTCGGATAAGTAGAGTATCATGTGACAAAGGGAATTGGTTTCGTATGTTAATGGTTCTATCGATCACGAAGTCGTCGTTGAGTATGTGGGAGCCGTTATGGATCTCCAGATCCCGCTGATGGTTATTGATCGGAGAGGTGTCTCCATCATGTCTGCATATTCACGAACCGTAGGGTGACACACTTAAGGTTCGATGCTGTTTAGGTAGATATGGAATGTGCGTTGGAGACCGAATCTTGTTCGGAGTCTCGGATTGGATCTGAGACATCACGAGGAGATCCGGAATTGTCCGGAGAATAAGATTCATATAATGGAGATCATTTTCTAGGTTCGGAAATGTCCCGGAGTGTTTATATGGGGATTCTAGAAGGTTTCAGAATGTTCCAGAAGGTTCTAGCAATTTCTATGGAGTTTACTTGAAAACCAAGAAAGGAAAAGGGGAAACTTGGGGGGGAAGGAAACTCCCCCCAAGCCCCCTTGTGCGCGGGCCCTAGAGGTGGCCCTAAGGGTGGGAACCCTAGGCGCCACCCCTCCCTATATAAATAGAGGGGTGGAGGCGCCACCCCCTTTGTCCGTCCACTCCTTGCCCTAGCCGCCTCTCTCCTCCTCCTTCGCTCTGCTCTGGCTTAGGCGAAGCCCTGCAGAATTCTCTACTCCACCACCACCACCACGCCGTCGTGCTGCTGGGATTCTGTGGAGAGATCTACTACCTCCGCTGCTCGCTGGAACGGGGAGAGGAAGGTCTGCATCGACTCCACACGTGTGACCGATTGCGGAAGCGCTGCCGGAACGCGGCGCCGGAAGGATCGTCCACTCGATCTTGAGATCGGCAAGTGATCGTCTACATCAACCACGAGATCCGATCTCGCACAAGGCTTTCGGATATACAAGGGTTAGTACAGATCTATCTCGTTACACATGTCTAATAGATTAGATCTTGGCTTTTATCTAGATTAGATCTGGGTTTTGTTCGTTCTTGCGGTAGAAATTTTTTGTTTTCCATGCTATGAACCCATCAATGGTATCAGAGCCGTATCTATGCGTAGATCTGTTGCACGAGTAGAACACAATGGTTTTGTGGGCGTTGGTGCTCATGCCGTCTTTTTGCTTTGTGTACTTTGCATCTTGCGGTATGGTGGGATGAAGAGGCTTGGGCTAACCTTACATGTCATCGCACATGAGACTTGCTCCACGCTTGACGTGTAACTTGCTTTGCACAAGTGGCTTTGCGGGTGTTTGTCTCTCTCACCATAGTATAGATCCAATTTACACTTTGCACTTGATAGCACTTGTATCAACGTTGTGGTTCAGTTTCGTAGGTAAGATCCGTTCTTATTCGAAAGCCCCAAACCACGTAAAACATGCAAAGAAAATTAGAGGCGTCTAACTTGTTTTTGCAGGGGTTTTGTGATGTGATATGGCCATCATGTGATTGTGATTATATTTGATGTATGCAATGATCCTTGTTGTAATATGGCAACCGGCAGGAGCCTAATGGTTGTCCTTAATTCTGTTAAGACCTGCGTGTCTATTCACCTTGTAATAGCTTTATTCCAAGTAGTTGTAATAGTTGCTAGTGATGATGGACTACTATGAAGCGGCGCCACTGACCTTGACGCAATGCTGGTGATGATGGAGATCATGTCTGTGCTTTGGAGATGGAGATCAAAGGCACAATAAGAAAGGGCCATATCATATCACACTAATTATGAATTGCATGTGATGTTAATCCTTTATGCATCTTGTATTGCTTAGATCGCGACGGTAGCATTACAAGATGATCCCTCTCACTAAATATCAAGTAATAAAGTGTTCGTCCTTTGTTGGCACCGTTGCTAAGACTCGTCGTTTCGAAGCATCTCGTGATGATCGAATGTGATAGATTCTATGTGTGCATACAATGGGTGCAAGTCAGATTTGCACATGCGGAAACTAAGGTTAATCTTGACGATCCTAGCATGTACTGACATGGTCTCGGAACACGGAATACCGAAAGGTAGAACATGAGTCATATAAATGATATGATGAACATGAAGATTGTTCGCCGATGAAACTACATCTTCTCTCGTGAAGATCGGACCTGGTGTAGTGGATTTGGTTCGTGTATTCACTAAGACAACGTGAGGGATGTTGTTCTAAGTGGGAGTTCACCTAGTTAATTTAAGAATTAAGATATAACTCAATTTATCATAAACTTAGTCTAAACGACTTGCAAATTTGTTGTAGATTATGGCGAACCTCTCCATCAATTTCAATGCGTTCCTAGAGAAAGAAAAGCTTAAGAACAATGGAAGAAACTTCACGGACTAGTTCCGTGGACTTAAGATTGTCCTCAGGGCTGGTCAGTTGACCTATGTGCTCGAAGCACCGCTAGGTGACCCACCTGCAGAAGATGCCACTGATGACGTAAAGATTGTTTACGCCACTCGGAAAAATCACTACTCCATAGTTCAGTGTGCCATCCTGTACGGTTTAGAAACGGAGCTTCAGAAGCGCTTTGAGCACCACGACCCGTTTGAGATCATTAAAGAGCTCAGGATGATTTTTGAGACTCACGCGGCTGTGGAGAGCTATGAGGCCTCCGAAAAGTTCTTTAACTGCAAGATGGAAGAGGGTAGCTCCGTTAGCGAGCACGTGCTCACCATGTCTGGGCACACAAACAAGATCCAAGATTTGGGGATAATGATTCCTAATGAGTTAGGTATTCACCGTTTCCTCCAATCACTGCCACCGAGTTATAAGAACTTTGTGATGAACTACAATATGCACTGCATGAATAAGACGTTGCCTGAACTATCGTCCATGCTGAAAACTGCTAAAGTGGAGATCAAGAAGGAGCACCAAGTGTTGATGGTCAATAAGACCACCAATTTCAAGAAACAGGGCAAGCCTAAGAACAAGGGCAACTTCAAGAAGGATGGCAAGAAAGTTGCCGCACCTGCTAAGAAGCCCAAGGATGGTCCTAAGCCTGAAACTGAATGCTTCTACTGCAAGGGTGCTGGTCACTGGAAGCATAACTGCCCCAAGTACCTAGCGAATCTGAAGAACGGCAACATCAAGACGAAAGGTATATTCGATATACATGTTATTGATGTGTATCTTACTAGTAATCGTAGTAGTGCCTGGGTATTTGATACTAGTTCGGTTGCTCATATTTGTAACTCGAAACAGGAGCTGCGGAATAAACGAAGACTGGCGAGAGACGAGGTGACGATGCGCGTTGGAAATGGCTCCAAGGTTGATGTGATCACCGTCGGCACGGTCCCTCTACATCTACCATCGGGATTAGTTTTAAATTTGAATAATTGTTATTTGGTGCCTGTGTTAAGCATAAACATTATATCTGGATCTTATTTATTGCGAGACGATTACTCTTTTAAGTCCGAGAATAAAGGTTGTTCGATTTATATGAGTAATATCTTTTATGGTAATGCACCTGAGATGAATGGTTTATTCTTACTGAATCTCGATAGTAGTAATACACATGCTCACAACATAGATGCTAAACGAACAAAATTGAATGATAATTCTACATACATGTGGCACTGTCGTCTTGGTCACATTGGAGTGAAGCGTATGAAGAAACTCCATTCTGATGGACTTCTTGAATCACTTGATTTTGAATCACTTGAAAGATGCGAAGCATGTCTAATGGGAAAAATGACTAAGACTCCATTCTCTGGAATAATGGAGCGAGCTACAGACTTATTGGAAATAATACATACCGATGTGTGTGGTCCAATGAGTGTAGCATCGCATGGTGGATATCGTTATGTTCTCACTTTCACGGATGACTTAAGTAGATATGGGTATGTCTACTTTATGAAACATAGGTCTGAAACTTTCGAGAAGTTTAAGGAATTTCAAAGTGAAGTGGAAAATCATCGTAACAAGAAGATTAAGTTTCTGCGTTCTGACCGCGGAGGTGAATATCTAAGTTATGAGTTTGGCATGCATTAAAAGAAATGTGGAATACTTTCGCAATTGACACCGCCGGGAACACCACAGCGTAATGGTGTGTCCGAACGTTGTAATCAAACTCTCTTAGATATGGTTCGGTCTATGATGTCTCTTACAGATTTACCACTATCGTTTTGGGGCTATGCATTAGAGACAGCCGCATTCACTTTATAGGGTACCATCTAAATCCGTTGAAACGACACCGTACGAATTGTGGTTTGGAAAGAAACCTAAGTTGTCGTTCCTTAAAGTTTGGGGTTGCGAAGCGTATGTAAAGAAGTTACAACCTGATAAGCTTGAACCCAAAGAGGAGAAATGCGTCTTCATAGGATGCCCTAAAGAAACAATTGGGTATACCTTCTATCATAGATCCGGAGGCAAAGTTTTTGTTGCCAAGAATGGATCCTTTCTTGAGAAGGGGTTTCTCTCGAAGGAAGTGACTGGAAGGAAAGTAGAACTCGACGAGGTTATTGAAGCTTCTCTCGGAGTTGAGAGTAGCGTAGCACCGGAAGATGTTTTTGTGCCGCCTGCACCAATTGGAGAGGAAGCTTATGATGGTGATCATGAAACTTCGAACGAAGTTGCTGCTAAACCTCGCAGGTCAACGAGGGTTCGTACCATTCCTGATTGGTATGACCCTGCCTTGAATGTCATGTTGGTGGACAACACTAATGACCCTACGACGTATGAAGAAGCTATGGTGAGCCCAGATTCTGGCAAATGGCTAGAAGCCATGAAATCCAAAATGGGATCCATGTACGAAAACCAAGTGTGGACTTTGGTGGGCTTACCGGATGGCCGTAAGGCTGTCGAGAACAAATGGATTTTCAAAAGAAAAACAGATGCTGATGGTAATGTTATCGTCTATAAAGCTCCAGTTGTCGCGAAAGGGTTCTGACAAATTTAAGGAGTTGACTACGATGAGACATTCTCACCAGTAGCGAAGCTAAAGTCTGTGAGGATTTTGTTAGCAATTGCTGCATATTTTGATTATGAGATTTGGCAGATGGATGTGAAAATGGCGTTCCTTAATGGAGACATTGAGGAAGAGTTGTATATGGTACAACCCAAGGGTTTTGTCGATCCTAAAGATGCTAACAAGGTATGCAAACATCAGCGCTCCATTTATGGACTGAAGCAAGCATCCCGGAGTTGGAATCAACGTTTTGATAAAGTAATCAAAAACTTTGGATTTATACAAACTTATGGAGAGGCTTGTATTTATAAGAAAGTGAGTGGGAGCTCTATAGCATTCCTAGTACTATATGTGGATGACATATTGTTGATTGGGAATGACATAGAACTTCTTAATAGTGTCAAAGCATATTTGAATAATAGTTTTTCAATGAAGGATCTTGGCGAAGTGGCATATAGTCTAGGCATCAAGATTTATAGAGATAGATCAAGACGCCTAATAGCGCTTTCACGAAGTACATACTTGGACAAAGTTCTAAAGAAGTTTAGAATGGAAGAGAGCAAGAAAGGGTTCGTGCCCATGTTGCTAGGTAAGACCTTGAGTAAGACTCAAAGTCCAGCTACGGCAGAAGATAGAGAGAAAATGAGTAATATTCCCTATGCCTCGGCCATAGGCTCTATCATGTATGTCACGCTGTGTACAAGACCGGATATAGCACATGTTGTTAGTTTGACTAGCAGATATCAAAGTGATCCTGGAATGGAGCACTGGACAGCGTTCAAGAATATCCTAAAGTACCTAAATAGGACTAATGATATGGTTCTTTCTTATGGAGGTGATGAACAGCTTGTTGTAAACAGTTACACTGATGCTAGTTGGAACACCGATCCAAATGACTCGAAGTCACAGTCTGGATACGTATTTATTTTGAATGGTGCTGTAGTGAGCTGGAGGAGTGCCAAGCAAAGCGTTGTGGCGAAATCTTCAACTGAATCAGAATACATAGCTGCTTCGGAGGCTACACAAGAAGCCATATGGATGAAGGAGTTCATTACTGAACTTGTCATGGTTCCAAGTGCGTTGGACCCGATGGCCATCTACTGTGACAACATAGGTGCCATAGCTAATGCACAGGAGCCAAGGTCACATAGCAAGCTGAAGCACATCAAGCTACGTTTCCATGCTATTCGCGAGTATGCCCAAGATGGTGACATAAAGATTTGCAAATTACATGCTGATCTAAATGTGGCAGATCCGTTGACTAAACCTCACCCTAGAGCAAAGCATGACCAACACCAGAACGCCATGGGTGTTAGGTATATTACCATGTAATCTAGGTTATTGACTCTAGTGCAAGTGGGAGACTGTTGGAGATATGCCCAAGAGGCAATAATAAAAGTGGTTATTATTATATCTTTGTGTTTATGATGAATGTTTACATCCCATGCTATAATTGTATTATAAGGAAACACTAATACATGTGTGTTTTGTAAACATAAAAGAGTCCCTAGTAAGCCTCTTGTTGAACTAGCTTGTTGATTAATTGATGATCATGGTTTCCTGATCATGGACATTGGATGTCATTAATAACAAGGTTATATCATTAGGAGAATGATGTGATGGACACACACACCCATAGTAAGTGTAGCATAAGATCAAGTCATTAAGTTCGTATTGCTACAAGCTTTCAAATTCATAGTAACCTAATCCTTCGACCATGAGGTTATGTTAATCACCATCGCCGGATGGGTACTTTGATGACATCAAACACCGCTTTGTAACTGGGTGGTTATAAAGGTTTCATTGGGTATTCTGAAAGTATGTGTTGAAGCGCATGGACCAAGATTGGGATGAGCTCTTTTGACAGTCCTAAGAAAATCACTAGTGCCTAGGAATACCCCCCTTGTTCGAAGCAGGCGCTAATAAGCAAAACAAGAAAGGGTTGGATGGATGGTGCATCCTTTATCTTTCTCCCCTAAAGTTGCATATCCAAGTATAGATCCCTAGAGAAGAGAAGCAAAGGTATAAGCCAGGTCCAACACCGACGCACATAACCTTGCCAAGAGTTCAATTTCCGCCAATGTTGGAAGGCATGTGTGGCTGTTATCGCCGCCTGAGGAGTCATTTTATTTCTATCTTTCCATACATAACCAAAAAATGGAAAAGATCAACTCTCTTCGAAGGATAGATCCGATGAGTATGTGAATTGGTTTTGTCCATCCATATGACGGATAGATATGCTCTGGGCCCTCTCGGTGGAATGTCATCTAGTTAGCTTGCAAGCATGTGACTAGGTCACAAGGGATGACATATCATGGAACGAGTAAAGAGTACTTATCAGTAACGAGGAAGAACTAGGTATGGAGATACCGACGATCAAACCTCGGATAAGTAGAGTATCATGCGACAAAGGGAATTGGTTTCGTATGTTAATGGTTCTATCGATCACGAAGTCATCGTTGAGTATGTGGGAGCCGTTATGGATCTCCAGATCCCGCTGATGGTTATTGATCGGAGAGGTGCCTCCATCATGTCTGCATATTCACGAACCGTAGGGTGACACACTTAAGGTTCGATGCTGTTTAGGTAGATATGGAATGTGTGTTGGAGACCGAATGTTGTTCGGAGTCTCGGATTGGATCTGAGACATCACGAGGAGATCCGGAATTGTCCGGAGAATAAGATTCATATAATGGAGATCATTTTCTAGGTTCGGAAATGTCCCGGAGTGTTTATATGGGGATTCTAGAAGGTTTCGGAATGTTCCAGAAGGTTCTAGAAATTTCTATGGAGTTTACTTGAAAACCAAGAAAGGAAAAGGGGAAACTTAGGGGGGAAGGAAACTCCCCCCAAGCCACCCTTGTGCGCCGGCCCTAGGGGTGGCCCTAAGGGTGGGAACCCTAGGCGCCACACCTCCCTCTATAAATAGAGGGGTGGAGGCGCCACCCCCCTTTGCCCCTCCACTCCTTGCCCTAACCGCCTCTCTCCTCCTCCTTCGCTCTGCTCTGGCTTAGGCGAAGCCCTGCAGAATTCTCTACTCCACCACCACCACCACACCGTCGTGCTGCTGGGATTCCGTGGAGAGATCTACTACCTCCGCTGCTCGCTGGAACGGGGAGAGGAAGGTCTGCATCGACTCCGCACGTGTGACCGATTTCGGAAGCGCTGCCAGAACACGGCGCCGGAAGGATCGTCCACTCGATCTTGAGATCGGCAAGTGATCGTCTACATCAACCACGAGATCCGATCTCGCACAAGGCTTTCGGATCTACAAGGGTTAGTACATATCTATCTCGTTGCACATGTCTAATAGATTAGATCTTGGCTTTTATCTAGATTAGATCTGGATTTTGTTCGTTCTTGCGCTAGAAATTTTTTGTTTTCCATGCTACGAACCCATCAAGGGGGAGGGCGCGGCTCATGGGCCAAGGACGACATAAGGTAGGAGGGGTTCTTAGGTAGGAGGGCACGACGGCGGGGGAGTGGAGGGGCAGTGTGGGAGCTGTTCTAGGCTAGGAGCAAGAATGGCCAGTCCGGTGTGTCTCCATGCGGCCCCACCCCTCACCACGTATGCAAGACCCGTCCCAACGCGGCCCCACCCTTCACCACATATACAGGACCCGTCCCAACACGGCCCCACCCGTCAGCATGTAACGGTCGAGCCGACATAATGTAACACTCAACGCAGGACACGCCCCAACGCGTTCCCACCTAGCAGCATGTAATGGTCAAGCCATTGACCTGACGGCATCCCCCGTCGGAGCGTCTGTGAGGGTTTCGGAATGGAGGGAGGGGGAAAATGACGAAAAACTAAGCAGATGGGGAAAAGTAGGTACAACTAATGAACCAGGGACACGAAAATAGAAATTCCATTTTAAATTGCTCAAAAATTATTTTGAATGGCATATTTGTATTCATGGCATTTTTCTCATTAAAATACATATATTATTTGTATTATTTAGAATTATAAATTTAAAACAAATTTTAAATCAATTTATATTAAAAGCGGTGAAAATCAAATATTTGACAAGGCAAATTTGAAATTATGGTTGAATTCATAATTCAATTTGAATTGTATTTCATTTTGATTTTTTTGTCAAATTCAAATTATATAAAAAGATACGAATTTATTTAAATTAAATCATTTCCTAGAATTTTATTAATTAGAAAAAATGTCCTAGAAACTTTTTGCACGGACGCAGCTCTAGCCACTAAAACTGACAAGTGGGCTCGTGGAGCAAACAGGGCCACTCGCGCGCGGCCCACCCTGGGTGTGACAAGTGGCACCGGCGCGGACTGGTGTTTGAGAAACAAAACTGGCCAGGGCCTGGCTACAAAACTATCAAAGAGCTGATCGATCGGATGGAGTTTTAAATGCGAAAAACTACTAGCTGATCCAAACTTGCGACAAAGACAATGACTAAAACATTTGAGAATATCGCGATGTCGCATAAACAAGAATTGAAGAGATTTCAGAGGACTACAACTTTCGTTCAAGAAGTTTTGTCAAAGGTTGACCATATGGACGGGAATCTTGCGATGAATAGCAGCTCAAAATTGATACTTCTCTGATGAACTGAAACTAATTTCCAGAGATAAATGGACATGACTTCAGTGGAAGATGGCAACGCACAGAGCGAGAATTTGGAGGAGATGCAAAAACAGAAATCGTAGGTCTCGATTAGGTCTATGAATCTAGCATTCGAAGATTCTTCGGAAGAGGCCTAGATCTTCTGCTAGGAAACAATGAACAGAGCCAGGAAAAAGGTGGAACAGAGCGTCGGCGGCGTTGCTGCTCGTCTGTCTGTGCGGACGGGCATTGTCTGTCATGCACGGGCGCAACAAGCGTCGGTTGTAAGGAAGGAAGAGAGGCCTGTGGGAGACTTGCTAGGGACGTCAGGGAGCTCACCGTGAGCCTGTAGATGTGATGGGCAAGACCGGGGCAGCCAGAGGTGGAGGAAGTCGTCCGAGGCGACGATCAGCAAGACTGACGGCGGCGGCGAGCTTGCGGGTGCACGGGTCGGCGACGCGTTCTGCAACTGCTCCTTCTCGCTCCAGGTTGCATACGCTTGCAGGATAGCAAAGTGCAGCAGCTCCTCTGGCATGCGTGACCACGGAGATGGCAAGGACCAGCGGCGCGGCGGGACAGACGGTGGCAGCGGCGGCTAGGGTTTTTGCCAAGAGGGGAGAAGGGAAGAGGGGTGACTTGCGTGGGGCACTGCTTTATGGCCATGGAGAAAAAGCGGCAGAGGGGCTCACGCGCTCGGCGTGGTCATGGGGGGGTGATCACGTGCACGACCAAGTGTAGAAGAAAAACAAGAGAGGAGAGAGGCGCGCGTTGCTGGTGTTGTTGGGTTGCACCAGCTGGAAAGCGAGGCACAAGGGTTGGTTCAGAAACTGAAGACAAGGATAGAGGGGAGATGGATGCGAGGATGGTGGGCTTAGATGTAGACTGGTGGTGTTGGGTGTGTACATGTAAGCACACAAGAGACAGGGTGGACGTGGTGTTGTGGGTATGTGGTGATGGCCATGGTTGGTTTTGCTAGCTGGAGAAGAGGTACCCACGGTTAGAATTTGGTGAAGAAGATTAATTAGGTTTTTTAGTGTAGATAAAGAGAGAGAGAGAGAGAGAGAGAGAGAGAGAGAGAGAGAGAGAGAGAGAGCAACATTGTTATGGCGAGGAAAAGTTAAAAGAGAAAAAGAGAGATAAGCAAGAATTAGAAGTAAGATTAGCAAAATGCCTATTATTTCATGTGGTTGGGTATGATTTCATGCAACATATAGGTTGGATGATGGGGTAGGAAGGTGATTGATCAAATATCCAAGTTTGAGCAAAAACAAATATTCAATAAACACCAATTTATATTTAGATAGAGATAGAGGTATGCATGAAGGAACATATTATTGCATGCACTATATGGGTTCATTATTGCATGTGTCATGCATGATAGATGATCTAGTCTAGTTGGTAAAACAAGCTAGATTGATAAAGGCAGCTTACCATGCTTCATTTGGAAACATTCAAACCAAAACATGGTTTATTTAAATAAGGACTACCTGAGTTCAAAAGCCCAACTAGAGTGTTTTCATCCTCAAGAGTTTTAATATGGCCTTATGAATTTAACTAGGACCTAAATTTGAATAAAGCATGACTTAAAATGAAGCTTTTACTTCTACATAGCAATCAAAAGATAACCATGTAGATTTCCATATCAATATTGTGAAAACAATATCGATCATGTATAAGCAAGTAAGAACAGAGAAGGATCCATACCCAATATGTATGAGCTAGAGTGAAAAACCAAAGAAAAGCATTTGCTCGTAGATATCTAGTATGATGGAGATGGTGGGAGGAACCAAGTGGAGGTGGCAAAGTGGATGGTGGAGTTTAGATAGAACCAAAAGAAAGATAGTGGAGTTGAAAGAGATTGTTGGGGGGAGACCCCCGGGTAGGGTCACGCCGGGGTATAAAGGCCGAGTTAGCCGAGGTTCGGCAAGGCCAAAGCAGATGCTGGCCAGGTCACGTCAAGGCAGGCCGAATCACGGGGTAACCCGGACCAGGGGGCGTTCGCCTAACTAAGTCTCAATTGACTTAAGCTGTAAGTCGGAAGTGCATGTTTTACTTATATGCAGGAACAGGTGTGGCCAGATCAACTATGATCCGGGTCACGTCTGGCTTCTAGGAGAAGGAAGGAATCTTGCTGGTCAAAAGAAGCCCCAGTACGCACTACCTGAGCGAAGCGAGCAAGGACAGGACCACCGGGGTGTGGCCGACAAGGGTGACGATCCCCATGTCGGCTGACGCGGGCGCCGTAGAGGCTCACGTAGCCAAAGCATGTGTGACGCGGGGGAAAAGCACCCCGGTCGGCTTACTATTTTGGGGGAAGCATATTCTTAGGAATATGCTTCCACGTATGCCCTAGGCAGAGACCGAGCTCCCTCTATAAAAGAGGGGCTAGGGTTTCAGTAGAAGGGTTGGTTTTTCTACTATTCTGGTTTGGCTAGGGTTTTCGGTGCGATCAGTGGGTGAGAGTAAGAGAGCTCTTTCTTCCTCCTCTCGCCAATACAGCTCAAGGAGCACTTGTAATCTTGGAATCAAAGCAATACAAACTACTGTGTGGAGAATCACTTCACTATCCCTCCTTGGATTCCCCTAGCGTGTATTAGTCCCCACCTTTAGCCTATCCATGGCATCTGCCGTGACACCACCACGACAGTTGGCGCCCACCGTGGGGCTAGCGGCGCTAGCAGGGGTTAAGATCTGGACAGGAAACATCATCGGCACCGATGAACGCATCGTCTCCGGGCTCATCCAGTGTTTGGAGCGCTGGATTTCTTCAGCGACAACGCTGGCTGCTTCGGCATGCGTTCCCTTCCGCGCAATGGCCTCTTCGTCAGGCTCGGCGCGCACAAGGTCTACGTCGCTGTTGACGTGTCGTGTGTTCATCCGCGTCACATCGTCGAGGCGGGGGAGCCATCCCTCACCGTGGTTCTCGGGGCGCGTATCGCTCGCTCCCAGGACCGTGCGGAGGTGATGATGACAGCGCTAGGTGCGGGCGCGAGCAAGGATCCGGCGCCAGATCCGGAGATAACGCCCAAGGCACCCAGGAAAAGTAGAGGTCCTCCACTAGAGAGGCCAGAGAATGTGTTAAGGGAAGCGATGGATAGCTTGGCAAACCCTGTAGTAGCAGCGGTAGATCCGGCTCGAGCGCAGGCCGAGCTAGAAGAAACTAGGCAGAAAATACTAGAGGGGGCAAAAAAGATAGCCGCGGCTCAACAGTCGTTGAACATGACGCTGCGAGAGTACGCAAAGGCGAACAAAGTTAACGCTGTAAAAGTGAAAGGAAGAAATCTCATGAGCGATATGAACAAAGAGGGAGATACTGGAATTGAGGAATCAGAAAACTGTTTGTCCGTGGGGCTGCCGAGGTATAGTACCCCGGCAAAGAACCTCAGAGCAGCGGATGCAGCGGCGTACGAGTTAGAGGGCCTGACGGGTGAAGCCTGGCAAAGACAACAAGATAGGGTTAACGAGCTGGTTCAGATTGCGAACAGGCAAAACGAGGAACTACTCAGAGTTAACCCGGAGAGAGCTGGAGCCTCCAAGATCGTCCATTTGTCGATGGGTAACCCGAAGAAATCCGCTGGAGCCGCATCGTCCCCTCATGGTGGTCCAAGGAGAGAGGAGGTAGTAACATCGCCTAGACGGAACAGACAGATCGTCCCGTATGACCCAACGCGGGCAGGGAAAGGAAAAGAAGCACAAAAAAATGATGATCGATAGAGTGTGAGTCGAGGTGAAGCTGGCCGAGGTAACCGCGACCAAGGCAATGCCGGTCAAGGGAACGTTGTCAACGGCAATGCCGGACAGCGAAACTCGGTAGCAGCAGGACAGCCGCAGCAGCGGAATATACCAAGGCAAGAGCCAAGTGCCGGCCGAGGCATGCAACAGAAAGGAGCGCCACAAGAGCAAAACTGGTACAACGACGGTGATTCGGAGATGTCAAATGCGGGATACCCGAGGCCGGACTATCATGTGATAGGGTCAAGATTGGGAAGCAGGGATTTGATGCCAAATGATGCCAGGTTGAAACTGGATCGACTGTATAGGTCGGAACAGATAGAATGTCAAGGTCCACCGGGTCCTGGATGTTTTGGACCCCGGATCATGAAAGAGCCACCGGTACCCAACTTCCAGTTACCCAGGGGCACGAAGACGTATGACGGCAGTACAAAGCCGGAGGATTGGCTGATAAACTATGCTACGACTGTGAAAATTTCCACTGGTAACTTGAGAGGGGCTGTACGTTACGTACCCCAGATGTTGGAAGGGCCGGCAAGGGTATGGTTGAACAATTTCCACTGGTAACTGCTGGATAGACTTTGAGGAAATGTTCATCAGGAATTTCTCAAGTACATATCAGAGGCCAAATAGGACGTAGACCCTAGCCATTTACAAGCAAAGACCTAATGAGACAGACCGGGAGTTCTTGACCTGGTGGTGTACCGTGAGAAACTCGTGTGAGGGCGTGATAGAATCACAGGCCATAGCATGGTTTGCACAAGGGTGCAGATATGCAAGCGAGCTGTGGATGAAATTGGAAAGGAAAATGCCAACTACGTTGGCAGAGGTGATCCGAATTGCAGATTTGTATGCTTTGGGTGATCCGACTCAACCTAGGCTCGCGTCAAACGAGTCAAACGATGAGTATTATCAGAGAGATGGGACCGGATCATCCCGGAGGAATGACTACAGAGGAAAAAGGAGAGATCATAGACCGGATCATCGATACGATTCACACCAAGTTGCAGCTGTAAATCAAGATCAACCCGGAGCAGGGGGCAGTCAACGCCAAAAAACTGGAGGGCAGTGGACTCCGAGAAATGATGGCAAGAAGACTTGGACACCAGAGCAAAAGAAGCAGTGGCAAGAAAGGAAAGACCGTCCGAGGTATACTTTTGAGTCGATGTTGGACCAGCCGTGTAAGTTTCACACGCCAAATCCGAATAACCCAGCAGGTCATACGACGAGGCAATGTGAGTGGATGCGCAAGATTGAACAAGGTGGTTCGGGGAATGCTCATGCACCCCGGAATGATCAGCCTCCGGAGCGAACACGCAACAACTAATGTTGCCTCCCCCTCCGCCGAGGTTGATAACAACAAGAGAAGGGATGCAGTACATCAAGTAGAAAATCAGCATCAGCCAGATCAGAGATACCCCGGAAATGAGGGGAGAATGAGTACAGAGAGCACCATCAGAGCTATTGTGTGTTCACCACTGAGGAAACAGATAAAAGAGCTTGCAGCGTAGGCATATGGAGGTGAATGCAGTAATGCCTGCAGTGACGAGGTACATGCCTTGGTCCGATCAGGAAATCACCTGGAGCATCAGGGATCATCCCAAGCTCATGCCAAGCCCTGGTTCGTATGCGTTGGTGCTGGATCCGACACTCATTGGACCTAGCATTAACGTAAGGTTCTCAAAGGTGTTGATCGATAATGGCAGTAGCATTAACATCATGTATGCAGACACAATGCACAAGTTGGGTATCTCGGAGAACATGCTGCAGGCCACGAGGAGAACTTTCCATGGTATTGTGCCCGACATTTCTTGTGAGCCCATAGGCAACGTCCGGGTTGACGTCTTGTTCGGCACGAGGGATAACTGCCGAACCGAAAATTTAGAGTTCGAGGTGGTGAACTTGGAAAGTGTGTACCACGCGTTACTCGGAAGGCCACGTTAGCTACTTGAAGATGAAGTTGCCATTGCAGGGGATTTCCGACGGTCCATGGAGTGTGCGTCAGCCGGGTCAAACTTAGCCGAGTCACTTGTGATTGCGCAGGAAAAAAGGAAAATTCAAGAGGTGCGGCATTGGCTCAGTCCGCGCAGCAGTTTATGCCGGCGCTGAGTAACCCGCATGGAAGTGTCTCCTTCCAGGCCACGAAAGATACCAAGAAGGTTCCTATTGATGACATGTTCCCAGAGCGCACCGTAACAATTGGTGCCGGGTTAAATGATAAATAGGAAAGCGAGCTCGTCAGCTTCCTCCCTGAGAATCGGGACATTTCTGCTTGGTCCACACAGGACTTGCAAGGTGTTCCGAGGGAGTTGGCCGAGCACTCTTTGAATGTGAGACCCGGAGCTAAGCCGGTGAAGCAACCTCTCCGCCGCTTCGCCGAAGATAGGAGGAAAGTCATTGGGGATGAGATAGCTCGGTTGCTAGCTGCAGGATTTATCATGGAAGTTCTTTACCCGGATTGGCTGTCTAATCCGGTGCTGGTGGAAAAGAAGAATGATGACCCGAACGTGGCAGTGGTTTGGCGCATGTGTATTGATTACACGAACCTGAACAAGGCGTGTCCAAAAGATCCATTTCCGCTGCCAAGAATAGATCAGGTCATAGACTCAACTGCTGGATGTGAATTATTGTCATTCATTGATGCATATTCTGGTTTCCACTAGATACCTCTGAATCTGGATGATCAAATAAAGACTGCGTTTATTACCCCGTATGGGGCTTATTGCTATCGCACTATGCCATTCGGTTTACGTAATGCAGGGGCAACGTACCAAAGATGTATGCAAAAATGCTTGCACGACCAAATAGGTCAAAATGTACAGGTGTACGTGGATGATCTGGTTATCAAGACCAAGGAAAGAAAACCGCTCCTTGACGATATCAGGCAAATGTTTGCGAACCTAAGGAGGTTCCGTATGAAACTTAACCCGGAGAAATGCACCTTCGGTGTCCCGGCTGGCAAATTGCTTGGTTTTCTTGTTTCCATCTGAGGTATCGAGGTTAATCCAACCAAAATCCGGGCCATCGAACGAATGGAACTGCCGAAGTGTCTTAACGATGTCCAAAAGTTCACAGGTTGCCTGGCCTCGTTAAGTCGGTTTGTATGTCGGTTGGGAGAGAAGGCATTACCTCTTTACCAACTCATGAAAAAGTCGGATAAGTTCGTTTGGACGCCGCAGGACGATGAAGCTTTTACCCACCTGAAGAAGATGTTGGCCATGGCACCAGTGCTAGACTCACCACTATCAAAGGAGCCAATGTTGCTCTATATAGCCGCAACCAACCGAGTTGTAAGTGCAGTGATAGTGGTGGAGCGTGACGAGGAAGGTAAGTCGGTGCAAAGGCCAGTGTATTACTTGAGCGAGGTGTTGTCAGCCTCAAAGCAGAACTATCCACACTATCAAAAGGTGGCATATGGCATGTACATGGCCGCCAAGAAACTAAAGCACTACTTTCAGGAGCATCCTATCCGGGTCATATGTGAGGCCCCCATATCCGAAATAATCAGTAACAAGGATGCGAGTGACAGAATTGCAAAATGGGCAATTGAGCTAGCTCCTTATGCGCCGTAGTATGATAGAAGAGAAGCAATCAAATCTCAAGCTGTGGCGGACTTTTTCGTAGATTGGGCCGAGGTGCAATACGAACCGCCACTCCCAGATCCAAACTATTGGTGAATGCACTTTGATGGATCAAAAACCAAAACCGGGCTAGGTGCCGGAGTTGTACTCACATCGCCAAAGAAGGACCAGCTGAGATACGTGCTGCAGATCCATTTCGCGGCATCAAACAATGTCGCTGAGTATGAAGCACTTGTGCATGGGCTCAAGGTGGCAAAAGAGATTGGGATACGTCGGATTATATGCTTTGGCGACTCGGATTTGGTGGTGCAGCAAGTGTCGTGAGTGTGGGACGCCCTTGATCCAAACATGGCACTGTACAGATTTCATGTGCAGAAGATATCTGGTTACTTTGAGGGATGCGAATTTCACCATGTACTCCGGGTGGAAAATGAGGCTGCCGACATGCTGTCGAAGCTCGGGTCAACCCGACAAGCAATTCCACTGGGTGTAGCATTAGAGCCCCTCAGGAAACCATCCATCAGGCCCTCCCCAGAAACCGACTCGATCTATGTCCCGGAGGACACGGAATCTGGAGCTGAGCCCATGGACATTGACATGGGAAGTGGTGCACGAAACCCGGGGACTGCCTCGGCAAACCCGGGGCCGCCTTCACTGAACCCAGGGACTGCTCCGCAAGACCCGGGGACTGCTCAGCATGATCCGGTTGAAGTTATGCTGGTGGATCATATGGAAATTGATGAGGATGTGTTCCCTGTGCGAGTAATATTAGCTTGGGCACTACCTATATTTCAGTTCCTGAAAGATCGGACGTTACCCACTGAGGAAGTGTTGTCCAGGCAAACACAGAGGAGGGCAAAGGCTTACACGATCATCAATTCAAACTATACAAAAGGAGTGTGACCAATGTCCTCCAGCGATGTGTTGACCCGGAAGAAGGGCTTGACATCCTCCGAGATATACATCAGGGGGAATGCGGGCATCACGCCTCATCCCGAGCCTTGGTAGCAAAAGCTTTCCGGCATGGATTCTACTGGCCAAATGCCTTAGAGCAAGCGGAAGATCTGGTGAGAAAATGTAATGGTTGTCAGAGGTACGCTACCAAGACACATATGCCAATGTCGGAACTCAAGACCATACCAATTACTTGGCCATTTGCCGTATGGTGCTTGGATATGGTTGGCCCGTTCAAACCAGCAAGGGGAAATATGACTCACATTCTGGTAATGGTGGACAAGTTTACGAAGTGGATTGAGGTAAAGCCTATAAGAAAATGTGATGGAGCTACGGCCGTAACGTTTCTCAAATATATCATCTTGAGGTACGGTTATCCTCACAGTATCATAACTAATAATGGCACAAATTTTGTGGAAGGAGCATTTGCGTGTTTCTACCGGGATAAGAAGATCCGGCTGGACGTAGCCTCGGTAGACCACCCCGCATCGAACGGACAAGTGGAAAGATCCAACTGATTAGTATTATCCGGAATAAAACCCTGGCTCATTGAGTCGCTGCAAAGATCAGCGGGGTGCTGGATAGAAAAACTACCAGCGGTACTGTGGAGTTTAAGAACAACTCCGAATCGATCAACAGGCTATACGCCGTTTTTTCTGGTATATGGAGCAGAAGCTGTATTACCAGCCGACATAGAGCATGATTCGCCTAGGGTCACCCAATACAGAGAAGCCGAAGTGCAAGAAACCCGGCAAAATGATGTTGATCTGCTGGAAGAAGCGAGAGAACTGGCACTGTCCAGATCCGCCATATATCAGCAAAATCTCCGACGCTATCATAGCCGGAAAGTGTGCCCCCGAGTCTTTCGGGAAGGCGATCTGGTGCTCCAGTTGGTACAACGTACTACTGGCATGCATAAATTGTCCCCCCCCCATGGGAAGGGCCGTTCATCGTGAGCAAGGCATTGCACAACGATTCTTATTATCTTATAGATGCAAAGCCACAGGAAAAGAACAAGGCGGACAGGTCCGGAGAGGAATCTAAGCGACCATGGAATATAGCTCTACTTCGTCCTTTCTACACTTAGCTAAGAAGTGTATGTATCCGAGTCTTCTCATATGTCGGTATGTATGTCGGCAATGAGCTTATCAATGAAATGTTGGCACCTCGAGCAGTACCTCGGGGACTGCCTTAATAATGTTGGTTGTTTTTTATGCGTCAGCTGGAATAAGTTATTCTACTTAACTCGGATTAGTAATGTGTGAGCACCAAGAACCCAACTCTTCGACTTGCTACTGTCCAACAAGAATTGGCTTCATGGCAAGCAAGAGAACAAGTTTGGAATTGCGTACCACATGAAAAACGACTAAGGAAAACAATTTATTCGAGCCGAGGTTTGTTTTTCGGACTAACCCTGTATTTATTTTCAAGTTATTATGCAGTTTTATTTTTTGAGCTAAGTCTAAAAGTTTCCCAATATTGTTAAGACAATTTTTGAAGCTCGGATTCGTAAGTCATAAAACCAAATCAAGGTAGACACGAACTGAGCCAAGAGATTGAACGAACAAGGAAAAGAAACTCGGGGACTACGCCCAAGTTAATCCGGCATAAGAACTTAGTAGCAAAATATCACATGTGTTTAGAATACAACTCCACCCGGCATACCGGGGATCTGATAAATTTTCGAGTTTTTTTGCTCAAGAAGCAGCAGGAGGAAGTTCGGCATCATCTTCGCCGCCTTCAATATCTGAGGCATCATCTTCTCCTTCACCGTCCGAGTTATCCTCATCATTCTCAACCTCTTCGTCCGCAGCGGCTTCCAGGAAGCTCGGCCCCTCAACCCATTCATGAATGGGAGCATATTCGATGAGGCTATGGGCGCAAGCCTGGCGCCGAGCTACCCACTCTGGGTCATTGGTCCATCTGGATCCTGTGCACAGACGTGTCAGGAGGTTGAGATCGATTTTCTCATACCACGTGAGTATGTGGTGAAGAATGGTATCAGTTGCGGCACGTCCAGCGGACTCTCTCCATAGGTCAAGCTGAGTTTCGGTTTGCATTAACTTCTCAATGAGAAGTGCGGTGGTCTCCAGGGCTTCTTCGCCGGGCCATAATATGTTGAATATGCGAGCTGCAGTGCTGAGGATGTCCTTGCCGTAATTTTTTATGAGCTCCACGTGAGATGACAAGCTGACCAACAGGTCCTCCAGGTCATAAGGAATCCCTTCACCATCAGAAGTGGCCAGAGTACCCCTTTGTCGGCGGAAGTTGGCAACTGCTGCGCTCGCAATAGGAGTGCCCTCTAGAAATTTTCCTGGCAACGAGGCAAAGCAGGAAGGTCAAGAAAAGACATATGAAGTAATTCGGAGAAGTAGGTCAGAAAAGGGAAAGGAACTTACGTGATATATGACTGAGGATCCGAGTCAACTCCTTGGTGCAGTCATCACGCCTCTTCCGAAGCTGCTCAAGCTCAGCGTTCGCCGACCCAAGCTGGATGCCGGACTCCTTGAGAAGATCCTGGTCCTTGGCGATCTGGAGGTTGAGGCGCTCGCGCTCTTCTGTGTAATTCTGGGCAGCCTTTTGAAGTTCGGATTGGTGTTGGGCCTTCATCTTCTCCATCTCAGCCTTGAGCCTGGCAATCTCATCGTCTTTGGTCCGGAGGAGGGCGATCTCGTCATCTTTCTTCTTAAGCTCGGCTTGGTGCTACCATGCTTGTTCGAGAAAATGCAGCATCATATCAGGCACGGGCACACTATCTTCAAGCGATGCTGAAATAGTGTGTTGGCCCGGCAGAGCCGAGGTATGAATGTTTGCCGAGCCAAGGAGAAAAGGAATTGGAAAGCACTGCAAGGTCGGACAGAACTGACTCACCCTTGATCTGCTCCAGATTTTTCCGCATAATAATGTTCTCAGCCTCCACCCCAGCTGCGGAAACTGAAGGATGAGATTAGTTCGGAAAGGAAGATGAAGAAAAATGAAGAAGTGCTAAGGAAGAAATTTACCCCTTTTCTCATATTCCGCGATAAGTGCAGCCTGGTTTGCGCGTAGCATCTTGTGGGTATCCAGCAAGCGTTGGAATTCAGCACTCCGGTGGTTGGTGGTCACCTGAAAGGGATACAGAAACACAAGTTAGCTCGATGCATATTCGAAGTGTACTAAAATCCGGGCCAAGTGGAACTTAACCCGGCTCTAGGTGTGTGCATATTCGAAGTGTACTAAAATCCGGGCCAAGTGGAACTTAACCCGGCTCTAGGTGTGTGCATATTCGAAGTTCTCATGGAGCTACGTTAGTTTTTTAAAGAGCATCCAGCCGAGTAACTAGTTACTCCCCCGGAGGCTCGAGGACTAATGGTTATTATCTACAGCACGTAAAGGGGAAGCGACATACCTCCATCATCCGCCCAGCGAGGTTAATTGCCTTTGCGGTTGTGTCCATCTGAGCGGAAAACTCGGTGGGGCCGAACTTCTCCGGGAGATCAGCGTCTTGAACTACCTCTGCCTTATTCCAATTCATGACAAATTCGATCAGGCTCGGAGGGTACAGTTCACCGGAGGGCATATGGGGCGCCACCAAGCCCTTCGCGTGCGCTTCTTTCCTTTCAATCAAGGCAAGGGTTGGGCTGGTGTGCAGAACCATCTGCTGTGCATCAGTTGGCTTGGAAGGGGCGTCCTTCTCTGCTGGAGCTTTCTTGGGAAGCATTGATGAGAGGGTACGCTGCCCAGCCTCGACGAATGTTGGCTTGGTAGCGTCCGGAGCCTTCTTGCCCTTGGCTTGCTAGGAAGAGGAAGCCGTCGCAGCAGATTTCCCCTTAGGAGCGGCCGGGGTAGTTCCTCGCCGAGGTTGAGAAGACTCGGACGAGGCAGAGGAGCTAGGCGATGGTGCTCTTGTTGCTGGACTTGGTGCCGCTGCTGATATTTTTGCAGCCGGGGTTGGTGCTGATGCTGGAGTTGGTATTGGTGCTGGTCTGGTTGTTTGTACTAGTGCTGGAGCCGAGGTAGTTTCAGTGGCTGCTGGTTGCGGCGATGCCGAGGTGGTGGATGTCGTCGTCTCGGCTGGGCCAGTCTCCCCTGCTCAAAGGTTACCCTCCTCTTGCCGAGGTGGAGCTGAACCCGGAGCGGCCGCAGAACCCTCTGGAATAGGGCTCAGCGGGCGTGACTCGTCGTCACGACGGGGAGAAGGGCTAGGTCGGAGAGGTGAAGAGATGCTGGATCCACTTTGAGGGACCTCCACCGGAGCCCTGCAAAATCAAATAATGTCAGAAGAAAAATTACAAACGATATAAGGAAGAGCAAGTTACAGAACAAAGAATGACTTACGCATCCGAGGTTTGGGCCTCCTTGGGTTTCCTAGCCCTTCGTGTTGGGGCCTTGCCTGCTGGCTTAGAGGTAGTCTTGTCCCCGGACTTCTTTCACCTTTTAGCGGGCTGAGAAGGTCCGAAGGAAGAACTTGAAGCAACCCCGCGCTTCTTCTTCGGTGCCACCAGAACAGGTTCGCCCATAGCGAGAGGAGGATCCTTGTGGATGTGACCACCGGGGTGAGCTGATGCCGGAAAAGCAAAAGAAAGGGGGACAGCCTCAAAAGGTTCAATCACCTCGACATCCGAGTCATCTTCATCATCGGGCCAATCTCTAATGGAAGAGGATTTACCCGTGGGTCGTTTCGTGGCGTCGGTCATCGGGAGGAACATCTCCTGGTCTGGCTCCTCCTCATCCGGAGTCTCCCGGTCCGACGCCCACTTAAGGGTCGGATCGGTGCCGTCCTCGAGGGTCTGCTGAAGAAATTGCTGAGAAAAGGAATGAACAAAAGAGTAAAAAATGCAACAATAACTGGCATGTAATTAGTCCGGGGTAAGTTTGCAACGTGAAGCTTACCACGGGAGGAAGCCTATCGCGGCAATAATGCTCGATCCCCCAGGTCCACTCGGAGGAGAAGTCCTTGTGGGTGGTGAAGAGAGCCTTAACCCAGCGATATATCTCCGTGTTGCTCAACTCGAAGGATGAGGTCCGGTTGGGATCGCGGCCGAAGCTCATGTGGCACACCTTGTGGGTGTGCTTCTGGAGGGGGGAAATTCGGTTACGCACGAAAGTGATCATGGCATCCTCGTTGTGTAGCACGAGCTTCTTCAGCTCCGCGAACCTTTTGTTGACCTGGTTGGCCAAGGCCGTGGGCTTCTTGGGAACGGCGTCCCACAGATCCGGGTTAGGTGGACCCAGAGTATATGGGAGCAGCTGGATTAAGTCTTTGGTGCCTGTGTTCCGGACGTAAAAGAAAGTCCGGGCCCACCCTTTGCAGGACTCTAACCCCGTGACCCGGGGGAAAACGGAAAACCTCGTGAGATGGAGGCCACTCCGAATTGTGTGAGCTGCTTGTCCTCCGGATCAGTGTGGATGTTTGGGATGATGTTGCGACGAAGGCCGGAAAACCGGATCCATAGCTCCTTCGTGGGCCACAGTCTGGCGTAACCTTCGATCGTAGAAGCAAAGGCAGAAAGAGAAGTGATGGTGTTAGCTGGAAGATGGTGCGGCTGGAGCTGGTAGGTACTAAGCCAGTCCCGGAAAAAATCACTCACCACCAAGCCGAAGCCCCATTGGAAGTGGGACAAGAACACGACGTATTCACCCGGATTGGGTGAGGGGGCCAGTTCGGAGGAGGCTAGTAGAGCCAGTCCAGGTCATCTTCGCAGACCCAGGAACCGGCCCACGCACCGCGGTCCGCCGCCGCGGCATCCTCCTCCATCTCCTGCTCAGCGACGACGAGCTCTTCTTCAGTCATCTGGTCTTCGCTGCCCTCACTGGCGCTAGCAGCGGCAGGGGGCAGAGGCCGGGATTGGCGAGGACCCGTGGCGAGAGAGTTGCGAAGCGTTGGCGGCGATGCAGAAGTGAGAGGGAAAAGCGCGGCGGCGACACTGCTATTCGGAGCACTAGCGGCGGCGCGATCGCAATGAAGAGGAAGGAGAAGAGCAACGGGCAGAGGGCCGCGGAAGGAGAAAAATCCTAAGGGATGCGCCCCTCCGCTATTTAACCACTCCTTCAAGGGGTGAGTGGGATCACATCCTGCAGATCGGCCACACGCAGTGGCCGTGTATCACCTGCCCGGGCCAATCAGTGGGGAGGCACATAGAGGGCCACAGAGCGGAGAAGATCCCATGACGTGACACTGTGATGCAATAAACGAGGAGGCAGGCATGACGTGACCCGTGCACAGTGATAACTGACAATTACTGCGGCGGTTACTGTGCGAGCCCTTAAAATAAGACAACATAATGATTACCCTTCACATGGGTTGGCGTACGAGAGAAGGAAACAAGACCCGGATAGAACCGTGGTAAACCGGCCAGCAAGTGAAAACTTGGAATGAGCGGAGGGAAAGTAAAACCAGGAGGTCCGAGTTAAAGTGGTAACCCGGACGGCAAGTGAAAACTTGGAATGTGCGAAGGGAACGTAAATCCATATAATCTGAGGTAAAGAGGTAACTCGGCAATAACGACCGGAGCTCGAAATGGAACCTGTTGTGGCCTTAGCGGCCAAGGCAGCTAAGACCGCACCAGCTTCGGGGACTAATGTTGGGGGGATACCCCCGGGTAGGGTCACGCCGAGGTATAAAGGCCGAGTTAGCCGAGGTTCGGCAAGGCCAAAGCAGATGCTGGCCGGGTCACCTCAAGGCAGGCCGAATCACGGGGTTACCCGGACCAGGGGGCGTTCGCCTAACTAAGTCTCAACCGACTTAAGTTGTAAGTCGGAAGTGCATGTTTTACTTATATGCAGGAACATGTGTGGCCAGATCAACTATGATCCGGGTCACGTCTGGCTTCTAGGAGAAGGAAGGAATCTTGCTAGTCAAAAGAAGCCCCGGTACGCACTACCTGAGCGAAGCGAGCAAGGACAGGACCACCGGGGCGTGGCCGACAAGGGTGACGATGCCCATGTCGGCTGACGTCGGGCGCCGCAGAGGCTCACGTAGGCAAAGCATGTGTGACGCGGGGGAAAAGCACCCCAGCCGGCTTACTATTTTGGGGGGAGCATATTCTTAGGAATATGCTTCCACGTATGCCCTAGGCAGAGACCGAGCTCCCTCTATAAAAGAGGGGCTAGGGTTTCAGTAGAAGTGGTTGGTTTTGCTACTATTCTGGTTTGGCTAGGGTTTTGGGTGCGATCTGTGGGTGAGAGTAAGAGAGCTCCTTCTTCCTCCTCTCGCCAATACAGCTCAAGGAGCACTTGTAATCTTGGAATCAAAGCAATACAAACTACTGTGTGGAGAAGCACTTCACTATCCCTCCCTGGATTCCCCTAGCGTGTATTAGTCCCCACCTTTAGCCTATCCATGGCATCTGCCGTGACACCACCATGACAGAGATATGCCCACAACTTGGGCATCAAGCAATATATCAAGATCCAACTACAATTCATCAAAAGGCAAAATACAAGTCATACAATATAATTTATATGAGATAAGAACCAAATAGAGGGGTTTTATATGATGCTCAAATGCAACGTGGCATGATAACATGAGCATGATATAATGATGATGCAATTATTTATATGTAGGAATTAGCAATTTATAGATTAGAAAGTAGCATTACAATTGTAATACAATTGGGATGCTACAACTCTCCCCAACTAAACAAGAATCTCGCCCCGAGATTCCTAGGACAAATAAAAATACACAAAGAGAGGCGGGTATTCGGAACGAAGGTGATCCTGACGTTCCCAAGTTGATTCATCAACGGAATGGTGTGAACAATACACCTTACAAAACTTGCTAGACTTGTTTGCGAGTCTGTATTTTGCTTCTTTGAAACAAGAACTTGAAGCACCTGGAGGATTGTTGTGAGACGAGAAAGATAGGATTAACATAGCTATGGTGCTCTCGAGGAACACAATAAAAGAATAGAGCCACTTTTTGAAAGAATTATGAAAAACTATGTATCGAGGAGAGAAAAGAAAGACACACCATTAGGATTAAAGATCACGGATGCACGTGAATATGATTCCACCTTTTACCGGAAGAGAAGAATGACTTTGGAGAAGTTACCAACCACTGTAAAAAATAGATGATACCCCACGTGTTGCAGCGGAAATTTTTAGTCTTAGACACATAAAAATATGTAAATCAAATACTTAGATATAAATATGAAGATGAAAAAGACTATTGTATTATATGTGTAGTACAATTATAGAGATAGCAGAATGTGAACTGTGCAATTAAGGTTTTGCTAAGTGTAGTTGTACAACATAAGTAATCTGAGACGATTTAAGAACGTATAATCCAGGGAAGTTATGCTCATTAAAAATGGAAAAATGAAATTCTTTGGTACAGAAAAAAAGGCACAGTTAAGCATATCTTTCTTATAGCGAAGGTAATATGGACACCTTTAATGTCCTCCCTTCCTTCAAATATGTTGATAGCTTCATTTATAAGTGATTATCTAAGCATATACTTTAGCCTACATTAGAACTAAAGAAGGCAATAGAAGGAGAGGCATTTGTAAGAGAAACAAATTCCTGATCCAGTTCTCGTCATTTATGTGGCTATGTGCTAGGACTGGACGCTTATCCATCATACCCCAGTGAGACATGTGGTTCAATGTAATATGATCTTTAGAAAATTGATTCAAGTGGAATTAGTCAAATTTAGATTAGCATCTGCATGAAGAAATAGTAATTGCAATGTCAACCATCGAGGAAATAAAACTAAACATCAGTATTGGAAAAAGGGCGAAAGCCTTACACAGATGCTCATGTTGAGTCATCTCTCACACTCATATCTGCACACGAACACATAAACCCGATCAACTTCAACGTAGCAGAAATACTGGGCGGCGACCACGCAGCGGCACTGTGGCGACCAGCCCACACAGCAACACTACGGCGTTAGTGCATGGTGGTACTCGAGACGGGTCTGATGCGTTGGTCAGCTGCGCCTAGGATAAACTGTTGCGGCATGATCCATGTCGCTACCACTTACATCCCGGAAAAACACTCGACGCCATGGAGCTATGGCTGGACCTGCCCATGCCGCATCTTGTCGGTTGTGGGAAGTTAAAAACAATGTGATGCTCGGTCCACTGTCACACTCCACCAGGAACACCAATCAATATGCACGCCTTACGCCAATAGTTAAGAGAAGGGGCAGAGGCAAGGCCTGGCACGCACTGGCAAATCAAGTAGGACAACCTCGATTTCGTGTGTTGGCGGTTGGGGATGATGTGGCTGAATAAAGAGTAGCACGAAAGAGGGAAGTAGCCGAATAAAAGGCAGTAAGAAACAGAAGACCATGAAGATGAAGAGAAAGTAGCGACGGTTGGAGTATTGTAGATGAAGTAGAGAAAGGAAAAAACCGACACCTTAATTAAGGTATTGAGCGACCGGTTCTAGAATTTTCCATCACGGAGTAGGAACTGAAGACGTAGGAGTAAAACATCGGGAGATGTACCATATGGAACACAAAAACGGAACGTCTACAGACAATGGGAATTTTGTGGCATGCAAGGGCCTAGACGTTTTGTGTCCACGACATAAAGCACTCCATTAGTTAATATATGAACGCTCCGGAGAAGACAGAAGGAGAGCATCTGGATTTCTTAAAAGAGTTACTGTTTGTGATTTCCTTTGTGCTGAGGTGGTAGAGTTGAACAGATGTGGTAGTCTAGGATTGCTCAGAGATGATTGATGATGTGAACACCTTGCATGTCAAGAGAATTATCTTAGTAGGGGTGAACTTCTTAGTTATATAGGATAGCATCGTCACTTCCCTCAGATTTAAGAAATGAAGTTGGAAGAAACAATATTGCCTTCAAACAATATAGTTACTTTATATCAAAGGAAAAGATTAGAATTTGTTAGGGCAATAGATCTAGTATTACCAGAGGGCCAAAGGCCAGAATATATAGTACAAGTACATGTGCAAATATACAGGAAACCCCCTAACATATGGGGAAACTACAGTACACACATATATACTCTCCCCCCCTCAAACTCATGGTGGATCCACAGCACTGAGTTTGAAGAGTAAGAAATCATGCTGAGCACGAGTTTGTGCCTTTGTAAAGAAATCTGCCAACTGCAAGTCTGAAGGCACATAATGGAGCGCAACAACCTGATCCTGCACCTGAGCACGTGTATAAAAAGCATCAACACCAATATGCTTGGTCAGCTCATGCTTGACCGGATCGCGTGCAATACTGATAGCACCTGTACTGTCTGACAAAAGTGGAGTGGGCGTCGTAACAGAGACCCCAAAATCTGCAAGCAACCACCGTAACCAGGTCACCTCAGCAATCACCGAAGCCATAGCCCGCAACTCAGCCTCAACACTCGAACGGGAAACCGCTACCTGTTTCTTCGTCTTCCAAGCAACAAGCGAACCACCAAGAAACACACAGTAAGCAGAAAGTGAACGACGATCCGTAGGATCATTCGCCCACATAGCATCCGAGTAGCACTGGAGCTGGAGAGAGCTAGAACGAGGGAAGAAAAGGCGACGAGTAATCGTGTCACGAAGATAGCGAACGACACGGAGGAGATGACCATAGTGGACAGTGGTAGGAGCTGAGACGAACTGGCTCAGAATATGAACAGGATAAGAGATATCAGGACGGGTGACAGCAAGGTAAACGAGACTCCCAATAAGATGGCGATAACGAGTGAGATCGGGATGAGGATCACCATCCGTAGGACGAAGCTTAACATGAAGCTCCATATGAGTCTCAACGGTGCGCTCATCCGCAAGAGCAGCCCGAGCAAGAAGATCCTGAATATACTTTTCCTGAGAAATAGAAAACCCATCAGAAGTGGATGAAACCTCAATCCCAAGAAAATAGCGAAGAGGACCAAGATCAGTCATAAGAAACGGATCACGAAGACGAGCCTTGACAAAGAAAATATACTCAGGATCATCACCAGTAATGATCATATCATCAACATAGAGAAGGAGAAGAGTGCGTCCACGAGGAGAAGTGTGAACAAAAAGCGCTGGATCATGAGAGCTAGAAGAAAAACCAGCAGCAGTCACCACAGAGGCAAAGCGCTCAAACCAGGCACGAGGGGCCCGTTTCAGGCCATAAAGAGAACGTCGAAGACGACAAACCATCCCATCAGGAACAGAAAACCCAGGAGGAGGTTGCATATAAACCTCCTCACTCAACTTGCCATTAAGAAAAGCATTCTGAACATCAAGCTGGGACACAGACCAGCGTCGGACAGAAGCAACGGCAAGAAGAGTACGCACAGTGGTCATATGTGCCACAGGAGCAAAGGTCTCATCATAATCACGACCATGTTTCTGCTGAAAACCACGAGCCACAAGACGCGCTTTATAGCGCTCAAGAGATCCATCAGGGCGGGTCTTAATTTTATAGACCCACTTACATGTGATAGGACGAACACCAGAAGGGGGAGCGACAAGATCCCAGGTGCCTGTGCGCTCAAGCGCAGCAATCTCCTCAGCCATGGCAAGCTGCCATCCAGGATGACACGCAGCATCCCGATAAGAAGTCGGCTCGGAAACTACAGAGAGGCCATACTGACTAGGGGAGTAACGATCTGGAGCACGACGCTGACGAACAGGTCGTGAGGAAGGAAGCTCATCCGCGGAAGATGACTCATCATAAGAGGAGGAAGAAGGAGGCGCGGAGGAAGGATCCGAAGCTGGAGACCGAGGAGAACTAGGGGAACTAGACGGAGGAGAGGATGACGCCAAAGACAAAGGAGGCACAACAGAAGGAGGAGGTGAAGGAGAAGAGACAGCGGAAGGTGTATCAGGAAAAAAAAGAAAAGAGAGATCATCCGTAGGGTAAGTACCAGAGGTGGGGCGAGGATAGAAAGGACGCGTTTCATCGAACGTGACGTCACGAGAGATGCGCATACGACAACCAACAGGGTCCCAACATCGATAGCCCTTATGCTCATCACTGTAGCCAAGAAAAACACACTCGACAGACTGAGCAGTGAGTTTGGTGCGTTCACGAGGAGGGAGAAAGACATAGCAAACGCAGCCAAACAAACGAAGAGCCGAGTAGTCTGGATAGGATCTAGAGAGACGCTCGAGAGGAATGCCACCCTGAAGAGCAGCGGAAGGTTGAATATTAATGAGGTAAGTCGACGTAGCGACAACCTCAGCCGAGAAATGCGGCGGAAGAGAGGAAGCAATCATCATAGCACGGGTAGTCTCAAGAATATGACGATGCTTACGCTCGGCGACACCATTTTGAGCATGGGCGCCGGGACACGAGAACTGAGCAACGGTGCCCTGCTCAGCAAGGATACCACGCAGGTGCTGAGAGATATACTCTCCTGCAGAATCAGCACGAAAAACACGAATAGGCGTGGAATACTGGGTACGAACCATAGCCACAAAACGCTGATAAATAGCAAGCACCTCGCTGCGAGAGCGCATAAAAAATAACCAGGTGTACCGTGTAAAATCATCAATAAAAAAAATATAGTATCGATGACCCCCTTTTGAAGCAAAGGGAGCCGGACCCCACACATCTGAATGAACTAAATCAAAAGGTCGCTGAGATACAGACACACTAGTAGGATAGGGAAGCTGAATCTGTTTACCTAATCTACAACCCTGACACGAATGAAGCGACGATACATCTCCTGAGACAAGCCCCAGAAGCTTACGACGAACTAAGGATGATAAACGGGAACCACAAAGATGGCCCAGCCGATGATGCCACTGCTGAAAAGAGCCAGTGACAGACGCAGCAACCGCAGGAGAAGTGGCAGAAGAAGTGTCGGCAGAAGGAACACGAAGCCAGTCTAACTCCCAGAGCCCAGGAGACTCAATGCTCCGAGGGCCAGCTCCAACCAGAGCCTGTGTACGATGGTCCTGAACAGCACAAGAATCAGCGTCAAGAATGACCCTACAACCAGAATCAGTAAGCTGACTAGCAGAGAAAAGATTCATCCTAAGACTGGGAACATGAGAAACATCAGGAACAGAGAAGGAAGAAGTAGAGAGGGTGCCTCGACTGGAAACAGGAAGAGAGGTACCATCAGCCGTAATAACATGGACAGGAGAAATAAGAGAGCGAAGAGCAGAAAGAATAGAAGATGCAGAAGTCATATGAAAAGAAGCTCCAGAATCCAGATACCATGGGGATGACGTACCTGACTGTGTAGAAGATGATGGTCGCACAGTGCCAGAAGAAGTAGTCACAGAACCAGCAGAACCCGACGAGGAGGAGCCTATAGCAGCGAGTAGACTACGAAGACCACGAATAATGTCCTGATCAGACAAAGCACCAGCAGGAGGTCCAGAAGCACCAGTAGGAGGTCCAGAGGCAACAACAGAAGATCCTGAAGACCCAGACTGTCGACGAGCAAGATACTGCTGACGTAAGCGTGGATCCCTCGTCCAGCAACCAGAGATGTCGTGGCCAGGCTTGCCACAGTGAGCACAGGGAGGACAAGAACCACGAGGCTGCTGAGACTGACGCTGACCCTAGACCGGTGGAGTGGAGAGTAGTGGCGGCGCGAGAGACCGAGACGAAGCCGGCGGCACAGGGAGACCATGAGCAGCAAGCACAGACGGAACCTCAAGAAGACCAGCACCACGAAGACGAGTCTCCTCAGCACGAAGCTCAGCCAGTACCTCAGAGAGCGGAACACGACCACGGGCAAGCAGCTGGGCATGACGCGGCTCAAACTCCTTGCGGAGCCGTGACAAGAACTCGAAGACGCGCTGAAACTCGAGATCCGCGCGCACAATCAGACAGCAGGGACAGGTGTTACACACCGCTGTATGAAGAGAGTCAAGCTGACGCCAAATAGCAGCACTCTGAGTGTAGAAATCATCAATAGTAGAATCACCCTGCTTAAGCTCATGCTCCTAACGAACCACAGACAGATAAAGAGCATCTCCAGATGGCTGATAGCGCTGACGAAGAAAAACCCACTGAGCAGCAATAGTGGGAAGACCCATGAACTCAGAAGCATACTGAGGAAGAACATTGGAAGTGAGAACAGCAGCAACATGAGTATCCTCATCAATCCGCTGAGTGTAGTCAGCCAGATCCAGCCGGTAGGCCGTAGTAGCAGCAGAATGCGCCTGAACCTGGCGCTCATAGTTAGCCCGAGCAGAATCATCAGCACTATGGGCTGCATCCTTCACGGCCTGAGTAGCATCGGGGGCAAGGGGAACGGGTGTAGGGGCACGAGGCACTGGAGGCACAACGGGGCGCGGTGGACAGGAGACCTCACTGGAAAGCACACCCCAAAGGCGAAGACCGCGCATATGAACGCACATAAAGGCAGCGAAATCAGGATAATTCGTGCCATCAAAGATCACCGGGCAGCGAGGAATCGCAACATAGCCCGAGGAGGAAGACATTTTTTTTTACTCACGCCAGATCTAATCGGATCTGAATCTGGCGGCAGCCGGCGGACAGGAGGCGGCGGGATCCGGGACGGCGGCGCGGCCTAAGCGGCGGGGTCGGGCCGGCGGCAGGCGTCCGGGGCGGCGGGGCGGTGACGGGCAGCGGGATCCGGGGCGGTCGGCGGCGTCGGGCTTGGGCGGCGGCAGGGCCGGGGCGGGGTCGGGCCGGCGGGGCGATGACGGGCCGACTGCGGGAGAGCCGGGGCCGGGGGCGGCGGGCCGGGGCGGCGGCGGCGGCGGCAGGCGGCAGAAGAGAGAGGGAAAAAAGGCCTTACGGCTCTGATACCATGTTAGGGCAATAGATCTAGTATTACCAGAGGGCCAAAGGCCAGAATATATAGTACAAGTACAGGTGCAAATATACAGGAAACCCCCTAACATATGCGGAAACTACAATACACACATATATACTCTAACAGAATTAAGGACTTCTCGAATGAGCTTCTTCTTGTGTCAGTAAGAGCTGTAGGATCGCACAATTGAGATGCGCGGATTTGTTCTTCGAGAGGATGGAGGTGACACAAGTTATAGTGGAATCCTGAGGAAGATGTTGAATATATTTTTTGAGGGGGAAAGCTCATCTATATTACTGCAGGACCATAGTTTACAAGATCATGATTTACAAGATCAACAATAGCAGTAGGGAACTGGTGCAGCCACAGGTTGCTGACCCCAGACTGGCTCGCCAGGCGGGCAAGCTCGTGAGCGCCGGTATTGAGCTTTCTCCTGATGTAGGACACACGGCATGTAGTCAAAAGGATTTAGCATGCTTGATCTCCTTATAGATGCCCCAGTACACAGAGTAATCGGGGCCTGACTTGTTGACGTTTTTGACTACGTTGGTGCAATCAGATTCTAGCGCAACAACGCTCATGTTGTTGTTGATGGCGAGTTGCAGGCCAGCGAGAATAGCACAGGCCTCGGCTTCTTCAGCGTCTCGGCAGGCTTCAATCGTTTCGCTGACGGCCGCCACTAGACCCTCGCAATGGTCGTGAGCCACCACTCCGATAGCCGAAGCCATAGCCACCGGAGAGAAAGAGGCGTCGACACTAATTTTGATGGTTCCTTCAGCAGGCGGAGCCCAGACCTCCTCATCACTCGTATCCCTGTTAGGATCATGCAAGTAGACAGGTTCAGAGAAACCTTTTTGAATAATAGTGCTTTTACCTTTGACGGCTAGGGGGCAGGTGTCAGGTTCCACAATTGTTCGGCATAGCTTAGAAGAAAAGTGGCAGAATTTTTGATGGTTTCCTCTCCTCTCTCATGGATCACATCACATCTCAGGTGCCAAGCACGCCACAGCAGCATCAGGACATGGCCACGCTGGTCCTTGTCACAATAGTCAAGTAGGATAAGCAGCCAATCCTCTCCTATGTTTCTGAAGCAGCTTTCTAGAGGTAAATCCCAGTAATCTCTCATCTTATCCCTTAGAGCTTTGGCCTTTGTACAGGCGACGACGGCGTGGAAGTTGTCTTCCTCAGCGTTACCACAAATAGCACAGGTGCTTGACGTCTCTAAGGTTCTCCGAAACTTTTTCTTAATTGTGGCAAGGTTGTCACTGGCTGTTCTCCAGCCAAAAATCTTGACTTTCTTGGGGACAGGAGCAGACCAGATCAATTTCCAAACTTTCCTAGATCCTGCATTGCCTCTGCTGGTTCCCGCAGACTATCTCAGGCCATTATTAAGATTGTAAGCGAGCTTGTAGGCACTCTTCACTGTGAAGATACCAGATCGCTCATAGTGCCAAGCGATGAACTCGCTACACCTTTCAGACGGGGGTTTCTGTTGGAGTATCCACTCAGCATCTTCCTGGTAACAAACCCTCCTAACCAGTTCTTCATTCCAATAGTTTGTTCCAGGAATGAGGAGTTGGTCTACTCTCCGAAACCTAGATTTTGTTTTTCCTAGCCTCGCTTTTAGGTTGAAATTCCTGGGGATCCAGTTATCTCTTTAGATCCTAATCTGAGCACCGTCCCCCACTCTCCAGATGAGGCCTTCTTTCAGCAGCTCAAGCCCGTACTCGATGCCACGCCATGAGGGCGAGGCATCTTGTCTAAAAACAGTGTGAGTGAGGTTGCTGCTTGGGAAGTAGATGAATTTCAGCAGCTTTGCACACAGGCTATCTGGGTTTTTGATCATTCTCCAGCACTGCCTAACGAGTAGAGCTTGGTTTAGAAGTTTTGTGTCCCTGAAGCCCATGCCTCCCATATCCTCAGGAGAAGTAAGGATATCGCACGATGCCCAATGCACTTTCCTCTTCTTCTCATCTTCGCCCCACCAAAAGTTTCGCACCATACGTGTGTACTCGTCATGGAACCCAGCGGGAAGTTTGAACACACTCATAACATAGTTTGGGATAGCTTGGGCGACAGACTTCATTAATTCTTCTTTTGCTCCCATAGACATGAACCTATCGTCCCAGTTTGTAATTTTCTTGCCCAGTCTATCCTTTGATGATTGGAATTTTCCCTTTTTCATACGACCTTCCGGGGTCGGGAGCCCCAGATATTTGTCGTCAAAACTCTCGCGCACTACTTCAAGAATTTTGCTAACTTCTTGTTGAACCTCTAGAGGGCAGCTTTCTCCAAACACAAGGGAACACTTGTTAACACTAAGGACCTGACCAGAACCTTTCTCAAACGCAGCAATCGATGACTTGACAATTCTTGCCTGCTGACCGTCAGCTTTGAAGAAAAGGAGGCAGTCATGTGCGAACAGCAAGTTAGAGATGCCCGGAGAGGTTCTGCAGATCTTTAGGTCCTTTAGTTCGTGCTCATAGATCCCCTTTTGGATTATTTTTGAGAGACAGTTGGCAACGAAGAGGAATAAGTAGGGAGACAATGGGTTCCCCAGCCTCAAGCCTCGGGTTGGCATAATTTCTTCAGTTAGGGATCCATTGACTTGAACGCAGAACTTCATGGAAGTGATGCAAGCCATGACCCACTTGACCCACATCTCATCTAAACCCATCTTGGTAAGGGCGGCTTTTAGGAAGGACCAGTCAACTCTATCATAGGCCTTTGAAAGGTCCAATTTATAAGCACAATAGTAATCTTCAGGCCTCTTGTTTCTTTGAATGGCATGGAAGCACTCGAAGGCGATCATAGCATTGTCGGAGATGATTCTGCCAGGAATAAACGCACTCCGGGTTTCAGAAATGATGTGTTGGAGGTGAGGTCTGAGGCGATTCACAAGACATTTGGAGATAATCTTGTAGATGACGTTACAACGCGAGATTTGTCTGTAGTCCTTTAGGTCAGCAGCATCATTAGACTTAGGGATAAGCACAATTTTTGTCATGTTGATGACCTTAGGCAGACAACCATCATTGAAAAAATTCTTTATTGCCTTGCATGTTTCTTCTTTTAGCAGGGCCCAGTTCCTCTAAAAAAACCTCGCTAGCAGCCCATCTAGGCCAGGAGCTTTCAACGGCCCCAATCTCCTCATCTATAAAAGCAGCAAGGAGCAGCCGGTTTACATGATTAGAGATGATCGGCTCAAGAAGGTTGAGGACAGCAGGAGAGAAATCTCAAGATCTGCAGAGTAGAGGTCGGCGAAGAAGCCATGGGTCATCGAAAGGATCTCCTCCTCATGTATGGCTAGAGATCCATCAGTTTTTCTCAAGGATGGAATTCTATTTTTCTTAGCTCTTCCTGATGCCTTTTGGTGGAAAAACTTAGTGTTTCGATCACCTTCTCTTAGCCATTCAATCCTCGAGTGCTGCTTCCACATGATCTCTTCCCTAAGGAGAAGTTCATCAAGATGGGTGGACACCTTTCTTATCTCATCCTGGTTGTGTAGGTAATTCTGGTTCTGTAGATGGTCTAGCTCTCGTTTCAAGTGCTTTATTTCCTTTGTTACAGACCCAAAAATAGAAGAACTTCAGTCTTTCATCGTTGTCATGGTGGTATGGTGTTTTTCCTAGACTTCAGCTAGGCTAGTGGCAGGTTTGTGGTGTTTCCAAGCTGCATCAATATGATCTACCAGCGAGGTTTCGCGCTCCCACATAGCCTCATACCTCGGGACAGGTTTTTTTGGCAACGGTTTTGCTTCTTGTCTTTGTTGAGGGCAATCAGGATAGGGCAATGATCGGACATCGATGACACCAAATGGCGGACAGTGGCGTTCGGAAACATCGACATCCAAGCGGGGCAAGCAACACCACGATCAAGCCAGACGCGAATGTTCTTGAGACCTTGCTGTTTATTGTTGTACGTCCATGGAGTTCCAAAAAAACCCAGATCATGGAGGTTGTAGTGATCCAGGGTCTCTCAAAAAGCACCCATCTGCCTCTCGCTTCTTCTTCTAGCTGAGAAATGCTCGAACTGAAAAAGTTCTTCATTGAAATATCCACACATCAGCCAAGGTTCAGTTGAATGTGGTTTTATTCTTCTTAACAATTTCTAGAACTTAGGTCTATCACAAGGACACGGTTCTCCATACACAGAGGTGGATCTCCATTTTATTCTAATCTGATCAAGGACAGTTACATCAATATGGTGCGGACCAAAGTTGATCAAGTCTACCTTTAGATCAGCGCTAACGAAGAGGGCAAGGCCTCCCCTTTCCCCTCGACACACAACGGTAGATAATTGCTGAAGCCAGTGCGCCTGCAGATGCTCACTACAAACCTTTTATTCTGCCTAGTCTCAGACAGGAAGACTAGGCTGGGCTTGTGCTCCCGCACCAGGCGGCAGAGCTCCTCGACTGTCCGGGGTTGCCCTAAGCCCTGGTAGTTCCACACCAGGATCTTCATTGGGCTGGCCCGGCACCCACTTCGGCGCCTGGCTTAACTTTGGCCGTGCCGTGGCCAGTGTTGTCACCAGTGTACTGGTTATCCTCTAGTTCTTCACCTTCATAGTTGCTCAGCAGCTCCACCTTGCTGAGGCTTCCATGTTTGGGTAGCTTACTGTCTAACCCATCCTGGCCCGATACATGGGTCCTCCCCTTACTCTCAGCTAGGATATCCAAAGATACACTCTCAACATACCCAGACCCGAGCATGACAGTTGTTGCGGTGTCCACACCTCCTAAATTTCCTATGTTCTCATCTTCATTCCTGAGCTGTTGTAGCACATCCTTTCCCAGACAATATTCTAGAGATGGAACTTGCAGGACAAAACGCTTGGCCCGAGGTGGAGCCAGATCATTTTCTTCAGTTCTATCATGCGGAGCTCCCAGCGTCGGAAGCTGGGTTCTCAGCTTTGTTGCGTTTTGTTCCATGCTTCTTGCTTGCCTCTTCCATGTCTTCTTTGGCGGGGCGGAATTTTCATCAGGTACATCCACAACAGCAGATGGCGCCACCTGGGTGGAGGCCACGGACACAGAAGGCGATGAATGGCCATCTTCAGGGCTTGTCTCCTTGTTCTTCTCTGCAGCTCGTGGGTCTTGGACACAGAGTCTTCCCACATCATTTGCGATGTGGGCGATAATCGCGTTCTGGCGAGTAGTCGCGTCGGCGATGACGGGGATGGTAGCCGCTGGAAGGCACCACAAGAGGGCTGGCGAGAGGTGGCTGGAAGGTACCAGCGGCGCGGATCATCGAAGGGTATGGGAGGGACTCCCAAGTCCTTGTTGTACCTCCTCCGTCTCAGATCCGATGGCAGCCTGCACCGTTCCTCCGCATGCCCGACGAAGCCGTAGAAGAGACAAAAGGTTGGCAACCTCTCATAGAAGATAGAGACGATCACCTCCTCATTGGTGATCTCATCCAAGAGGGGGATCCACCACAGGAGCGGCTGGCCAATGTGGATCTGCACTCTAGCTCTGAGGAACTTTTTGCAAATATCACCACGAGAGTTATTGTCAATAGAAATTAGAGAACCAATTTTCTTACTCGGCTCCTTTGCAAGCTCCTTTGAAAGCAGGTAGAAAGGTATATCCTTAAATCGTGCCCAATTGGGGATCGAGGAGAGGGGCATAGTTGCAGGATCATCCCCTTCCTTCAGGGCTTCAATGACCATAGCATCATCTCTGAAACGCCATGGTCCTCCTCTTGTGACGTGGGTGAAGTCACCCTCCTCGGCGAACTCCAAGACGAAGCGTATCCCCTCTAGGGGACTAGATTTCATCATTTCCCTCAGCTTACACACCTTCTTCATCGTGCCCAGCAGCTGCTTGGAGCTGATGGACATGACGGACAGGAAGATGCCAATGGCGAGGAGCCCCGCCTGCCCGGCTCCCCTCGCCTTGGTCATGTTGATGACGATAGACTCTTTCTCCCTTTCCATGATGCTTCCCAGGACAACAAGATGACCTGGCTGCCCCGCTGCTACCACTGGAGAGCAGGTCCAGACCGGAGCTAGTGGTCATCATGATGCCCTTTGCCTTGTCACTGGCGGCGAGACCCTTGTTTTGATCCCCCCCTGCACGGCAGCGACAGGGGCTCCCTCGTTCTTCTTCGTAGCCATAGAAAAAGGTAGGGCGCTAGTGGTGTGATACCTTTGGGGAATCGTGTTGTGGTGATCCCTATACTCTTTCCTCTGTTTTATAGCTCCTCCCGGGTCTGGGTTCCATTGATCGCACGCCTGATTGAAACCGGCAATCAATAGCCATTGAAACCAGCGAGTAATCATCCGGTTAATTCCAGCGATCAATAGCCATTGAAGCCAGCGAGTAAAGGCCTCCCTTGATTCTACCCCCAGCCTAGGCTGCCAGTTGGTAACGGCGGCCATCGCAGGATGGGCTTCCGCTGTGCCAAACATGGCTTCTGCAGATTTCCCGACATCAGCCCGCCTCAGTATCTTGTCTTCCTTCCTCTTTCCCTTGGGCAGCTCCAGACATGGGGGAACGTGGTCCGCGCTCAGTTCCTTCCCCATCAGCATGCCGGGCAGGCCAGTAGCCGAAACAAAAAACTCTTCTCCGTCTACAGCCTGCCTTAATTTCTTGTCTTCCTTCCTCTTTCCCTTGGGCAGCTCCAAGCATGGTGGAAAGGTTCCTGCGCATAGTTCCTTCCCCATCAGCACACCAGGCGAGTGAGCCGCCAGATCGACCCTCTCCTCCCTCGTCTCCGAAAGGCCATCTTGAAGGGGATCCCTTCCCAGTACATGGGCGGATCTCCGCCTGTAGTGCTCCAGACATTTTTGGGGAGAATCAGACCGCCGAGCAATCATTTTCAATCTTTCTCTCCAGATCGTGGGGATGAACTCTGATGGGTGGTAGGTGGGTAGGGGAATTGTACGGATCTGATTCTTAATCTCTCCTCTGGCCTCCAATCTCATGGGAATCTCCCTCTCACTCTCTTGTCGACCGTCGCCTCTGATGGGTTCGGAGAGACGAAGCAACATGGTGTTCACGCCTTGGTGTGAA
Source organism: Avena eriantha (assembly GCA_910589775.1). Taxonomy (NCBI): domain Eukaryota; kingdom Viridiplantae; phylum Streptophyta; class Magnoliopsida; order Poales; family Poaceae; genus Avena; species Avena eriantha. The sequence goes on along the minus strand of OU342744.1, from coordinate 382,777,708 downwards.
ACAACGAGGGAAGAAGATCTAGAATTTATTCCGGAGATGCGTATTGCTTTTCTTAACCATAAGGTTATTGCAATAGATTTTTGCAATTAATGGCATCAACCATAATTGGCTTTACCATAAGGTTTAGCGGGCTGCTGACAGGGCGGTCCTTCGCGTCAGCGGCTATTACTACGCGAAGCGGTACCGAGCGATATGGGCGCTACGATTAGAATCTAATCTAACGGTTGAGGCTCGTCGTCCCCGGTGAACAGCTCCTCGGTGAGAACGAAACCTAGCTACACGGTGGGGGTGCATTGTGGCACACATGGGCTCTAGCTAAGGTCGGCGATGGGGGCGTTCGAGCTGGTAGACGACGACGGTTCGAGGCATGGTCGCGTCAGCTCCTGGGGCGGCTCCAATCTACGGCGCCTCTTCTCCTCTACAATGACGAACTCCGATGAAATTCCGGCGGACTAAGGCTCGCCTTGCTCCGGGGAGAGTGTGGGAGGATCAGTGAGGAATTGAGGCGAAGGAGGCCTCTATTTATACAGTGGCGAGAGGACCAAGCGGTGTGGGCGCGGCTCATCGGTGGCGATGCTACAGGCAGCTAGCGGCGCGGCTGGGGGTAGGGGACGGTGCATGGTCTCCTGGCAGTCATCTCTGGCTTAAAGGCGAGGCATGGGACGATCGCATTTGGTCGGGAGTGGGCGGTGCTCTGCACGGCAGAAGCGGTGTTCGATGCGGCGCATGGTGGCTACGGGTCGAGCAGCGCTGGACGGGGATGTCTGGGCGGCTGCTAGTCGGGCGCGGCGTGAGGTCGAGGCGTGGCGTGTGCGAGCTGGTCGGGCGCGACGCTCTGGCGTGTCCTTGGCATGGCACAGACGCTCTAGGCACGGCTTTGCTGGGGTGGTCCACGGCTTGGCTTCGCTCAGGTAGTGGACAGGGGGCGGCGGTGTGGTCGCAGCTACCTCCTAGACATCGTGGGTGAGCTCGGGGTGGTCTATTGTGAGCGGTCCATGGTCTGCTTGGCGCGGCGGTTTCGGGCGGCATGGCACTAGCGCCAATAGTGAAGGGAGTGAGGCTCTGATGCTTTGGTTGGTGTTGGGGTGACCAAGGGACAAAGATTGAGCCAAATGGGGGACAAAACCTTGATCAACAGCAGTGATTGTTAGGCAGGTTTTACTGTGCTCACTAAGTGTTCGACACAGTACCCGCATGAGATTTAAATTTGAATTTTTGGCTGAGATTTGGTGGGTGTGCTGGTCACAAGCTTGGGCATCTGTGGTTGCTAGGGTTTGCCAAGGTGAACTGGTTTGGTTGGTTTAAAATGAGGATCTTAACACATACACTTGATTCAAATTTGAACTGTGCTTTAAATAGATTTGAAAATAGTTTTGGTGAGTTTGTAAAGTGGGCCTTGGTTCAATTTTATTTGGTGTAGACGGGGGTGAAAAGAAGTAGAAAAGTTTATGTTAGAAATGTTCGTCTAGGAACACCCAAAGTGGCCTAGTGGTTAACTTTGGTCAAAATGACCATTTGCTTTATTTATTCTTATTTGATTTCTTTTTCTTTGGATTTTGTTTGTAATTGGCCTAGATGATGTAGCATTCATCTTTAAACCATTTCACAACATTTAGAACAATCAAGCATGGAATTTTCAAACAATTCTACACTAATGCAACACACACATGCATTCATAATAATTTTATTAATAAAAGTTTTCGTTAACCCTAAATTGGGTGATTTGAACTTGATAACCTTGATTAAAGTTTTAGGATGTTACACCCGCACTCAAACTATTAATCTGTACATGAATAGGCAATTCGTGCAACCCAACTCTCAGAAACTTAGAATGAAGATCTTGACCAGCAGAATTCATGAAGCTTCTAAAGAAAACAAGGAGGTAATGCACACACTTTGTTGGATCCAAAGTAGATAAAGATGATGATGTTGTCGTCGTGTTAGAAATTCCCAAATCACCGGAAAAGATATGAAGGAAGAACACTGAAACAGATGATAGGTCCAACAGATAAAACAAGAAAAACACCAAGGTCTGAAGAGAAGAACTACAAAAGATTGAAAAGTCTTCATGGCATCCATCGGAGTGAGGATAGGATATAAAGCAAGAGGGTTTCCAAAGTTTTCTTGATAAGCGGAAGACCAAAAGAATTTATTGTCCTTCTTAAGAAGATTTGAGAGAGAGATCAATCTTGAGGAAACTTTAGCGGAACAACGATGATAACTTGCCAAACAAGGAAAAGTTCTAGATTTGATTAAAGTGGAGGATTGATACATTGCAAATGTATCTATAATTTTTTATGTTCTATGCTTGGTTTTATCTACTTTCTTATGTTTTGTCCACACTTTGGAGTACTTTTCATATGATTTCTTGGACTAACCTATTAACAAGAGCCACAGTGCCAATTGCCTGTTTTCTGCAGTTTTTGGTTCTAGAAAGTCAAAAAATGAATATTCTCGGAATTGGACGAGACAAAAGCCAATATGCCTATTTTTCTCGGAGACTCACGGAGCCAGAATACGAGACGGAGAGGGGCCACAGGGTGGCCACACCACCCCTAGGCGCGGGTCCCCCTTGGCCGCGAAGGGCATGGTGTGGGCCCCCTGGCCGGCCACCGACCTTGCCTCTTTCGCCTATATATCTCTGCCGATGCATAAAACCTAAGTCATCAATCAGAAATCCACAAAAAGTTCCGCAGTGCCGCCGCCACCAAACGGAAGATTCGGGGGACAGAAAGTCTCTGTTCCGGCACCCTGCCGGGACGGGGAATTGCCCCTAGAGCCATCTCCATCGATCTCCACCGCCATCTCCATCACCATTGTTGATTCCCATGATGAGGAGGGAGTAGTTCTCTCTCGAGGCTAAGGGTTCTACCGGTAGCTATGTGTTCATCTCTCTGTCTATAGATGATCATATTGTGATCATGAGCTTTGTAATCAAGTAGATCTACCTTTCTACTCAAGGGCTTTAAGAGATCTCTGCTCTCCCCATGTGTGTGAAAGTGATAGCATGCACACCATGGTGGCACTTAGGCTAGATATTACAAATACTTGTTATGAGTTATATTTGGAGTTGGATGTCTTTATGAAATTGTGGTGTTTGTGGGAACCATCTAGTGCTCAAGGTGACAGTGTGGGGTTATCTAGATGGGAAAGGCTTACTTTGAGGTGTGCTGTGATAGCCCTACCATTGATTAGAGTGTCCAACCAGAGAGTAGTTCAGAGTAGTATCATGAAGATAATATATTTATATGAGAGTGTTCACTAGTGAAAGTATGATCCCTAGGCCTTGTTTCTAAGCATTGATACACCATTTGCAATTAGATCTGTTACATGTTTGCTTGCTTCCATGTTAATTTCAGTTTGCCTTTAGTGTTTTCTCACGTCAACCACACGCCAACAAGCTATTTTCTGGCACTGTTACCACTTATAATTATCCATACCACTTGTATTTCACTATCTCTTCACCGAACTAGTGCACCTATACACTTGACAAGTATATTGGGTGTGTTGGGGACACAAGAGACTTCTTGTATCATGATTGTAGGGTTGCCTGAGAGGGGATACCTTTGACCACTTCCTCCCTGAGTTCGATAAACCTTGGGTGATCCACTTAAGGGAAAACTTGTTGTTGTTCTACACACCTCTGCACTTGGAGGCCCAACAACTGTCTACAAGAATATAAGTGCGTAGACATCAAGCTATTTTCTGGCGCTGTTGCCAGGGACTAAATAAGAAGAAGCTCCCACGTCAACCACGCGCTAGCAAGTATTTTCTGGCGCCGTTGCAGGGGAGGTAAGGTAAAAGGTACTCACATCGTCCGGTGTGAGTGCTCAAAGTTATTTCCTTTAGATTCTGCAATTTTGTCTTTCTGTTTCTTGTTTTCACTAGTTAGGCTTAATGGAAAACAACAACAAAACTAGAGAGATTTATAGTATTTATCTTGAGTTAGGACATGAAGTGTTTGAAGAGAAAATTAAAAAACCTATGGAACTTTATTTGCATGCTAATAGCAATGTTATTAGTATGAATTCTTTGGACACCATTATTGCTAATGCTTATGATGATACCAAACCTCCAATATATGATGATTACAATGATGAATATGATATTTTTAGTCCACCTACTATTGAGGAAAAAATTAAATATGATTATAATATGCCTCCTATATTTGATGATTATGGTGATGAGAATAATAATGATAGCTATTTTATTGAATTTGCTCCCACTATGATTAATAAGAATGACTATTCTTATAAGGAGAGTAATAATTGTTTTATGCATGTGGAGCATGACAAGAATGTTTCGTGTGATTGTTATATTGTTAATTTTATTCATGATGCAACTGAAAGTTATTATGAGAGAGGGAACATGGTTTTATGTATCTCAACAATATTAAGTTTCCCCTCTTTATGTTGAAAGTCTTGAAGTTGCACTTGTTTTGATTTACAATGCTTGTTGCTTTGTGCTTTCATGACTTTTTTATTTACAAGATTCCTATGCATAGGAAGTGGGTTAGACTTAAATGTGCTTTGAATTTGCTTCTTGATGCTCTCTTTTACTTCAATTCATATTTCTTTTGTCAGCATCTTCTCAAACTATCAAGCCTAACTTAAAGGCGTTAAAGAAAAGTACTTATTAGGAGATATCCCAAAAGTTTTAGATGAGTCTTGGAAGTTATGACTTCAGTAATAACCGCTCCTTATCTTTTTTTATTTGCTTTTTTGTGCCAAGAGTAACCTCTAATGAGAGAGAAGTAATGATTGGGAAAGTTGTTGTCCCGAAACAGATTTTTGTCCTTCAACGTAAAAATTCGTGTAAAATCTCTGTACGTCTTTTTGAGGCGTGACTTTTTGTGCTTCTGCCCCAGGTCGTTATCTAACTTTCGTTAGTTCAACACTTTTAGATTTGAGCAACAGAAGGTCTTCTAAAAAATTCGTCTTTACCTGCTAGTCTGTTTTGACAGATTTCTGCCATTATTTGCATTTGCTTCTTGTTGGTTCCTTTTTGAGTTCTTTTGGGGAATTGAGATTTTAAGGGAAGTGCTACAGTAACTTTTGTTTTAATGGAAGTTTTATTGGTGTTAGAACTTAACCTAAAGACTTATTATCTTGAGTGCACTAATGTTGCTAATAAAGATTGTGTGAAGTTTTGTATGAAGGAAAATTTCAGGTGTATGGAAGGAATGAGTAATGAGATGAAGGATGGACTAAAGCTCAAGCTTGGGGATGCCACGCATGTCACCCCAAAAATATCCAAGAAGTACAAGGGTTAATGCTTGGGGATGCCTTGGGCATCCCCTTCTTCATCAATAAAAATCCTAGGTTTCTTCTAAACGCTTCATTTTTGTTGTTTCATGCACAGTTGTGTTTTTTTGGAGCGTCTTCTTTTTGGTTTTTGTTTTGGTTTTTCATTTTCTTTGTTTGCTTAGTTTTCTGAATAAATTGGTTGGACCCCCTCTTTCATACATTTGTTTTCAAATAGTTTGGTTTGGATTGGAAAAGAGTAGGAAAGTTCATGCTTAAGTGGTAAAGAGAGCTTGTTTTTTACTGTGGCCTATGCTTTGTCATGCCATGCTCAATATTGTTTTGGATTTATGCTTAGTATTCTTTGTTGTAGCATGACTTGTTATAAACAATTGAGATTGCTTAATGTGCCTTGGAAGAATCGTGCGTTGTTTTAGCATATTAAAGCATAGTATTGTGGTTTTCTCCTTTGATGCTTTATTTGGGTTGACTTGGCGCATGATCACACCATGTTATGACTATCCCAAGTCACCAATAGCCTTTATGATCCTTCAGTTTTTAACTTGTAGTATCATTTTATGCTTTGATTAATGATGTTTTGTCGCTCTGCATGATTATGGCCATTATTGCTCTCTTAGTTTGTCGCTCCCAGTCTTTTGCTAGCTTCCATAACCAAGTATGAGTTCCACTCATGCATCCAAATCCTAAAACCAAGTTATTCCAAAGAGTCCACCATACCTACCTATTAGCATTTTCTATTCCAAGTATATTCATGTTTTTATCTACCTTCCGAATTAAACTTGTTATAAGAAAACTAGTGATTAAAGCTCTCACGAACTTGATGGCACACTTTACTTTTCTTGCCCTTAATAAACGTGAACCATTGTGTTGTCTATGATGTATATGCTTGCACTTATTTGTTGGGGATTAGCATAACCATGCTGTCATGGGGAACGCTTTCAACATTGCACGTGTACTTTGTACCTAGTTGATATCATGCTCTTTTGTCTATGGATGTCGTCGGTGTGAAATGAAAGGGGAGCTTGTAAGTTCATGGAGTTATGTATGTGTGTTAGAGGAACTCCTGGGCCGCTGGTCTAATCCATGATGTCATGGTGGAAACCTGCAGCGTAACCATAATGAGATGTCTATGAAGCATTCTTCTTATAAAAAAAGAGTCAGATATTGAAAAAAAGAGAAAAAGAAAAGAGAAAAAAAAGAAATATATATGAAAAGAGGAAAGAGAGAAAAAAGCACCATTCCATGGTAAATAAGAAGATTGCTGAGATGCTCGTTGTCTGCTTGCCTTGTCATTTTGATATGGGGATTCTTCCGTATCATCGGGCAAGGGGTACCCCGTTGGCGGTTCTCTATGATACACATGTACTTACAATGACAAAAACTTACTGGTGACTAAACTTGAGTAGCATGAGGAGCAGCCCTCGTATTCAAGGGACATGATATTTACAACTTATACTTCGTCAAGCATATACACCATAGTTTGTTCACTTTAACCTTAATCACTTCAAGATGCTTATGATAGGGGCAATGAGAGCTGAAAGCTAATAAGTACCATAATTTTTGGAAGCTCTTTATGAAACTTGAATCTCTGCTTCCTTCTACGAAAGCATTTCTTTTACTTTTATATTGAGTCTCCATCTTCTACCTTTATGCACCTACTTTGAGAGCATAGTGGTCGTTCTTAGTTCTATGTGCATTGTCCCAAGACTTGTTGATTGATGCAGATATTGCTTGTTTTAAACTATTTGTATCTAGTCACTCTTATGAACTTTGAAGGTGTCCTATGCATTTATGTTTGCTGAGGGACAAGCTGAATGCCACTATTCTATGTTTTCTTTATGTGAAACAAACAAACGTCTTGCAAAGCATTGTTATTCATGAATCTTTTGTTTTTGCCTTCTCATGTTGCAACATAGTTACTATGTCTTATTGTTAGAACTTCATCTTTCATGCTATATTGAATTACTATGATCCCAGCTATCAATGTTTTACAAATACTTTGATCAAGTTTATGATGGTGCATGTCACCTAAAAAATTATTCTTTCTTTTTATCACTTACCTACTCGAGGACGAGCAGGAGTTAAGCTTGGGGATGTTGATACATTGCAAATGTATCTATAATTTTTGATGTTCCATGCTTGGTTTATCCAGTTTCTTATGTTTTGTCCACACTTTGGAGTACTTTTCATATGATTTCTTGGACTAACCTATTAACAAGAGCCACAATGTCAGTTGCCTGTTTTCTGCTGTTTTTGGTTCTAGAAAGTCAGAAAATGAATATTCTCGGAATTGGACGGGACAAAAGCCAATATTCCTATTTTTCCCGGAGACTCACGGAGCCAGAATACGAGACAGAGAGGGGCCACACCACCCCTGGGCGTGGGTCCCCCTTGGCCGCACCAGGGCATGGTGTGGGCCCCTTGGCCGGCCACCGACCTTGCCTCTTTCGCCTATATATCTCTCCCGATGCATAAACCCTAAGTCGTCGATCAAAAATCCACGAAAAGTTCTGCAGCGCCGCTGCCACCGAAGGAGAGATTCCGGTGCCATCTCCATCACCATTTTTGATTCCCATGATGAGGAGGGAGTAGTTCTCTCTTGAGTATAAGGGTTCTACCGGTAGCTATGTGTTCATCTCTCTCTCTATGCATGATCATATTGTGATCATTATCTTTGTAATCAAGTAGATCTACCTTGCTACTCAAGTGCTTTAATAGATCTCTACTCTCCCCATGTGTGTGAAAGTGATAGCGTGCACACCATGGTGGCACTTAGGCTAGAGATTACAAATACTTGTTATGAGTTATATTTAGAGTTGGATGTCTTTATGAAATTGTGGTGTTTGTTGGGACCATCTAGTTCTCAAGGTGAGAGTGTGGGGTTATCTAGATGGGAAAGTCTTACTTTGAGGTGTGCTGTTATAGCCCTACCATCGATTAGAGTGTCCAACCGGAGAGTAGTTCAGAGTAGTATCATGAAGATAATATATTTATATGAGAGTGTTCACTAGGGAAATTATGATCCCTAGGTGTTGTTTCTAAGCATTGATACACCGTTTGCAATTAGATATGTTACATGTTTGCTTGCTTCCATGTTTATTTCAGTTTTCCTTTTGTCTTTTCCCACGTCAACCACACACCAACAAGCTATTTTCTAGCACCGTTACCACCTATAATTATCCATACCACTTGTATTTCACTATCTCTTCGCCGAACTAGTGCACCTATACACCTGACAAGTGTATTGGGTGTGTTGGGGACACAAGATACTTCTTGTATCTTGATTGCAGGGTATCTTGAGAGGGGATATCTTTGACCACTTCCTCCCTGAGTTTGATAAACCTTGGTTGATCCACTTAAGGGAAAACTTGTTGCTGTTCTACAGACCTCTATACTTGGAGGCCCAACAACTGTCTACAACAATAGAAGTGTGTAGACATCAAGCATGGAATTAGAAATTGAATTGATGATTCCAAATAGTAGCAATGTCTTTAGCAGAAGGACGTGGTTGAGATAGGTGACTTCAAAAAGTTCGAATTCACACTTTGAGAACTTTGCACACAGGCGGTGTTCACGAAGCTTGAGAGAAAAAGAAGAAGATGTTCTTCATGTTCTTCCATTGATATAGAATAGGCGAGAATATCATCAAGATATCCCACCATGAATTAACAAGATATTCCAAGAATACCAAGTTCTTGAGGCAAAAGAAACAAACAGATGCTCAAAACACTTTCTAAACTCAACACTCTTTGAAAGATCAACATTAAGAGCAAGGATTTTGTGCTATAAGAGATGCATTAAAATAATAGGTTATCTGGCCCTTCAGATGAGAAAATAGATACCGATTGCTCAGCTTGTTGATTGGATCACCTGTTGAAAAGATAAAGAGGTCTTGGATAAAGAATCGATGATAACTCATACATTTAAGCAAAGCTATCACAGATGAAAGAATGAGACCATCTCTTGTCAAAGAGAGCCTTTTAGATATGGAGTTCAAAAAGATGTGAAGCATGATAACCAGATGATAGACCTCCCTAGCGCCTTAAGAAAACTCCGGATTGCCACAAATACTTGTATACGATATAAATATGATCACGATATAACTCAAAATCACAAGAGGTAACCGTAATCATTTGGAGGATTATATTGGTTGCATTAACAATATTCCACTCACGATAGGTGTCATATAGCTATACCGAGAGCTAGATTACAATCACAAGCATCGGATCGACACATGTTATGTATTTAGCCCGAACGAATTAAAGATGAAGTAAAAAAATTAGATTGAAGAGCCGGTAGCAAAAGATTGAGTTAGCTTGGACAATGCCGACAAAAGAAGGTGAAAAATGTACCACACACGATTGAAAAGGAGTGTGGAAACATAGATGTATCAAAGAAAAAATTCTGCATTTTTCGGTATTAAAATACCAACTAGATGCGCAAAACCACTTACGGATAGAGATTAGCAACTCCAGAATATGTGAAAGCATGCAAGAAATATGAACACCCTTAACATGATCGTGTCGGTTAACAAAGAGTTGGATAGATCACGTCGGTTTACACAAAGCCTGTCGATATGGAGTATACCAATAGTTTATAACCAAAGGCAGATTGCGCCAACAAGGTTGGATGCAGCATATAGACAAGGGTTTAACACACAACCTATGGTACTACGGAAACCCCAAACACGTGAATCCTAGTTTGAATTTTTAGAAGAGGATAGACAAATGTTACACTTCCTTACTAGAAAAGGGTGGGTGGGTGGGGAAGAAGAAAAATGGAAGTAGTCCTACTCTCACGCTTATTTTTTTCCTAGTATACATATCTACCAAAATCTTTCTAGACTGACAACAACCATCTTGGATGATACCCTGAAGGGCGGAATGGCTCTGATACCAATTGTAATACCTCGGGCCTTACGCTCTAAGCTCAAGACTAGATGAACAAAAAGTGGTTAGGACGTACTCCCGTAGGGCCGCGCAGCCACACACAGTAGGCCCACCTCTAGAGGAGGGCACGGTACCGGCCAACCATCCCACCCACTTTTTAGGACATCAGGTCTAGAGCGAGCGGCGTAATCGATAGGCAAAACGATTTGTTGGGGGGGATACCCCCGGGTAGGGTAACACCGGGGTATAAGGGCCGAGTTAGCCGGGGTACGGCACGGTCAAAGCAAAGTGCTGTCCGGGTCACCTCAAGGCAGGTCGAATCACGGTGTGGCCCGGCCCATGGAGCATTTCCTTGACAATGGTCCAGCCGGCATAACATTTATGTTGGGCATGTCTATCTTTTTTGCAGGTAAAAGGGTAAGCCGGATTAGCTATATGCTATCCGGACTATCTTAGCTTCTGTGAGAAGGAATCCCCCCGCTGGTCAAAAGGTGGCTTTATTAGCTGAAACATGTGGAAAGTAAAGCAAAGGAGAGGACCAGCGGGTCGGTGGCAACCAAGGTGACGCGGGCAAAGCCGAATGACGCAGCCCGTGACGCCAAAAGGCAAGGATGATGTCGCGGGTTACGTCCAAAGCCCGAATGAGCCTTTAAAGAAGAATAAAGAAGCATCTTCTTTGGGAAAGGAGCATCTTCGTAGAATATGCTACCACCCGTGCCCTAGAATTGTAACCCGGGCTCACCTATATAAGGAGCACCAGGGCCTCCATAGAGAGGGACGGAAAATAGAAGAATCACTCTCTATCTAAGGTAGTACTCGAGAGCTTGTTGGTAGGGAGTAAGAGACATTGTCTCCTACTTGCCTAAAGCCTCAAGAGCACTTGTAAACACCATTGATAGTGGATATACAAGAACTTCCGTGCGTGGAATCACCACTCTCTCCCTCCTTGGATTCCCCTAGCACTCATTGGCCCCATCTTTAGCCTATCCATGGCATCTGCCGTGCCACCACCACGATAGTTAGCGCCCACTGTGGGGCTAGAGGTGCTAGAAGGGGTGAAAATCCAGACAGGAAACTTCTCGAGGACCGGCGAGCGTATCGTCTCAGGCTTGGTTCAGAGCTTTGGAGCACTGGACTACATCAGTGACAACGCGAGAAGCTTTGGCAGGCACCCTCCACCGTGCAACGGCGTCTTCCTCAAGCTTGGCGCGGACAAGATCTACGTCGGGGTGGATGAGTCCTGCGTTCACCCGTGGCACGTCGTCGAAGGAGGCGAACCATCTCTCAGCACCGCTCGTGGAGTGTGTATCTCTCACCCCACTAGCAGCGTTGAAGTCCTGATGACCGCACCAGATGCGGGACCAAGCAAAGATCCAGCGCCAGAGCCAGAGGTAACGCCCAAATAGACCAGGTCTAGGTTTCCTCCGCTAGAGAAGCCAGAGAATGTGCTCCAGCAAGCGATATATAGCTTAGCAACACCAATAGCACCTGTGGTAGATCCGGCTCATGCACAAGTTGAGTTAGAGTAAACTAGACGGAAAATGTTAGCCGGAGCAAAGAAGGTAGCAGAGGTGATTCAGTCGCTGAACATCACCTTGAGAGAATATGGCAAGGCAAATTGTATCGATGGAGTGAAAATCTGGGGCAAAAACCTGGTCACCGAGATTGACAAGGAGTACGAGCCTAGGCCGGGTCAGATAGCTACGATAGTGACAGGAGAGTTGGATCGATACAGTACCCCGACAAAAAACCTCAGAGCAGCAAATGCAGCCACATCCGAGTTAGAAGGTTTAACCGGAGAGGCCCAGCAGAGGCAGTGATGACCCACTAGTATAGGGGGTGTATCGTAGTATTTTCTATAAGTAAGAGTGTCGAACCCAACGAGGAGCAGAAGGTGCTGACTAGTGGTATGGATAAGGAATTCTCTGCAAATACTTAGAAAACGGATTTTTAGGGGGTTTTGATAAAGCAAGTAAACAAAGTACGAGTAAATAAAAGACAGTAGGAATAAATGCAGCAAGTGGCCCAATCCTTTATGCAGCAAAGGACAAGCCGGTTGTATTACTTAAGATGACCAAACGTTCTCAAGGACACATGGGAAGACTGTCAAGTGCTTTCGCTTCATATAGTTGATTAATCTTATTTAGCTTGCTAAGTGTTGTGTGGGTGAACATGTGCTAATGTACCGACCTCCTAGGACTAATACATACTTGTGATTATACCCCTTGCAAACATCCGTAAGTATAATAAAGTAATTAAGCTAGAAATCTAACCACAACTTTAAACTCTAGGACCCTTACGTCCCTTGTGCAATGGTTTCCTAACGGGGGTTCAGGTTTTTGTCACTCTGGCAACCCCTACGATTAGTAGCCAAATACACAATGCATTCCCTTAGGCCCATATAGGTGAAGTGTCATGTAGTCGACGTTCACATGACACCACTAGAAGAAGTACACCACAACTTAAATATCAAACTATTGAATCTTTCTCAACACAATTCCACTACTAACAACATGACTTATCCCATGTCCTCAAGAACAAAACGAACTACTCACAAGACATCATATGGATCATGATCAGAGATGGAATAATGATGTATAACAATCTGAAAATAAACAATAATTCAATGGTTCACTCAATAGCATCAACTACAAAGAGTAATCAACACCGGGAAAGTTTCCCCTATGAACTATGCAAGATTCAACGCAATTGTTACAGCAATATGGAGATGATGATGAGGGTGCTGATGGTGATGATGGTGGTGATGATGATGATGATGATCCCGATGAAGTCCAGCTTGATGGTGGTGTTGATGGCAAAGATCTCCCCTCTCTGGGAAGGAATTCCCCCGGCAGAAATCTGTCTACCGGAGAGATCTTTCTCTTTCGGTGTTTTTCACCCCGCAGAGGCGGCGGAACCTTTCTATGGTCGCTCTCTGAGTCTTAGGGTTTCGGGAGGAATATATATGCCAGAGGGGAGAGCTAGAGGTGGGCCAGGGCGGCCACACCACCTGGTGGCGCGGCCTAGGGTGGCCCGCGCCAGGGCGTGGTGTGGGCCCCCTGTGGCCCATCTCCACTCCCTCTTCTGGCAGCCTTCGTCTTCTGGAAAAATAGGATTTTCCGTATATTTTCCCGGATTTTCTGATCTTCGCGAATTTTGCCTCCAAACAACACCTTTTCCATCAGAATCCAGACTGCAGCGGTCCATGCTCCAAAAGTCATCAACCATGCAAAAACAGATGAAATAACATAAGTATCACCTCTCAATACAAAATATAGCAATGAATAACAGTGAATTATGACATAGAATAGTGATGCAAAATGGACGTATCAACTCCCCCCAAGCTTAGACTTCGCTTGTGCCCAAGCGAAACTGAACTCAATAAACATGACCTCGGGTTGATTGAGTGAAGAGTCGATAAAAGAATACGGACAAGAAGCATCACATTCATCAATACATAGATCATAGTAGAAGACAACTCACTATTATATAACTCAACTTGCAATAAGCAAAGGAAACACAATAAAGATACATAAAGTAAATCATAATTGGTAATGGCAAACTTGGCTCTTGGTCGAAGAATAGTTGATAATTTGCTGGAGTTCACAAATAACTGGTTTTCAATGATAGCTTTCAAAGTAGTAAACATCAAGATAAGAGCAATGTGCAAAACAAGGAACATAAGAAACATGATTGAATAAATCATCATATGAATGAATGGAACACAACAACTCAAAATATTTGCTGAGATAGAAGGGAGTAGGTTTACTGACTCAACTAAAAAGTAAAATAAAGGCCCTTCGCAGAGGGAAGCAGGGATTACAAGTCTCATAAAGAGCTCCCAAAAATTATGATACTTACTAGCTTTCAGCTCTCATTGCCGCTATCATAGGCATCTTTTGGTGCTTAAGGTTAAAGTGACACAACTAAGAGGATATGCTTGACAAGTTATAAGTTGAAATCTTATGCCCCTTACTTATGAGTACCGAACCTCATGCTACTCAACTTCAGTCACGAGTAAGATCTTGTCATTGTAAATACATGTGTATCATTGAGAACCGCTAACGGGGTACCCCTTGCAAATGACACAGGAGCTATCCCATAATCAAAATGACAAGGCAAGCAGACAACGAGCATCTCAGTGATCTTTTTATTTTCTATTTGCATAGGTTTTTATTGAGGATGCTTCATAGAATGCTCACTATAGTTATGCTGCAAGTTTCCACCATGATTAGGCATGGCTTAGGCTAGCGGCCCAGGCGTTTCTCTAACACACATATAAACTCCATGATCTTACAAGTTCCACTTTTATTTCACACCACCGGGATCCATAGGCAAAAGAATCATGATATCAACTAGGTACAAAGTACCATGGCAGTGTTGAAAGCGTTCCCCATGATAGATGGTTCTGCTAACTTCAACTCATAAAGCGCAAGAATATATGCAACAAAGAAGGACCCAATGGTTCAGGTTATTAAATGCAAGAAAGTAAAGTGTGCCATCAAGTTCGTGAGAGCTTTAATCACTAATTTTCACATAACAAGTTTAATTTGGGAGGTAGATAAAACAAGAATTTACTTGGAATAGCAATAATGCTACTAGGTAGGTATGGTGGACACAAATGGCAAAGGTTTTGGTTTTGAGGAGTGGATGCACGAGAAGAATTCCCTCTCAGTACAGGTTTTTGGCTAGCAAGGCTGGGTAGCAAGTACAAGAGTTGAAGGAAACAAACAAACATAAAAGTGATAAAAGAAAACAAGCAATCTTCCTTGGAAGCACAAAATATCTTAACTAGAGAATGCTCGACTTATGAGAAAATCAAGAAAGAAAGATGATGAAATAATTTTTCTTTAGAGTACTTTTATCTTTTTCATTCAACTCTCAAAAATTGTGTTGCTACTGACCGAGCCAGGTTTGCCAAAACCAACTAAATTAACTCAATGATCCCAAAGTGCTACCAATACTAACAACAAGATCAATCATATAACCACGAATTGAAAACTAATATAAGCTATCCAAAAGAGTAAATGATAAAACTTCTCATTAATATTCCATAACGGCAACTCACACCAAGGGATACATATCTAACGAGAGAGGGGACACTTCCATAATGCAAACCATCCTACATAATAACTTCTCTATTCATGATATGACTCTACTAATAAGGTAAAAAGATTGAAGATAGTGATATGATACCGCGACACTCCCCCAAGCTTGGAACAAACCAAGGGGATGCCAACCCTGATGACGAATTACTCCTTTGGTGGTGGTGGTATCCTCTCGATGAGCTTCTTGACCAATTTGCCCAAGTCCTCACTCCCGAAGGTGAGAGTACGAATCAACTCCGAGTTGTGCTCGATGCGGTGTATGATCATGTCAGATTGTGGATCCCAGCTCTTGTGGTTCTTTTTCCATGCTTCCTTCTTGGAGTCTTCTTTCCCTGCATGGCATGGAGCGAAACAGTGACGCGGAGGTTTCCCTCCAGTTGACATCCGTGCAGTCCTTCTGATCCTAGCAGGGTTCGTCACCACTCCAATGCTTGCAATGGTGGCACCGGTGTGCTTTGCCTCCTCTTCACCTTCTCTCTTGATCTCCTTCTCATGCACAGGGTCTTGGAGATCTTCCTCAATAGGCTCCTTTCCTTTATCCTTGGCGAACACCAGTGTTCTTTTCACAATCCATATATGGATCCACCAGAGTTCATTGCATGTGTGTTCTTTTCACTAACCACATATGGATCCACTAGTGTCATTGAAATGTGTGTTTTTTTACAGACCACATATGGATCCACCCATGTCATTTCCTGTGTATTCTTTTCACAAACCACATGGATCCACCAGTTTCGTTGCATGTGTATTGTTTTCACATACCACAATGGATCAACTAGTGTCATTGTATGTGTGTTCTTTTCACAAACCACATATGGATCCACCAGAGTTCATTGCATGTGTGTTCTTTTCACAAACCACATATAGATCCACCAGTGTCATTGAAATGTGTGTTCTTTTCACATACCGCATATGGATCCACCAGTTTCATTGCATATGGATCCACTACATTTCACTTGATGTGTGTTCTTTTCATAAACCACATATGGATCCACCAGAGTTCATTGCATGTGTGTTATGTTCGCAAACCACATATGGATCCACCATTTTCATTGCATGTTTTTTTCACAGACCACATATGGATCCATCAGTGTCATTGCATGTGTGTTCTTTTCATTAATCACAGCTAGAGTCACTAGTTGTATGTTCTTTTCATGAACCACATATGAATCCAACAATGCCATTGAAATGTGTGTTCTTTTCACATACCACATATGGATCCACCAGTGTCATTGCATGTGTATTCTTTTCACAAACCACATGGATCCACCAGTTTCATTGCATGTGTGTCCTTTTCACAAACCATATATGGATCCACCAGTGTCATTGTATGTGTATCTTTTCACAAACCACATATGGATCCACCAGAGTTCATTGGATGTGTGTTCTTTTCACAAACCACATGTGGATCCACAAGTGTCATTGAAATGTGTGTTCTTTTCACAGACCACATATGGATCCACTTGTGTCATTGCATATGGATCCACCAGAGTTCACTAGATGTGTGTTCTTTTCACAAACCACATATGGATCCACCAGAGTTCATTACATGTGAGTTCTCTTAACAAACTACATATGGATCCACCATTTTCATTGCATGTGTGTTCTTTTCACATACCACATATGGATCCACCAGTGTCATTGCAGGTGTGTTCTTTTCACACACCACGTATGGATCCACCAGAGTTCATTGCATATCTGTTCTTTTCATTAACCACAGCTAGAGTCATTGCATGTGTGTTCTTTTCTCAAAACACATGGATCCACCTGTGTCATTCCATGTGGATCCACCAGAGGTCACTTGATGTGTGTTCTTTTCACAAACCATATATGGATCCACCTGAGTTCATTGCATGTGTGTTCTCTTCACAAACCACATCTGGATCCACCATTTTCATTGAAATGTGTGTTCTTTTCACAATCCACCTATGGATCCACTAGTGTCATTGCATGTGTGTTCTTTTCATTAACACAGCTAGAGACATTGCATGTCTGATCTTTTCACAAACCACATATGGATCCACGAGTGTCATTGAAATGTGTGTTCCTTTCACAGACCACATATGGATCCACCAGAGTTCATCGCATGTCTGTTCTTTTCATTAACCACATGGATCCACCAGTGTCATTGTATGTGTGTTCTTTTCATTAACCACAACTAGAGTCACTGGATTTATGTTCTTTTCACAAACCACATATGGATCCACTGGTTTGAAATGTGTGTTGTTTTCACAGACAACATATGGATCCACTAGTGTCATTGCATATGGATCCACCAGAGTTCATTGCATGTCTATTATTTTCACAAACCACATGGATCCACCAGTTTGATTACATGTCTATACTTTTCAAAGACCACATATGGATCCACCAGGGTCATTGCATGTGTGTTCTTTTCAAAAACCACATAGGGATCCACTAGTGTCAATGAAAGGTGTGTTCTTTTCACAGACCCCATATGGATCCACCAGTGTCATTGCATATGGATCCACCAGAGTTCACTGGATGTGTGTTCTTTTCACAAACCACATATGGATCCACTAGAGTTCATTACATGTGTGTTCTCTTAACAAACCACATATGGATCCAACATTTTCATTGCATGTGTGTTCTTTTCACAAACCACATATGGATCCACCAGTGTAATTGCATGTGTGTTCTTTCCAGAAACAACATGGATCCACCAGTTTCATTGCATGTGCGTTCTTTTCACATACCACGTATGGATCCACCATTGTCATTGTATGTGTATTCTTTTCACAAACCACATATGGATGCACCAGAGTTCCTCGCATGTGTGTTCTTTTCACAAACCACATACGGATCCACTAGTGTCAATTGAAATGCGTGTTCTTTTCACATACAACATATGGATCCACCAGTGTCATTGCATATGGATCCACCAGAGTTCACTGGATGTGTGTTCTTTTCACAAACCACATACGGATCCACCAGAGTTCATTGCATGTGTGTTCTCTTCACAAACCACATATGGATCAACAATTTTCATTGCATGTGTGTTCTTTTCACAAACCACATATGGATCCACCAGTGTCATTGCATGTGTGTTCTTTTCACAAACCACATATGGATCCAACAGTGTCATTGAAATGTGTGTTCTTTTCACAAACCACATATGGATCCACCAGTGTCATTGCATATGGATTGACCATAGTTCACTGGATGTGTGTTCTTTTCACAAACCACATATGGATCCACCAGAGTTCATTGCATGTGTGTTCTCTTAACAAACCACATATGGATCCACCATTTTCATTTCATGTGTGTTCTTTTCACAGAACACATATGGATCCACCAGTGTCATTGCATGTGTGTTCTTTTCACTAACCAAATATGGATCCACCAGTGTCATTGCATGTGTGTTCTTTTCATTAACCATAGCTAGAGTCACTTGATGTATGTTCTTTTCACAAACCACATATGGATCCACCAGTGTCATTGAAATGTGTGTTCTTTTCACAGACCACATATGGATCCACCAGTGTCATTGCATGTGTGTTCTTTTCAGAAACCACATGGATCCACCAGTTTCATTGCATGTGTGTTCTTTTCACAGACCACATATGGATCCACCAGAGTTCATTGCATGTGTGTTCTTTTCACAAACCACATATGGATCCAACAGTGTCATTGAAATGTGTGTTCTTTTCACAAACCACATATGGATCCACCAGTGTCATTGCATATGGATCGACCACAGTTCACTGGATGTGTGTTCTTTTCACAAACCACATATGGATCCACCAGTTTCATTGCATGTGTGTTCTTTTCACTAACCACATATGGATCCACCAGTGGCATTGCATGTGTTATCGTTTCATTAACCACAGATAGAGTCACTGGATGGATGTTCTTTTCACAAACCACATATGGATCCACCAGTGTCATTGCATGTGTGTTCATTTCAGAAACCACATGGATCCACCAGTTTCATTACATGTGTATTCTTTTCAAAAACCACATATGCATCCACCAGTGTCATTGTATGTGTGTTCTTTTCAGAACACACATATGCATCCACCAGAGTTCATTGCATGTGTGTTCTTTTCACAAACCACATATGGATCCAACAGAGTCATTGAAATTTGTGTTCTTTTCACAAACCACATATGGATCCACCAGTGTCATTGCATATGGATTGACCATAGTTCACTGGATGTGTGTTCTTTTCACAAACCACATATGGATCCACCAGAGTTCATTGCATGTGTGTTCCCTTAACAAACCACATATGGATCCACCATTTTCATTTCATGTGTGTACTTTTCACAGAACACATATGGATCCACCAGTGGCATTGCATGTGTTATCGTTTCACTAACCAAATATGGATCCACCAGTGTCATTGCATGTGTGTTCTTTTCATTAACCATAGATAGAGTCACTAGATTTCTGTTCTTTTCACAAACCACATATGGATCCACCAGTGTCATTGAAATGTGTGTTCTTTTCACAGACCACATATGGATCCACCAGTGTAATTGCATGTGTGTTCTTTTCAGAAACCACGTGGATCCACCAGTTTCATTGCATGTGTGTTGTTTTCACAGACCACATATGGATCCACTAGTGTCATTGTATGTGTGTTCTTTTCACAAACAACATATGGATCCACCAGAGTTCATTGCATGTGTGTTCTTTTCACAAACCACATATGGATCCAACAGTGTCATTGAAATGTGTGTTCTTTTCACAGACCACATATGGATCCACCAGTGTCATTGGATGTGTGTTCTTTTCACAAACCACATGGATCCACCAGTTTCATTGCATGTGTGTTCTTTTTATGGACCACATATGGATCCACCTTTGGCAGTGTATGTGTGTTCTTTTCATTAACCACAACTAGAGTCATTGCATGTGTGTTCGTTTCACAGACCACATGGATCCACCAGTGTCACTGCATGTGGATCCACCATAGTTCACTGGATGTGTGTTCTTTTCACAAACCATATATGGATCCACCAGAGTTCATTGCATGTGTGTTATTTTCACTAACCACATATGGATCCACCAATGTCATTGAAATGTGTGTTTTTTCCCAGACCACATATGGATCCACCTGTGTCATTGCCTGTGTATTCTTTTCACAAACCACATGGATCCACCAGTTTCATTGCATGTGTATTGTTTTCACATACCACATATGGATCAACCAGTGTCATTGTATGTGTGTTCTTTTCACAAACCACATATGGATCCACCAGAGTTCATTTCATGTGTGTTCTTTTCACAAACCACATATGGATCCAACAGTGTCATTGAAATGTGTGTTCTTTTCACAGACCACATATGGATCCACCAGTGTCATTGCATATGGATCGACCACAGTTCACTGGATGTGTGTTCTTTTCACAAACCACATATGGATCCACCAGTTTCATTGCATGTGTGTTCTTTTCACTAACCACATATGGATCCACCAGTGGCATTGCATGTGTTATCGTTTCATTAACCACAGATAGAGTCACTGGATGGATGTTCTTTTCACAAACCACATATGGATCCACCAGTGTCATTGCATGTGTGTTCATTTCAGAAACCACATGGATCCACCAGTTTCATTACATGTGTATTCTTTTCAAAAACCACATATGCATCCACCAGTGTCATTGTATGTGTGTTCTTTTCAGAACACACATATGCATCCACCAGAGTTCATTGCATGTGTGTTCTTTTCACAAACCACATATGGATCCAACAGAGTCATTGAAATTTGTGTTCTTTTCACAAACCACATATGGATCCACCAGTGTCATTGCATATGGATTGACCATAGTTCACTGGATGTGTGTTCTTTTCACAAACCACATATGGATCCACCAGAGTTCATTGCATGTGTGTTCCCTTAACAAACCACATATGGATCCACCATTTTCATTTCATGTGTGTACTTTTCACAGAACACATATGGATCCACCAGTGTCATTGCATGTGTGTTCTTTTCACTAACCAAATATGTGTGTTCGTTTCACAGACCACATGGATCCACCAGTGTCACTACATGTGGATCCACCATAGTTCACTGGATGTGTGTTCTTTTCACAAACCATATATGGATCCACCAGAGTTCATTGCATGTGTGTTCTTTTCACTAACCACATATGGATCCACCAATGTCATTGAAATGTGTGTTTTTTTCCCAGACCACATATGGATCCACCTGTGTCATTGCCTGTGTATTCTTTTCACAAACCACATGGATCCACCAGTTTCATTGCATGTGTATTGTTTTCACATACCACATATGGATCAACCAGTGTCATTGTATGTGTGTTCTTTTCACAAACCACATATGGATCCACCAGAGTTCATTTCATGTGTGTTCTTTTCACAAACCTCATATAGATCCACCAGTGTCATTAAAATATGTGTTCTTTTCACAGACCGCATATGGATCCACCAGTGTCATTGGATGTGTGTTCTCTGGATGTGAGTTCTTTTCACAAACCACATATAGATCCACCAGTGTCATTAAAATATGTGTTCTTTTCACAGACCGCATATGGATCCACCAGTGTCATTGCATATGGATCGACCACAGTTCACTGGATGTGTGTTCTTTTCACAAACCACATATGGATCCACCAGAGTTCATTGCATGTGTGTTCTCTTAACAAACCACATATGGATCCACCATTTTCATTTCATGTGTGTTCTTTTCACAGACCACATATGGATCCACCAGTGTCATTGCATGTGTGTTCTTTTCATTAACCATAGCTAGAGTTCATTGCATGTGTGTTCTTTTCACTAACCACATATGGATCCACCAATGTCATTGAAATGTGTGTTTTTTTCCCAGACCACATATGGATCCACCTGTGTCATTGCCTGTGTATTCTTTTCACAAACCACATGGATCCACCAGTTTCATTGCATGTGTATTGTTTTCACATACCACATATGGATCAACCAGTGTCATTGTATGTGTGTTCTTTTCACAAACCACATATGGATCCACCAGAGTTCATTTCATGTGTGTTCTTTTCACAAACCACATATAGATCCACCAGTGTCATTAAAATATGTGTTCTTTTCACAGACCGCATATGGATCCACCAGTGTCATTGGATGTGAGTTCATTTCATGTGTGTTCTTTTCACAAACCACATATAGATCCACCAGTGTCATTAAAATATGTGTTCTTTTCACAGACCGCATATGGATCCACCAGTGTCATTGCATATGGATCGACCACAGTTCACTGGATGTGTGTTCTTTTCTCAAACCACATATGGATCCACCAGAGTTCATTGCATGTGTGTTCTCTTAACAAACCACATATGGATCCACCATTTTCATTTCATGTGTGTTCTTTTCACAGACCACATATGGATCCACCAGTGTCATTGCATGTGTGTTCTTTTCATTAACCATAGCTAGAGTCACTTGATGTATGTTCTTTTCACAAACCACATATGGATCCACCAGTGTCACTGAAATGTGTGTTCTTTTCACAGACCACATATGGATCCACGAGTGTCATTGCATGTGTGTTTCTTTTCAGAAACCACATGGATCCACTAGTTTCATTGCATGTGTGTTCTTTTCACAGACCACATATGGATCC